>OX459046.1:24705660-25944188 GCA_949775005.1 Orthosia gothica | reverse complement strand
CCGGTCATTGCCATGGTCATCATACGCGAAAATGAGCTGGGACTAGTTTTGAGTCCCATAGGCATTCTTGTCATTTGATACTGACCACCGTCTGCACTAAATGAAGTATATTTCCTACTGTGTTTGTTTAACGCTACGTTAAAAAATCCTTGGTTTAAATCTAAATGTGTGAAATAAATACATCCACACAAGGAATCTAGTATATCCGTGATGTTTGGCAGTGGAAACTTATCATCCTGAATACAAGTGTTGAGCTTACGGTAATCTATAACTAACCGCCATTTTTTTTCCCCGTTTGCGTCTGATTTTTTAGGCACTAGGAGTACTGGGCTGGACCACTCACTGGAACAAGGTTCAATAATTTCTTGTTCCAATAAGTTGTCCACTTGTTTTTTTAATTCGGCTTTCTGTGAATGCGGCATTCTGTAGGGCTTAACGTACACTGGTGCCACGTTTGGTTTCAATGTTATTGAGTGTTCATATAATTTAGTTGTTCCTAATTTATCACCTGGTAGGAAGAAAATATCTGCATATTTTGCGCAAATGGACTCTATGGACAATTGCTCCTCTTTATTTAAATGTTTCAGCGATAGCGAAGCGAATACCTTTCTGACACGATCAGCATTATTATTGGTTTCTTGAAATGAACATACATCATACTCGCTTGCTTTGTAAAGTGTTGGACTAATTGTTGTCAAGACTAAATCTGTCTCCGTGGTGTTTAAAATCCTAATTGGTATTTTCCCATTCGTGGGCTTAACTAAAGTATTTGCAACAAAGATCCCCTTTCGCAGTTCTGTTCCATTAACTACACATTCTTCTATCTCACACGTTCGAATAAAGTGAATAGACTCTGATCTTGCCGGTATATTAAAATGATTGTTTGTCATTATTAATGGTAATGATACCTTTGAGTTGTTATTCCATAGTAACAAAGTTTGGTTACCGTAATTTAATACTGATTTATACTTGCTTAAAAAGTCTTGTCCCAGTATGCCACTACCTTTACAAGGCAATGTTTTAAAAACATAGAACTTATGTTGTAGGGTCTGATTTCCAATAACTAGGCGCAAATAAGCATATCCTATAGCCTGTACTTTGCCCCCGATGCCGTTTACAAGTGTCTTCTCGATATGGATTGGAATGTTTTGGTCGAGAATTTGTTTATACTTTATGACAGATATGGATGCACCGGTGTCTACTAATAATTGGTATGAATAATGGTTATGCGATTTTATATTTACGTAGCCTACGTTATTGCATGATAAAATTATATTTTTAGTCCCGAAAAAACTGGTCCTCATTCCGCTGTTCTGTTTCTGTATTTTCCTGCGTTTCTGAGTCATCCAATGTATGTATGTGTTGATCCCTGGAGGTGCTATAATTGGACCTACCTCTGTTTCCATGAAATGGTCGGGTGGACCGGCGCCAGCTTGCCTGCGATCCTCTCCGAACCTGATCCTGCTGTTCGTCTTGGTTTTGGATAACCTGTTGATTGCCACGTGCGCGTCCTCTACCTGCGTATGAGAAGCGGCCTCTCCGCTGTGACCAGTTATAAGACGATCTCCCTCTATAATTCATCGTTAAAATATCGGAAGATGTTGATGGACTTGTTATATCTTCATCGATGGCCGCCTGTACTGCATCTTTCAATGATGTAAAATTTCTGGCTGAAATTATTGTACTAAGTCGTCGATTTCTCAATCCATCTGAGAAACATTTGATAGCTTGCTTCTCATTAATTGGCTTTAAAACTTTCAAACTGGCCTCGTTGGCCCCCGATTGAGAGATCGTCAAATCAACAAACAATTCCGTAATTTTTTTGCCGAAATCATCGATTGATAAATCGTTTTGCCTAAGACTTTGCAGCTTTCGTTGAATTGCTGTAGCCGATTTTTTAGGCAATAACTGAATCTTCAAGTCAGCTATAAAGTCGTCAATATTGACATATGAAGTCGCTAATTTCAATTTTGCGGTCTGTGAGAGTCTATTTTTTAATACGAAATTTAACAGTTTTCCTTGTGAATTTTCGTCTAACTCTGTTTTGTAATACTCTATGCCATCTATAAGTTGCTTTACGCTAGCCTCATCGTCTGTACAAACTGGTAATAAACTTAAAGCAATTTTTAAATCAAATTTACAAGTAGTTGCCATTTTATCTGCCGTACTAGGTTTCTGTGAGCACAATTCTAATATTTGTTCATATAAATGATCAAAATTTGCGCAAAGCTCGTGAATATGCGAACATTCACTCTCACATACGGTGCTTTTCGATTTTGAATAATATTCTAAAAATAAGTTGTACTCTTTTACTAAGTTGTCTGCCTCTGCTAATTTTACGACTATAATGTTACCTTTTCTTCTATCTGGACCTATCTTTATCAAATATTTTCTGATTTCAAATAACTTGTCGTACAATGTTTTTAAGTTTTCTGCCATTTAACATAAATACTTATTTCTATTTTCTTAGTAGGTACTGAATTACATACCATTATTTTATACTGCATACACTCCAGCGTTCATTTTATTTTCATTTGTCACTTATTTTAGTCCACTAAAATAATGTCATGTATTTTTTATGCTATTACACGTTTACTACTAATAGAGAATAGACAACACCTTATATATAACCACGCACTGACACATTACGAATACAACTTTCGCGCACTTTTCTTCGTAAACCCTGGGTTTTTAACTCTTCAGATGACGTCCTCAGTGTCCTTCTTGTAGCCTCTGGCATTCGTCCGCATTTCCTCTGCGTCAGCTCTACGTCTCCATATAGAACATCGCAATCTGTCCTTCCTGATCTCATTACCCATCCATTTCTGATGGCAATTCTTGTAGATTCTGAAGATACCATACAAAAACGCCAACGATGCTATAAGAAGTAACACGATTAAAATGATGTTTGTTGTGCTGGCATGTATCGTCAGCTGCGTGATGTCAGCGCTGTTACTTCCACCTGCTGCGTTTTGTGGAACTATAACTTCTTCCTTCGTATTAGTTGTACCCATTTTGTGATTGTCGTGGTAAATATTCACAAAATAGAATAGTGACCACGCTAAGTCCCAGTACGAGATTGGTCTCGTTACAATACATTGCGACACCCGTTTTGGTCAAAGAAATGTAAACATAGGTACGCTGCTAGCGTTTACGCTGTCACGGTCGCCATGTACGGATGGGCGATATTAGGAGTAAGTGATACAACGAATGCTGTTGCTATACTGCCCTTTATTATAAAAGAACACAAGTTTATATGGTTACATTGACATCTCCCTCTCAGCGATAACGTTTTATTTCTCTTCAGGTTACATTAAACCTATATAAAAATGTTTGTGTGCCAGTAAATGTAATATCTCTATTGCTTTAGTTTTGTGAAGTTATTCAGTATATTTTTGTACTGAAGTTATCGAAGCAATATGGTAATGCAAAAGTTTGAATTTGATGCCTGAGGCGGTTTAGAGCTAAAATATTAAATAGAGGTATTGTCTGAAGGTTAAACAAAACTTAGATAAATGTTTTTCGTTAGTTAGAGATTTAAAATAAGGCATTTGAAATAAAGAAAAACATGACTTGCTAAAATATTATAGTACCAGCATTTTCTTGTGGCTTCTCTCCCATAGTATTTTCCCCAGGAATCGTTCATATTCCGTAATAAAAAGTAGCCTATGACCCTCACCGATAGTGTTGCTTTCTTTAAGTAAATTGTGGTTGAAGCTTCAGTACTTCAGGAGATTATCTCCTACAAACAATTGCACCTTTTTAGATATTAGTACAGATAAAACTTAGACCTCATTAGTGCGTTGCGTTGCGTCCTCGCAACGAATCTACGAATAGTGTGTGTGTGTGTGTGTGTGTGGATTTCAGATTCTACAATGGATCGGAACAAACACCGTCCGTCACCCTCCTCTCCCTTCGTCTCTCGTCCGTCGATCAGTTGAAACGTCGCATGCGACGACGCAACGCATAATGTGGCATGTCACTAAAACTATATGTAAAACGACGTAGCGTTCACGCTGCGACGAAGCATCGCAACGCACTAATGAGGCCCCAGCCTAATTTAATGTTTGTCAATTAATGTTGATTATATTTATAAGTAAGATTAGTGTATTACTAAGAATCGGTTGAGTCTCACTGCAGAGCAAATGCCTCATTTCCTTCAAACAAACAAATAAACAAAAATGTATTAATTTCAAACGACAAACATTAAAATTTAAAATTATAATTGTTTTTTTTTTTTTATAACCTCTATAAGGCTATAAGGCTCGCGCTTGACCACAATCTCACCTGATGGTAAGCGATGATGTGGTCGACGGTGAAACACGCTTGCCTAGAAATAACCTATTCACTCTTGACTTAAAGACCCCTAGATTGTAGCTATCGGGAAACACAGACTCCGGCAGGGAATTCCACTCCTTAGCTGTACGCATAATAAAAGTGTTCCCAAAACGTTTTGTGCGTATGGGTGGGATGTCTACCATGTATCGATGGCGCATCGCCGTACGTCTGGTAGTCCGATGATGGAACGGGCTAGGTGGAATTATATCGTGCAATTCCATCGCACACTCCCCGAAATGTAACCGATAAAAAACCGACAGGCTGGCAACTCGGCGACGATGTTCAAGACTCTGGAGCTTTGACTTGACCAGAGCCTCATCGCCGATGAGCCTCTTGGCTCGCTTTTCGATCGACTCTAGTGCGTCAAGCTGGTATTTGGCTGATCCGTCCCAGAGATGAGAACAGTACTCCATGCATGATCGAACTTGCGCTTGATACAAGTTGAGGAGCTGTTCCGGCGTGAAGTACCGTCTCACCTTTGCAAGGATCCCCAGCTTTTTGGCAGCCAGCTGAGCCTTTGCCTCAATGTAAGGGCCAAAATTGAGAGTAGATGTCAACGTAACGCCAAGAAGCTCAAGATGGTCAGTTAATGGCACGGTCGCATCTCGGAAAGTTGGATCTGGGTAAAATTGGCTCTTTTTAGCGGAAAAAAGACACGCCTGGGTTTTAGCGGCATTAAACCTGACCAGATTGGCATCGCCCCATTCGGAGACTGCCTGCAAGGACAGGTTCAAGCGCTCCACCATGGCCTCCCGGAGAGACCGGATCTGAGGCCCGGTAGCACGAGCGTTAGACAAGTATCTCTCAGCAACAGTGCTGTCGTCTGCATACCTAAAGGTGCCGGGTTTAAGCAGATCGTTAATATGCAGCAAGAATAAAGTTGCTGAGAGGACCGACCCCTGAGGGATCCCGGCATTGATATCCAATTGGTCCGACGAGCAGCCATCGATAACCACTCGAATGGACCGATCTCTCAGGAAGTCTGCAATCCAATCACACTGACCACCGGGCAAACCGAATGAAGGAAGCTTACCAATAAGGCTTTCTTGCCAGACCCTATCAAAAGCCTTCGAGATGTCGAGGGAGACGGCAAGCGCTTCCCCGTGTCTCTCGATGGCCTCACTCCAGATGTGAATGGCATACGCTAGAAGATCCCCAGTAGACCGATTTCGGCGGAAGCCGTATTGGCGGTCACTAAGGATATCGTTAGATTCTAGGTATGCCAGGAGCTTCGTGTTAAGTACACGCTCCATACTCTTACAGAGTATGGACGTTACAGAGATGGGTCTGTAGTTGGCCGGGTCAGCTCGACTACCCTTCTTGGGCACGGGCTGTACGTTAGCTAGCTTCCAAGCATTCGGCACTTTTCCAGTCTCATACGAAAGGCGGAATAGGCGTGTCAAGATCGGAGACAGTTCAGGCGCACAGGTTCTGAGAACTATTGCCGGTATTCCGTCCGGGCCACTAGCCTTGTTCACGTCGAGGTTGCGCAGTACCTTACGGACGTCCGTTTGATGGATACGAATGTCCGACATACTCGTCTCGCATCCATCAGGATAAGAAGGGGGCCGCGCGTCACCAGGGTTCAGACGTGAAGATTCCGCAAAAAGAGAGGCAAATAAATTTGCCTTCTCCTCAGCAGAGTGCGCCAGCGACCCGTCGGGTTTCAGCAGTGGTGGTAGTGAGGGACGGCTGAAGTTGGACTCGACCGACTTAGCCAGGGACCAAAACGCTTTACTACCTGCTGGGTAAGAAGCAAGTTTGGCCCCTATTCGGCCAATGTGGTCGAACCGAGCCCTTCTCAACACCTTCTTGCAGGACTTGGCAGCCCTGTTATAGGCTTTCTTCCTTTGACCCACGTCACTCGCTTTGCGCGAACGAGCGTCAACCCATGCCAGGTACGCCTCATGTTTAAGCGCGTCGGCGCGATGACATTCAGCGCCAAACCATGGCCGGTCAACATTGGTCATTGTTACGTCAGAAAACGGAATGTAGTACTCCATTCCCTGACGCAACACATCCGCCACGTTGTCCGCGCACGCCGTAGGATCATCCAAAGAAAAGCAAGTAGGCTGCCAAGGATAACATGCGAAGAAAGATCGCATACCATCCCAATCTGCTGACCTGTACCGCCAAACCCGCCGCGTGCCTCTTGGGCTGGGATCGGGCGGGGAGTAGACGGACACAGACTTCACCAGACAATGGTCGGAACTACCCAAAGGTGAAGTTATCGACACAGAGTATCGGTCTGGCTCTGTTGTCAGCAGAAGGTCCAAGCAATTGGCCGTGTGCGAATCAACATCCGGCACCCTCGTTGCCCCCTGGACCAGCTGGGTAAGGTTAAGCGCAAGCGCAAGCTTACGCATCTCCCGTCCAGCATGGTCAGTGCACTGGTATGGGAAGAGCCACTCCTGGTGGTGGGCATTAAAGTCCCCCAGTAACAATAATTGGGCGGAAGGGTACCGCTGCTGTGCCGCATCAGCCGCCTCGCTGAGGTACTCTGTGAGCCTGGTTGTCTCCTGATCTCCACTGTGCGAGCGGTAGACACAGGCGTAGATAATTTTATCCAGACCTGTGTCCACTAGAGCCCACAGCGTCGAAAATCTTGGGTCCTCAAGGTTACGGAGACGCCGATAGCAAGTGTCGTCACGGGCGTACATACACACGCCCGCGCGCCGTTTATAATTGTGCTCCAGGGTAAACCCTGGGTAAGATAGGTACGACTCGTCTGACGGACTCGCTATCTGCGTCTCCGTAAGGAAAAACAGCGCTGGTTTTTCAGTCTCCAGGTGGTAGTGGACTGCAGAGAGATTTGAGTGCAGACCTCTAATGTTGGTGAGGTGCACTTTGTGTGGGAGGGGGTGCAGCCGCTGTTTATATCCTGTATTTTTTATCCTTGGCATTTTGATTTAAAGAAGAGTGAATGGAAGAGAGGAGTAGGAAGTGAGACGAGGTTCCACGCTGCTAACCTACAGACACGCACTGAAAGGACGCCATCATTGGGGCGGAGACTGCGGGGACGCCCGAGCCCCCCCGGAATGTCTATCGGGCCCTCCCTTCTGGTCGCCAACCAGCACGATAGTGCATTCCGGGATTTTTCGACAGTTGGCGGGGCAGCCTTTCATGTGTGGCTGGCACACTACTTGGGCCCCCAACTACCTGCGGTCGGCCAGCGGTGCACCGTGCCTCGGATCCCGCTACCCTCCGCGACTAGTCTCCCGATACGCCCATAACAGCGCGTGCCAGACTGGTCTGCTTGCAGTGGAACAGCTATCTCGACCCAACTCCTCTAGATGGCTACACTGAGCATCGTATCCGGAACACGGCCAGGCCGCTTGGCGGTACGTCTTTGCTCAGTGGGTGGTCACAAGCCTTCGGCCGAAGCCTACCACCAGTTGTGTCACCTGATTTGCACCACCCGGGGACCACGTGTAGGGAATCTAAGGGTACTCTCCTACGGACGTGGGTGACTCGGCCCCCAGAATTGATTGATTCTACCGTCCATTCGAAAAAGTAGCTTGTTATGGACAAGAACGGACAAGAAACTCCATAGAACGGACAAGAAACTCCATCTCATCCCAACTGCCTTTACATTTTTCCCTATCCTTTCTACATCTGGTCATGTTTGATTATTTTTAAGCTATTAGTGCGGCTGTAAGATCCATCTACTTATAAAGCACTAAAACAAACCTTCCTTCCCCTTCAATTATTATTATTATTTGAACCAAATATAATAGAGAAACCGACTATAATATTTCCGTCGCATATATGAATTAATATCCCGACTCTAAAACGTAAAAGCTGTTCGTTGCCTTCACCAACAGTTGCTCGTAAACGGTAACTGTTGGTGAACATATTGGAATGCTGAAACTTTACTTGGCTTAGCTTTGTGCTAGATGAGGGGAGTATTTATCGAGGCGTATCGTATTACCTAGTTAGGTAGGTACCGGGTTGTGGAAGTTAAATAGGTCGTAGCTCCATGTGCATAAAAAAACTGGTAGCTGCATTCTGCCAGTTTGGAACCGACACCAAGTTGAAAAAAAAGGTAGGCAGAGGATGTTGAGAAAAGTAGACCAAATGAAAAGTTAATTCAAAAGATCAAAAAGCTCGACTGCTTCAGAAGTGAACTAAAAAGCCGTAAACAAGAAGAAAAGCATGCTATGCAGTCGGAGGATTTATACTCGCAAGCTGGCTGACAAAACCAGATGTATCCTCCGACTGAACAGCAAGATTTTCTTCTTGTTTACGACTTTTTCGTACGCTTTTTTTGATTTTTGAGTTAACCTTTTTACAACTTGGTGTCGGTTTCCAAACTAACAGAATGCACCCGATGGATTACAGTCGGGTTTTATGAAATGTGTATTAACTTTTTTTATTAATAACTTTTTAGATACATATTGTTTTTCGAATTTGGTACATTTAAACATATAAGTGTTATATATTTTTTAAATTACCTCTCAAACCCCTTTGATACTTCACACGATGGGTACGGAAGAAAGAAAAAATTGGGCCCCCACAATCAGCCATTTTTCTATTTTCCAATTTTAATGTAGCCAGTGACACTCGAAAGATTAAGACGAATCGATTGACGTAAGAATCATCAAAATCGGCTCACACGTTTGGTCTCTAGAACGCCACATAGGAACAAACACACATTCAAAAATACATATATAGACTGATAAACCCATTACTCTCCTTCGGCAGACGGGTAAAAAAGAAGGCAGAGGATGTTGAGGAAAGTAAATCAAATTAAAAAAACCGGCCAAGTGCGAGTCGGACTCGCGAACGAAGGGTTCCGTACTTGGTAATTTGCGGTTTACGATTTATGACGTATTAAAAAAAAACTACTTACTAGATCTCGTTCAAACCAATTTTCGGTGGAAGTTTACATGGTAATGTACATCATATATTGTTTTTAGTTTTATCATTCTCTTATTTTAGAATTTACAGGGGGGCGGAGGGGGGACACATTTTATCACTTTGGAAGTGTCTCTCGCCCAAACATTTAAGTTTAGAAAAAAAAAATATTAGAAACCTCAATATCATTTTTGAAGACCTATCCTTAAATACCCCACACGTATGGGTTTAATGAAAAAAAAAATTGTAGTTTCAGTTTCAAAATTTATTGTTTTTTTCTATTTTTGTGTGAAATTCTTAATGCGGTTCACAAAATGCATCTACTTACCAAGTTTCAACAGCATAGTTCTTATAGTTTCGGAAAAAAGTGGCTGTGACATACGGACGGACAGACAGACAGACTGACAGATAGACAGACATGACGAATCTATAAGGGTTCCGTTTTTTGCCATTTGGCTACGGAACCCTAAAAAGGTATAATGAAATACACTAAATTAATACGGTATACTCCTCCATGAATAAAAGGTATATTTGCTTGTGCTAGGAGTAGTACAGTGAAAATACAAATTCAAACTTACTGCAACTAACACAAACTGCTACAATGTCAACTGGCAATATTTATTGATCGAATTTGATGTCCGTACTATTAAGACTAAAGTTCGTCACTTTTGGCTGAAGTGAAAATAATCTTAATAATTATTAAGTAATTTTCGTAGACAGTACACCGCGGGCAAACATGTTTTAACAAAAATGGGGGCGCAAAAAAAAAAAATTCTCAATGTGGGCAGTAGTCAAAATAAGTTTGGAACCCCTGCATTAGACCCTTTATAAAGAGCTAAAACGAACAGTCTCGAATAGGTAACCTGTTTTCTTTACAATGATATTAAAACAAACACTATTAATAACGAAACGTCACCCAAACATGTCAAAATATTCCCATGAATGAGAAAATTGAAGATTCGCACAAAGCTGAACGTCACTTAATGCCTTTTGTTCCCGTTATAATTACCTCCCCTTTGATAAGGGGTAGACAGTCGTTACAATCGCTTTAGTAGCCAAGTTTCCACCTGAAGTTGCTTGGAAGTCATATTTTTCAAATTTTGGGTAGATTATGAATATTATAGTAGGAATGAGGAGTGTTGAAAGTAATTATTTTGGAAATTAACATTAAGGAAGATCAGTCTCCCGAATGAAATCTCACTAATGTTATAAACGTGAGAAAGTCTGTACCTATGTTTGGATGTTTGTTAATCAATCACGTCTCTATGACTAAACGGATTTCGGTGAAATTGGAACACGTGTAGGTAGACCATAGTCTGGGTTAGGAGACGGAATAGTTTTTGTCCCGGTAACACGTGCCCGTGGCAGAATTGCCGACTTGCTTGCAAGGAAGCCGCTAAAATTATATATTTGCTAGTTAGTGGCAAAGAAATGGAAGAAAAAAACGTGTTGCACCGACCCCAAGTAACATGGGATAAGGACAGGAAGATGAGGACGAGTTAGTGGCGAAGAGTAAATAATTTATGAAATGAAAATCTAAACAATAACCAGATATAAACCTTAAAGGCTAGAACATACAATGCTCAATAGTGCAGACTAGTCCAACCAAAACAAAAGAAAATCAATGAGACAAAGCTCCATACAGAAAGGAAAGACAAACGGCATTGTTTTGAAGCAAGCAAACGGTAAACATAAAGCAAGCGAACAAGAACGTGCTTGTTCCACGATGAACAAGCTCGTTCATGTATGAAATGTCGGTATTTATTCTACTGCTACAGCCAGTCCAAACATTAAGAGATTCAGTCAACTGAAAATCGATACTACAGAATAGATAGATACAGTAGAATAACTAAATTCAACGAGCGATAACCGGCGCACACACACATATTTGTACGGCGATCTCAAAACAAATGGCCGTTATGAGAGCGCTTGCACTGGCTTTACGTGAAGTGTGCCTATGTGTGCGTACATTTTCGCTCACATAGAGGCATGGACATGTTTAAGCTTTCTTATGAGAATAATATATGTTAACACTCGTTAACACGCTTGGCTTGGTATGGAAAGTTTCGACAATGCCGTCTCTAGAAGTGGCTGCTGTGCCGTTTCAGTTCTCGCTGACCAGTTACAAGTGCGCTTGCAATGTATTATACGTGAAGCGTTTCTATGTGTGCGTGCGTTTTCCCTCGTTGTACGGAACTGTCATTCTGTACTAATCTGTTTTGTCTCGATACATAGCTCGAATAATTCGGAATCGTCACTCGAATAACAATATCGATTGTGGATGATTCATAGGCGGAAAGCACGCGATGGAAGCGCGGATGTTTGGAATAGTGGCGATTTATATCGATAAGTGACGATTAATTTCTGTTTTGTTGTGATTAGGGAAGCAATGTTTGACTGTTTCATGAATATGGAATATGCATTGTGGAATTTGTGATGTTGGAGTTTAAAATATTATGTCGACGAATGTGACTATAATCCAGCGAGGTTTATTAAATGAGAGTGTTAAGACTAATATCACTTCTCGTTTCATTATGTTATGAGAAAATATAACAGTACGAAATGTCAATCTAAATTAATTTAACTGACACGTGTTTCAAACTAACAGTAGCTAACCTGACATTTTATAAATAACCAATAAATAAGAAAGTACCGGTCACAAACCAGTTCGGTAATGCTCAGGAAATACTCGCAACTTCAATAAAACTTTTTAATAGAGCTACATAGCAATACAACTTTCATAAAATACAAGACCAAAACTAACAATAAATACCTATCAATATCATTTCCTAGCGGCGTCAGTCCAACAGAACCTAGTAGGGATCTTGTTTGAACGATCAGGTTTTACACCAACTGAGAATGAATCTTTCAAACCCCCGGCAACTTCCCCACCTCCTGAACAATGAGGTTTCGTCTCCAATTTCTCTTCTGACGTTAGCTCTGTAACAGCGCTCTTACTTCTCCTGTTCAGATTCTCCTGGTGAAGTTCTTCTTCCGAACTAAAATCTTCTTTACTCTCTAAATCTTCTTCTAAACCTTCCAACGCTGATGCTTTGACTTGAGGCTTCTGCACATTCTGTATTGCAGGTAAAGCTTTCTTTTCTGGGACACGATTTTCTAATTCTTTCTCTAATGCATGTGAATCCAATTTCTTCTCAATGTTTGATACCCTTTCCAGGATTGTATCCAGTTTGTTTGTGTTGCATTTTAAAATTTTCTGCATTTTAGTTATATCAGTGTTGTTATTGCAGTTGCTTATTTCTGATATACATTCTCTCAGAGCGGATAAGATCGGTGCTTTTATACTGTCACTAAGGAAATGCTTATCTTTATCATTCATCAGATGAATTTTAATCTTCGATTCACCTTGGTTTTCGGTCGCCAAAGCTTCAAAAGATTCCGAAACAACCAATTTTGAACCATCGTTTCGTTTTTTATGATGACTTCTTTCCTTTTTGTGGCATTTCTTTTCAGATACCTCAGAAAGTGTGCAGCATAATGATTGATTGATGTTTAAGTCATCTGTCAAAGTGTTGCTTGAACCATGACTTAGGGACTCTCTGACACTGAAACTCTCTTTCCTAACCTTTCTGTAGGTTTCGAAAACTTTTTTCGCGTCCTTCTTTTCGTCATACTGTGTCACTGTGTGTGATCGGTGATGACCTCCATCCAAACTAGTTTCATGCGGCTTCTTTTCTCTCTTCCTTTCTCTGTGCCTTTTTGATGTTTTGATAGTATAAAATACTGGGACTTTCTCATCACTCTGTGGCATTACTAAAGGCACTAGATCTTTAGCAAAGCGGATAGTCTGATCTAATACATTATCATTATTACTACTGACTTGATAAGTCCTATTATTGTGAGAGATTTCTGTATTTTTCTCACTGTTGCACTGTTGCCCTTTGTCTTGTTTATATTTCTTTTCTTTCCTTACTTTAAGTTTTTCCTTTCTTGCTTCGGGATTTTTATAATCGTCTAGATATCTCTTGTGGATGAATACCACGGAATTGTATGAGCGGTGATGAGGGAAGTAATTAGCTAGGTTCACGCCGTTGATTTCTTTGAGGGTGGTTTCCATTCTGTGGGCAGGAGAGTTAGGTTAATATTAACGGATAAATTGTTCAGTTTACTGCCTTCGTCGTAAATTTCCTTGAATGAGTGAGAGGGGCGTATTTTATAGCAGATAATTGTGGATTAGTTTTATGAACACCTGTTGTTTAGTTATGTGTTCGCATTGATCAGTGACTAAGGGTCACAAGCAAGAGGCTTTACCGTGAAAATAGAAATATATTTACCAAACAAGATTAGCCTACGTAACATCAGTATCATTATTACAAAAATGGGTATGCCTCTTACACATGGTCTTAAGCCGGGTACCGACATTGCGCGGCTGCCTCGCGAGGCATGCTTCGAAAGGGAACCTTGCGGATTGGAGACACGTATGCCTAGCGAGCAAATTTGAATGTTGCCGACTCACTGTCGGTAATTTTGCGGTGCTCAAAGGGCGCTCAGTGTGAGCCACTCTTAGTCCATTTTTATATAGTTCGAGCTGGTCAGTTGCATGGGGCGCATGTGAGTTGGCTCGCGCGTTGGCATCCTGGAAGACAGAAGAACTTTGTGTTTTGCCCACCAACGTGGGTTTCTTCTCTTTTTTATTCCCTTCTTTTTATTTCTTAAAACACGAGAAAAATGCTGTAAAGGTGACTAAAGCCTATGGATTCATGGTCAAACGTATACTGATGACTTGTAGGCTTGGCGTGGCTCGTGTTAACTGTGTAGACGGAAGCTGAGCGCATCGCGAGGCTGCCTCTCGACTTCCTGCTCAATGTAAGCACCAGATGAGTAGCCTCGCGAGGCAGCCTCGTGATGTCGATACGCGGCTTAACTCTTGTGTTATGATTACTGATGTCACATGAGTTAAGCTGGGTACAGGACAGGGGTCTTATATACGACACCTGTCCTTCTAAAGCTAGCGCCCGACCTGGGTTTTCTTCTTTACCATTGATGATGCAGACGCCTCAATATATTTGAATTCAGATGCCGAATGCATCTGAATTCAAATATATTGAGGCGTCTTCGTTAGATCTGAAGCCGACCCCAAAATACTTAGAAAAAGGCTAGGCATGATGGTAATTCGTCAGCAAAATTGACTGTGAGTTTTAATAAAAAAAAATCGTTTCAATATAAGTCTTACCTGAATCCATCCAGTCATATAATATACCTGCTGTAAACAATAAGCTTTAAAGTAAATAGTAATTTAAAATTGATTATTTAAAATTCGCAAGGTAAATATTGACAAGTCGACATTGACACTGAGGATTTTGTTAATCGTTGACCAAAAAGAGGTTTTTATATACGGCATTGTTTTTTCACAAAAAAGGTCTAATGCCATTTTAATGTTTCTCTTTGCGTTCTTTTGGCTTGAGACCAAACTATAGCTGAATAAAATATTTGCCCTAGTACGTAGATACAACAAATAACATATCCTATCAGCAGTGAAAGTGTGGTACTGTTTGCCAGGGTCTGTGTTCCTTGCAACCTAAAATCTGTCAACTTTGGAAACACGAGCGAAAAGGCATACTCCTAACAAAGAGGTACTGGGGAGAGGCATATCGCCAGACCTGCTTCCCTCTACCGTACTTACAGCAATTATTGACTAGACTTTCGCGCGGTCCCGGCACCGCTCCGCCAGTCGGTTGCGTGGTTGGTGAGCGCGGAGGTCTTTGTTCAAGCAGACTCGCAAGAAACGAGCAGTCAAAGATCAATCTCGATCGAGCTCAAAATTGTGTACTTGGAGAGTGAAATATCTGTTACCTAGTAACTTCTCTAATCTGTGATATAAATGCTGTTCTATTTACATTTTCGGGAACAGAAAACTTCTTGGACATAAATATGTAACAAGTAAAATTTCACAATTTAAAAAACCCCCGACGCATTTATCTTGCGAAAACACCCCGATTCAAACAGTAAAATGCCCATAACTTTTGAACGGCTGAACCGATTTTATTCAAACATAGCTAAGAACACTCTCGACAAAATTACCTTTCAAACAAAAAAAACTAAATCGAAATCGTTTCATCCGTTTAGGCGCTATGATGCCACAGACAGACACACAGATACACAGATACACAGCAACACACGTGAAACTTATAACACCCCTTCTTTTTCCGGCGGGGGTTAAAGAGCTATAAGTCAGATCTGGGTTTGTGCTGTCAAGTTATGTATGAGCAAAGCAATAGCCAGAAGTGCACTATTGTAATCATACAAGATTCTTATACAGCATTGTTTTATGTCTTGGGAACACACGTGTTACCAAGTAACTGGGTTGTGGAGGTCATATAGGCAGTCGTTCCATGAAAAATATTGGTGTTCAGTTGCCTCTGATTAGTCTGGATTTCTGGAAGCCAACCCCAAAAAAAATTGAAAAATAAACCAGTCAAGTGCGAATCGAACTCGCGCACCGAGGGTTCCGTATATAAACAGCTACATTCATCAAAATAATTAGGTATCATTACTGACGTTCATAAACAATGCAATAACCGAACAGTGCTCTAAGGTAGGGATATAATTAACTTTGCCGTTCGAAAACTGTTGTCACCATACATCAACACAGGTTGCGGTTAATTTACCAACCGCAAATAAGTTAATAATCTTAATTTTTTGAAGTAGGTACCAATTTACAGTTTCCAGATTTGTGCCTTTACTTGTGCTCTATCCATTTTTTATTTAACCCCCTCAACGGGGTGAAACCGTTACATATCCGTCTGCATTTCCCCTCTGTTACTAACTAATTAATATGATAAAACTCGTCTAGATATGGCAAACTAGAAATCAAACAACAAGACTGCAATGCAATGCATTTTCATCCTTATATTGAAAGGTCAAATCCTTATTTTAATATGGCAACTCTGGGCAAGGCACTCAAGGGAAAACCAACCTTACGCCAGCAGAATTATAGTTGTGAATCTAGTTTCTCTTTGTAACAAACTAGAGCTGCAGGCAATCCCAGGCTGACATCGTGTCCTACCTCGCTGGAAGCTCGATTGATCGACTTTCGGTCAGTTCATAGCAGGACGAGCAAGCGTTATGACGCTACTGTCATGTTCTGCAATAGCTGCCATAGAGGGCGGCCATTTTAAATCGGTTTTAGGCACAGTAAAACGAACTTTGAAGGTGTACATGGTGTTTTGACGTATCCTGCAGAAGTTTGAGCTGAAATTAAGGTAGGTAGATGTACATTTACTTCAAAATATCATGGTCCTTTGTTCTCGTTACATGTATCATTCACCTTTGACCTACTTTCAAATATTGTCCGTCCAAATTGTTTTTTTTTTTGAGAGCAGCGACTAACGTATCGTAGGTCGTGAATTAGAACCCAGGCAGGCGCTTTACTGTGTGTAAATTATTTCATCATCACTGCTTTTAAAACGGTGAAGGAAAACATCGTGAGGAAACCGGCATGTCCTAGTACCAAAAATTCGAAGACATGTGACATCCACCAACCCACACTGGGCCTGCGTGGTCGATTAAGGCCCATTATCTCTTTCACAGAGAGGATGCCTGTGTCCCAGCAGTGGGAACATTATTAGGCTGATGATGAAATTGATTTTAATTATTGATACTTTTGCCTACTTATTCGTCCAGATATCGATTAAGTTAGGTATCTACTTTATTTTTCGTAGAAAGATAATCCTTTCAGTAAGGCGGGATGGACAGCCGGGGTGCGCTCGCACTGAACTGCCATGCGCAGTGCGTAAAGGCATCTTATGATGTCTCTATGTATAGGAATATTATTTCATCATGATTTATTTAATCTATGGATTTTTTATTTATTTTAATCTGTCTTATTTATTTGACCTACATTTAATTTTCACAGATTTCCCCAAAGTAAGAACTATTATGAATTAATGTCTCGATCTATTTATAAAAATTAAATTTATTACTGCATGTATGAAAAATTATCATTTGAGAACGGCTCGACTGTTTTTTTTGGCTTTAGTAAGTTTTTTTTTTAAATCCAACTGATGTTTAAGTTTTTTCTAAGCAAGCGTGCTTCACCGTCGACCACATCATCGCTTAACATCAAGTGAGGTTATTGGTCAAGCGTGAGCCTATAGACTGTAAAAAAGGAAGTTGAATTTCACCCGTGCAAAGCCGAGTTGGGTGGCTAGTTCTCTCTTAAAACTGAAATAAATTCACATTAAAATCAAAATTATTTAAACACTACAATTAAAATCAACATGCAACGTGATCACATCAACTATGCACGTCCGTGTTCATTGTTAAATGACATAATCTCTAGTTAAATCAATTAACTCTGTTTGTTTTCATAATTAACTGAATTGACCGTTATTGTGATATCAGAGCATTTAAAATGTGGCCTGCTCTTTGCATGTGCAATCAGCAGGCCACATTTTAAATGATCTGATATCACAATGCATTAACGCTTCATCTCGCCTGTACCTACTACAACCTACTAATACTTTGAAAAAGTAGGCAGAGATATATATGTTACGGACCAAGTGACTAATACGGCATTATTCATAATTCCCGGGCAATTTGAAAATACCCAATACGAGTAGACAATATGATAAAAACTATTGCAGTAATTAAATTGACCGGGCTTTTTGAATAATGCGCATCACATAATGGACCAGATAATAAAAATATGTGTTGTATTTTAATGTTAATATTGGTTTTAGTATAGAATAGGTAAGTAAGATTACTATTTAAGTAACAAAGTCAACAGAGCCATATGCCACAAGGCTCCTATTTCTGTCTGCAGGGTCTAAAGTAACCTAATATGAAGGAGTTGACGGGAGCTGAGTTCTCTCACTTCTCATCTCTTTCGAACCTAACCTATCCGTATCGGGGTGCCCTAAGCTCCCGAGCTCGCTTCGCTTGCTATTGGACCAATTCATTAATATCGAATTGGTCAACCGTTACGTAGCAATATGTAATGACCAGACAATCAATCTGCCTAGCCTTTTCTCAACTATGTTGGGGTCGGCTTCCAGTCTAACCGAATTCAGCTAAATACCAGTGTTTTATATGGAGCGACTGCCTATCTGACCTCCACAACCCAGTTACTGGGTAACACGATACCCCTTGGCTAGACTGGTGTCAGATCTCAAGCTTCTGACTACTCGTAACGACTGTCACAGATCTTTAAATGACAGCCGGGACCAACGGCTTAACGTGCTTTCCGGAGGAAACTCGGTATGTTGAAAATGGTCACCAATCCACAGACCTTGATGATCGACCCGTGCGGCAGTTATAATTTGGCCACGAACTCCTCAATATGTAATGACCAGACTTCTATATTTATCACAATGTGATAAATATAGAAGTTTAAATCAGTATTCATTACATTGCAAAACTTTACTTGACTAGCTTCATAATGCCCAGGCATTATACCTAGTGCCCTGGTTAATCACTTGTTCCATGACATAAATATTACACAAAATATAATCCTGCAACCGTTATTTGCCAGCCAAATTTATGTGCTGCTAGTTTTTGTCAGCGACTTTGCCCCCGTGGAACTTCTAATCTAGATCATGATTTACCCCGTGTTCAACATTTTACCCAATTCCGATCGACCATAGAGGCGTGATTAATGACCAAACATACAAACTTTTAATGTATATATACAGGATACTATAAAACTAGGTCAACTTTATTAACCAGATACAAAACCAGATGCCGAGTAAAACCCAAAGACACATTTCTCTAACTGGGTAGAACCTGGGACCTCTGTCAGCAGCCACGACGTTTCCACAGTAGGCCAATTACAGTCAGATATTATTGTTACAAGGCTGTACGGAACATCTAAATTAGAAACAGTGACTTACTAAGTCTACTCGGTATACACGCAATAGCAAATAGCACAGAGCACAGAAACCCGCACGCCCGGCCGCAAAAAAGACGCCATTATTAATAATATTCGTAGTTGAGCAATGTTCGCTTAGCTTAATTTTGGTTAGTCAAAGTCATAGTCAGAATATAGACAATTTATGTTTGTAAACAAAAATGTTTTATTATAGCGAACAAATTTTAATCACACGTTATTACATAACACTAATATTTTAAAGGCAAAAGTTTGTGAGTGTGTGTGTGATTGTATGTTTGTTACTTCTTTACGCTCAAACAGCTGGACGTATGTGGATGAAATTTAGCACAGAGATAGATTATAGTCAGAAATAGCACATAGCATACTTTTTTCCCGGGAATATGTTCCCTCGGGATAATTTTCGTCTTCACGCGAGCGAAGTCGCTGGCCGAAGCTAGTAAATAAATAAAAGTGGTCTCGGCGCAAGTTTCTGTAAGTAAATGGTGACACTCACTGGCACGCTTGGTTCGTATGCAAAGTTCCGACAACGTCATATCTAGCGGTGGCCGCCTGTAGCGTCTCGGTGGTCTGTGGCAAATCGGAGCTTTCAGTGTTTCAGCGACCTTGCTCGAATCACGCGATATCTATAGAATCCTTTACAGGAGAATTAGGTTATTTGTGGTATTTATTTCGTCTATTTATCAAGGCAAAATATCTTAACTTGCCAAATGAATAATCAAACTTAGGGCTCTTACGGTAACGAAAGAGGAAACTAATTTCTTTTTCAGTTAAAATTTGTAAATGTTGACGTGATTTTTTTATTCAAGCGTATGTTTTCGCTAATTATCCTCTCTGTAGATATTTTAGCCTTATTTTCTTTTAACTAGCCAAATATTGTCTTTTAGCCGTTGCGGTAACAGAATCTTTACTGACGCAGTATGTACCTAAGTAATAATACCTACAATTAGTTGAATTAATCAGTAAAGTCAGGTTCACAATTTCCCTCGAATGGACGGCATCGGATGCTATTTATATTCGACAAGTCTTGGACGCTATTCAATAGATCCACGGGCTATTTGTAAAAATTAAAAAAAACAGCGAATATGACAAATAGTTTTAGTACCTACAGTGAGTTAGCGAGCAGTAATCTCCGGATTTTTCATAAATTTCTATTAGGTAAGCTTAAGCTTCATCATATCAGCCGAAAGAAGTCCACTGCTGGACATAGGCCTCCCCCAAGCGTCGCCACATTGACTGGTCCCGTGCGTCTCGCATCCAGCGGATCCCCGCAACCTTCACCAGGTCATCGGTCCACCTGGTGGGAGGCCTTCCAACGCATCGTCTCTCCAGAACTTTTCTGAACCATCGGCCATCCGTTCTGCAAGCAATGCGCCCTGTCCACTGCCACTTAAGTTTGGCAATTCTTCAGGCTATGTCGGTAACCCTGGTTCACTTGCAGATCTCTACATTTCTGATTCGATCACACATGGATACTTCGAGCATAGCCCTCTTTATTACCCTTTGAGTGACTGTAAGCTTTCTGATGAGGCCCATTGTGAGCGACCACGTCTCAGAGCCATAGTTTATCACTGGCAACGCACAAGCTTACGCTTGGCGTAACTTCACTATGTGTTTACTTTTCATATAAAGTTCCGTTTTATCAGCAATAGCGATTGCCCAAATACCAAAGTGTAAGGAGTCGATTGTGGCATTTGGATAGAGCTTGTCAATTCCATATTAAGGAGCCTCTTCATAGGACATTCGTCAGTTCTTTTGGTTCCCATCGTGTACAATCACTTGCACCTTACAGGATTTTATTAAAGAGACCAATGATAGATCTTATTAGGTTGCAAAACACTGGTTCGAAAAATAATAATTTTGAGTCAATCGTCGCGAAAAGAAGAATTCAATATTTTGTCCTTTGCCCCCCTTTGCCTCAAAAAAGTTGCATCATTTCGCACCAAAAAGTGTAGTGGGGTAGGCCCCGTCCTAATTCCGGCGAGCAGCATTATCAAGTCTTTGGCTCGTCTTTCTCTATTAGCGAGAGTGGGTGCTTATCCCTTTCGCAGACAAAACCCCTTTATGCAAACCGAGAGAGAGATGGTATCAAGTCTAAGCCAGATGGATGAAGAGATTTAGTTTATTTGCCAACTAGCTTTTTCCCCGTGGCTTCGCTCCTGTAGTACACATCACCATCAGACTTTTTTAATGTTCCGACTGCTGGGACACAGGCCTCCTCTTTGTGAGAGGGAATGGGCCGTAATCCACCACGCGGGCCCAGTGCGGGTTGCTGAATGCAAAATATCTGTGAATTTTTGGTTCTTAGACGTGCCGGTTTCCTCACTATGATTTTCCTTCACTGTTTTGAGAGCAGTGATGATGAAATAATTTAAACAAAGTAAAGTGCCTGCCTGGGTACGAACCCACGCAGGGTTACTACTGGGCCACCACGCCTCAAAGGATAAAAAATTGCCTAAGTTGTTCAGAAAGAATGCATTTTTCTAATGGTGAAAGAATTTTCAAAATCGGTTTAGCAGTTTTTGAGTTTATCCCTTACAAACGAACTTACAAACAAACCTTTCCTCTTTATAATATTATATTTTATTATACTAGCCGACGCCTCGCGGGGTCACCTGCGTAGTTCCCGTTCCCGTGAGGAATACATGGTAATAATAATTTTTGAAATCGGTCCAGTAGTTTTTATATTTATTCGTTACATACAAAAATACAAATCTTTTCTCTTTATAATATTAGTATAAGATATAGGAGTATAGATATAAGTGTAGATGTAGATTTTTATTTGGTAAAGTGAGATCTAAAATATTATTTTAACTGCCCCGTTGGTCTAGTGGTCGCAAGCGCTGCTGCTGGGTTCGAATCTCGGGTCGGGTAAATTGTTACTGGGTTTTGCCATCTGGAATTTCTCAGTAGAAACCCGTAGTTAGGACTTGGACCTGGTTAATCAAATGTAAATTAAATTAATCAAAGAAAATCAACTAAGTAAAGGGTGTCAATAAGGGCGGGTAGTTGATGATGATGATGATGTTGAGATGTTGAAATGAAATAAAACAAGCTGTGTGTGAGATATTAACAAAATTCCTTTTTTTATTTGAAAGCTGCACTTGTACCATTAAGTGTGTAATATGACATCGTTCAAATTCCCACCTCGGCTATTTACAGTGGCATAGATCCGAGTGGTCCAATTTCCAATGACTTTTCTGCATAGATCCGGCTCAATTTGAGCGATGGCCTGTGTGTGTGTGTTTTCACCTTTAGGGCATCGGTCGATTGTGGTTTGTTTACATAGACCTGCGAATTCAAGAAACCCCACAAGAAAAGTCTAAAGGGGTCAAATCACATCAACCCCTGCGAGAGATAACCTTACCCTCAAATCGCTCATGCAGAAGTTTTATCATTTGAACGTGCTGCTCAATCTTGTAACTTACCATGGCATAAGTAACTGAATAATAAAAAAAAGATTTGATAGATGTCACTAAAACAAAATGGCTGCCACGGGCCGCCAAAATCGACCCACGCCAATTGAAAGACCGTTTACATAGGTACCAATCATATGTCTTTAATTGTTACTCCCACTACAAAACGAAAAGTCCACAAAATGACATTCTGAATCCCTTTGATGTTAACAGACAAACAAAATCAAACATTCAAAGCAAAGAAAGCCTTTTCAACTCCCCCCTATTCCACCCGCTTAGGTCTCAAACCAGCCCAGTCTGAAGGGGCAGAAAATTAATACCCATTTATTAACTGGCTATCCCATTGACTGAATATTTATGCGGAAGCTAGACACACACTTATTTAGGTCTCGTATTTCCGTAATAGGGGAGAATGCAATTATACAAATTACAGTCTACTCAGTTTTTCCGATTTTCCGCCATTCTTTCACAATATCATAATGTACGGTCAGTGGCGTAGCTAGTCCTAAACGGGCCCTTTATCAAAATTTGTTGTGGTCCCTTAACCTAATGCAGCAAAAGTCGACAGGAAAGTTCTATTTTAAAAATAAAAACACAATGAAAACTAAGCTTAAGCTTTTCATTGTCATTTTTTTTTTTAATCAGGAACCATGTCTTTTATATTAGGCAAAAAAAATTGAGTGAGCAAAGGAAGCTAGAAAAATATATCCACACGCATGGATTAAACTGCCATCGTAACAAACAGTTTTCATTGTCTTAATTCATACATTATAGCCCTCTTATCTATTGAAATTGGGGGTTTCGGACAACATTTTAATGTTGGGGCCCCTGTGGCTCGGGGGCCCAGTATCATTGATACGGCTGATACCGCGGCAGCTACGCCCCTGGTTACGGTGTTTCCAAACTTTAAGATTTCTGATTAATTTCTTTGTGGGTTCCAAGACAGTTGAACCCTTATGATTCGTCAAGCTTCATTCACTCAGCACTTTTCTGATGGTCACCATTGTTGATTCTGGCTTTCAGGATTTGCAGTTGAGAATAGTGTTGGTGGATTGTCCCGATATAAAATCTGTAAGTTGTATGTATTACAGAAATAAAGCGATAGTTTCGGTGGTGGGATCCTTGATTAAATGAAAATAATTTTTTGTATAAAATTTCTGTAAGTAAATTTACTAAACAGCCACTCTTATTCCAAATTACGACATTGAAATAAAATTGAAAATATATTTTTGACAAACTGAAGTACCGACAAGAGCATTTATCTTTTAGATTGAAAACTAACTAAATGGCAGCTGCAGAGCATTCGTTGTAAAAGTGCCCTCATTAAAATGCGACTTAAATATAATAAACAGTAGCAAAGAAAGCTAACAAACAGCCAGACAACAACCCTTTATTGAATTGATTCGCCATCTGCATATGTTCACAGATAATTGGCGTCTCCCTCTAGCCAGACACATACCTACCCCCCTTTGTGTCTGCCAGGGTTGACTGAATTTATACACAGGATCTTTGTCAAAAAATGTAAACCAAATAATTTTACTCTTAAAAAATGCAACATAGAATATAATAGCAAAACAGACAGGTAGCAAACAGCCAGACAACAAACCCTTTATTAAATTAATCGCCCATCTGCATTCCTTCTCAAATAATTGGCGTCTCCCCCTAGCCAGACATACACCCCCTTTAGGTCTGACAGGTGTGACTGCATGAATCTTTACAAAGGATGTTTTCAATTCATCCCGTTTTCACCCAGTTTCCCTGTAACACCTGGGCCTGCAGTCTCGACATAGCTAACGATCGTTACGTTAACTAACATTCGTTAACTCTTACCACAAAATAGTAAGTATACAGAAGGGCCACTCCCGCCGTTTGGAAAATTGACAGCTAAACTTGACAGATTCACTAGGGTTGCTACTATATTGATTCCGAATTAAAAAAAAAAGGGTAGGTTGCCCAAGTTACAAACATAAATACATAGATCCGTCTAAACATACATCATTATCATGCTTACATGCCTTAGAGGGTAGACAGGGCATCAAATATCCATTTAATATCACGAACACTACAACCCTAGTGAATCTGTCAAGTTTAGCTGTCAATTTTCCAAACGGCGGGAGTGGCCCTTCTGTATACTTACTATTTTGTGGTAAGAGTTAACGAATGTTAGTTAACGTAACGATCGTTAGCTATGTCGAGACTGCAGGCCCTGGTTTGCTCTGTGTTACCCCGCTCCCCTGTGTTACTCGGTTGCAATAGTTTCACTTGTGGGATTAATTTCGTTTCGGACATCTCCTAATGGACGGATGGACGGCAGTGGTTCTTTTGTGTTCAATTCCGCTTTGAATTTGTTTTTAATAACGGGTTCTGCTGTCTGCTGCCGTTGTGCAGTCTGGATAAAGTATTACTTTTGTTAGTATTTAGGATTAATTTGGTGAGATACTTTTATTTATGTACCTACGTTTTAAAGTAGCTAGGTATGGCATGTGACGGTCCGGCTAAAGGCTTAACATACAAAAATAAAGTTCAGTAATTAGTAAAATTGCAGTCAAACAATGCACTTATACGTTTTTCGCAAAGTGTAATTGTGGGAATGCGGCCAAAGATTTAAAAAAAAAAACCGGCCAAGTGCGAGTCGGACTCGCGCACGAAGGGTTCCGAACCATTATCGCAAAAAAACGGCACTAACATCACGTTTGTTGTATGGGAGCCCCACTTAAATATTTATTGTATTCTGTTTTTAGTATTTGTTGTTATAGCGGCAACAGAAAAACATCATCTGTGAAAATTTCAACTGTCTAGCTACCACGGTTCTTGAGATACAGCCTGGTGACAGACAGACAGACGGACCGCGGAGTCTCAGTAATAGGGTCCCGTTTTTACCCTTTGGGTACGGAACCCTAATAATAGGGTCCCGTTTTTACCCGTTGGGTACGGAACCCTAATAATAGGGTCCCGTTTTTACCCTTTGGGTACGGAACCCTAAAAACTAAACTTATTTTATGGTCGTTAAGGCTACCCTACCCCGAAGAACACCCAACTATTATTCCAATATATGCACCGTAATGTGTAACACTTTTTGAGCTACGTAACCCAACGAGTTCAAATATTTATAAAAAGTCCCACCTTTTTTACACCACGCCAGAGTTTACACACGACTCCTACCCACAAAAAGTATACCTCAGAAAATAATTTTCACAAACAGAACACCATTTTAAATGAAATTTCTCACTGGCATAAAGGAAAACGCGGTAAGCCATCGTTTAATAAATAATAAGCCAGGTGTTAAGCCCTGCGACAGTGTCGCCTCCTGACGGCAGCTGTCAACACTCCTTCATCATTAAGAAGTTCACACGGGTATTTAGTGAGTACTTAAGTTGTTATAAGCGTAGTTGGTTAAGTAGAACATAGTTAAGCTCTTTGGGTTTGATAGGCTTTCGTGATAGTTTGAAGTCTGAAGGTCTGACAAGGTGTGGACTGTGGACTTCAAAAAATTAAATTTACTAAACAGCCACTCTTATTCCAAATTACGACATTGAAATAAAATTGAAAATATATTTTTGACAAACTGAAGTACCGACAAGAGCATTTATCTTTTAGATTGAAAACTAACTAAATGGCAGCTGCAGAGCATTCGTTGTAAAAGTGCCCTCATTAAAATGCGACTTAAATATAATAAACAGTAGCAAAGAAAGCTAACAAACAGCCAGACAACAACCCTTTATTGAATTGATTCGCCATCTGCATATGTTCACAGATAATTGGCGTCTCCCTCTAGCCAGACACATACCTACCCCCCTTTGTGTCTGCCAGGGTTGACTGAATTTATACACAGGATCTTTGTCAAAAAATGTAAACCAAATAATTTTACTCTTAACACCTTAACTGCCCGGAAATGAGACACAATTGAAAATGTATTGTTTGTCGGTCAACTGGTGTCTGCCATGGCGTTCAACGTGTTAAAAAATGCAACATAGAATATAATAGCAAAACAGACAGGTAGCAAACAGCCAGACAACAAACCCTTTATTAAATTAATCGCCCATCTGCATTCCTTCTCAAATAATTGGCGTCTCCCCCTAGCCAGACATACACCCCCTTTAGGTCTGACAGGTGTGACTGCATGAATCTTTACAAAGGATGTTTTCAATTCATCCCGTTTTCACCCAGTTTCCCTGTAACACCTGGGCCTGCAGTCTCGACATAGCTAACGATCGTTACGTTAACTAACATTCGTTAACTCTTACCACAAAATAGTAAGTATACAGAAGGGCCACTCCCGCCGTTTGGAAAATTGACAGCTAAACTTGACAGATTCACTAGGGTTGCTACTATATTGATTCCGAATTAAAAAAAAAAGGGTAGGTTGCCCAAGTTACAAACATAAATACATAGATCCGTCTAAACATACATCATTATCATGCTTACATGCCTTAGAGGGTAGACAGGGCATCAAATATCCATTTAATATCACGAACACTACAACCCTAGTGAATCTGTCAAGTTTAGCTGTCAATTTTCCAAACGGCGGGAGTGGCCCTTCTGTATACTTACTATTTTGTGGTAAGAGTTAACGAATGTTAGTTAACGTAACGATCGTTAGCTATGTCGAGACTGCAGGCCCTGGTTTGCTCTGTGTTACCCCGCTCCCCTGTGTTACTCGGTTGCAATAGTTTCACTTGTGGGATTAATTTCGTTTCGGACATCTCCTAATGGACGGATGGACGGCAGTGGTTCTTTTGTGTTCAATTCCGCTTTGAATTTGTTTTTAATAACGGGTTCTGCTGTCTGCTGCCGTTGTGCAGTCTGGATAAAGTATTACTTTTGTTAGTATTTAGGATTAATTTGGTGAGATACTTTTATTTATGTACCTACGTTTTAAAGTAGCTAGGTATGGCATGTGACGGTCCGGCTAAAGGCTTAACATACAAAAATAAAGTTCAGTAATTAGTAAAATTGCAGTCAAACAATGCACTTATACGTTTTTCGCAAAGTGTAATTGTGGGAATGCGGCCAAAGATTTAAAAAAAAAAACCGGCCAAGTGCGAGTCGGACTCGCGCACGAAGGGTTCCGAACCATTATCGCAAAAAAACGGCACTAACATCACGTTTGTTGTATGGGAGCCCCACTTAAATATTTATTGTATTCTGTTTTTAGTATTTGTTGTTATAGCGGCAACAGAAAAACATCATCTGTGAAAATTTCAACTGTCTAGCTACCACGGTTCTTGAGATACAGCCTGGTGACAGACAGACAGACGGACCGCGGAGTCTCAGTAATAGGGTCCCGTTTTTACCCTTTGGGTACGGAACCCTAATAATAGGGTCCCGTTTTTACCCGTTGGGTACGGAACCCTAATAATAGGGTCCCGTTTTTACCCTTTGGGTACGGAACCCTAAAAACTAAACTTATTTTATGGTCGTTAAGGCTACCCTACCCCGAAGAACACCCAACTATTATTCCAATATATGCACCGTAATGTGTAACACTTTTTGAGCTACGTAACCCAACGAGTTCAAATATTTATAAAAAGTCCCACCTTTTTTACACCACGCCAGAGTTTACACACGACTCCTACCCACAAAAAGTATACCTCAGAAAATAATTTTCACAAACAGAACACCATTTTAAATGAAATTTCTCACTGGCATAAAGGAAAACGCGGTAAGCCATCGTTTAATAAATAATAAGCCAGGTGTTAAGCCCTGCGACAGTGTCGCCTCCTGACGGCAGCTGTCAACACTCCTTCATCATTAAGAAGTTCACACGGGTATTTAGTGAGTACTTAAGTTGTTATAAGCGTAGTTGGTTAAGTAGAACATAGTTAAGCTCTTTGGGTTTGATAGGCTTTCGTGATAGTTTGAAGTCTGAAGGTCTGACAAGGTGTGGACTGTGGACTTCAAATTCTGGATTTATTTATTCAGACTTAATTTACAAAAGGTACAAAAGCGGCCCTAGGGTTGTTGTTTAGGGTCAAAGGTACATTAAGGCCCGTATTCCAGTAGCTCATACTCGACTTAAACACAAAATTGGCCACACCTACCGATCAAGTGCCAAACAAACACAACTCTCGAGTTTGGCATAGACAAAGACAATGACAAAGACAAATATTATTTATTTCGACTTTTGAACGTCAAAACATAAATTTAAAATAAATAAATTTGATTCTACCGTCCATTCGGAAAATATCTTGTTATGGAGAAGAACGGACACGACACTCCACACTTACTCTTTAAAAAAAGTGTTTTACAACATTTTCATACAAACATAAATACGTGAGGACGATGCATCCAGCACTACTATACTACGTATAGGTACAAAGTAATACAAGAACCAATAGGTAAATTTCTTCATATGATAAATAGGAACATGGTTCTCACATACTTACAAATATTGCATATGATTCTTCAGCTTTACATAATGTGGACTCAATAGAGTAAGACCCCAGACTTTACTGAATTCTTTCTAAACAAAATGTGTAGTAGGTATTGAATGAAAACGAAAGTCCAAGTTACCAAGTACATGTTAACACTACTTAATGCCATTGATTTTGTGGGAACTGTTTGGTAACGTGCGTCTATGGACTTGCGCACGTTAATCTAAAAAAAACAAGACAAACAATCACAACAGTCCATTTCCAGTTTGAGTTGAGTTGAGCAGCGTCTGCAATACCGGCCTCAGAAAGACAACCCTGAAAGAAATACTGTACATCTGGGACGATGGTCACAATAGTTACTTTTGCACAATTCGATTTTCTATAGACTGGCGAGATCACAGATAAACAGAGAGTAACCTAGTGGATGCGAAGAGCATTTACTTTCATATTTTATAATAGGTCCTGGTTTCTTCTATCCTTATGTGGCAAACAACCCTACGGCCCACTAGAAGGTCGCCTTAGCAAAACCATAGGCAACCCAGATATGAGTCGTGAGGCAAAAACAAATGTTATTATGTGCATGTGCCCATAATGCTTTGCTGGTGGTAACGTTAAAAGGCTGATGATGAAATAAAAATAAAGAAAATAAAGTGGCAGTGGGCACTGGGCAGGGCACATTGCTCGCAGAACTGATGGCCGGCAAGTTCTGGAATGGCGACCGCGAACCGGAAGCGCCTTTGGAAGGCCTCCTACTAGCCACCAAATGGGAGGCCTTCAAACGCATCGTCTGATGACCTGGTCAAGGTAGCGGGAATCCGCTGGATGTGAGACGCACGGGATTGGTCACTGTGGACATCTTTCGCCTGAAATGATGATGATATCTACCGTTTGCCAGCAGCTTCTCACATGTGAAAATCGAAAATTATCCCACCAGACTCGTGGTCCAATCGTCCTAATCCATTCAGCAGTCGAGGCGTTGTTGTTTTAATTATAGAAACATCTGTACATACATTGGGGCTGCTGGAAGAATTTATTTACATAGATACAAGTATATACAGTGTATAAAATACTTAATTAACTAAGACTACAAACATATACACTTAAACCAAAAACTACTCACTAACTAAACCTAAAAATATACACTTAACTAAAATATGGCGTCGAAAAACTCCTCTCCATCGTTGACCACTGGTAATGTGCCCAAAAGACTGGCAGCATTGCCACGTTGTATGGCAATGCTAATTCTCTGACCAAAGTAAAAGCCAGCCCTTGGGTCACGCGAAGTCTCAACTAGGCGTTTGGCAAGATCCTTAAACAAAGCGTGAGCACTCGGACCCCACGGACCAAGAGTTACATATAATCAATCTGCCTAGCCTTTTCCCAACTATGTTGGGGTCGGATTCAGCTGAGTACCAGTGTTTTATATGGAGCGACTGCCTATCTGACCTCCACAACCCAGTAACTGCGTAACACGGTACCCCTTGGCTAGACTGGTGTCAGATCTCAAGCTTCTGACTACTCGTAACGACTGTCAAAGATCTTCAAATGACAGCCGGGACCAACGGCTTAATGTGCTTTCCGAGGCACAGAGGAAACTCGGTATGTTGAAATGGTCACCCATCCACGGACCGACCTCGTCAAGCATTGCTTAACCTTGATGATCGACCTGTGCGGCTGTTATTATTTAGCCACGAGTTCCACCAAGAGTTACATACATTTATATTATATCTGTAAGGTAGGATATAAGGCGAAATTAAATGTTTCATTTAGTAGAGACCGGCCTAAGCCTTAAGTTTAATAATAAATAAGCCGAGTGTCGCGTGTCGACAGTGCTGCCACCTGTCGACGCCACCTGTAAGCTGCTCCGCCCATAACGAGTTCTCACACTCGTACATGTTTTATTGTATGTAAATTAGAGTTCTTTAGGCAGGATTAGAAGTTTTCTAGTAATGTCTAGGTAGTGATTTTGTCATAAAGGTCTTTTTATCATTACTTAGAATAAACTTTCTAAGTAACGTGGACATCCTAACTTAAGTGATGTCTAACACCATGGGAAGCCACTATGGGTAATTATGTAATATATAAATTCATGGAAGCAGTGGTGGCCCAGTGGTAGCGGCCGCGCCTTACAAGTTGTAGTTCGAACCCAGGCAGGCGCTTTACTTTGTGTAAATTATTTCATCACTACTGCTCTCAAAACGGTGAAGGAAAACATCGTGAGGAAACCGGCATATCCTAGAACCAATTATCGGCAATGAGGCACTGGTTAAGTCAAAGCTCCAGAGCCTTGAACATCGTCGCCGAGTTGCCAGCTTGTCGGTTTTTTATCAGTTACATTTTAGGGAGTGTGCGATGGAATTGCATTATTTAATTCCGCCTAGCCCGTTTCATCATCAGACTACCAGACGTACGGCGAAGCGCCATCGGTACATGGTGGACATCCCACCCATACGCACTAAACGTTTTTAAAAATACTTTTATTATGCGTACAGCTAAGGAGGGGAATTCCCTGCCGGCGTCTGTGTTTCCCGATAGCTCCAATCTAAGGGTCTTTAAGTCAAGAGTGAATAGGTTACATCATGGCTTACCATCAGGTGAGATAGTGGTCAAGCGCGAGCGTATTCTAAATAATATTTAAAAAAAAAACGAAGGCATGTGACATCCACCAACCTGCACTGGGCCCGCGTGGTGGATTACGGCACATACCCTCTCACAGAGAGGAGGCCTGTGTCGCAGCAGTGGGAACATTAAAAGGCTGATGATGATAAATTCATGTAATCGATTGCAAACTCTTTCATTTCAGCAATTCAACAGAATTATTTGCATGTGTTACGCTGTCGAGTAGACGGATTTTCGAACGTAATAAAGATATATGAAGCAATAGATTAGGAACCTCTTTCGGATGTGATGGAAACTAGGATTGAGGCTTGTCCCCAGCACCACGTCACGACATCGTCCACGTGGAACGGTGCGGTGTCGCGGCGCGATACGTTGGCGTGGCTTTCAAATTTATGTTACCGTGCCGTATAAGTGCACGTCACGATGCCGCATCGTAAGACGTTGTCGTGCCTTGAATAAATCCGATACATTTTTCAGCATTTCTGGCAGAACGAAACAACGTTTAGTTTCGGCTCTTGTAGTATTTGACAGTTAACATCTAATCGCTAAGACATTTAAACATCTACTGAGCGAGCGCGTCGCCACGTACCGCTGCCAACAACGTACGACGCGTCGTTCCGCGGCGCGATACCGCCCCGTTCCACGTTGACGACGTCGTCACGTGGTGATGGGGCCAAGCCCGCAGTGTACTACGCAAGGGGCTGAACTCATATGAACTTTTTCATTATATGACTGTCCTAAAAGTAGTGAATTAAAATGTCGTAAGGAACCCACATATCCTGGAGTCAAAAATTTAAAGATATTGTACAATGTCCAAGCAATATTGGACTACTGCCCAGTCCCTCTTGTGAGAGGTCTGAGTCTCAGCAATGAGAACATTATAATTCATTATATTGCCACCATCAATAATCAACATTCTTCACTCAAACTCATATAAAAGTACAATTTAATAAAAAAATACCGTAAATACTTAAATAAGTTACAAAACGCGGCATTTCTGAGTATCAAATCTGAGTGAAATTACCGAATAATTCCCAGGGCGGTACTCAACAAAGGAATAAATTAACTTTCGTGGCATATACATACATACTTGTGTATATTATGTATGTATGTGTACGTAAATACGTTACGTTAGGCAATTAATCACTTCTTGGCGGGACTGTACTGCTTTTGGGTACAGTTGACGTGAAAAGTGACTGAAACATTTTACGAAATAGTTTTTTAAATCAGTGTGTGATCTATCCCAGCTAATTATTAGTGTTTGTTACCCATTATTAAGTACAGAATTTGAAGCAGTTAATCAAAAGCTTATGGTACGCGTCTAAGCGGTCTCGTCGCCTTTTTCTGACCAATTCACAGCGATGCCGTCCATCTTCTGGGATCCATTGTGTGAAAACTTTTGAAAACTATGTTTAAGTGATACATTTCGCATTTTATGTCTGGAAAATTCTTTGTCAATTAATAAGTCAATGAGGTGCACTTTACTAAAATAAAATAGCAGTACTTTTATTTTTACTCACTATATTACAATAGTTACTTTATTTCTTTATTTATTTATTTGAACTTTATGTACAATGGTGATACATAGGCGGACTTAACGTAGCAAGGCATTCTCTACCAGTCAACCTTTGGGTTAAAAAGGACACAACAGTGTTAGGTATAACTAAACAAGTTTTTTTTTTTTTAAGTAAGCTTTTTTCATATTCTTCTCAGAAAACCCTTTCAGTTGATACCCATATCATTGCAGTGTACAATAAATAACTAGTCCGCCATCTTGGGCCATCCACCATATTGGATTTAGAATGACGTCACTTAGCTAACCATACATTGTCATCCAAACTAAACGTGTATGAAAAATTTCATCTTAATCGGTGGAGGATAACTGCTTTAAAATTCGTTTGCAAGATTTGACCCAAACACACTTACATACATTGTAGCGTAATCGCTAAAAGACGCTTTGCTTTAGCCTTTTTTTAATTTGTCAAAGCAGGCTGGTTACAATTATTAAAATTTTCATATTTAAAGTAAGTCAAGAAAACAGAAGACAATTTTTCTGTTACTGACCGATTGGATTTTATAAAAAATGTTTGACTCTGAAATTATCTACTAAATTAATAATTGGTATTTTTTATAATAACTGTTTAAAAGTGTGTTTTAAAATGGCCAGAGACATGCGGTCCGCGAGCTCCGGCGTGCTCGTGGACTTGTATATCACGTACCCTCGGCCTAACGACGAGGAATATGCCATCCCTGCACAAGAATTGACATGGCCGTGGTCATACTGTTGCTGGCCATTTTAAAACAGTAAACAGTAACTATAAAAAATACCAATTATTAATTTAGTAGACAATTTCAGAGCCAAAAATTTTTTATAAAATCCAATCTGTCAGTACCAGAAAAATTGTCGTCTGTTTTCTTGACAAACGAAATATGAAAATTTTAATCATTGTTACCAGCCTGCTTTGACAAATTAAAAAAAGGCTAAAGCAAAGCGTCTTGTAGCGATCACGCTACAATATGTCGTATGTTAAACAAAAGCTTGTAAAATAGGAACAATAATTAAATTCGGTGAACTACCTTACTAATAAAATACTTTAATATTGAATCAACATTCACTCATTCAAAGCAAACCCAAACTTAAGTAAAAAAAATGTTCGGAAAACTGCCCCTACACTTATGGCCCCGACGGTACCACTATGTCGTACAAAGGCGAGACATTTAGCCCTTTCGTGTTCAAACCTTTTGTTGTGATTTTATTTTTTAGGGTTAAGCACATGGAAATAAAACGGAAACGCTGTGACTTGTCAGATTATTTGCTGCTGATAATTTTCGTATGCCGTGTTTGGGTACATTTGTAGTTTTTACATTCGTATTAACGAGGTTTATATAACTTTTGTGGTAGTCCAAGACCCAAAAGACTAAAGCTGGGAACAAATTATCGTACGCGGCTGATGGACGCGACTTACAGCCGCGACTTACAGCCGCGACTGATATGTGTCCAAAGTCGTTTGGGACGAGGCTTGCGAACGCGTTCAAGCGGTTATTCCATAGATAATATAGCTTATTCAACGAAGATTATGTTTACGTGGAAACATGTCGAGTAGTGAAAGTGAGGACGCAATTATCAGCTGCAAACACACTCGATAAGTTTTCCTTTAACTTATAGTTATAACTTCGCACGCACGTGCGAGATAACGCGTAGTCTGCGTTGTTCTGACACCGGGACGCGTCCCGCACCCCGACCCCCGTGCTACCGTCCGCGGCAATTTTCGGCTGACACAAGCATCCAGCGAGCCAGATCTCTATCAGACGTCCGAACGCTCAAGGTCACGTCCGCGACTTACGTCCGATAGTTTGCACAATGTAATGTACATTCATTACCCAGATACTCTTTAAGTCGCGGCTGTGAGTCGCGTCCATCAGCCGCGTCCGATAATTTGTTCCCAGCTTAATAGTTCTGTAGTCTTGCAAAAAGTATCGGGTATATTACCCAATAACGGGGTTGTAGAGAACTGAACAATTTAGTTGTTAAAGCAACCGCTTAGACCTGAAGCCGAACCCAAAATAGGTGAGAAAAGGCTTGCCAGACTGATTTTTGACAAATATTTTTGAGACTTTTCCACGCAAGCAAACTTTGTTCACATACGCTCCCAAGAGTTGTTGGAATCATTAAGGCTCAGCACAAACGTGCCACCGACCACAGCCACCGGTGGCTGTCGCGCGCTACCGCTACATTTGTAACAGTGGCAGAAGTGCGCGACAGCCACCGGTGTTCGAAATCCGCCACGTCTCTATTGCTGTATATATCAGAATGTGAATCCCAAATGGCGGGACGTAAAAGGATTTCCGAAATGAAAGTATCGACATCCATTGAGGCGTCGTAGTTCTCCATAGTCCTCCTAATGCCTAACTGCTCGAGGGCGTAGCACCGCGACAGGGGCGGGTGTCGTCGGCGTCTTGTGTGGCCCGCAGCGACCACAAGTGGCGAGACACGGACACTGTTGTATCGACTGGCCGCCACCGTCTACACGTGTGTCGTGGTCCTATACCAAATATATGGAAAAGTGTGTTAACTCGCTGTCGCTGGTCACCGGTGGCAGTGGTCGGTAGCCCGTTTGCGTCGAGCCTCACCTGCCCGGCGAGCATGGCCTACTGTGACATCGCTTAAGTCACACTTTTAATCACAGTTTGGGTGATAAACTCATTTTGTCTTAAATGCTAGCACGGCGGCGTGAGATATTTTCTTGACTTGTGGCATTCTTGACGTTAATTTTTCTGTTTCGGAAATTTTCCAATTTTATTGCAGTTTTGGTTTAACCTTGGCCATAAAAACCATTTATGTTTTGAGAAGCATAGCCCTACGACGCACTATTTCCGAATTATGGGCCTCCGTATCTTATTTTATTTTGCATAAAACGCTAGCTATATTTCCAAAATTATATCTCGAAAACGGTATGTCCTAGGCAAAAAATAACCAAAATTTAGCCCCCCCCTTTCCTACCCCCATGTTAGCAGCATCCCAACATGAATTATAAGTTTTTTTTTTTCTTTACTTTGCTTTGTTTTCGACTTGAACTACGGTCATGACAAGTTATGATAAAATATGTCATGTCTTACAATTTGTCTTAAATGCTAGCACGCGACAACCAAGTGACATAGTTTACAGGCGCGATTTGCTTTTTTTGTTGTTGACTTCATAGTGCGACATAATTTGAATATTCGACCAAATAAAATAATACGTAAAAAAGTATGCCGTTCATACAGCTAAACAACTTTTTAATTTTGTTGGGAATAAATTAATATTTGACCCACGACCATAGACTTATGCACAGTTTATTTTTCTTTGTTTGTTTGATAACATATTAAGTGTTTCTTAGAAAGATATAATTATTGTGAAAATTTTAATAATTACTAAAAAATATAATAGCTTGAACCAATACCGGTGGGCCCCTATTTTTTATATTTTAAATGTTTTTTGGAGCTTTTATTTAAGAAACATTTAAAAATGTAGAAGTAAGAAGAATATGGTATAACAGAAAATAATTATAAAAAAAATAATAATCAAAATAAAAATAAGAACAACAATAAAAAAAAATAGAATTATGAAAAAGTAATAATATAAAATTAATTAATAATCCTGTAACATTTCAATTAATTAATAAGCATTGATCACCCATACACACAAAATGAATTTATTGCCATTTGGTGCAGTAATTAGAAGGCAAATATATTTTTTTCAACTATAAAATTTTATCACCACCTCCGAACGAAAGTGATACATTTTTCTAAATCATCTGTCAAAATGTGACATTTGTGACAAAATGGGTGCGCCCGTATTAGCAATTAAGACCCGATGAGTCCCAAACAAACGTCAGGAAATTTTCTCACGCCGCCGGTGCTATTATTTAGGACGAAATGGCGTTATCGCCCAAACTGCGATGAAATGTGTGACTCAAGCCATGTCACAGTAGGCCGTGCTCGCCGGGCAGCAACCAGAAAGGCATGTTGCGCCTTTTAAATATGTCACATGTTTGACCCGTGCTAGCATTTAAGACAAATTGTAAGACATGATATAATTTATCATGTCTTGTCACAAATTTCTTGGGTACGCCCATGCTCGCTAGGCTGATGGTTCATGCCTGCCTAGAAGTTGCCTTAAGGTAACTTATTTGAGAATTAAAACTTTATTTATTTATTTCGAGATTACCCGAACTGATTTAAAGCCTAACGCGTGTGAGTTTGCATCAGACTTCACCTACATTTATTACCTTTACATTTTATAACCTAGATATGGACGACAGCTGCACCATCCTAAACTTTTATGTTACCTTCCACCATGTCTATAGATACAAAAACCAAACAAAACCTTTTGTTTTTCAAGCTCCATATTAGAAGGAACAGAAAATCCCATATTTAGCGGCAAAACCGGTAAAACCCGGCCAGTTGTCTCTTTAACAGTGGGATATAAAAATGGCAGTTGCTCTGAGATAAGAAAGGGAAGTACCGTCATCCGTTAGGATTTTACGAGGCTTCTTTGACCTCGTGTTTGGGAACCGCAAATGATGCAATAAATAACGGTTGCTTGCCTACTTTTTAGTACGGTTTTTGGTTTTTGACGCAAGACCATTTTATATTGATTTATTTCTCTTTTGAAATGGAGATCTGAAGTTGAAATTTGAATAGCCTAGAAAGATTCAACCGATGATCCGCAAGAAAAGTTTCTGTATTTTATTGAAAAATATAGGGGCGTTTGAAAGATACATGTAATTTACATGTTATTTTCAACGCTAATTCCAAGCTTAAAATTTTCCGTAGTGTTTTGCTACAATTTTTTTTTGTGCAAGGTCTTATATGATAGCACAAAATATCTACGAAGTTTCATTGCATACACCGTATGTATGATTGCACCGAGTATATCATTATGAATTACATCGTAAATGCCTTAGCCAACGGGAAGACAACTGGTGTTTTAAATTGGGCCATGTTTATTGCAGTGTTTTGTAACACCTTTTGTTTCTCATGGGTATCATAAATAAGGGCTTACAGTAAGAGAAATGCTTTGAAATATTAAAAGAGCAATGTTAGCAATGTTTCCGCAAAACCTGACTAAAATTAGTATGTATTTGTGTATCTATTGTAATAGTATTGTATATTCAAAGTAAATATTCGTAATGTTATGTGTTACACCAATGTCAACCACATTTCATGTCCAGGCTATCACTGTCCATTCCAGGATGCTTGGAAGAGATCGTTGTAAGCGATAAGGCCACCTATTGTATGAATTTTAGTTTTAAGTTTCCTTTTCTATGCTTTTACTTGGTGTACCTACAATAAAGCATATATAAATAAATAAATAAAATTATATAAATGCAGGGTTAAAATTATGCCCAGTTATTACCCATATCTTTGCTTCTGCACTACGGGGTTTGAATCTCGCATAGAGTACAAGTAAAATTTCAAAATTTAAAAAACCCCCGACACATTTATTTTGCAAAAACACCGCGATTCAAACAGTAAAACGCCCATAACTTTTGAACAGCTGAACCGATTTTATTCAAACATAGCTAAGAACACTCTCGACAAAATTACCTTTCAAACAAAAAAAACTAAATTGAAATCGGTTCATCCGTTTAGGCGCTATGATGCCACAGACAGACACACAGATACACAGATACAAAGCAACACACGTGAAACTTATAACACCCCTCTTTTTCCGACGGGGGTTATAAATAGCATATTTTAGTCTTTTAAAATGGAATGTTGAATTGCTAATCTGTTGCTAAGCAGCTCAGAGATCACTGTAATATTATAAAGGAGAAAGTTTGTGAGTGTGTGTGTCTATTTGTATGTTTGTAACTTCTTCACGCTCAAACGGATCTAGATGAAATTTGACAGAGAGATAGATGATAATCAAGAATTGCACAAAGGATACTTTTTATCCCGGGAATATGCTCCCTCGGCATAATTTTCAAATAACACGGGCGAAGCCGCTAGCAGTAGCTAGTCTATCTATATATATAAAAGAGAAAGTATGTATGAATGTTCCTTATAGACTCCGAAACGGCTGGACCGATATCAAAAACTCTTTCACCGTTGGGAAGCTACACTATCCCCGGGTGACATAGGCTACTTTTTATTATCCATGTATTCTCACGGGAACGTCCGCTAGTTTTTTTTATAAATAAAGGGTAAAAGTGTTCATTGGTGAATATTTTTTAAAGCTACCTAGATATCGCTCTAGGTAGGTATACCTACAACTTTCTACGTGATTCCATACCATAAGATTATATTCCCACACAATAATTACAGCCCCTTAATTGGTTGTCAATTCGGTTGAATAATGGCTTTCCTATAAGTACGATTCCATGTCCCGTCAATTAATTTATTCGTTCAATTAATAGCTTGGAGGCTGTAGCGCTATTGGGCACTGATCTTGACATATTATTATTACACAAAGATCTGATAGCACTAGCTTTGCATACAGTTTTACCTGGAAAACTAAATTTTCGTTGGGTTTTGAGATTTATACTATGAGAATGTGCATCAACAATTTTTTTTTACCTAAACTTTGCCTCATACTAGGATTTTTTTCTGTATCGTCTGAGCGTTTACAAACATATAAACTCACATACACAACACCCAGAGCCGGAACAACTATCTGTAGGTCATACAAATATTTGTTCCGTGCGGGAATAGAACCCGCGACACGCAGCGCAGCAGTCAATCGCTCAACCGCTGCACCAACAGTGCGCGTGCGCCCAAACGTCAGATTAAACGTCGAACGTTGATTAAGGGCCATACATATAGCTGTTAAACGTTGTTATAACACGCAAGGAAGCAAAGTTTGGAGCAAGCAAAGGAAGTAAATCCCGTACCTATGGTCAGTGGTGTCTTATCCCATACAAAGAAACCGTGCCGACGTTCTATACTGATTATTCTGATTATTTTTTGTACATCGATCGCGTTCGGTTCTGTTCCGTTCCGTTCCACCGATATCGATGGTCTTCAAATCCATTTAGAAATTTGTGACAGTTGTAACCGCTGATAGAATGTCTACACAACATACTTACATACATTCTAATAACGAAAGAATCTCGATTGGGAAAAAGTCAAATATGAGAATGCCAAACGCTATCGAAATGTCAAGTCATCAATCCCTTACATGTTGGCATTGCAACCATTGCCAACGCTAGTAGAATAATACTTTGTCTAGTGGCTCTAGACAAGGGGAATTCTAAAAAAGAAAGCGTCGCGAAAGCGATTGGAAAAAACATTTTTACAAAAAAATACTACCGACTTCCAAAAATAAAGTTATTTTTCACATTGTCGCAACCATTTCTTTTTGGAATGCCACTTGTCTAGAGTAGTGTCGGTGTCTTTGGTAGTTCTGTACCAATTTTTTTCGTTATGGACACCGACTTCTAAAAAGAAAGTTATTTTTAACTTTGTAGTGTTTTTTTTTTTGAAATTTTAGTCCCTTACATTTTGCCATTTTGACCATTGCTATTGAATGACACTTAGTCCAGAGCCTTAAGCCCTCTTATTGCGTCTACTTACAACGAAATCATCTCCAGGGGGCTAACCATCATAAGCTCTTGGAGCAAGGTTATTGCGAGAGTGTGCGTAAGGGACAGATGACTTGTATACATCTGTCTTTTTCCACCATAATAGTTTTAACACGTCATGGTACGGGTGCAGAGCACTACAAAGAAACTCTAGCTTACGATAAGGATGACTGAAGATCAAGTTCGGATGAATATCCGCGACGAAAACTTCTCAAAATCACTCAAAAACAAATATACAAACGTAAAGGCGACAAAGTAAAACACTTTGCCTCAAAACTCGATAACCAGCTCTCCGCGAAGACCATCAGCTCGAAACGAAACACTCCAGCTACCACAACTTCAATTTTGTAACCTCACAGCTAAGGGTCAATTTGCTTTGTCGCAATCGTGCCCTACAATAAGGAATGAGAATTGAAGTGGCCAAAGTTTTGGAATTGGGTCGCGAGGGTGGTTTAAAAATCGGCACAAGAGAATTCAAGTGAATTTTGGATAAGTCTATGTATATAAATCGGATTTCTTCGGGTCTTATACTTGGACTGTCGGTTTATTTTTTATAGTTTTGTGCCTTTTTGTTAGGTACTTCTGGGATTTCTCTGGTAGCGAAGGTTTTGAATAATTTCAAAGATTTGATGCGTAGGTTTCACTGCAAGTATCAATTTCCAAGTGATTTTTACACAACTGTAACATACCTTTCCTGTCGCAGGTCTGGTCGAAGAAATTTCTAATGAAATAAGCAGTACCTTTGTGATCTTCAATCTGTATTCTTTCTTTTCTCTGTAAAGTTTTTTTGTGTGTACATAAATAAATAAACAAATGAAAGAATACCTTATTTATGTTGCCAATAAGTCTGCCTAGCATTTTCACAACTACGAGTATGTTAGGGTCGAGTTCCAGTGCTTATGCGTTCTCCAATGCTAGACATAATGAATTTTAGTACCTATTTGGAACGTGGTAAAACGATATATTTTTTCAATGTTCAATTTACATAAGTCTTATACGACCTTAGGCCACATGTAGGTTAACGTGAAATGGAACTTATCACTAGATGAATAATATACAAGAAAAGAAAAAGCATTAATTACAAATTAAACCAAACTAAATTAATAAAGATGCCTTCACCATTAACACAGTGCACTGCTTACACTAAGCTGGTCCTTTATCAGTCCGCTTATCATGACACTCCCTTATCCCCAGTCCGTTTGGTATCGAGCCCCGTCCGTAAGCCTCTGAGAGATCTGTGAAGAGTACCTCAGGGACTTTACTCGCGAGGCGTCGAATCAAAAGGAACAAGGAATTATTGCGTAAGATTTCAGGAAGATGTGTTGATTTCTTCTTCGCGTTTGTAAAACTCTTGAATGAATACGTCGATCATTATTGACAAGAGAGTTTGAAGTGGTTTGGTCAACAGACTGGCCATTGAACAGTAACTTCATGTTTTGTGCTCTGAACATTACGCAACCATCGACCGGTGTGTTGTTTAATTGTATTTTTTTTTGTTCTCAATTATAGGACGCCACAGTATCTATGCTTTTATGCTTTATAGAGTAACGACTTAATATCAATAAAATATAAATTCTTATTACAAGGTAATAGTAAAACGAAAAAACAAATCAAAACATGACATACTTATAAAACAAACTCTCCTAAAATAAAAAAATAATAATTCAGCGTATATAAATTCGAAAGTAACTCTGTCTGTCTGTCTGTTACCTTTTCACGCCTAAACCACCGAACGGCATTTAATGATATTTGGCAAGGAGATAGATGTTATCCTGAGAAAGGACATAGGCTACATTAAATATAAAAGAAAAAGTAGGGTAGGGTAGAGTAGGTAAGGTTGAGTAGGTAGGGTAGGTAGGTATGTAGGGTAGGGTAGGATAGGATAGGTAGGTATGTGGGCTAGGATAGGTAGTTGGGTAGGATATAATAGGGTAGGTAGGTAGCCAGTTGACGAGAGCGAAGCCGCGGGAACAGCTAGTATCTAATATATAATTGTAAAAAAATACGTAAATTATTTCAATAAATTCAAGCTAACTATCGTTTAATGTCATTCATTGCCTGTTTTATATCCCGAAAAATGTCACAGTTCCTGATGTCGAATATGTAACGTAAGATAATATCATAAATGACGTGTTCTTTGACCATTCTTAGTCAATAGTGGTCTTTACGAAGCCTTTTTCAACAGTGTATGTGTCTTGAGTTTGTTGTTCCAACAGTGTTGAGTTTAAATGATTTCTGTTCCCTAGTATATCCTTACATTATCTGTCGTTTCTCACAGTTCACAACTAATCAAGCTTCGTAAAAACAGGTAAAAGTTTACCTGTTTTTTACGAAGCTTGATTAGTTGAAGATTGGTAATCTATAGTCGACCAGAATCTAAATCTAATTTTATGAAAGTTATATCGTCTTTTTTTTTGTCTCGTTTGATGTTGTTGAGTGGATTTTTTGAAGCGTTTTTACTTTGTTTTATTAACTAATCTTTTTCTTGATTAGTATAGTTTATTAGTACTAAATTATGATTGCGACGACTATGTTCCACCTATTGTATATTAATGTTAGTATTGTATTAAATCTTACCTGTATACTGACTCTCAATATACATGGTTGCTTGCATAAAACTTTTTTTGTAACAATAAACATTTTTTTTTATTTATTATATAGTGTTACTTTCTAAATTTCGCGGAGCGCCATAAGCTAATTTTTATCCCGAAACATACTCGGTTCTTGTGGGGTAGGCCACTGTAGCAAAGCTGCGAAAAAGAAACTACTACTGTCTCTATCAATTCTTAAAATCAAGTTTCTAACTGGCCAGTTTGTATTCTAACATACTAAAACAACACAACACGCTTAAAAAAATCAGTCAGTAAAAAACTTAAGACAGAAACTAGATTAAAACCTACAAAGTAAGTGTGTAGCCCGATCTATCTAGCTCTCCACTTAGCTCGCCCTCCGGAGACTCTGTGATCAACTGTTAATCTCGTAGTGGACAAGTTTTTCGCTGCGGCTTAATTGAGTGGATTTGCTTTTAACCGACAGAGAGAGAAATTCAGTTTCCGGATAATTATTTATTTAATAACACACAGTATAATGCACAGAGATAACATTTAAAGACAATGGAGTACAAAGGCACTGCATATTGCGGCAAAAAATATTATTACCATAAATTCTAAAATTCAAGTTTCTCTCTGATCTACTACTGAGTAGCTGATTTTAAAATGAGAATCACGTCTAAACGGCTTGTCGTAATTTTTTGGAAAAATATTATGTTATATAAGACCATTTTCTTAAAAATTTGATTAAAGAAGATTTTGAGTTTTATTTGTATAACATAGTGTAATTAATTTGTAAAGTTATGTTGAAATCGTGTCCATCACAAAGACAATTTAATTATCTACATTTTGGTCTGAGCTTTTTTTTAAAATCACAGAATAATAAGGAAAGTACAAAAAACTACAGAATTTTTGGACGCGCGGGTGTAAAACAAGTGCGCGTTTTGTTCCCTCAAGGTCGTCGGTGACTATCGTCGTCTTAACACCATAAAAACCAAACAATCTGCTTAAAAAATAACTACTCAATCTCAGCTCTCCATTTAGCTGGCCCTCCGGAGACTCTCGCGAAGAGACAACTCTATGCAGCTTAATTGAGTGTTTAGCTTTTAACCGAGAACTAACGCGGTTTAGACGTTAGGTTGATGACTTTTAGTGGTAGCATGTGTGTAGTTCTAGTGTGAGGTGGTTATTATAATTTTGATTAGCTTAGCCGTGGTTTCAAGGCATCTTGATGAGTTGAGTCTTCATGCAGTAATATAAAGATCAAAATCGAAATCTTAACCTGAATATTATCAAGAGGTAGTCGTAAAATGGGTTTGTTTTTGGTCTGTAGGAAGTAATTCTTGGAAATACTGATCAGAAGGATAGGCAGATAGATAATGGAAACGCCGGGAAGGGACGTCCTAGAAAAAAATATATAGACCTTATTGGTGATGTTGTTCAGAAAGGCCAGGTGCGCAGTACTCATAATATTGGCGTGCGTGTATGATTAGAATTTTGGTGTTGTATGAACGTGAGTGAAGCAAAAGAAGTGTCTAAGGATCGTAGCAGGTGGCGTTCTGTAGTTTCTACCTACCCCAATGGGAAAACGCGTGAGTTTATGTATGACCAGTATACGTACATACGTATACTGATCTGATTACCAAATGTTTTTTTTTAGTATTATGTATAAATCTACACTATTGCTGAATCAAGTCTACTTTCATCATATAAAAATGTACGGTTATGTAGTTAACCTAACCACAGGAGCAAAGCCGCGGCAAAAACTAGTACATCTAAATAAACAGTTTGTTTCCTAAAGGTGAGTATACACTAGAGCATTTTCGCAAGCGTTCTTGCGAATGGTACAAAACAAACAAATGCTCATTTCCTAAAGTCCATGTAATGTAACATTCTTGCGAATGTTTGACGCAGCGTGCAACGTAGCTCGCGGCGAGTGAACAGTGAAAAATGTTACAGGTAAAATACCTGTAACATTTTTTTGTACCTTGCGTTCTTCATTGACCTCACTCTACGTAACCCACGCTCGTGCCTTTGCTCGATAAAATGTTACACCAAAACGCTCGTTGATTTTTAAAAATCAGGTGTAACATAACACCGAGCGTTATGTTTGAAGTGTGGTTCGAGAAAATTAAAAAACAGCGAATGCTCGATGTTCTGTTACAAGTAAATGTTCTAGTACCTATATAATACTCATCTTAACATCTACTAAAACCTATTTCATTTCTCAATATCAAGTTCAAACCCAACCTATGCTTATCACAAAAAGTTTGTCTCTCTAAAAACATACCCAGACCGTCCACATCCCTATTTCCTATACAATCTAGAACACAGACATCATAATTAACAAGCTATCCCGCATTAATTATCCAATTAGTTAGTGAAAAAGAGGTCGTTTCATAAGCCACAAGTGGTGGATACATTTAAATTATAGCGGGTTTGTTATACCCGGTCCGAACGGCTGAAGATAAGCTCGTTATGTGGCACCCAGTAACTGATGTGGCCGGTTTTAGGCGCATCACAGTAACGAGGTGCCAAGTACTCTAATTAAAAAATATGTCCTTTTTGTTTATTGTGTACGGTATTAGGGTCGTACGGATATTAAATGGTGACGGATTTTTTGCGGTAAAGTGAGAGATTTATTTGATATATTTGAGAGACGTTATATCGTCGTTGATAGTCCAATTCCGCGTAACTAACATTGTTAATAACTGCGTATGTACAAAAAAAGCAAACATGAGATTTCGCGGTTTTAGGTAACTGATTGTGATTGGTGTCGACCCATATGACAATTTTTAGAATCGACCAATAGGAAGACGATAAGGTATATCAAAAATAACAATACCGCGGATCTTACGACGAAAAAGTAACGACACGAAAGCCGCGTATCCGCGCCAATTTGTATTAGTGTGTGCAGTGTCCATGTGACGCTCCGGGCAAAAATTGTTTTTGTATGTAATTACTGGATTATTTTTAATGTTATTATGACACACGTATTCTACACTTTATTATAAATAAATTTGTGATGTTTTTATTCCGAAATTGTGTGATTTCGAGTATAGTACATTCTCAAGTTCGTTCAAAGTTCAGGCGATTAGTTTTTTAGAAAATTAGTTTTTTGGGCCTCCTGTAAAATCGGCGAGAGTGTACATACGCTGTATTTAACAACGCTAGTTACGCGGAATTGGACTATCAACGACGATATCGCATTTATGTGAAACTATAAAATTATTTTAATTATTGTGACCCCTTAAAATAAAGGATTGAATAATACAATTTTCACCCGTTACACTGACCTTATTGGTGATGTTCTTCAGAAAAGTCAGGAGCGTAGTACTCACAACCAGCGTGCGTGTACAGCCAGATAAATCATAGTAAACGAAGCAGTTTCTACCTACCCTTTGACAACATACGTTTAATTATTCATTTGTTACATATTATTATTACATACGTACAGGACAAACGTTCACAAAAACAAGTGTACAATGGACGGTCAATTACAACAAAATTTTGAAACAAATTGAGTTTTAAACAGTTTAATTCTTGAGAACGGTGAATTATAATATTCACCAACGTAATTCAACGTAAAGTTAACCTCTGACAAACCACATAAACCCACAGATTACTACTCAAAGCACATGAGACATAGCTTAAGAGGCTGCTATAAAATACATAGCTCGATTTGTGCCGGTATTCCCCCAGACTACTGTTACCTCATGAGTCTCTAGGGATGACGAAGTTATACCAGTCTAGTATGAATAGTGGTGCTTTTGAATGTCTTTGTAGTTGTGATAAACAGTTTTAGAATAGTTATAACGTTTTGTCTGTTACCTTTTTGGAGTTGAAATTTTATTTCGTCTGTGAAGTTTTTGGTCTTTCAATATTTTTTAACGACTTAAAAAAACGGAGTTAATCAATTCGACACGTATGTATGTGATATTGTTGGAAATGCACAACATTCACATATGTGGGCTTCTAAACAGGTGAGCCAAATTTCATAAGTGTATGTTTGTCCACGCATTTCGCCAAAACTACTTATCGGATCGTGATCATTCTTTTTTTGGATTAAGTGTCTCTCAACTTAGAGAACAGTGCAAGTTTCATCAAAATCAGTTCAGCAGTTTTCAGCCCTGGCTCGAGTAACTGACCGAACACGGGTGGGTTAGTCAGCAAAAGTCTGACATCCTATCCCCCCAAGAACAGGATAAGTCATTGGATGATTGCCCATTAAAAAAAAATGCATCTGTGTAGTGAGACAATTCCGATATTGCCGCGACCGCCGCGCCGCGCGCCTTGCGCCATAGATTACCGCTGCGGCAGGTGTGAATAGCCCGTCTTACAATGAATATTATACATATTTCTTCCTTAATAATTTCTTTCTGCGATTTTGCTCCTATGACTTATTTGAGAACTATGAATTTTCTGGTACAAAAGGCTTTCATAAGTGAAAGAATTTATTTGATGATAGATGATCAATTCAACAAACACCAACCTTCAAAAACAAACAAACACTTGAATGTCTATTTACTTTAGCGTTGTCAACATTTAGAAAATAGTTATTTATGCTACAAGTGCGGAAGGTAGGTGATTTCCGATGAGTGGCATTTTTATTCACGAGCGAGCGAAGCGAGTGAGTGGATAAATCGACACGAGTCGAAAATCATCTTACGTACGTGTATCATACAACATTTTACTATGCATTGTGCGAGGAAATAAATAAATTAATAAAATGAAATTAATAAAATGGCGGGCTTAATCAAGCGCGTTCAGCATATCCACAGATTAACTAATAGTTCCTCGGGCATATCTACTGCGCATGTGCAAATAGCTGTCACATCGTAACGCAATATAAGGCACGAGCAAAATATACGTTCTGCCAAACATATTTAATAAATATTTAAAATTAATTTATTGATCCAAATCTACATCTAGAGTAATTAAAAACGCCTAAAATGAAGTATTAGTTTTATTTTACCTTTTATATGAATATTAATCTGTACATAACTATTTTTTAAACTTTTCTCAAATAATAAAAACTCTATTCGTCGGGCTGACGTTGGAGTTAAAAATTAAAAAAATACAGGAAAGTAAAAAGCACTAGTGAAAAAAAGTGACACTTTCCGCACAGTTTGGCTGCTTGGAAAACCGCTCTTTTCGAGGACATGCATTGTAAAAAATATTGTTAAGTGGATGGCCCATTTTTCGAGCAAGGAGAAAGAGGGTACTTTCAAACTGGTGCAAAATAAAATTCGATGACAAAAGACAAAAGACAAAAAAATAGTTATTTATGCTACAAGTGCGGAAGGTATGTGATTTCCGATGAGTGGCATTTTTATTCACGAGCGAGCGAAGCGAGTGAGTGGATAAATCGACACGAGTCGGAAATCATCTTACGTACGTGTATCATACAACATTTTACTATGCATTGTGCGAGAAAATAAATAAATTAATAAAATGAAATTAATAAAATGGCGGGCTTATTCAAGCGCGTTCAGCATATCCACAGATTAACTAATAGTTCCTCGGGCATATCTACTGCGCATGTGCGAATAGCTTTCACATCGTAACACAATAAGGCACGAGCAAAATATACGTTCTGCCAAACATATTTAATGAATATTTAAAATTAATTTATTGATCAAAATCTAAATCTAGAGTAATTAAAAACGCCTAAAATGTCGTATTAGTTTTATTTTACCTTTTATATGAATGATAATCTGTACATAACAAATTTTTAAAACTTTTCTCAAATAATAAAAACTCTATGCGTCGGGCTGACGTTAGAGTTAAAAATTAAAAAAGTACAGGAAAGTAAAAAGCACTAGTGAAAAAAAGTGACACTTTCCGCACAGTTTGGCTGCTTGGAAAACCGCTCTTTTCGAGGACATGCATTGTAAAGATATTTATTTCAACTGGGCCACCAAGCGGCACTTTTGAATGTCAATGAACATATGTGATGAATGAACGATGTGAATGAACATATAGTTACTTAGTTAGTAGGTACTTTATATTTGGATAATGTAACAGAAAATAAGCTCTGAATAATCACTACGATTATTTAAGCAATAAAAATAAACATTTACATTGCAGCTACTAATAATAATATGAAAATGAAATAATCCACCGAATGGCGTATTCAATAACGTTATTTTAGTACCACTATTACGATATCGCATTGCACTCGCGAACCGTGAATAAAGTATTAAATTGACTGAAATAATAATTTTCTGTATTCATGTTAAGCATTTTCATGGTCATTATTTTATTTGTTTGCATTCAAAATTAAACATTGCACAAGGGAAAATATTTTTTTGATATTCAATCAATGATTTCTATTTAATTATTTAATACTTCATGGACACAAACATACAGAGGCGGATTTAATGCCTTAGGCGTTTTCTACCAGTCGATATCAATCTACTTTTGCGAATAGACCGTAGAATCAATTATTATTTTTAAAATTTAAATTATTGACGTCTAAAGTGCCAGTAAATGAAATAAAAAAAATTACTTTGGAATTTTTCATTGCGATTGTCAAAGAGTCCAAAATTGGTGGGATTGACTTATTGCGATACTGAAATTTTACGTTGTCAATCCTAAGTATTTGGTCATTTTGACCATGACTATCGTTGATACAATATTAATTTGTTTAAAGCCTCATGAGAAATACTATTGACGTTTGACAAATGAGGTCTAAAGACATAGCAAACACATTCACAACCGTCTAATTTAGAGACAGATTATCTCTAAAATAGTGATAGATACGCATAATTAAACTTTATCATGTTCTTTTAACCCGACTGTCGAAGCAGGCTGTTTATCAGTCTATGTATGTATGTTTGTTCCTATGTGGCGTAGTAGAGATCAAACGCGTTGGCCGATTTGGATGGTTCTTACGTCAATCGATTCGTCTTAACATTGAGAGTGTCACTGGCTACATTAAAATTCAAAATTAAAAAACTGGCTGACCAAAACATCTGGTTTTGGTCAGCCAACTCGCGAATATGTATCCTCCGACTGCACAGCATGATTTTCTTCTTGTTTACGTCTATTTAGTTCGCTTCTTCAGCAGTCGGGTTGTTGATTTTTTTAATTAACTTTTTTTTATTATAGATATCTTTAATATATTGCCATTATGTACCTAAACCTGCATTGACTCAAAACTAAACTATTCTCAAATGGACCAAAAACATTTGGTTCCACCTCACGAAGTTTCCAAGTGTACGTATACCATAACAAATGCCACCCCAGCCTAACTACATAAAATACACAGCCTAACTTAATTTGTGTCTAGATCCTATCGTCAGAGGCAGTATACCCAGCCAGTGTTCAATCTAACTCGCGGTCCCCAGAGTGTCCCACATAAAGTTTAGACAACTTGTCTCATTCAACCATCAACAATTGACTAGTTTCCTTTTACTCCACACAATGAGGAAGTTCTTTTATTTACCAATTTAACTTTTACGGATTTTCGAAGTACACGATCGTCGCTGAATTGCCAGCTTCTCGGTTTTTTATCGGTTAAATTTCGGGGAGTGTGCGATGGAATTGCATGATCTAATTCCGCCTAGCCCGTTTCATCATCGGACTACCAGAGGTACGGCGATGCGCCATTGGTAGATGGTGGACATCCCACCTATACGCACTAAAAGTTTTGATAATACTTTTATTATGCGTACAGCTAAGGAGTGGAATTCCCTGCCAGAGTCTGTGTTTCCCGATAGGGGTTGAGTCAAGAGTGAATAGGTTACTTCTAGGCAAGCGTGTTTCATCGTTGACCACATCATCGCTTTCCATCAGAAAGAAAAGAAGAAAGAAAAACATTTTATTTGTGACCCGCTCAGGAGACACGAGAAATAAGCAAAAAAAAAAAAACCAACAATATTAAAAAATAAAACCCCGTGTGAGACCAAAAAGGCTCATATCCCAGCAACCAGACCGTTGAGGTAGATAATTTTTTTTAGTCCTTCCATTTCATAAAACCACAAGCAAAATCTGACGTACATAATAAACATATTATTATACTCGTAAATCATATTAATAAGTATTCATTATTAAAATAGATAACTCATGTATCTTATTTAGAGTTTAATTTCTGTACTTTACATAGAATACTTTTTTTATCTACCATCTATAATTTTTCTTCATTTATTTCGTGCATCCAAACCAATCTATCATGTCTAGATTTCTAGATTTTAACGATCTGGTACACAGTGGCAATGGCCGTTAAAACAATGGGCCTGAGTGGGCCATTGTGTACACGGGTCATTAGAGCATGGTCTAGAGTGGCCTAGAGTTGACATTTGACATTAGATTGTTAGTTTATCCCTTTACAAAAGCGGGCGAGCTCACTGTATAATTATATTAGTATAAGTAGATACATAATTTTAATAATTTAATTCTGTGTATCTCTTTTTATGCTCGTCAACAGATGTCGCTACGGCGTGGCGGCGCTTATAATGTTTTTTTTTTATAAGAAAAAATTAAGTTTTTCTAGATCATGAGAAGAATTTATTATTGTTTTATTGCGATTGTTTGAATATTTTTTCAAGAGCACCACATACAATACATAACACACTGCACCCGAGAATAAAGACGTAAGTACACTTGCGTCATTTCTTAATTAAACAATTAATAGTATTAAGATAAAAAATCTAGGTTAGCCGGCTCTTTCAATGTCATCCCGTTCACTGCGTGGATACAACGCGGATATTTAAATATTTATCTACAAACTATAAAAAAAGAAAAATATCTAGTATCTTTACCTGTCTATCTGTCTGTTTGATCATCCATTGTGTGATTTGCAAGTTCTTACAAATCACACAACGGATTTCAAGGTGGTTTTCATCATAATTTTGAAAATATATTCTGAAAGTTGTATAATATCTTGATATTATTTCATTTAAATACAATAAAAAACGTGGTTTTCAAATTAAGGACACCAAGTTATAATAATGATTCAAAAATAAAACGTGTAGCAATACCAAAGTATGCCTACGCCGTAGCAGCTCTCGTAGGTACCGCCTACACGGCTACGCTGGCGTAGCAAAACGCGTAGCGGCTACGCGCTACAAGGTATAAGATGTTCCTCTTATCTTCTCGATAATCTTTCGAGATTCACTGAGATTTTTATAAGACATTATATGCCTAAACATTCTTAAAATATTTCGTAACTGAGGGTAAGATATATTGGTAGGTGAAATCTCTACGCGAACAGTGTCTATTATTATATTAAATATACATATAAATAATTATAGTTTACTAATAACAAAATAAGCAAGACGTAAGGTCGTGGTCCTATTAAGAGCTATTAACAAGAAGATTTGTAGTTAAAGAAGGGCTACAATGTTAGACAGAAATGTAAATGAAATTTAATAGTTTACTAAGAAAAACTAACTAAAAGCTCACAATGAGACCGCACCCTTATATATGCTTAAATCAATTGAATTACTTTTATAAAACCGGTTTTTATAAATCTTATGTATCTTACTAATATCATAAATGTGAATGTTTGGATGGATGTATGTTTGTTACTCAATCACGCCACAACGGCTAAACGGATCTGGATAAAATTTGGCACAAAGATAGATTATAGTCTGGAATTGCACATATAATACTTTTTATTTGGGTATAATGTACCCTCTTGACAATTTTCGACATCCACGCCGCTGGCAGAAGCTATATAGTTAATTTTAATATGCAACTACAAATAACACTAACATTAACATTCGAAATGGGATATTTACCATGTTTACTGTTGGTTGCGAGTTTGCGATATTTCAGAAAAAAAATGAAAAATAAAAAAAAACCGGCCAAGTGCGAGTCGGGCTCGCACACGAAGGGTTCCGTACTTGGTAAATTGCGGTTTACGATTTATGACGTATTAAAAAAAAAACTTCTTACTAGATCTCGTTCAAACCAATTTTCGGTGGTAGTTTACATGGTAATGTACATCATATATTTTTTTTAGTTTTATCATTCTCTTATTTTAGAAGTTACGGGGGGGAGGGACACACATTTTACCTCTTTGGAAGTGTCTCTCGCGCAAACTATTCAGTTCAGAAAAAAAATATATTAGAAACCTCAATATCATTTTTGAAGACCTATCGATAGATACCGCACACGTATGGGTTTGATGGAAAAAAAAATAGTTTCAGTTTCAAGTATGGGGAACCCCAATTTTTTTTGTTTTTTTTCTATTTTAGAGTGAAAATCTTAATGCGGTTTACAGAATACATCTACTTACCAAGTTTCAACAGCATAGTTCTTATAGTTTCGGAAAAAAGTGGCTGTGACATACGGACAGACAGACAGACAGACATGACGAATCTATAAGGGTTCTGTTTTTTGCCATTTGGCTACGGAACCCTAAAAAAGAGGGTAGACCGATTTGTCTCCTCATAAACACCCACCCGCAAGAACTTCAGTTTATCCGTGATCATGCTTGCAACAGCACCGAAATATCGGAAACTCGCAACAAACAGTAAACATGGTATATATCCCGTTTCGAATGTTAGTGTTAGTGACCATGACAGTTTAAAAACTTATAACTACAAATAAGTTATGAGAATTTTGTAACAGGGAGTCAGAAAAACAGGTAGAAGAAATCCTTGCGCAGATATAGGTTCTCGATTGTAAGATGTGCTTATAAATCGACTGAATGACACTTCAGCATTCACAGAGGTATTCAGTTCGGAGTATATTTCCAATGAAAACACTTCCCAACACTTGGGCTTCCACTACAGATCTAACGATACCTCAATAAAAGTCAAGATGTTTGGATGCTACCGAAAGTATACAGGGTGTGATCATATTTTAGGAACTGCTATTGCCCGAGTATATGAATAACATTCTCTAAGGAAGTCAAAGCTAATTCTCAAAAAAAATTGTATCTCCCATACATATTTTGTTTAGCTGACGACGAAATCTTTGTATGGGTAGTCATGTATATTATTGATATATTTTTTTTATGTATTTTCACCGATATCTCCGTCAATTGTGGACCGATTTCGAAAATTCCTTTTTTGTTTGAAAGAGTATGTTTCGAAATTGGTCCTATTTTAATTTGGTGACGATCTGATGAAGAACTTCGGAGATATACAACAGAACTTTTCAATATATAACGGCAAATTATTCGGGATTGCTGCAATCGCATGTCTGTTTATTGTTTATACCATTTGAAAACATAACATCACGCCAGTACGCTCTAAAGGGGTACGCAGATCTCTCATGTCTCCAGTTATGTTCAAGTTACATGTTATTCGGGTAATCTATTCTGGCGTTGTAGATACCTTACTAAACAACTTGCCTATTATAGGTAGGTACAATTAAAAAGGGAAAAATATAAAACTATTTTGGAAAAAAATATTACCGGCTTCCAAATAAAAAACTACAAAGTGAAAAATAACTTTATTTTTGGAAGTCCGTGTCCATATCGCAAAAAAAAATGGGAAAAAGAAAGATTGATTGAAGAAGAAGAAGATTGTCAAAAAGGCAAAATTTTATGGGATTGACAAGCGATATCGAAAAATCACGTGATCAATCACGTACATTTTGTCATTACGACACTATCGCTTGTCGCTGACATTGAGTGCGACTTGTCTAGACTCTCAGTTAAATAAATGCAGAGACTTTGTATCATAGATTTAGATTTTTTTCTGTACATACTATATCTATGGTTTGTATGAAAGCGGTAATGGACGTCAGATTCCAAGTACGTCAGATTCCATGTACGGCATTTTTCAGCTAGGACATTTTCCAACTAGGTCGGATTTCGAGTTTTTGGTACACTTACTCACAATATATTCATCGCACCATGTCTGCTAGACTTCTTTGGAGGCTCGGACTCTATAGTTTATAAATGATGACACTAAATGGACGTAGTTACTTTTACTGGGAATAAATAATTATTTTTAAATATTTAAGTAAAAAAAAACTGAAATAAAATGAACCATCCTCATAGTAAATTCATGCAACTTAATTCATTAAATGCATATTGAATTGAGCATCTTACATTATTATAAGTACATTAGGTATATAAGATTGAAACTGTGTTTTTACCTTTTCTAATTTCTGAATAAAGATTATTGTATAATAAATGCGACAATAGAAGTCTGACAACTGACAGGTCTGTGACAATTCGATAGGCGGACAATTTTCAATTTCGGAATTCCCCAAGAAAATCTTCACAATTGTCGATTTCTTTATGGTATATGTAAAGTAAGAGAATTTTTCTCATTTTTAGCATTTATGCCATGCCACACTAGCTTTTGCCAGCGGCTTCACCCGCGTGTTTTTCAGAAATTGTCCCACGGCAACCGTACATTTTCTGCGATAAAATGTACACCTGCGTGCTATTCCAGACTATAATCTATTTCTGTGCCAAATTTCATACAGATCCGTTAAGCCATTCTGGAGTGACTGTGTAACATCCATTCAAACTTTCTCATTTATATAGGACTAGCTCACCCGCAGCTCCGCCCGCGTGGTATTAGTACTTCTCCCAATATCTTAATAAATTATAGCCTTTGTATTATTCTGATGTATAAACCTTATTTCTGTAAAGTTTCATCAAAACCCTTCCAATAGTTTTTGCGTGAAAGAGCTACAAACATCCATGCATCCTCAGAAACTTTCACTTTTATAATAGAACTAGCTTCTGCCAGCAGCTTCGCCTGCGTGCTAGTTAAAAATTATCCCGAGTAAATAAATCCCGGGATAAAAAGTATCCTATGTGCTAATCCAGATAATCTACCTCTGTGCCAAATATCCAGATCCGTCCAGCCGTTTGAGCGTGAAGAAGAAACAAACATACAAACACACATACACTCTCACAAACTTTCGCCTTTATCCATATCTATACTAATATTATAAAGAGGAAAGATTTGTGTTCTTGTATGTAACGAATAAACTTAAAAACTACTGGACCGATTTCAAAAATTCTTTCACCGTTGGTAAGCTACATTAACCCCGGGTGACATAGGTTACTCGGGTGAAACCGCGAGGCGTCTGCTAGTTATATTATATAGTGTGATTAGGAAGTAGGATTGTCAAATATTAAACAGGCCACCTTTTACAACAAAGAAATAAACCTTTCACCTCTTCATAATATCAGTAATGTAATTAAACAACATTTAATCACAATAAAAAAACATTAATATAAAAAGCAAAACTAAATAAATCCTTCGTCCAATTTCTAGTACAGAACCCAAAGGACGCTAAAACAGTACGACCATTGAATTAAAAAATCGTAAACGAATTTTTATCGTTCGTTTAATGGGCGATTAATGCGGCGATTAGGGCTGTAGGGGGCTAAAGTAGCTATACCAGCTAGTCAGCCACTGTTACTGAAGTTGCAGGGTTGTCCGATAAAAATATCTTTAGGGTTTTACTAAATGCCTTACTTTAAAAACCCTGTACGTTTTTTTTTTATTGGATGGATCTTGAAAAAAAATATAGCTAATCTTATCTAATACCTCTAAACGAGCAATTCTTGTATATATGTATATACATTATCTGAATCTCGGAAACGGCCTCAACGAATTTCATGAAATTTAGTATGCAGGTGGTTTCAGGGACTAGAAATCGATCTAGCTAGGTTTAATTTTTAGAAAACGTCATACCTTTAAACGAGCAATTCTTGTATATATGTATATACATTATCTGAATCTCGGAAACGGCCTCAACGATTTTCATGAAATTTAGTATGCAGGTGGTTTCGGGGGCTAAAAATCGATCTAGCTAGGTTTCATTTTTAGAAAACGTCGTTTTCTCTATTTTCACCCGAGCCTAGCTCGATCGCCCAGGCTTATAATTTCACTGCACAATATGCCTGTATTCACTGTGGGTGTGGCAGTTGTGTTTTAATGGAACAACCATAGTTCGCCAGTTATGTTAAGACCTCGTGTTATCAAGGGGCCAGCCATGTATTCATCAAGTTGGCTTAAATCCAGACTCCGTGCCGCTGATGACAAATTCCAGGTGGAAAAATCTTATAACACTGCGTGATCCTCCATGAAATAATATGACAAATTCCCTTTAAATAATAAGGTATTGCCAAAAAATATTGGACGCTTTCATTGGCAATACCTAATTATTTAAAGGGAATTTGTCAATCTCTTTCATGGAGTTAAATCCTTTCTCTTTCCGAATACACTTACGCAATTAGGCTCATACCCTCTTACAAATAAACGCAGAATAAAGTTATACCAGGTATAAACCTATGAAAATGTATGGGTATACCTTAGTTATACCTGGTATAACTTTATTCCGCGTTTATTTGTTAGACGGTTAGACTTTATGGTCAACAGTAGGGCATGGTCGCGAACACTGGATCTTTGCACAATTAAGTCTTCTACGTGCCTTAGAATTTTAGTCCTGTTGTCCGTTGTAGTTCTTTGATAGGCATTTGGGGAAGCCCGCAAGCCTAACAGCCAGCGTAAAACTGAGAGTTACACAGTGCGAACTTTATTCTGCTACTCTGTATAACTAGTTTAAAGTGGTTAGATATGTATTTCGTTTATATAAAATAAGAACTGATAATAAGATCTATATATGTACTAGTATGGATCTATCTTGTCATAGTTAGGAAAATATGGTAAAAATAATATAAATATCTAACATATGGTTCTCGTTAAACTTCTTGGCCGCCCTGAAGTTGGCTACAATGGCTGCGCAGTAGTAAATCTCACACAAAGAAATTTAGGTATCAAAAATATAAAAAATCCGACTGCATGAGAAGCGATCTAAAAAGACGTAAACAAGAAGAAAATCATGCTGTGGAGTTGGAGGAAACATATTCGCGAGCTGGCTGACCAAAACAAGATGTATCCTCCGACTGCACAGCATGATTTTCTTCTTGTTTACGGCTTTTTGGTTCGCTTCTTAAGCAGTCGGGGTTTTTTGTTTTTTTTATTTATAACTTCTTAAGATTTTTTTTACGAGTTATTTAATCGTTTAATAGTAAATTTATTTTGATACCCCACTTGATGGGTATGACAGAAAAAAATGGGCCCCGCAATATGGCGCCCAATAGCCATCATTTTTCTATGTTAATGTAGACAAATCGATTGACGTAAGAACTATCAAAACCTGCCAACGCGTTTGGGGTCTAGAACGCCACATGGGAACAAACATACATACATAGACTGATAAACACATTACTCTCCTTGGGAAGTCAAGTAAAAACAGCACCGTGCCACGCCTTGCGCTTCGGAAAGCCAACTTAAGGGCGGCCAATAAGTTTGGCGAGAACTATACCGCCTATGTACTTGTATGTTGCATGAAGTTCTAATAAATAACATTGACATCAAAGTGGAAAAAGATAGTTATGACCACAAGGCCCATACCAACCTTTGCCACGATAAGGCCAAAATGCCGACCAAAGGACAACCCTGAACACTGCAGACCATTATCAGTAGGATTACACAGAGTGTCAGCACCCATAAACTGGGATAAATCAGTGGCCGAGAAATATTACTCCTTATCTTAAGAAATGCTTACCCTGTACGACGAGGCTATAAAACGCGTAAGTCGAGTAAGGGCGCGATTATATGAGACGAATTTGTTCGCGCCAAACCAACACGTTTGCTGACCACGAATAGATATTCACTTACTACAGGGAAAAGGCCTCTTCTCAGACTGAGGAGGCACGAGCGTTGATCACCACGCTTGCTCTAGACGGGTTGGCGATTTCAGACTTAAACTAAATATCAACAAACAACAAGAAACAAATAATCTTTATTAAAATATATTTTTACAGCAGTTATTGAAGCTTCTGACTCCCGAACTAGGCGGACCTGTATGACAGGAGTCAGCGCCCTCCCCATTTATATAGTCCTAATGTCAAATTACAATTTAATTTTATAAGAAATCAAAAACTAAGTATAATACTAAATATAAGTCCAGGGTCTCCTCATGAAGTTTTCCTTCACCGTTGTCAGCAATGTCCCATATAAACCTAGAAAGTACGGAGTAAGAATTTGGTTTTTGTGTCGACGGTTTTTTTAATTTTATATATATATATATATATATATTACATTATTTTTAAACTACATATAATATATCTAGTACTAGATACGCTGCAATCAACAATCTTTCGATACACATAATTATGACATGATATCTTGCGAAAAAAAAAACAGATTCTGAGAGCAAAATGCGGATAACTTTTGAACGGGTCAACCGATTTTAATCAATCATAGCTAAGAATAGAACACTCTCGACAAAGTCAGCTTTCAAATAAAAATAAACAAAATCAAAATCGGTTCATCCGTTCGGGAGCTAAGATGTCACAGACAGACACACACACACACACTGACACGTCAAACTTATAACAAGCCGTCGTTTTTGCGTCGGGGGTTAATTAAAAGAGCAAAGAAACAACACACAACGAACAAATGCACATCGCCCATCTTAGTACTGTCTGAGGCGGGCGAGGCGAGGTGACATGCATATGCGGTGCAATTTTTGTGGCGACCGCACGGTCACATGTTGCCGAGGAATTTTAATGTTATTGTCTAGTAAATAGAGTCAAAATTCGTAAAGCGCAAGTAAGAAAACTATCATGTGGTCTAACTGAGACCTTACAGCATTCGTCGGGGTGCATTAAATAAAATGTCCTTCATGGGTGGGAAACTGGGAACACTAAAATGTAAGTAGGTACGTCCGGCTTACCCTGGGGTCTTAAATAAGTGACATTCTTTAACGAAAGCGTCACAATAACGCTTGGAAAAACGTATGGAAATGTTAAGCGTCTCGTCATCAACCGGACACAAATCCAAACGCCGGACTATTACCTAAAAGCTCCGGATTAAGTAACATTTTAACCGCTCCGAGAATCCACCACAAACCAGGACGTCATGCTCAGTATAAGGGATCGTGGCCACTAGACGCACTATACTAGAAAAAACTTTTACTAAGTTTTACTGGAAAAGCGCATAATAATGTGATATGATATTTATTTCAGCTATTAATTTTGGTTTGGGGCGGTTTGCCATAATCACCATGCTTGGCAGGCGGGTTGGCGATTGCAGTTTGTTGATTAAGTGCACTGAAAACGCTGCTGCCCATTGTCTGGTGTGTCCCTTAGTCATCTCTTACGACACCCACGAGAAGATATAGAATGGTGAAATTCTTTACGTCCGCCACCACACGGTCACACCCTGGTTTTGACCTGGTGAATGTTGCGGGGATCCGCTGGATGCGAGACGCACAGAACCGATAAATGTGGCGATGCTTGGGGGAGGAATATATCCAGCAGTGGACGTTTTCCAGCTTATTTCGTCTTATTTCGACCACACAATACGTAGAGGTGACGAGAATTTGGAAAGACTATTTGTGGTTGGGAACACTGAAAGCGAGAGATCGCACGGTCGTTAACCAACAAGATGGACCGATCAAGTGAAAAACTCGTCGTCCTCCAAACTCTCCTTGGTCGTAAGGGACGCGCTGGACAGAAACTGGAGGCAGATCATCCGCATTAGAAGCAACCCTGAAGCTGACCACGATCCTCAGACATAAGGGACCAACCAAGAGAGAGATAGTGTCCTAAAAGATAAAGAAAACATTTAAAATAGCAAATACGCCTTTTTGCCTCACGACGAATTTACAGACCGCTTTTTCGGACGAAAAGTGGGCGTAACTTCAAGTACCACTAAGTACTACACACTTAGAACTTACGCCTTACTGGAGGAAATGTTCTTGACTTAGGTCTGGCTTAAGGTTCCGGTAAATTAAGAAAGGTCATCCTGTCCTGTTATAAAAGGTTTTATTTAGATCTATCTGCTGTTTTTGCTGTCTGTCAGCATGAAATCTGGCTAGCTATGAGTTTTTGGGGAATAAAAGTCACAAGACAATAACATTTCTAAACAAATATTATGAAGAGGTGAAATTGATTATTTGTAAGATCTCTGGTAGGTACTAAATAGATGAAGAGAAAACAATTATTTTACGGATGGAAAGTAAAACCATCGCTAAATGCCTTAGGCTAATTTTAATCTCGAAAAAAAGATTTCTATGAGATAAACTACGGGAAAAAATTTAATCTAAAGGTTTCATAAAAAAAATAAACTACTTTATTGTCAAAATTTAAAATAATCTAAGTTATCTTGTTTAGAGGCTAGTTCATTTTAAAATAGCTTTAAACCAATCATTAAAACTGTGTCGAAACAAACAAAAATGTACCAGAAACAAAATCTTTTCCTCACACAAAACGATCGATAGATGTCGTATCGTAAAACAATTTGCTTTTAAAACATACCGATTAAAGAGGTGTTGAAATATCGGCTTCGGATTGGCGATACACGATCGACGCCATGATTGCTTTGTGAACCAATTTACGGCTCGAGCCACAGAGTACGGAACCGTCCGTCAGCAACGAATAGAGACGCCATTGCTAATAACATTTCTTGTTCATTCCACAGCCGAGTATATGTTCTGGCTGTCATGGCCATATTCAGAATGGGGTTAAAAACTGGAAGCTGAGCCGTGAGATGGTAGCACTTATGGTAGCTGTGTGTTGGTCCTGTCACATCCAATACACTGTCATTAGTGTGATTGTATTGTTGCTTAGTTTAATTAAAAATATTATTTGGTGTTATGTTTTGTAAAATAAAATATTATTATTGAAAATATTATGTAATTAAAAATATTATTTGGTGGCTAACCCACCAAAATACAAGCAAATTATAAACAAATACGTTATAACATGATTAAAATGTGTGTGACTTTTAACACGACCCAAGAAACATGAATTAAGAAGAAGTGTCTGCTAATGGTAAAAGAGCAGATTTGGTGGCAAATTACTGGTTTTTAAATTTTCTCCGAGCAGAGTTTTCTTCCATAACATAGGTACCCATTTTAGATAGAAATAGATCTCTGAGTGACAGTAACAGTTGGTTGTCAAATACAAGACCTAATAAAAAGTAGCGAATAAAATGAACAAGTGACAGTTTTTATCCCTATTGTCACTTGCTGCCTATTTCAATGAGCAAACGGTGACACTAACTGACGCGCTTGGTTAAAATGGCAAGTTCTGACAATGCCGTCTCTAGCAGCAGTGGCCGCTGAGTCGTCTCGTTGCTCTGTGGATTTGCCAGTGTAATTGTGTTCCGTGTCTCGAACCAGCGGATTTTTAATTTCACAGCTACTGTAGATACGGTATTGAATTATTTTTCGGTGATTAATTAAAGCAATTACGGATTGTGTGTGAAGGCTTATCTAGGGGTAGCAAATTACCTGGGTGTAAGGATTTTTGAGTAGGTTAGGGGTGTGTGCATTTGTTCACAAAAGAGAGGCTTGGAGGGTTTATAAATAAACTGGCTAGACTGGCAGTCGACCCCAACATTTGTAGGCAGATTGATTGAAAACAGACATGATCATACAATATTTTATCATTCTCACCATCAGACTCATCGTCATCCTCTATCCCCCTCATCCCAATTTATGTAGGGTCTACAGGGTCATGTCTTTCCATATTTCCACAAGTTAGTTATTAGTAGTCAGCTCAGCAGTAAGCCCTCCATTATTTTATTTCAGCCATATCATCAGCTTCCTGCCCTTGTCCCATGTTACTTGAAAACGTTTTCTTCTTCCATACCGTCCTGTCCCCTGTCAATTGTCACGCCATCATTATTTCAGCCATATATTCCATCTTTTAATGGGGTCTTCCCGTACTCGAGCCTACTAGTACTCTTCGTATACATTCAAACTCAAAACTCTCCTCTCCTCCTTAAACTTTATGTCCACTTAAATTCAAAGGCATTCAAAACATTACACCAAGCATTTAATTACATTTTCTTCTCCATTTCTCATCCACGATACAGCTCATTCATTTCAAGTGCTTGTTTCTCACAATGACCAGCTAGAATAATAGAAGCGATTCCGCGTAATGACCGGCCTAAGTGTTTTTGTACAGTTGAAGTTCAAATCATGTTAATTAATTAGTTCTTTATTCGTTTTTGTTTAGCTGAGATATGATGGTTGGGACATAAGATTGTTGATGTGTTTTCTTGAAAACACTTGGATTAATTCAGCATAGAGCATTGGGTCCTCAAAACATCATGAGGAAACTAGCATGGTGTGTTCAGGAACCAAAATGGAGGGATGTGACTACCGTCAATGAGAAGAGACCTATGTCCCAGCAGTGGGAATTTATCCGGATACTCCGGTGTCCATACTTATTACATGGGACTCAAATATAATGGCGAAATGTAGGTACTTTAGGGTAAACTTCTGGCTAACCCTTGGGAGAAAACAGCATCCTAATTGCGTACCTGTTTTGAAAGCATGAAGCATACTCCTTCCCTTTCCTCTTAATACCTCAACAGTATTCATGGCGTAGTTTACGCTGTCGAGTAGACTGATTTTTGAACATATGAAGCAATGGAAGCAAGGAAAGCGTACTGAGCCCCATTATTTGACACACTTAGGGTGCTAGCGTGTCAATATTCGTTCTACATACCAACTCCTTCATAAACTACTTTTCTTACTTCACTTATTGTATCGAATGATTCAGTAATTTAAGTGTTATTGTACCAATGAAAACATTGCACCAATGAAAATATTGCACCAAAGAAAATATGACTCTAAAATACTTCAACAAAGTGACAAAACAATTTCTAAACGCATGTGAATAATCTCCAACACAACATACTCGTACATACACATTCTCCAACATTTTGGTTACTAATCGCGAGACACAATGGCCTCCATGGACGGTGCGCCTTTGTTCTGCTTCCAGCGAAGATTGGCGTCGAACAAAGCGGACAAAGTAATTGAGAGCCAGACTTTAACACACCGTCTTTATACTTGTTAAAAGTGGAAGTTTCGTGCATACGGACTGTATGGAAACAGACGAGGTTTTTGTCTTATTTTAGTGTTTAATAAGACTTTTAAACTGTTGTAAATGTTTCTTTATCGTAGGATAAAGTAGAATAGAGCTGTGCTTTTCTTCGGCCAGAGAATCAGGATTGCCATTCAACGTGGCAATGCTGCCAGCGTTCTGGGCACCTTTCCCATTGATATTGATGTGGACGAATTTTTTGATGCGCAATGATTTTCGCTCCCCTTTGTTTATAGGTACGTTTTTATTCGACTACCAAGAAAGGGTTATGTTTTTCACGCGTACCTATCTTGTATTTATGTACATTTGTTTGTCAATTTCTTTACTACCTTGTATCTTGCAAACGGCTTGATGGATTTTGACAGTTAAGGTATTGTTTCATACGTCTTGACTGCCCAAGTGTTCTTAAAAAGGTGACTTTAAAAAAACACAGTGGATTTTGGGCGCCATATTGTGCGGCTTCCATTTTTTTCTTTCAATCTCATTGAGTAGTCTATCAAAATGAAGGGTTTTAAGAGGTGGTTACTAGCAGTTCGAAGCATTTCGAAAAAAAATGTTATCTAAAAAGTTAATTTAAAAATCAAAAACCTCGGGCATCGTAGCCAGGGCTTCATGCTCAGCACTACTACGCAAGAACAATAAAACAACAAGGAAATCTCAAGTTCTACTACCTAAACTGTATTGGTATGAATGGGAATTTAGTTATTGTTGTAGGTATGTAGGAAATCCTTTAAAACATTCCTACTCGTACAGTCTCCACCAGATAACCAAACAATAACATTAATTGATTCGACTTGTACCAAAAGTTTGTATTTTGTTTATCGAGATATTTTGGTCTCAAATGAAAGATATAGGCGTAGAACCATTTTATCCGTTTAAATCATGTAAATCTTTACACGCGTTTATGAGATATTAACTCATTACTGAATGCTAATTGAATGGGTCAAGGACGCCCCTTACCGCGATACGTTTGTTTTGATCGTGTTAGCGACACTGTCTTTACATTTTTTTCGTATCGTTTTGAAATATTGGAATATATTGGTAGACAGGGGTTAACGACTTTAATTTGTTTGTTATCTGGCGGCGACTTTATGACAAGACAAGCAACTAGGTATAACTTTTCAATTAGTAGCCCTTATGTGAAGACGAGAGACAGTAACTTCAAAAGTGACATCCTTAACACAAACTCCAAGTTATATCCCATCACGGAGACTTGACTATAGACTAAAGTGCAAATTTAACGCATTATGGACCAGTAACGGGCATCTCAAACGAGTTTGCCCGATACTGGTCCATCAACGCAAACGAATTATGTTCATCTCCCCGGTACTAACTATTCTGATCGACGTCTCATACACAAGTGAAGTGATGCAATCCTTAGATGTGGGCACGATCTAGACAAGTTGCAAGGATACTCAACTTTAACATCGTGAAAACTAAGTTGGTTTTACAATGGTATCTCTTAGAAAGGATTTTGAAGTTGACTATAGAATTTAAATTCTGTGGCAGTGAATTAAGGTTTCTTATTCCAAAGCATGCTGTTGCTGGAGACAGAAGGATGTTTCTTAAAACTGAGGCATGTTTATTTCTTTATTTATTTAGACCTCATGCACAAAACGGACTCACACAAGCGGACTTAATGCCTTAGGCATTCTCTACCAGTCAACCAAGGGTGGTGAAGAGATAACATGGCAGGTGCATTGCTTTATCATAAAAATAAATCCAGTAACCGTGTGTAAGCTTTATTTGCATCTCTTTCAGGTGTTAAAGGGAGCAAATAGGTGTAGTTTAAACGAGACAGTTTATAGAAAACAGATTTTCTCTTTAGTTTGTACTAATTGTACATGAAAATTCGTTTTCTAACAGTGTGGTTAAAATAATAATTAAACGATCAGATTTGTAAATTCACTAACTTTTAAAATAAAATGAGAAAACGGTATTCGGATTTCATGTAACGTAAAATTAACAGTTTTTTTTTAGCTTTGAAAACAAACATAGGAATATCGCTGTACATTGCAACAACACCTAGGTAATAGAGTGAATTAAAGTTTGTCTAATATTATCTACAGACTTTCGCTTAAATATTCCACAAATTGACAAACATCCCTGATTCATATCTGATCATTGACTTCAGCTAAGACCTTTAAATCACAAGTAATATTTAAAAACCCCGACACAAATACCTCTTTACATCTATACCAATATTATAAAGAGGAAAGATTTTTTTGTTTGTTTGTTTATTTGTTTGTTTGTACCGAATAGGCTCCGAAACTACTGGACCGATTTAAAAAAATCTTTATCCTATGGAAAGCTACATTATTCCCGAGTAACATAGGCTATAATTTTGACGGGTGCGAAGCCGCGGGAGTCAGCTAGTAATTTATATAGTAGGTAGTAAACGTGCGATCAACAATCCATCAAAACTAGTAATTATAACTAGATATCTTGCGAAAATCCTCCGATTCAAAGAGTAAAATACGCATAACTTTTAAACGGTTTTAAACTTGCAAACCTTAACGGATAGCTAAGAACACTCTCAATATAGTAACCCGACAAACACAAAAAAAAAATCAAAATCGTTTCATCCGTTTAGGAGCTATGATACTACCACAGACAGATACACAAAGACACAGATATATACATACATAAAATTTATTTAACACCCTTCTTTTTCCGTCGGAGGTTAAACATAATGTTCTCCGTTTGTAATGTAACAACTAGTCTCTTTTTATTTATTTTACAAAAAAATCTGTTTATTGTCTTATTTTAATGAATGATTTGACTTTGTACGCCGTCACGCCAAGCGAGTTAAACAACCCAAAAGCCCTCCTGAAATAACTAATTTACAAAAACTGTAACCTGATTTTTGGTTTGGTAATACTTATGGATGTTCTCGGTCGGAGTAAGTGTTTGTCAGATTCTTAATGACTAAATCCACCCCGGTGTTCAAAAGCATACTTGCGTCAGGGTCTGCGGGTGCGTATGCGACTTCTGCTACCCCGGACTGGTCTTCGTCACGTAGTGAGGTGTTATCTCCCACTTTATGTGTAAGAGAGGTGCGCGTGGAACACTACACGCCGCCATCTCGGGTCCTGATTATATAAAATAAGCTAACCTAACCTATCTTTGTCCACAGCACGGCAACGCAACGACCTCGAGCGAGACGTCGGTGGGGACGAACACGGCAACCGCCGCGCCGTCCGCCGGCCCCAGCAAGGCGCCACCTCCAGCTGCCAAGTTCCGCCACGGTCTGCTGCAGCTCATGATACACACGATCGATCCCATGCATGACGGTGAGTTAGGTACGCACGCGGCTTTGCCTACACTTTTACACCTATTTGCTAAGTTATGATTTGTGTGGTTGATGATATTTTTATTAACACAAAAAGGATTTAATTTTAGTTACAACTCTGAATTCAATAAATACTTCTACCTAAATTCAGAAACACCCCTGCAATTGCATAAAAATGGAATTGTAAGTAAATGGAACCTGATTGGTTTAAAGTTTGTACTAAAAAAAACTCGGTAGTTTTGAAACCTTCAGAAACTGTTTCTTTGGTTGTTAAAATAAATACCATGATGATCCTCAAAAAGTGATTTGAAAAATCCTTTTTCATTAAATTGAACTCCTGAAAGTAATTATAATTATTTTACAAACGGTCTTTCTAAATTAAAGGTCAAATAAGTCAGACAGAAAATGCCATATAAAAATTAGCTTAAGTACCTTTAAACCTTGAACCCTAGAATCCCACTTGAACTATAAAATTCCAATTCACCGATTCCTTACAAAATCCCTAACCTAATTATTCCACAATGTTAAATTAAAAAGCCAATTTATCATCAATTACCCAAAGTTAACCTCATAACAACAGCCTTACGTGAGCAAAGTCACGCCACGCAACCATACTTATAAAAACAACAATCAATTAATAAATAAAAAGACATTTTTCATTCGTGTGCCGCTTGACTCACATAAGTAAGGAAAATTGTTATACCAATATTTTACTAATGGTACAAAAAAGGATCCAAACTGGTTACAAAAACGGATCCGAATTACGGGGTCAAAGAAGAACGAACGTACCTAAGGTTAAAAGGAGGTACGCACTGCGCTTTGCAATCACTAATGCTACGTCTGCTGAAATTTCTAACTCCTGAAACTCCAATGGAGCTCTAAAATGGACGAAAACGAAGCCCAAAACATACCTGCAATATTGTTTGGGCCAAAATAGGAGCTTGTATCGATGCGAAATAGAATTATGCTTGATTCGTGTGCTGTTAGAAGCACAAGCATCGACCATACATAATATTGCAATATTGTACGTTTTTTTGTATTTCATGTGTTGTTTTTGTGACTGTTTTTAGGTACCTATTATAAAAACCTCCTTTAGATGATTATTTCCATGTTATGAAAGAGTGGGATCGTTTACAATTTTAGATACAAACCCACCGTACGTTAATGGGAAATCAATCAACCATAGCTCTTAGACAAGGGGCTTTAGTTATAGTGCCCTTATACCAGCGCTAACCGCTGCCAAATGAACTATGTTTGGCATAAGAGATTTTTTTAAATGCAAAATTCTGGGAGAGACAAAGAAGATGTGAAGATTTTTCTATAAATGCACAAGCGTAAAGATAAAGATGCAGCCTTCATTTTTAACCCCCGCCGGAAAAAAAGGGGTGTTATAAGTTTGACGTGTGTTGCTGTGTATCTGTGTATCTGTGTGTCTGTCTGTGGCACCATAGCGCCTCAACGGATGAACCGATTTTGATTTTTTTTTTTTTGTTTGAAAGGTGATTTTGTCGAGAGTGTTCTTAGCTATGGTTGAATTAAATCGGTTCAGCCGTTCAAAAGTTATGCGCGTTTAACTGTTTGAATCGGGGTGTTTTCGCAAGATAAATGTATCGGGGGTTTTAAATTTTGAAATTTTACTTGTACTCTAGTAACTTAACCCAAGTTTCTATAACAACAGCAAACGTAAGGTCTCAAGAGAGACCTAAAACTTGAACAAAACTAAAGATGTGTAAGCCCTAGGAAGAATCGAAGAGACGATTAACCTATGAAATCTACTAAACCAAACTTATTCTCGTCCCTCCTCAGGCAGTTCCTATACCTTAGGAATAGGATAACGATCTTATACAGCCATGGTAAATTGCAACGAACCCACCACCATCTATCACATTGATGGATGTAGCCAAGTGTTTGTTTCATGTTTGCATACGGCACCGTCTTATGGAGCAACCAGGTTTGCGTGAGACTCTTAATTTATTACAGACTATGGACTCACTAGCGGATTTGCACACGTGAGTCTAAGGCTACAAAGTGAGTCTAAGCTACTGTGTGGAAATCTTAGGTTACATAGAGAATCTAAGGTTTCAAATTATATCTGGGGCTTCAAATTGGAGTTTTCAACCTTTTTAATAACACTTTTTAACACCTAAATGAAGAAATACAAAAATCCAACAACGAAATGGTATTTTGGCATTCATTTAGCTGTCGTAAATGTTAGATAAAAAGTGTATTAGGCAATTATGTAAAAATCTAAGCGAATAAAAATAGTTTTGTGTCCACGGGCAGCGCAATAATATCAGCCCATAAATATCCAATACTACGTAAGATTTTAGAAAATATTGCCATAACATTGCCTGGACGGATTTTTCAGGCAAAGTTAGTAAAATTAATAAAAATGTTATTTGTCCCGTAAAAAGAAAACTTCGTCATCCGTGCAATAGAAGTAAAAGCTCTGTTAAGAAATTAAACTCTCGTGACACCTCCGTTTACGTTCCATTCTAATCGCACATAGGTCACCGTAAAATCTACAGTCACGCACAGTGGTATCAGCGGAACTAATTACAAATAGCGAATATACCAGCTTATCTGTCTATCAGTACGCAAGATTGCCTATCTGTCCATCAGTAGGCAAGATTGCCTATCTGCTCATCAGTAGGCAGATTGCCTGTCAGGCACGCTATGTGAGCTTTACCGCAGTACGCCAATGAACGTATGTGAAGGATACCTTGTGTTGTCTTGTAGGTGACTGAGAGACACGCACTAGGGTTGAGTCACGTTTGAAGAATTTTGCAATGGAGACTTGCAGAGTATTTGATCTTGTCACAAATAACACATGCTAGACGTGGTTAAATTTGGTTTTTTTACCTCTCTTTCTCTCAGCGACTTCGCCCTCGTGAGGAAAATTATTTCACGGTATCTCACTACTAGGATAAAATATGCCTATTCTTGTGGTCCATGTATTCCAAATATAGTCCAAATCGTTCAGCCTTTGAGTTGTTATCTATTAAAGAACATTCGAACATATACTTATTCTTTCAATTGTATTATTAGTAGGATAGAATAAGATAACATTAAATAACCTATAACCTATTGCTGGTAGGGATCTTGACCGTACTTCCGGGATTGCCCTGATTGCCGTGGTATACCTCTCCACTCTTCAAGAACCTCCGGATATGTTGCCCCCTTGGCGCTTTATGTGGGCCCATTAATTGAGTGTGCAAGACACCTCTGTGTCAGTTTATAGCCGTTTAGTTCAACAGTGGTCGGGCAGGGGCCGGTAGTTCTTCTATAGCTTTGGGCAATCGATCCACTAAACTTACAAAATTCATAGCCCAATACATTTTTTCTCCATAATTTGCAATAGTCCTGCACCAACCGGGGATTGTCCTTGGGTGCAGTTGCGTAGTGCATACAGGGATAAACGTCGGTTCGTATCACATTTCCTGATACATGCCTAACGGGGCCTCTACGAGTTCGCTTCGGTTCCTCGCACGCCTTTCAAAGGACCGGGTCCACAGAATAAATAATAGTTCAAGCCGGGACCCTTAGCTCCCAAGCTACACAAGATAAATAATAACCTATTAATGACGTAGGTATTTGGAACCAAAAATCTTATTTCAGACTCTATAAAAACTACACACATACCATACCAAGTTTGGACAAGGGACTAATTATAATGGTAGTGAATGCTATTCACAGCTTATTTCCCATTATTTATATTGTGATGCCAGTGTGACAGTTCGACCCATAGTAGTCTATGGTTCGACCTAAATTAAGTTCTGACTACTGCCCAACCTTATACAGGTGTTAGTAAATGCGGAAACAGACTTCAAACACGCGACGCGACTTTGTAGCCGCGTTTTACTTGTTATAACACATATTATTATTATTATACTTTTCATAACCCAATGAGCACTTGGTCAATAATTTGAAAGTTACTCAGGTTGTGGGAACCAGAAAAATCGATACCAGTCTTGCGAAGGAGTATCGTTCCCTTCATGATGTTTGAGCTGAGTGGTGCCAATCCATGCGTCACGTTCGTGAACGGGCGCCGTCAGTTGGTTGGTTATTACTGGTTGCCTCGGCCTATTTTTGATTAATTATTGTATTTCGAGGTTGTTTATTTTACTCTAGACGCTTTTACATGGAGGTCTTTTTCATCGTTCTCACATATGTGTAATTTTCTAACAAGAATGATGTAACCATATACTTGTAATTGAAACTTATTGATGGAAAAGAGTGTTCGTGGAGTTTCTTGCACATTATTCTCCATAGAGATCTACTGACGCTTGTGAAGTCGCAACTAGATTCATCTTTTTTTTGTTTGGCGATTTAAAAGTACCTATAAGGTTTATTTGAAATTAAAAGAATGGTTTTGTAGTACCCAGTTACTGGGTTGTGGAGGTCAGATAGGCAGTCGCTCATGTAATATACTGGTACTCAACTGAATCCGGTTAGACTGGAAGCAGACCCCAATATCCTTGAGAAAAGGCTGGGCTGATTAATTTTAAAAGCCAATGCGCCCATTGCATTATGTATGTAATTAATGTCTATATACTAAGTCAATGTATGCACTAGACTCAACTTCGAATCAGTCCAATTAACAGCTAAAGCTTGTTTAAACATTAATCAAGGGTTGTTGTCGACATGACGATTGATTCCAGAGGAACGGAGGAAGTTTCCTCCAAAAGGGCATAGAAAAGAGCTGTGAAGCTCCTATGTTTAGTTAAAGTTTAGAAATAAAGAACGGGGAAAAGCAATAACTGGCACATTCGAGGATTAGTAAGTTTAATGTACTAAATGTTTTGTTATCATTCGGTACTTTTTCTTACTAAACCCTGCGTGTGCATACTCGTCCATCAAGAAAAAGAAGATGTGAAGAGTTCCGGCGCTGGATTGAGTAAGTTCTAATACATATGTTTTAAAATAGTTTATACACCACAGTCAAAATGACTGGGTATTTTGCCGGAATACCCCCACACCTGCCTGTAGGCCGCGCGGCGCCACTTGTTCGCCCCGTGCCCCAATAGTGAGAGACACACATCAGAGTGACGTGACATCGCCAGGTGCACAGTTATATTGACCGTGAAGTAAGTACTGTGTACATAGTAACAACTTATGGATCAATGGTCTGAAGTAAAATATTGGTATTTTATTTTTATTATTATATTGATTAAATCAAAGAGCACCAAAAAGTCTCCTCGGCTATTGCTAGAGACAACATTGCCAAAACTTTCCATATGTACCAATCGTGTCAGTGGGTGTCACCGCCGAAGACCTTATACTTCTTGAAATACGTATAAGGTAAGCCTAAGCTTTAGTGCGAGTTTTTTAACGTACTCAATCGTGATAAAGTAAACGATCTTATGTCAAAATGTATACAAAAACAGAGGTTTCTCCTTACCGTCCCCAGACGGGGCTTATCCAATTTCAATATAAATTGACGTTTACGTTAACGCGATTGAGCGTGAGTAAAAACTCGCACTAAGGCCTCTGGTCACCGCATTCTCACTCATAGGTTTGACAGCCTGTGATTTTACTGACTATGGTGTTTACTGCCGTACTCCAACAGTCAGTGACTTGCTGGGTGGCTCTCTGCTCCTCGGCAGTTTATGGAATCATACAGATTGCTCAGCACACAAAAGTGTTTATTGTAATGACATATCTAGTCTCTCACTGCCGGCAACGACAAGTCCTTGCTCTTTTATAGAAAACTTTAATACTTAAGAAATAATTTGTGACACTATAAATAAAAGTACTGCCTCGTTGGTCTTGTTGTTGCAAGAGCTACTGCTGTGCCTGAAGTCCATAGTTCGATGCCCGGATTGGCCAGTGCAACTCCTGAAAGCCAGAATCAAATTGCAAAAAAAAAGTTAAAAAAAATAGCATTAAATAACGTATTTGATTCCAATAATAGGTACCTATGGCAAAAACGCTTGAATGCACAGAAATTTGTTCTAGTTTCCACAAGGACCGTATAGTACCAAAATAACTCCAGATGCAGCCTGTACATTATTGAACATAATATTGCGTTCATTGATTCTGCCAAAGAATACACTGCCATAAGATATGATGTGCAGATTGTACATATTCTCAGTACAGATGTAGAACACTGACCTATAGGCGAGGCAACGAGCTTGAAGGAAAATAATTTACTTTGCCCGGATTGGGCAGTGCCATTGGGATTTGCCATAGGAAATTTCTCAGTTGCAGTCCTGAGTTTGGACAGCCCGTGCGATAGGCACGCCTCCTATTACAGGCACGCTTCTGTCTTAACTCTTCGGGAATAGGTAATTTACCTATGTTTGCAATATTTGTAAGTACGTGAGAACCATGTTCCTATTTATCAAGTAAAGGAATTTACTTGTTAGTGCTTGTAATTATTTATACCTATAGTAGTGCTGGGTACATCGTCCTCACGTATATGAATTTACTAATGTATATACTTATGTAAATATTTTAAAAAACTTATTTGTTTTAAAAGAGTAAGTATGGAGTTCTTGTGCGTTCTTCTCCATAACAAGCTACTTTTTCGAATGCACGGTAGCATAAATTTTTATTACTTGTAAATTTTACAAAAGTGCCGCATAGTGGCCTACTACAAATAAACACATTTGTCTTTGACTTTGACTTTGAATACACGTGTGATGTTATGTTTTTAATCCCCAACGGAAAAAGAGGGGTGTTACATTTTTGACGTGTGTACCTGTGTGTTTGTGTATCTGTATGTGCCATCATAGCTTATAAACGGATCAACCGATTTTGATTTCGTTCGTTTTTGTTTGAAAGATGACTTTACTGAAAGTGTTCTCAGCTATGTTTGGTGTAAATCGGTACAGTCGTTCAAAAATTATGGGCGTTTTACTGTTTGAATCAGGGTTTTTCTGTTCAATCAGGGATTCAGATTGTCGATCAAAGCGTGTCTACTACTATATTAATTATGTAACATGAAATAAAATGTGCCAAATATTTTACTTTTTATAAATAAGTTTTTTTTTTTTTGCTTCAAATATTGTTTAGTATAATTGGTCGTGCCATCCCCACTCATCACAAATTCACAAACCGCGCGATGTGTTAGTGGTCTGTTCGCGCCTTTACTGTCCTGTTGATACAGTTTTAGCATACACCTACGCTCATTTGCTGTACTCCTAGTAGGTAAGAGGTAGGGTCACCCCCGCCTTTCTAATTTTACCCGCAAAATTATTTTGGTCTTGGTTTACCTGAATGAATGGTGTGATATTTATAGCCAGAAATATGGATATGAATTCCATACAAATATTATAAATACGATACTAAATCTGTAGGTCTGTCTGTAACCTTTTCACGCTTAAACCGCTGAACCGATTTAGATAAAATTGGTATGGAGATAGTTTAGGATGGGTGGGTTTGGTTTAGTTTTGGGTTTGTTTAGGATATCCCGATAATCATTCTTCAGGTGGTGGACGTGGGGGTGAAAGTTTTTATGGTGAACTAATAATTTCTCAAATAAGGCGGCCCCCAAATCTATAATATTATGGCGCGATATAAAAAGTAGGCTAGGCAAAGTACCTACTAATGCTACACAGACGAAGTCACGAGCTACAGCTAGTTATAAATATACGTGGGACACTCAGAAAGTTTTGCGAAACTAAAAAAAATTGTTCTATACGTACATATATTTTTATTAAATCTTTTCAAAGTACTTTCCACCAGCCTCTATACAAAGATTCATGCGCCTAAACCAGTTTTCAAAACACTTTTTCCAGTCCGCCGCAGACACCTCGTTTACAGCCTGCTCGAACGCAGCCAGCGCATCTTCCGGCGACGAAAATTGTATCCCTTTGAGCTGATTTTTTATTTTTGGGAATAAAAAGAAGTCACACGGTGCTAGATCAGGGCTGTAAGGAGGGTGACCCAGGAGTTTGACTGGCGTGCTGTCCAGGAAGTCCCTCGTTTTGAGTGCGGTGTGCGCAGGTGCATTGTCGTGGTGGAGCAGTAGCCCGCGGAGCCCTGTGTTTGGTCGCTTGTTGCTTATAACAGAGAAAACTTCTGGCAAACATTTGGTAGTATACCATTCGGCATTAATGCTTCTTTGATCCCGTAAGGGAATTGATACCAAGTGGCCAGTCAAATTAAAAAAGCTAGCGATCAAAATCTTACCCCCGCTTCTAGATCGCTTCACTTTGGTAGGCGTTGGCTCATTTTGAAACACCCAAACAGTCGACTGGCGCTTGGTTTCTGGGTCGTATTGATAAATCCAGGACTCATCACCTGTAACGATGTCGTAAACACGCCGAGACGAGCCTGCTTCAAATTTGTTAAGCATATCACGGCACCATTCCACCCGGGCCTGCTTCTGAGCATCGGTGAGGTTGTGCGGCACCCAGCGTGATACTATCCTCCTCACGCGAAGATGGCTGTGTAGAATCTCGTGAACGCTTCCCGATCCAATCTTCAATATGTGTTGAATCTCCTGATATGTAATTCGCCTATTGTCTTGGATTAAATTTTTCACTGCTAGCACGTTTTCTTCGGTAACAGCCGTCAAAGGGCGACCGCTTCTTTCGTCATCCCCCAAAGTTGGTCGACCGCGCTTGAATTCGTTATACCAACGATACACGGTTGCCTTGGAAGGGCCTTCATCCATGAATGCCATTTGAAGTCTATCGTACGATTCATCCGGTTTCAGGCGACACTTGAAATCGTATAAAATCATAGCTCTAAAATGTTCCCGGCGCAGATCCATATTTCAGTGAGACACAATACTTTGAATTAACTCGCAAAAAATGTGGAGGGAAATTTTGAAATTGGAACTTACTTATTTTTACTTATAAATAATCATATTTTCGAAAAACATTATAACTGGCCAGTCTCCCATATATAAAAACTTTTTTTCGCAATACTTTCTGAGGGGCCTGGTACATATGCCTTCGGTAGGTACGGAAATAGGTAGATACTGGTGCTACCGAATTTGTTTGCTTACTAACTTGAATCCAATAATTTAAAGATATTTGACAGTCGTTACGGGAAGTCAGAATCCTGAGATCTGACACCAGTCTTGCCAAGAGGTATCGTGTTACCCAGTTACTGGGTTGTGGAGGTCAGATAGGCAGTCGCTCCATGTAAAACACTGGTACTCAGCTGAATCCGGTAAGACTGGAAGCCAACCCCAACATAATTGGGAAAAGGCTAGGCAGACGACTAACTTGAATCCACTGTTTGACGTCTGACCAAATTTTCTTTAACACATGAATAAATTATTATTAAAATATATTCATATTCCTTATTGTACAAAAAACATACATATACAAACACAGTATGACAGCTTATGTACAAAGGCGAGCTTAACCCATAATTGGTTTCTCTTACAGCAAACCTCAGTGTCAAAGAGACATAAAAAAAATCGGCAAAGTGCGAGTTGGACTCGCGCACGAAGGGTTCCGTACTTGGTAAATTGCGGTTTACGATTTGTGACGTATTAAAAAAAAACTATTTACTAGATCTCGTTCAAACCAATTTCGGTGGAAGTTTACATGATAATGTATATCATATTTTTTATTATTCTCTTATTTTAGAAGTTACAGGGGGGGACACATTTTATTTATTTATATACTTTATTATACACCACTTAAATAATGACACCACCAATAATTTACCACTTTGGAAGTGTCTCTCGCTCAAACTATTCAGTTTAGAAAAAAATTATATTAGAAACCTCAATATCATTTTTGAAGACCTATTCATAGATACCCCACACGTATGGGTATGATGAAAAAAAATTGTGTTACAGCCTAGTTCTAAGTATGGGGAACCCCCAAAATTTATTGTTTTTTTTTCTATTTTTGTGTGAAAATCTTAATGCGGTTCACAGAATACATCTAATATTATAATCAATCAACTTAATGATCTTCCTTTATGTATATAAATTTAATTATAAATTACTTCGTTAATAAAACTGACCGTCATCAAAACCATAGGTATATAATTAATAGTTAGCAAAGGATAATTTACACCTTTGATAAATATTTATCATTAATTTCGGGGGTCATAAACCTCATAAAAGGTAGGTACTTTCAGGTCAGATTTCGAACCCGTGCTCGAAAGGCAACTGTCGACTTCTAGAGTTTAGGTTCAATCTCTAAGTAAAAGTATTAGGGCTTTGATAAATAATGCTAAAAAATTAATTAAAAATTTTAAAAACCCCCGACACAAAAACCTTTTACAGCAGCTTATTTTATTTACTTAGCGGTTCTCCGCCGCGAGTACGAAGTTTATTTTGTTGCTTTTTAGGGTTCCGTACCGAAAGGGTAAAAACGGGACCCTATTACTAAGACTCCGCGGTCCGTCTGTCTGTCTGTCACCAGGCTGTATCTCATGAACCGTAATAGCTAGACAAGTGAAATTCACAGATGATGTATTTCTGTTGCCGTTATAACAAAAAATACTAAAAACAGAATAAAATAAATATATAAATGGTGCTCCCATACAACAAACGTGTTTTATTGCCGTTTTTTGCGATAATGGTACGGAACCAGTCGTGTGCGAGTCCGACTCGCACTTGGCCGGTTTTTTTAGAGGTTTTTGTGTCGTATATTTAATTTTTATTTAATGCTTTTTAAACTAAATGTAAATACTAAATAATATACCTAATAGTATACACGCTCCTATCGAAAATCTATCGAAACACGTTATTATGACACGTTATCTTGCGAAAAAACACAGATTCAAAGAGTAAAATGCGAATAACTTTTGAAAGGCTGAACCGATTTTAAACAAACATAGCTAAGAACACTCTCGATCGTTCGAAAGTCACATTTCAAACAAAATAAACTAAGTCAAATTTGGTTAATCCGTTTTGGAGCTATGATGACAAAGACAGACACACAGACACTCAGGTAAACGTAAAAAAAAACGGGTTAAAAAATCCTAAGTATGTACTTGTAGCAGTGGCCCAGTGTAAAATCAGTCTATTTACCGAGTCTTGCTCGTTAGTTCAAAGATTGCAGCTTCGTTATTTAAAAAGAAATTGAAGGGTACAGGCTAAGAACAGGGGGGTGACCACAAGCTCTTAGAGTAAGGTTATTTTGAGATCGAGTAAGGGACAGATGTATCTGACTTGTATACATCTGTCACTTACTCGATCTCAAAATAACCTTACTCTAAGAGCTTGTGGTTACCCCCCAGGGAATGGCTGAAGTTTTAATTTTAAATTTTTTGTAGTCAAGCAAATCTTTATCTATGCTAGTTTTATTTTCAATCACTAACTATTTTACAAGTAAACGTAAGGCGCCAAAAAGACGTTTAAGTTTATGGCCGAAACGAAAAGAACCGTGAATGTCCATGACATTCCGGTACATTCCAGTAAAGAAATAAATAAATAATTAATAAATAATTAATAAATAAATAATATTTATTGTTTTCTCTCCACAAAGGTTGCCTTAAAATCTATGGCCTTAAAACTATATTATAACATTTACAAGAAGCTCCTTTGTGAGAGACTGGAGTCCGTACTAAGGAAGCCCTGTGTTACGGATCTCCAGGCCCTCCCCCTAGAGTATAAATGCCAGTTTTTTTTGCAATATTAATAATACTAATTAAATTATCTTAATTTGAAGAAGGATAAAAATAACATACTTCGAAACTTGTAACTGCGTTTTTCTCAAAATCTAATAATACTTAGGACATTCCCTGTTTTTTGCTTGTACCCTTTATATATTAAAATCTCAAGCAATTTAACTTACATGAAACAATTTGGCTTTTTACACCCAAAACACGCGTTTCCGTACTGAAACCTAACTGTGTTCTGCTTACTGCAGTTGCTGGTAAGACTGACACAAATTCGGACACTGACATCAGACACTAATTCCTAGACTATACTCACTAGAATGAATTTCGAAAAACAGGATAGAAGTGTATGATGCAACCTAAATTCAAATAATACTGACACGAATTTGGACCCCATTAACACGGACTAAGAACAGGAAGATGGTGATGATGTTATGAGTTACTTAACCTAGAAATATCATCATAATGTAACAACCAATTTGAACACTCCTTAAAAATAACAGATCCTCACGCCACACTTAGACAACCATGAAATCCAAAATAATATTACCAACTCAAAATGCACACACACTACTACCAATGCAAAATGTCTCCTCAAATAATATAAGCAATATGATCCTTATTATACAACGCGAATCGATATAGACAAGATCCTGAAAACGGTCGGTATACACGGACAGGGCTGGCACTGGCAGGCGTTCGGATAAACACCAATCTCCATAGCTTTTTACCAACTATGATTGATACGATCGGATGCAGCTGTAAACCAGTTTTTATTTTATTTTTATTCATTATAAGCTCGCGCTTGACCACTATCTCATCTGATGGTAAGCGATGATGTGGTCGACGGTGGAGCACGCTTGCCTAGAAGTAACCTATTCACTCTTGACTTAAAGACCCCTACATTGTAACTATCGGGAAACACAGACTCCGTCAGGGAATTCCACTCCTTAGCTGTACGCATAATAAAAGTATTCTCGAAACGTTTAGTGCGTATGGGTGGGATGTCTACCATACCGATGGCGCATCGCCGTACGTCTGGTAGTCCGATGATGAAACGGGCTGGGCGGAATTAGATTATGCAATTCCATCGCACACTCCCCGAAATGTAACCGATAAAAAACCGACAAGCTGGCTTATTTAACATGGAGAGACTGTATATCTGACCTCCACAACTGGATCAACTCCTCCAATTGGATAACACAACCCTTACCAAGACTGATATTAGATTTTTAGTCTTCTGAATACCCATAATGACTAACAAAGATCTGTAAATGACAGCTTGGACCAACGGCTCAAAGCACTTTCCTGAGCACGGCGGATTCATGGTATATAAGTCATGGACCAAGTGATTAATCAGGGCACTATATATAATGCCCGGGAATTATGAATCTAGTCAAGTCAAATTCGGTAATGTAAAGAACACTGATTTAAATTTCTATATTCATCACATTGTCTGGTCATTATGAATACTGCTACGTAAATGTTGGGCAATTGACCATAATTATCTTATGGTCAATGAATTAGTCCAAGAGCACGTGAAGCGAGCTCGGGCGCTTAGGGCACCCTGACACGGATATGTCATCTCCTTCATGTTACTCCTTCTTCCAATTTAGACCCTGCAGACAGAAATAGGAGCCTCCCTCGACATTGTTTATTATTATAAAACCCTATTCTATTGCAACCTACATTTGTTTTTGATTTGATTTGATGCAATTCGAAAGTTTTGAAACAAATATAATATCGCAACCTATATACAACATAATTTAAAATAATAAATTCTAGTAATTTTAACTACAAAGGTAATTCAGCAAAAAGTCCCAATTATACATAGATGTAAACAATCAAAATCTAAAAAAATAGACAGTCCCCATGGGCTAACGATAGAAGTGAAAACATAAAACGTCACATTAGCATGTCGGTGACGCGAATGCATAAGTTTTGCTCCTACCAGAAATCGTGCGGCTAAAGAAGTTTTTAACCTCCGCCGGAAAAAGAGGGGTGTTATAAGTTTAACGTGTGTTGCTGTGTGTCTGTGGCATCATAGCGCCTAAACGGATGAACCAATTTTGATTTAGTTTTTCTTTGTTTGAAAGGTAATTTTGTCGAGAGTGTTCTTAGCTATGTTTGAATATAATCGGTTAAGCTGTTTAAAAGTTATGGGTGTGTTACTGTTTGAATCGGGGTGTTTTCACAAGATATCGTGTCATAATTAGGTGCTCAATAGATTGCCGATCGAAGCGTATCTATTATGTACTCAATACTAGATCAATTATGTAGCATGAAATAAAAATGTATCGGAGGTTTTTAAATTTTGATATTTTACTTGTTACTTCAAAAATTAAATCTCAGTTATAAACGTAACCATTCCCAGTAAGAGAGGTATTTCCATGCAATCATTGTCAGTACTTTTATCTACGAGTATTAGTAGAGGTTTCTCACACATAAGCCTTAACTTCAGTTCTGTTCGGTTTCCCGCTGTTAGCTCGGGGCAACCCTACGAAGCGTTGTTGACCCCACCTTGACCGAAAAGGCGTTAAGGTATCGATTCAACTGTTTTCGTAGGGTACATAAACACTCGGTGTTAGTAACACTTTGCTCGGGCTTAGGGTCATTCTACAACACTTTGATATTGTTTTGTAGTTGTTTGTGTAGATATCTTTTCTCTGGCGACTTAACGTTATAAAATCAGGGAAATTATGTGGTGTCTCATCCCATACAAAGAAACCGTGCCAACGTTCTATACTGATAATTCTGATTATTTTTGTATATCGATCGCGTTCATTTCCGGTCCGTTCCGTTCTACGGATATAGATGGTGATCTGAACCGTACGCGATCGATTTACTAAAACTAATCGGTATAATCATATGACAAACGCTAGTTACGTCGGCACGGTTTCTTTGTATGGGATGAGGCATCTCTATGCTAGTATTATATTATCTGTTGTATTAGTGTCTATCTCAGAAATAATTAATGGTCATGCTTGTAACTTTGCCCTCGAATCCTTGTATTTTCTTAATTGAAACTCAATATTTACTATTCTCATTTCCAAATTATCCCTAAAGTAGTTTAGTTTAGTTTAGTTTAGTTTAGTATAGTATATTAGATAAAATCCAGAGTACTTTCCTACATGTAAGCATATTTTAGCCAGGTTTTTTGTAACCCATTAACGCACACTAACACGGGCCAGTAATTACTATAAAGTTCAATATTCAAATAAAAATCTATAAAATAATGACTATCCAATATACTGGCCACTTTGCATGAACCATCCTATTAAGGGTTCATCTAGATTAATAACTTTTTGAACAGTTAAATAACTATCAAATTCAAATTAAATTTATTGCTATCAAACTAATACCAAACGAAAAACAACAACTTTCTTTAAATTCAGAGATACAACACTTTTCGAGTTACAGAATGGCCCTTCTTTTACTCCAATATGTTTACCTACCGCCACTAAAACGTATATTATTATTGTCCCTGCACAACATCTTCTTATTAAATTGATGGCACAGGAATAAAAGCGATGCTTTGCTGAAAGTAATATCAGGACCTACCACAGAGAACGGAGTCTACTAGTGGCGACACTACTAGGTATTTGTAGTGAATTCGTGCCAGCGAAATATGACCTGAGTACATTTTTTAACTGTCATAACCATAGACAAAATTGGGAATAGGCACGTACTTTTTACCCGACTACCGAAGGAGGGTAATGTGTTTATTATTCTATGTATGTATGTCGTATGTTTGTTCCTATATGGCGTTCTAGAGACCAAACGCGTTGGCCGATTTTGATGATTCTTACGTCAATCGATTTGTCTTTACCCTGCGAGTGTCACTGGCTACATTAAAATTGGAAAAGAAAAAAATGGCGGTTAAAAGAGGTTTTAAGGTGACTTCAAAAATATATAACACATATGTTTAAATCTACCTAATTCTAAAAAAAGTAACTAAGGAGGCGTAAATAAAAAATAATAATTAAAAAACTCAATAAACCCGACTGCTTAAAAAGCGAAGTAAAAAGACGTAAACAAGAAGAAAACCATGCTGTGCAGTTGGAGGATACATCCTGTATACATACATACAGGTTTTGGTCAGCCAGCTCGCGAATATGTGTCCTCCGACTGCACAGCGTGATTTTCTTCTTGTTTACGTCTTTTTAGTTCGCTTTTTAAGCAGTCGAGTTTTTTGAGTTTTTAATTATTATTTTTTCTTTGCTAAATAACAAACTTGCTGGATCTGGTAAAAAATAGGAAATCAGTTTATAAAATATTTTCATCAGCGACGCAGTTTCAAAGCTTCTAAGTTGATAATTAGAAAAAGAAGTCCGGTATAGACTCAAAGGTTAGTATGCCGTCCAAATACCTGCCGTAGTAAACGGCACCTAAGATATATATTTGCTTAAAATGATTGTATCTCGTACATGTTTCAATCAATTTTGACTCTGTTTCCACTGGCAGTATTTTATGTCAGTATATTTATCGATATCGACATAGTGGTCATGGCTGAGACCTCATTACAATGCTCGATAACCTCAGTAGAGCTTCCGAAAGAGTAAGTCTAAAATCAACATGGACAAAACCAAGGTGATGTTAAATGCTCTTGTTATACCCACTCTCATCAAGGTCGGAGACTCTACACTACTACTTCAGCGAATATGTCTACCTGGGACCAACGATCCATTTGGGTAGGGCCAACTTCGAGAAAGACCTCAACCGTCGAATCCGACTCGGCTGGGCAGCGTTCGGGAAGTTGCACGGTATTTTCTCGTCCAACTTAACACAGTGCCTCAAGACGAAAGACTATGAGCAGTGTATTGCCAGTTATTACCTATGGCTCTGAGAGGTGGTCGCTCACAATGGGCACCAGAAAGCTTACAGTCACCCAAAGGACAATCAAGAGGGCTATGCTCGTCCTTCCGTGATCGAATCAGAAATTTAGAGATTCATAAGAGAACCAGGGTTACCGACATAGCCCGAAGAATTGCGAAACTTAAGTGGCAGTGAGCAGGGCACGTTGCTCGCAGAACGGATGGCTGAAGGGGCAGAAAGGTTCTGGAGTGCCGACCGCGAACCGGAAAACTTTGCGTTGGATGGCCTCCCACCAGGTGGACTGATGACTTAGGAAAGGTTGCGGGGATCCGCTGGATGCGGGACGCACGGGACCGGTCAATGTGGCGACGCTTGGGGGAGGACTATGTCCAGCAGTGGACGTATTTCGGCTGATGAAGATGATATTTATCGATAGATCACATAACATTTTCTTTTTCATGATTACTCTCTATTGCCAAGGGCTGTCAATTTCTAACACTTACTGACACGCTTGTTTTGTATGAAAAGTTTTGACGATGCTCTAGCACTGGCCGCCGAAACCGTTCCGTGCTCTGTGGTACCTTCTGAAATATTGTGAGAATAGAATTGTTTTTGTTATTTTGTATCACTCTATTTTTTTATTAAGTTAGTTAGCAGTGCGGTTTGCACATTGTTTTGTTAGATAAACTAAATTATGTTTGCAATAGAGAAAGTTTTATACCAATAGTGCAACGGACAGGGATCCAAATTTCTAAGTGAAGAACCTGTCATAGTGTTATTGCTTCATCACCACTGCTCTCAAAACGGTGAAGGAAAACATCGCGAGGAAACCTGGTTGGTTCTAGGACAAGCCTGTCCTAGAACCAACAATTCACCAACCTTTGTCCCAGCAGTAAGAACATTAAAAGACTGATGAGGGTTTTTGCCGTTTGGCTTCATAAGTCATAACATCACTTCTGTATTGACCGCAAGGTTCGGCAGAGTTGTAAGTGCACGCATATTTCATTCTTTGGGCAATTAATGCTTTTATTGTCTTCTACTTATGACAAGACAGTGCTGCCTGGATGAAAAGTATTGTGATTGATTACCAAATATCTAAAAATACCGATTTTCACATTTATAACAAACATACTCGTATAATATTAAGCAGGCAGTATCATGGTATAGGAAGGATTCAACAGAGTCACTATTGACTTGAGATATTCTGTTATGATAGTTTATCCTGATTTCAATACTAATAAATCAATACATACGTATATATTATATCTGTAGAAAAGTTGTTCTTGTACATCGAAAATATAAAAAAAAAATTGCCAGTAAAGAGGTTATCCTTTAACACACTGGCAATTTTTTTAACAGAACCAATGCAAGCATTTTTGATTTTTTGTCTGTTTGTCTGTTTATTTGTGCACGCATCACGTAAAATGTACGTAGGTATCCAATGTATATAACTTTTATACATTAACATTGTACGTAACTTGAAGTTACTTAGTTTTTGATTCGTCGCAATCGGTTCACACTATCAAAATTTAGATGCATTTAAAGTGTTCAAGAAGTAAAAATTATCACAACACAAGAAATTCAGATACTCGGACAGTTGAACTACGTATTCGATAGATGGCGTTGTGCATTTGAAGTAATCTTCTGAATAGCGGTGTTAAGGTTCACCGCGAAGGAAGGCAGGAAGTTAAGTAGGGTAGGTAAGTAGGAAGGTGGGTAGGGTAGGCAGTTGAGAGCAATGCCACGGGCACAGCTAGCAGTATATAAATATTTGAAACGTAAATTGAGGTAGATATGAATAAAAGACCATAGGGCTAACAGCTCAGCTATCTGCCCAAATTCCCCCCATAATGCAGATATCTCAGTTAATTCCAGTTACGCGTAGGTAATGTTAAACTGAGCTCATTTCCAATAGGCCTAAGATTACAGCAAGGCCCGAACAGCTGTGGTCCTCCCGATAAGCTAACGACCTATCAATACTAAGTGCACTATTTGTGGTCATTTGTGGTCTTAGGTCCATGAGTTACGGTTTCAAGTTGGACGTTTGGAATAGGATAGGGAATATGCACCACATCATTAGTTTGATTATAGATGTTGTGTTGTTTTGTGCAAAGTGTTATTGGGTTTATCCATGTTAGTTAGTTTAGTTTATTCCTCAGTTGCTCCTGGAGTCTGTATATATGGTCTGTTGATCGTAATTTGGTGAATGTAGCGGTTTATACGGAACCCTCTGTGCGCAAGACAGACTCACACTTAGCCGGTTTATCACTTATTGTTTTTGCACTATACACTTTAATGTATTTAGAAGGAGCTCGTGGCTAAATAATAACAGCCGCACGGGTCAATCTTCAAGGTTAAGCAGCGCTTGACGAGGTCGGTCCGTGGATGGGTGACCATTTCAACATAGCGAGTTTTCTCCGTGCCTCGGAAAGCACGTTAAGCCGTTGGTCCCAGCTGTCATTTGATGATCATTGACAGTCGTTACGGGTAGTTAGAAGCCTGAGATCTGACTCCAGTCTAGCCAAGGGATATCGTGTTAACCAGTTACTGGGTTATGGAGGTCAGATAGGCAGTCGCTCCATGTAAAACACTGGTACTCAGCTGAATCCGGTAAGACTGGAAGCCGACCCCAACATAATTGGGAAAAAGGCTAGGCAGATGACACTTTAATATATTTCATTTTCTTGGTTTTTTGCAAAACCACTCTTTAATTTAACAGTACTTGGTTTATCCAAGTTTAAACAAATTCTAGAGTCTTATTAAAAACAAAACGAAAAACATTCTGAGATACCCTATAAACATTTATCTTCCATCCTACTATTAATAAAGAATCCCAAAGAACATCAACCTAAGGACTATATTCTTAACTTCCCCGAAGCTCATAAGCCCTAGCACTTTAAAATTCCCCTGTCGAAGTGCCGATAAGCCGGCCGAAGAAGTGTCTTTCCCCTTTTGACAGGGGCTGACGTAGGTTAAAATATATACGCATAAGTAAACGGGTTCGATAAATTTAGCTGGGGATGCGGTAAAAAGTCGCGTTGCATGAAACATAAATCGTTGTGGTTACGCCTGGCTACTGAAACTTGGTGAATCGTTTCTGTTTATAATCGTGTTCCTTTTTCCTTTAACATAATTAGACCAACTTGCGCCAGAAACTTATCTCAGCGTCAGTTGCTAACACGAGGTGAAAGCATAATATTTCATACATAATGGGCCCGGGTCGAATCAGAAATTTAGATATCAGCAAGAGCACCAGGGTTACCGACATAGCCCGAAGAATTGCCAAACTTAAGTGGCAGTGGGCAGGGCACATTGCTCGCAGAATGGATGGCCGTTGGGGCCGAAAAGTTTTAGAGTGGCGACAGCGACACGGAAGACGCAGCGTTGGAAGGCCTCCCTCTAGATGGAGCGAGGACCTGGTCAAGGCTCCGGTAGTCCGGTGGATGTGAAACGCACAGATGCGATCAGTGTGGCGACGCTTGGGAGAGGCCTATGTCCAGCAGTGGACGTCTTTCGGCTGATATGATGATGATGAATGTGCCCGGGTTAGCTACTACTAACTAGGAGTTGTTTTTTTTTCTATATTGGTCTTTTTGCTTATTAAGACACAACAATGGAGAACGGTTCATACAACTCGATTCTTACTAGTTTTCCTTCGGCACAGCCACTCTTTTTAGTGTAGTGTGTCAGTATTGTGTTTTATATTGCTTTTACTCACTCCTTCCAGTCCTTCCGTCTTTTTTCTTGTAGGTATTATTCAATTTATTACCCCCACAGAGACTAAGAATGCTTCAATTTAGTTTGTTCAGTTTGAATTTTCACTCAGATGACGTTTTTTACGAATTATTCGGAACTTAGCACGCTCCAATGACATCTCCAATAACCCACTCTCAACGAAGAAACGTAATTTTTACTCAGGTTCTACGGAACATCAAAACATTCAATCTATAATCCTGTAAGAGGGAAGCCGAATGAAAGAGCCAGTATAGCAATATTTAAATCTACATTCCACTTTAAAACGAGACCGCCTACTCTTAATATCAAAATGCAGCATTTAAACTCTGAGCACTCAAAGTAGGTTGGAATGGAATTGCAAGTCTGAAACATACATTGTGCTTGATGAAAATAGGTCAAACATTAGTACATTGTGTACTAGTTGTGGTAGACTAGTTGGGACATGAAGCAGATAGAATGTGATTATTCCGTGAACTATTTGGAACTTTATTAAACTTCAACTCGGCCGCAAATGTTTTGTGTGAAGATGCGGCCACGGCCTTTTGTTGAGGATACAAGAATTATTTTGCTGTGTGACTGTGTCAGCGGTGTTAAATTTTTTCATTGGTGTACGGTTTTCAGTTTGGTGTATTGTGTGGTTTTAGTTACTGAATAGTAGGTTGTTAAATGTAGATAGGCTAAGACTTAAGCTTTTGAGGTATATCCCTAAATATAATTCGTATATGACGTGAAAATATCTCCAAAATAAACCACTAGAGGCCCAGTGGTAACGGCCTCGACTGGCCTGGGAGCTGGGAGGCTCTCCAAACGGTGAAGGAAAACATCATGAGCAAAGCGACATGTCCTAGAACCAAACAAATGTGAGACATGTGACGTCTACCGGCCCACACAAATAATTATTCAATTCAACATCTTAAAACCTTGTCCTCATCATTCATTCTCCTCTTGTCCCCAGGCAAGGTAGACGAGAAAGCAACGCAACTCCACGCGATAGCTTCTCTCAAAGTCTTGCTGGAGGCGACGCGGCCCACAGCTGGAGGGGCCGGCGCTGCTGCTGCGAGGCACTCGGCTGCAGCAGCCCAGGCTAAAGAGACTGCCCTCGACCTGCCCAACGGTGGGATCGGGGATGTCCAGTTAGATGCTATAGAAGAGGTGAGATAATGTTTTGTTTGATTTCTTTGTGCTGATGAATTTGTGTTACATGTTATTAGAAGCGTTGACGAAGTTAGGGGTTTGATCAACGTAATTTATGTCCTAAACTGTGTACGCTCATAGAGTTAAGAATTTTGGTGATTATATATTTTTTTACATTGTTAACTTTCTTGTGACTGACTTGTGTTACCTATATTTAGGTGCTGCAGATATTGGTGTCTTATTACCTGACTGTGAGAGGGTAATGTTTTTCAAGCGTGGGTATGTATGTAAGTCCATTTCAATGGCACGCTCTACAGCCCAAACGGCTTGACGGATTATGACATATGAGGTGTCGTTGGATACGTCTTAATTGTGGGAGTGACATAGGCATATAATTTTCAAATATGACGCTCCCCCCGTTTAAAAGGGGATGATATCATTTTTTTTTTCGTTGTCGTAACATTATGGGCATCAAATAAAAAGTGAAATTTAATTTGTATGTATGCTGTATATTATAATGTATATTTACTTACGTAAGACAATCGGTATGCTTAATTTAGAACTGACAGATATCCAGACCTTCATGAAACCAAGTGTTCACAACTGGACAAATACCGATGGTTCCGTGTCCATACTTCCCAAATAATTTCTCCTAGATAAACAGTCCCTAAATCCCAACCAGAAAACTAGCAAAATCATGGCGAAAATCCTGTCATATCAAGATAAACGCAACCATTGTTCGATCCAAAAGATTTATAGACGCGGCCAGTCCGTCTCTCATTGTGTGGAACGTGTCCAATGATTAATTGACTCCGCGACCTGAATCATGGTCCCAGTCTGTGGCCCCAGTAATCTGCTTCGTTGGCTCCACACTTTTTGTGGCCACAAATCCAATTTTTTGGCCACCTAACAGATTTGCTGTTGTTGACGCTGAATGTGCTAGAGTGATAGATGTGGCAAGGACGGGATGTTTTTTTGTTACAATTAATATACTTACAAACAGTGTGCTTATTCCGCGTTTTTTAGCGTATTCACTCGTGATAACGTAAACGGTCTCTTATGTCAAAATGAAAACAAAAAATGAAAAACAAACAAGATATTTAGTATATACAGGCAGTGAATTGTTTTTTTTTAATGATGAGAGAGTTATACAAATTTTTACTATCTCTCTTAATATGCTAAGAGCATAAAAAAATATAGCCCTGGTGAAGGTTGTGGGGATCCGCTGGATGCAGGACGCACGGCACCAGTCAATGTGGCGACGCTTTGGGGAGGCCTATGTCCAGCAGTGGACGTCTTTCAGCTGATATGATGATGATAAAAAAATATTAAGCAGTTTTTTTATTGTTATATTCCCACCTTCGGCCTTCGGGAGTTGCAGTGGTTTGGGAATAGGGCTATTCCCAAACCACTGTAACTCCCGAAGGCCAGAATCAACAATGACCACTAGAAAAGCGCCGAGACAATGAAGCTCGACGAAGCTCCGGAGAATTAATTAAACATAAAGGTATAACGGAGTAGCAGAGAAAATTTAAAATAATTTCCACTTGCCTCCATATCAAGCAGGAGACATACAAAACAAGGCCAACAGGCACAAAGGGTCGTTTACAACTGGGTTTAACCCAGTTGCCTAGCACCACGGATAAAAATTATCATTATTTTAATGGATCCTAACATTATGAACTGATGTTTGATTCCAATAATCATCATCATCATTTCAGCCGAAAGACGTCCACTGCTGGACATAGGCCTCCCCCAAGCGTACTCACAGAACGCATGGCCGATGGAGCAGAAAGGCTCTGGATTGGCGACCGCGAACCGGAAGACGTTGCGTTGGAAGGCCTCCCACCAGGTGGACCGATGACCTGGTGAAGGTTGCGGGGATCCGCTGGTTGCGAGGCGCGCTGGACCGGTCAATGTGGCGAGGCTTGGGGAAGGCCTATGTTCACCAGTGGATGTCATTCGGCTGAAACACTTACACTTAAGAGTCCTATCGTCCGGTTCGCCTCATTTCACCGAAATACCAAAAACGCGTGTGCCTACTCGAAGCTAATCATTTAAAATACATAGTTTTATGTGCACGTCTCTGTATAGGTCAATCTAAAGGTGAACGCGCACCTGTCCGCGCCGCACTCGCCGCACGCGCCGCAGTCATCGCATTTTATAAATCTTTATATGAAATCGTATGCAGCCTCGCGCACCTATCCGCACCGCACCAGCCGCATTTCAGTAAAATGCTGTAGGTATACGGATTCCACCAGCGCGTGCGGATGACGTCATCAGATTCGGCGGGCGATGCGGGCGGCGCGGAAACATGATCCGTATCCGTATGAAAATATAGTTCAAGATGTACAGAAGTGGATACAATGCGTGCGGTGCGTTCGGCGCGGATAGCGCGGGGCCTTGAGAAAATGCGATGACTGCGGCGCGTGCGGCGAGTGCGGCGCGGCTTAGTGCGCGTTCACCTTAAAGCTCCTGTTCCACAGAGCCACGAATCCCCTCGGTGGCCATTGCTAGAGCCACCACTGTCAAAACTTGCCGTCTGTCTTCTTCTTTTCAATTCGATGGAAAACTGCACAGTATGTGGCACGTTAATTGCGGTGTCAGTGGAGTTCCTTCAGTGAATGCGTGTCAGTGACTGTCACCGATTACTCGTAGAAATTGACGGCCTGTGGCATTTCAAGTATGGCCGAACTAATGTTATGAATATGATTAATAATGACGTCTCGATTCGCTGCCGGTGATTCCGTGCTCTGTGTTCTGACCAAATTTACAATGTGTCCGGACTTGTAGTAATAAAACTGTAAGGCTGTAAAATACATTTAATTTTATCGATAAAAACATGTTTTTATAGCATTTTCGAAAATTCTGCAAAAATGCGCTGATGTTCATTTTAGGCCATAATAAAATTAAAACTTAGAGATGTGATTATTTTATCAATGTGTAGACCAACTCAAAGACTAACAAAAAAAACCCATAATAGAAAATATTCATGTGTTAATCCCTAAACAATGTGCAGAATTTTTGGAAATGCGATAATAACTTGTGAAATTACGTTCTAAAATTGTCTTTTATGGCTCAATACAAACATATCATATCTTTTGAGTATTGGTTTATATTTTTTTGATTTTCTATGCTATGGCCGTAAAAATAAAATTAAATGTACGCTTCTGTTACACCTAGATCCAAAGTTATGTTTGTTATACTATGTGGATATCGTAATAAGTCAGGTACTAAAATTGATCTGTCTTTGAGGGTTTGTTGAAAGTGGTACAATCCACAAAGGTACCCCAATGTGTCTTCATGGATTGTACCACTTATGTGGAGTGTTTTTAACAATAAAAATAAGTGTATTTTACGGCCTTTTTCTTGGTAAAACGGACTCCGGACATAATGTATATAATTTTGGTTGGTATTTTTGATTTAAGTGTAACCTTGAATAGGTATTGCAGGCTGGTTTTGAACTAATGGGAGTGCCATCTCACTGAGTAACCCCCACTGATTCGTTCTTGTGTTGACATTTTACAAAAAGGAGCCAATGGGAGAGTACTAGGCAGAGTACTGTCATCTGAAGCGGCTGCATACAAATATTATGTCAGAGAATACCATCGTTGAGGTACCTTCTTCTTCGACAGTAATTTCGCTGACCCAAAACACTAGAAAATACTATAAGGTATCTCTATGATGGTTTCCCTGAAATAGTTGTAGTGATGTGCAGTGTACCAGAACATCGAGGAGGAAGCCTAGCTCAGCGCATGTTTGCTGTCTTCGTCTGTCCGGTGGAAGATTTCACGATATTTATTCTCCGTATGGAGGGGGAAACGTTGATACTTCTGCAGATATCGCTTGCTGAAAGAGCAATGAAAATATGTCTAAAACGTTTCAAATAGCAGCTCTTTGGTCAGAGGTTTCATTTCGGATTTCCAAAAAGGACACTTGCACGGCTGTTCATTTTTATTTTATCGGATGCGGCTTCTCTTAAAACGACATAAATAGGCAAATCTGCCAAAGAAGTTGTGGTGTCTAAGAAAGAATAAGAATAACACCTATTAAGGTTTCACCTTTTAGTTATATTTTAAGTGCTCTCTCAGCAAGCCGCAACTACACAGTTATATTTTTTTTGTCCTGAATATAATATTGAAAAAAAATCTTGCCAGCTCCATTAGAATCGCTATCGTGAAATTTTGTGTCGGAATCCTTCGGCGAACAACGAAGAAAGAAGAACGTGAAGCGGACTCTATTTATTATCATTTAGTATGTTATTTTACTCTATGTGTTATTTTTAAGTGTACACTAGTATATTTGCTACATGCATAGAAGTTTGTTTCTTTTGAAAAATAAGCCTACCTTGTAGCTGGAACCCGATTAAGGTCCAATTTTACCAAACTAGTCATGTGAATTGGGTCTTAAAATAAAGGTCAAATTGGATGTTATTGAATGTCCATATTTCACTAAAATTGAAATAGCTCATCAAAACCTTTTTTTAAACATTTTGTATTGAATGTAACTGGTTTTCAATGCTTCGAAAATCATATTCTACCTATTTCAAAAGATTTCTTCTAGCATACAATACGTTGATATTCCATTCGTAAAATGTAATACATTTCCCATGGCAGCTTTATATCTGTCAGGTCGGTTTTAAATCAAAATGAGACATATGGACACAACACGTTCGTAATCCCCGGAATATTAACATTTCTCTTTTGTTTTTATATCTAATCGACATTGACGGGAGAAGGGAATTGTGTAGCCAGGATTATATTTAGGCTGCCAATCAATTTGAAGTTTATAAATAAAAAATATTCAACAAAAACATATGTCTGAGGACATTAGTTAGTACAAGGTTTTATTTATCTTACTTTGTTAGTTTGTTTCTATGGGTAAAATTTTGCGACTGAATTTAAAAAAAAAAATCCCATCCGATTGAACTGTTTTTTTGCATAAACATTTAGTTTGGATAAAAATGAACTAAGTGACATCATTCAAAATCCAAAATGGCGGACTAATTCTTTTTTATGAAAGGCTGAGAAGTATACGAATGAGCTTAAAAAAATAATTTACTTGCATAGATTGGTAAACTTTCATGAAACGTAACCGGTTATCACACACGACACGTTCCATCCGTTTCATTCACCAAAATGCTTCTCTCTCCATGTAAAACTTTTCCTTTTAACTGTCCGCTCAACTATCTAAAGGTTTATGAGTTGGTCACCATAATAGAATGCCAAAATTGGGTCCTCATGATAGTTCCAACCCTTTGTAGTTGAATTTATTGTGTTCCAACCTTGTGCTGTTTCACGCCTCCTAACTTTGAAATAGTTTTCCTTCATTAGGGTAGAATTATGAGCCATTTTGTTCCTTTTTTGCTTAAATTCGAAGTGTGTTTTCCCATAATTGTTAAATATATTTTTTATATTTTCAGTGTACCTAAAACAGCTATATCTATTTCTCTTTTTAATGTATTTGGTTCTAAAGATTAAGACACTGTTTTGACTTTTGTGTATTATGTCGATAAGTATGACATTTCTCAACAGCTACCGATAAGTAACGTGGTTTTTCGAACGAAAATCGCTGATCAACTGTTATTTGTTTTAGGCCCTCACCTTGTAACAAATGAACGACTAGATCCTCATAATCCTCTTCTTGTTCCAGATTGGAGACCTGGACGAGGACACGACTCCTCTGGACATGTCGTGGCCGTCAGGTTTCCGCAAGCGAATAACGTACTTGTTAGTCGCGCCCATTGTCTTCCCACTCTGGATGACCCTGCCAGATACTAGAACGCCGAAGGGTAGATACTTTTCTGATGATTTCTGCATCATCATATTCACCATCATTTTTATCATACTTTTACACTTCACAAGGAATTGTTCCACTTTGTCCTTTTTTAGTACTTACCCGATCACAATCATCACCATCCTTCAATTCACTTGGTTCCAGCTTGTCTTCTGTTTTAATACCTCTGATAGAGAGCTAATTATCATTATCATCTTAATCGGCCATTTTATTTGGCGCACCGTGTCTTCATTCTCCAGCATACCTAATCAGTTGATCATCACTTTCATTCTCAAAATCAGAATGTCCACTTTTTCTAGATTATATATATATATATATCTTACTTTTCATTCTTATTCTCGCCTTATCATCTTTCACACCATCCAGGATCTTCATAGTTTTATATCAGGCATCGTATTCAGGATCTTTTTGTTTTCCATCTCTAGCGGTCATCTTAGTATTCACCTACATATCATCTTTTACTACAAAATTGTTACATTTGAAATTATTTTCATACTACTCTAGTGAAGCACATCTTGCCGTCGTTGTTCTAGTGGGAGAAAGAGATGGTTCTATAGGTTCTGTCAGGCTCCATCTCTTTCGTGAACTTGAACAATGAAGACTTAATGTTGAGCATGTACTTTGTAAGCTGTCAATCCCTAGCTACTTACTGGTGAAATGACAGCTAACTTCAAATTAACATCACCTTAGTTCGTTGAGATTTTTATACTAACAACTCCATTTTCTTTTTCAGGAAAAAGATTTTTCCCAGTAACGTTTATAGGGTCAATAGTTTGGATAGCTTTCTTCTCGTACCTGATGGTGTGGTGGGCGAACGTAGCGGGGGCGACGGCCCACGTGCCTCCCGAGGTGATGGGGCTTACGCTCCTGGCTGCAGGGACATCGGTGCCGGACCTCATCACTTCCGTGATCGTCGCGAGGAAGGGGTTCGGAGACATGGCGGTGTCCAGCTCAGTCGGAAGCAATATTTTTGATGTTACTGTTGGGTAAGTGTTTTTTAATACTTTTTGAATATTTTGTAATACATGTGTTTGAAAAATATTCTGTGATGTATTAAGTACGTAGACCCGATCAGATTGAAATTTATAGAAGAAACAATACCTTAACTTATACCTGACAAACAAGAAAATATCGACGATTTAGATGGATAGGTAATGATTAGTTTTGGAAACGGCTGCAATGTTAGCCATGTCAAATACTGTTCAGCTTTTAACAATAATTATATCAGAATGAAATAGTTTCTTTTAAGTTTAAGAAATACGTATGCTCCAAGAGTCCTGGAGACCCATTTTACCATTTAAACAATTTTGGAAATTTGCGTTGTTTCAGACTTCTTTGCTATCTAACTATTAAAGCTGATTTAATTTCTAGGGAATTGCCAAAATATTCCTTAAATTAGATCAAAACTGCCAAGAACAATTAGACATTAAACTAACTTTCAAACTGCATAAAATTGCAGATTGCACCAAAAACTTCGAATTTCCTAGTTTTCAGCAATGCAGATCTTCGCCTTTAGAGCAATACAAACTACTATAAAGGTAGTTTTATTGGAACCGCAGTCGGAATCGTAGCTTATAAATATAATTATTCATTAAAAATCTCTTTTAAAACAAGCATTTTTCGTATTCTTCTCAGCAAACCCTTTCATTTGATATCCATATCATGGTAGTGCACAATAAAACCGGCCAGGTGCGAGTCGGACTCGAAAAGATTGTAATTTGGTTCATCGGGATCGGAACCGAAGTCGGAACTGGAATCGACAGCGGAGTCGGAAGCAACACTCTCCGTTAAGATTCTTAGGGCAGCTCTAATAATATTAAAATACAAATAAGAACCAACCTCTTTAATTTCAGTTACAAACATATTACACCTACGTATTGAAAATATTATTAAAATCATAAATTACAATATGTAAATATAACCTCCAAATTGAATAGTGTCGGAACCGAAATCGGAATCGGAGGTGTAATATCAATCGGAAGTGCCGCCTTTTTGGAATCGGAGTCGAACTTCCGTAACATCCCTAATAGAAACTATTTGATAAATGCTATTTCAGCTATAGCAGTGGCAACTGATATTTTAGTGGCCAACATTCCTTCCCTGTCGAATACTTTACCGGGGGCTGCCAGGGGCATTCCTCAGTGAAACCCAAGCATAGTTCGCCGTTCCAAATTTTGGTGCAGCTGAGAGTTACAACTTTTTGATGCGGAGACCACTCTCGTTTTAATTTATTGCCAGCATTTTATATTTTGAAGTGATACATTTTGTGATTGCAGTTCCTCGGGATTCATTTTATTTATGTTAGTGTCTATTAAAATATATTTTAAACCAACTTGATTTCACAGAGTTTGCACGCGTTTGTACTTAGTAGAAGCTTTCATTTTTTAACCCCCGCCCCCGACGGAAACAGAGGAATGTTACAAGTTTGACGTGTGTACCTGTGTGTTTGTGTATCTGTCTGTGACATCATAGCTCCTAAACGGATGAATTGATTGATTTTGATTTCGTTCTTTATCCAGATTGTTTTTAGCTAGCTGTTTGGTGAAAATCGGTTCAGACGTTCAAAGTTATGGGTGTTTTACTGTTTGAATCGGGGTGTTTTTGCAAGATAACGTGTCATAAAATACGTGTTCAATAGATTGTCGATCGTAGCGTGTCTACGACTAGATAAATGACGTAGCATGAAACAAAAATGGGTCGGGGAATATTAAAAGTTTTACTTGTTATATTTATTTATTTATCCTTGAAAGGTTAAGCTGAAGTATAAGTACCTATAGTACTTACACCCGTAATATGTCACCAGTAAAACGATTGCCTGATTATTTGACATGATATAAATCTATATCTCTGTATAAAACACTGTAATTATTAAAGGGAACTCTTGACTTTTAATAATTCATTGCCATAAAGTAAAAAAGTACCTATGTAAAGTAAAAACAAAGAAAACGGTTACTATTTACTACGCTCATTCCAGGTGTTACATCCTTACGACATAATTACACTACATACAGCAAAAACATGATCCTCCTTCTGAAGCAGTCGGGTAACCAGTTGCAAAATAAACTTATAAAACCACACAGCACATACCAGTACCAACCTAACACAACTTTAAATAGCCTTAAATATGTACGAAAACAAACAACCAAAGTCGGCCACTCCCCTGCTACACCTGGACACAGAATGTTGCTAGACTTAATTTTCATGATAGTATTCGTGAAATTGATAAATTTTCTCTAAAGGATCAATTTCAAAATATCTGAAATAAAACTGTTCAGTACATTTATATTCGCATAACTCGAGTAAATGTTAGGACTAGATGTATTTTTAACTGTGTTATTTTGGAATGTATTTTGTATGTCCGCAAAAATCGAGGGCTTTTCAAAACTAGAAGCGACTTACATAATTTAAACACACGCAGTAAGCACGAAATTGTAATACCCAAATTCAGATTAACAAAAACTAGCAAGTCTTTTCATATAAACAGTATACGCTTTTATAACAAGTTGCCAAAGTCAGTTATAGAACTGACCGATGGAAAGTTCAAAAACTACATAACAAAAACAAAAAACAAAAATAAATTTATTGTACAAAACAGTAACACAAGGTTAATTATACACTAAACATTTGTACAAAAGGGAGTCAGAATCAGGTTGAACAGCTGGCTCCTGAACTAAGTAAAAAGATACTTGTATCTCAGGAGTCAAAGTTCCTCGTAACCATTGAATGTTACAACTTAAATGTTAGTGACTCAGTAATTACCGCAATGATACTTTAATTATCAACATACAACAGATTGCTTTACTAAACAAAGAAATTTACTACATACACCTTGATATTTTCAAACTTACAGGAATAGTCTCTAAGACCACTACCACGAAAACAAATGTGACACAAAATCTGCTCATTAGTTATTATTATTTTATGTATGTACTTCCGTCAATGCATGTCAATTGCAAAATTAATTACCTATATATAGGTACCTATCATATTACAGAAGATATCCCAACCACACAGAAGACACCCACACGATCACCCCCTGAGTACCTTTCCCAGGCACTCATGAGGCGACCGCAAGAACATCCTCCGCATCGCCGTAAGATAAATTCTGCAACCAAATTGTTAGCTTTGCTTTCAGCGCAAACTTGGTCAACGTGTAAATATCAATTAACCGATGTACTTTATTATAAAGACGAGCGCTTAAGACTAAGTAATGGCGACTAGCGAATGCGGAACGACATTGGACGGTGTCACAGATCAGACGACCTCGACGCCTTAGAAGGATGTTTGAGTCTAGCGGTTGGGAGGAGTGACGGCGTAAGACTACACGCAAAATGAAGAGTTGTCGCACAGTGAGGACTTTGGTTTCAGAGTACAGCAGGGCGGTTGGATAATCTCTACGCTTAAAATGCATAACTTTTAGAATAGCCCTTTGAAACATCAAACGTGTCCGTATTAAAAAAGCATATTATAAAATGAAGGACTACGTTGAAGATAAAAATTTTGGCTTTAGCTCCTTCTGTGCATGCGGCTTCCCTGGTAACTCATAAACGGCACAAATATGTGGTTGTCTCTAACTATTCTCAATCTCATTAATTCTTTTTTTTTTCCTTCTTTTGATTATTCTTTTTACAATGGTTTTCAATCATCTTCATAGCCCTTTGCTAAGAATAGTTACAGCACTGATAACAATATTTGAGCCACATGTTAGATTTAGTCTTTTTTTATTTTACTTTTGTATAGATTCTTTTACCGATTGTTTTGTAAATGTGTGAACATTGTAGGCCTTCTAGATGCTTGTTAACATTAGTTAACTTTTTAACTCGTTTTATTTTCTTTTGTTTAAGTAATAAGTAATCTTTTTTAATTTTTTTGTTTTTCTTACGACTTATTGGCGGGCCTACGTTGTCCTCACATATCTAAGTACTAATGCTGTAACAAGGAAATATTGTAAAACCAAACCATTTTTTAAAAGAGTTATCACGGAGTTTCTTTCCGGTTCTTCTCTATAGGAAACGACCAACCCGAACCGTGCACCTTTTGTCGACGTTTTATAAGTGCCCATGTAGACTTAAATGAAATAAAAAAAAAATTAAATTGAAATTAACCACCGCCGGAGAAAGAGGGGTGTTATAAGTTTCACGTGTGTTGCTGTGTATCTGTGTGTCTGTATGTCTGTCTGTGGCATCATAGCGCCTAAACGGATGAACCGATTTTGATTTAGTTTTTTTTTGCGCCGATTTTGCCGCTCAAAAGTTATGGGCGTTTTACTGTTTGAATCGGGGTGTTATCGCAAGATAAATGTGCCGGGGTTTTTTTTTAAATTTTGAAATTTTACTTGTGCAAAAACAGCAGCATACTAACTATACAAAACTAAGAGAATATCTAATATTTGAATATTTTTTAACCCACGCCGGAAAAAGAGTATCTGTGCGTCTGTCTGTGGCATCAGAGGGTTCAAACGGGTGAACCAATTTAGATTTAGTTGTTTTTGTTTAAAAGGTGACTTAATCGAAAGTGTTCTTAGCTATGTTTGAATAAAATCGGTTAAGCCGTTCAAAAGTTATGGGCGTTTTACTGTTTGAATCGGGGTGTTTTCGCAAGATATCGTGTCATAATTACGTGTTCAATAGATTGCCGATCGAAGAGTGTGTACTATGTACTAGATAAATTATGTAGCATGAAATAAAAATGTGTCGGGGGTTTTTGTCATGTTTTTATTTTTCATGTTATAGAGTTGATAGGCTTGGGTAATGGTTTTATCTCCACCCTCTAGGTACAAACCTCTATAAAAGAAAGGGGTTGATTGGAAAGCCCCTTCTCAACAGTTATACAAAAGCGTATGAGCTCTTAATTGAGGAAAATAGTTCGTTAATTAGATTTCAGTTCCCGACGGCTTGGCGTGATTATATTCCTAGATTGGATGCGGGAGCAGTCGTGTTATAAATAAATCTTATTAACATTCTGATATATAATAGTAGTTTATGCACCGGTCTTATAATTGGAGTTATTAAAACACGAATACGCACTTGTGCAACACGCATATTCATAATTCATAGACAATGACACTATTTGTCTACATTAAGTCAATGAGCCCAAAAATTAAAAAGTAAAAGTGTGCTATAAAAATTAAAAAGTTATTGATGCAGTTGTTTGAAAAATCGAAGCAAAATGTTGCACTGCGATGGTTTTTTTTTAATTTTACTTATCCACGAAAAGAATGTACGTGCTTATAGAATTATTTAATTCATTTTTGGAACATTACATTGTGAGTGTAGATAAAAGCATTTATCACTAAGAAAAAAATTATAGCTGATTTTTTTTTTGGTAATATTAGAGTGTAGTTTTAGGTTTATAAATCGGCTGATAGTGATAACAATATTTTGAAACAACTGTTAAATAACCAAATTTTTTTTTAGAAAAAAAGTAGCTTTTCGGTGGGTAAAAAAAAAATGAAAAACAGGAGGATGACGATGAACAATAGGTAAAGGTTAGGTACTGTTTACTGTATCACCATCGTCATCATCATCAGCCTATTAATGTTCCCACTGCTGGGACACAGGCCTCCTCTTTGTGAGAGAGGGAATGGGACGTAATCCACCACGCGGACCCAGTACGGGTTGGTGGATGTCACATGTCTTCGAATTTTTGGTTCTTGGACATGCCGGTTTCCTCACGAAGCTTTCCTTCACCGTTTTAAGAGCAATGATGATCAAATAATTTACACAGAGTATAGCGCCTGCCTGGGTTCGAACCCACGACCTTCGACACGTAAAACAGGGCCGTTACCACCACTGCTCACTTACTGTATAAAGAAATAATAATATCACATTTGACAAAAGTTTGTGAGGAGCAGAATAATTTAAATATTTAGGGTATACCTCAATGCTGTTCAAAAAAGGTCCACTATAGCAGTATTGCTAGACAGATTTGTAGTGTATTATCTTACTGCAAACAAAACTATACACCAAAGAACTGTAATCAAACAACATCTGCTATTAAAAAAAAAACATAAATAACGTTATCAAATGAACTTCCCCAAACTGTGCTCTAAGATAAGAAAATTCCTAACTATGTAGACCTTAAATAATGGAAGCCATCTTAAGTGCTTACTCAGCTTGGAAGCGCGCCAAAAATGAGGGTAGATGTGAAATTGCGCGCTTTTTTCTGCATACGGTACGTATAGCAGATGGAGGGGGATTGTGTATGTATTTTAAAGGAACTGTTGCAAAATGTTCTTTGTCGGGTAATATGTTTTTTTTTTTGTAGAGAGGTCATTGGTCTTAAATAAGACAATTATATAGCGATGTTAATAAGAATATCCTTCAAGAATTCCAGATGAAAAAAACAGTTTACAAAGGGGGGGCACCGAAAAAAAAAAAAACTTCCTTTGGACTATCACATTATGTTATTGCCATTAGATCTGGGGGCTCAGGAGGGCTGGTAGGGCACTATCACCCTGTTTCGATTGTGCCACGATTTTCTGCCCAGCCTGTATATTGACTTTAATCGAGGATTTGGCCGTTTGTCATGACGACTGAGTGGAGTGGAAGAAATTTTCTTGAAAAGAAAATATTTGGTCTTTTTTTTAATATAGGTGTCATTCCTAAATATTTAAAAAATAAAAACTCCTGTCATCCTTTGCTGTGCCTTTCACTATTTACCAAAACCACTTGTATTATACAATCTTATTACTTGTTGTACATAACCCTGCATTTACCATTTACCATTTGGTAAATACAGGGTTACGTACAACAAGTAATTCAAACACTCACCGTACCTTTTTGAATTACTTGTAATTAAAATACATAATTTAAATCTAATCCAAATTTGGTATTTCTAATTCAATTACTTCTCAAAAATGTAATTTGTAATTAGTATTTCAAAAACCTAACGCTAAGGTTTTTTGTAGTTAGCATTTCAAATACTTATGGCTTCAAAATACATTTAAACATAAATACATTTAGCAATCTTATTAATGGGTGCGTTCTGCAGAAAATAGCGCTCGCGAAAATAGCAACCGCTAAATATATCAATCTTTAAAGTTGGCAACACTGCACCAGTACTGCCCTTGCCACCCGCCTCATCCAGGGCGGCGTGGTACCGGTGCGATGGGACGGCTGGTAGAGCGCTGCCGTGGCATGTGGGCCCTCGTGTTCAGCGTGCATGACCAGCAGTACGCGCACGTACTGCTGGAGGTCGCGCGTGGCCTCAGCGTGCATACCGCTGCGCCGCTTAGGTCCTGTCTGCCGCAGTTCATACTCCACGTGCCAGACTGGCACATCTATAACAGGAAATAAGTTCACTTGTGTTCAGGGATTTATAACACTCATTCAGAAACTGTATTCATTACAATTTTATTAGTACTTTTAGTAATTCTAGGCTAATTATGTCCTTCAAATTTCGCAACCAAAACCAAACTAAAAAGCTGACACCCGTTTTATTCTCGTTCTGTCATATATTCAAAATTTGAAATTCAAATCTCAATTAAGTAATTAAGAACAGAACGAATAAAAAACGGTTTACAGAGGGGAGCTGCCCTTATTATAATGTACAACAAGCTTTAAGGTATGTTAGTCTACGGTATGTTATGTTAATAATGTAATTTTTTTGTTTGTTTTCTTTGCTGCTCATAGTGCCCCTAAGCGTATACTCCAACTCCTAAAATTCCGCCCCTAAGACGACCCACTGGCCTGTCTATGGCTTACGAAAATAAAATTGGACATACAGATGTCAAATCAATCAATAACCAAAAGTATGCTTTCAGGTGCTAAACAGTATCAAAGAATAAATCAAAGTGAGTCACATGAGTTGATACAAAATCAAAAGATAAAAAACCGGCCAAGTGCGAGTCGGACTCTCGCACGAAGGGTTCCGTACCATTTTCGTAAAAAACGGCAAAAAAATCACGTTTGTTGTATGGGAGCCCCCCTTAAATATTTATTTTATTTTGTTTTTAGTATTTGTTGTTGTTGCGGCAACAGATATACACCACCTGTGAAAATTTCAACTGTCTAGCTATCACGGTTTATGAGATATAGCCTGGTGACAGACAGACAGACAGACAGACAGACAGACAGACGGACCGCGGAGTCTCAGTAATAGGGTTCCGTTTTTACCCTTTGGGTACGGAACCCTAAAAAAGGTGTGGTTTGTATTAGTGTTATAAAACGTAAATAGACTAAAAGATGTGGACCTGTAAAGCAGAATACCGCAACATGCGAGATAGTATTTTGTCATTTGTATTATAATTAAAGCAAAGCATGTATTTGGTCCAGTACTAATACCTAATAATTTTCCCTTTACTGTTCATTGTCTTGCACTATTCATGCAACTAAAACTTTGCTCTTTATTTATTTATTTAAACTTCATGCACAATGGTTATACATAGCCGGAATTAATGCAGCAAGGCATTCTCTACCAGTCAACAAAATACTAAATAAAAAATATGAACAATAATTAAAGTCGGATACGAATAAACTACCTAACAGACCTTAGAATAGGTGCCACATAACAACGGTCCTATATTCTTATACTCGTATCTACGGTCTTATACTACGTGTAGCGGGTACTTCCTGAACAATACCGATTGCCCCCTCGACCTTGACAAAACACCTACTCTTGAACTTTGTCGGTCGCTTCTACCTGACACCTTTGGCCTTGTAATACTAATTTTATATCAATACTCTTTACTAGGGCCAAAGGTACCTTCGTTAGGAGCGGTTTTTCAGATATAAAAATCTCATTTCTTTGAAACAAGTGCCCACCAACGCACTTATTTCAAAGATTTCGATTTCGATTTTTAACTTTTTATTCTTTCTTTCTTGAGTCGGCTGGGCAGCGTTCGGGAAGTTGCGCGGTGTCTTCTCGTCCAACTTACCACAGTGTCTCAAGACGAAAGTCTATGACCAGTGTGTGTTGCCAGTGATGACATATGGCTCTGAGACGTGGTCGCTTACAGTGGGCCTCATCAGAAAGCTTACAGTCACTCAAAGGGCAATGGAGAGGGCTATGCTCGGCATTTCCTTGCGTGATCGAATCAGAAATGTAGAGATCCGTAAGAGAACCAATGTTACCGACATAGCTCGAAGAATTGCCAAACTTAAGTGGCAGCACATTGCTCGCAGAACGGATGGCCGATGGGGCAGAAAGGTTCTGGAGTGGCGACCGCGAACCGGAAGACGTTGCGTTGGAAGGCCTCCCACCAGGTGGACCGATGACCTCCTGAAGGTTGCGGGGATCCGCTGGTTGCGAGACGCACGGGACCAGTCAATGTGGCGACGCTTGGGGGAGGCCTATGTCCAGCAGTGGACGTCTTTCGGCTGATATGATGATGATGATGATTCTTTCTTTTTATCCGACTGCAAGGAAAGGGTTATTTTTTTCCTATCTTGCATGTTTGTATGGTTGTATATAATATTCTTTTTAACCTCATATCTTGCAAACCACTAAATGGATTTATATAATGAATTGACCGCCCAAGTGAGTGAGAGTGTGTAAGTGTGTGTTGTTTAGACAGGTGACGGTAAAAAAGCATTACTGATCTTGGGCGACATATTGTGGCGTTCTCAATATTTTTTTTCTACCGAACCCGTCTAATGGGGTATCAAAATAAAGGGTTTTTAGAGGGCATTAAAAAAATGTATACCACTTATATGTTTAAGATTAAAGCTGGGAACAAATTATCGGACGCGACTTACAGCCGCGGCTGATATGTGTGCACAGTCGTATGGGACGCGGCTGCTTGATCTCTATCAGACGTCCGAACGCCCAAGGTCACGTCCGCGACTTACATCCGATAGTTTGCACAATGTAATGTACATTCATTACCTAGATACTCTATAAGTCGCGGCTGTCAGTCGCGTCCGTAAGCCGCGTCCGATAATTTGTTTCCAGCTTCATGCCTTAAAAATGACAAATAAAAAGTCGGAAATAAAAAAAAGTTATTGCCATCCTTATACTTACGGGATATAACTCAAAATCGGTTGAACGGACTGTAAAAATTTCTAATGTTATTTTAAATGGAGTATAGCGAAATGTGAGTGCACTACGCACATTATCTACCTAACTCCAATGGAAATACAGCTGTGATGGTATTCTGTCTTCTTTTACATCGTCAGGATTAGAGATCATTTGCGAGGTTGGTTGTTCCCGAGGCATCACACGCCACGATTTACGGTCACAATTTTTAACACACGACACTCTGCAGACGATCTGTCGTCGTCGTCGTTCACTAGACTCGATTCTGCAACGTGTCTAGTGGACAATCGAATGTCTTTGAGTGACAAATCAAGCGTGAGCTGTGCGGAACGGTGTGTCGTGTCGGCAACAAGCTCATACTTGTTTCGTAAAACCGTTAAATCGTCACTGCAAAAAAAAGTTAAATCAAAAAATCAAAAAACCCGACTGCTTCAAAAGCGAACTAAAAAGTCGTAAACAAGGAAAAAATCATGCTGTGCAGGCGGAGGATACACCAGATTTTGGTCAGCCAGCCCACGAATATGTATCCTCCGACTGCACAGCATGATTTTTTCCCTTGTTTACGACTTTTTAGTTCGCTTTTGAAGCAGTCGGGTTTTTTGATTTTTTGATTTAACTTTTTTTATTTATAACTTTTTAGTTAAGTTTTTTTCGAATTAGATACTTTTAAACATATAAGTGTTATATATTTTTGAAATTGTCTCTTAAAACTCTTTATGTTGATACCCCACAAGATGGGTTTGGAAGAAAAAAAAAATTTGGGCACCAACAATATGGCGCCCAAAATCCGCCATTTTTCTATTGTCCAATTTTAATGTAGCCTATGACACTCGCAGGGTTAAGACGAATCGATTGACGTATAACTCATCAAAATCGGCCAACGCGTTTGGTCTCTGGAACGCCATATAGGAACGAACATACATACATACATACATTTTTTTTTATTTGGCAGTCGGGTAAAAAGTTTCTCCGATTAGCGGCATCGACGAAATAGCCAGAAAAAACAATTTGAAATCGTGTCGCGTTTAGTGCGTAGTCGTGAAATGCACAAACGGTCCATACAAATATAGGGAGCTCTTAATCGTAACCACATTCGTGTCGAGTCGTCAAAAAACAGCCTAAATTGTTACAATATCACTCCTGCTGTATTCCGGTGTGTTGGATTAGGTGGAGATGTAGTTGCAGTTCTCCCACATTTCTTAAGTTGTATTTTAGTCCCATTCGATCCCATTAGTTTTTTTTTTATGGAAGTCTCGCAGTTCAATCAGAGTTACTGCTTAAACGGGCGATCCTGTGGAGACTAAGCTGGAGCCTCCAGCCAGGCACACGATTCCATTTTAGTTTTAGTTTCATTTTAAACAACTCATGGTGTACAATAAAGTATATAATAAATAAATAAACTCATTTTCATAAACTGAGCATACACAAATCTCAACTTGAGCGGCGTACGGCTTCCTATTCCTTATTTCTTCCACTATCTAAACCGAACGCTTTTAATAAAGCTACAAAAATTGAGCTATGTTACCGTAATATCCGTACCCAACCTCCATGGTTACGAAACGCCATCGAATCGAGGTCACAGGATAGGATCTCTGACCCAATTTAGTAACCGGTTGAAGAGCGGATCACCCTCGAGACTCTGAACAATACAATCGCTTTAAACAGCCCTTTTTTTTAGGTATGGATGGCAATAACCAGCTGATCTTCCTTCTATCGTCTTTATATCTCTTCGAATAAGCATAGAAATGGCCTGTTTGTTATATTGAAAAGTTAATACGCTGTACAGTTACGGGAAAAAAAGAAGTCACTCATATTGACAATGCCGAAGGAGGGTTATGTTTCTTCTTTCTTCTTGTGGCGATAACTATTTGAATATAATGTTCACAACGGATCTTTGTGTCTCTGAGTTGGCTGCAAGACCCTGCGCAGTAGCTATTTTTGTGTCAATGTTGAAAGTGAAGATCGTTTGTCGCATCGTCCTAAGGCACTGCGATTTTTATTCGCCTGATTTTTTGCCGCCCTTTCTGCGACCTATGGAATTGTATAAAGCTCACATTGGGAAAAAAATCGCGCGGAAATAATACCGCAAGAAAGCCGAGTTTTGCCATAAAATCCTCGCGCGATTATTTTGAAATCTATGAACAGGTAGAAGGCGCTAACTCGCTTATTCTATGCAGTAAACTCGATGACAAACTATTTCTTTCGCAATGGTTGGTAGAGCCAACTTCAGAAACACAAATAGCCGCTGTGTGTACTATACTCCATTTTGGGCGAGTAGTAGATTATTTCGGGCTCCTGTTAAAACCCTTAGGTGTTCCCGATGCAAGCATAAATTGGGAGAGTTCGAATTTTCTCTTGTAATCATGATCTATAATAGATGTCTTAGGTAAGACACAAACCGTTATGAATTGTATGATGTTGTAAAGTGTACATCTTTCTGCTCGTGACTGTACATGTAGGTCGATTTTGCGAGAAATAAAAATGAATGGGGTAGTGTTATATCTTGTCACGCACAGGGGAATACATGTAACGTTTCAATTCCAATATTATTTATGGCGACATACTGGAGAGTAGTAGAGGCTTTTCGTTTTAAAGAACAATGACGCCAGCTCATACGCCGTTTAGATTTTGGTCGCTTAAATCCCGTGGAGGGTTGATCCGGTACATGAAACAGTATCAAATTGTAAAGATCAAAATAAAATCACAAAAAATAAACCAATTTCTTTTATTTTGTTTTTTTTTAAAGAAAAGAAAGAAAACCAGTTTATTTGGCACACACAGATACACACAATGTACAAATAAAAGGAAAAAGAATTTAATTAAAACAATTACATACATAGTGTGCCCCGCGGCTGCGCCAAAAAGGTCCAGTTCAGCAAAATGCCAGACAACTGGGAGTTGTCTGACGCTGGTTTTCAACTGAACCTTACGTTGAAGTGCACGGATGTGAATCAGTTTTTACGAGGTTACAATACAGGTAAATAGATATGTGTTTGTGTTCAATACAGGTAAATAGATATATGTTAGTGTTTTTTATAAGATATACAGGTATGTATAATAATTTGGTATGGTAGGTTTTTACTTGTTATAGGCTCGCGCTTGGCCACTATCTCGCCTGATGTTAAGTGATGATGTGGTCGAAGGTGAAGCACGTTTGCCTAGAAGTAACCTATTCACTCTTGACCCGAAGACCCCTAGATTGTAGCTATCAGGAAACTATCCAAAGCAAAACACTAAAAAGTGCAAAAACATTGGTTTCCGAAATGATCGGCGTTGCAAAATGATAAAACAAGACCAAAGACACTGACATCCGAAACGAAAGTTATTTTTGCACTTTTTAGTGTTTTGCTTTGGAAATTGGTTAATTTTTTGTGCTTTTTTATTATTTGTTTATTAATTTTATCTTTACAAATCGGTACTGTTTCGTGTATACCGGATCGAATCTGCACGGGATTTAAACGACCACAATTTTACGTTGTATTTTTACTGCACTTGCTTCTATCATTTGTTTCGTCCGGTTAAGCTCTAAAATGATCCCAAGGGAACGTACTCTCGTGATTCTATGTCCTTATCCAGGCCACAGTCTATCTTTCATGGACTGATTGATTGATTGATTTTCTAAAGTCTTTAATCACGTAATGTTACAAAAGCAAACGATAAATTATTCACAACACAACCATAAATATAACTAGTTATTAGGCTTGCTCATCTTTACAAACATTACACTGAAATTACCGTACACTATTACCAATTTTACTTAATATGATCGCAAAAAACACAACACTACTCGTATTTCATAAACACGAAAGTCTTAGCGATGACTATAAACGCATAACGCTAATGTTTACATTCTAAGGTAATGCACTTAATCAACACAGAAAGTTGTTTTATTTAAAGTGCATGTTGAATTGTAGTCCTTATTATAGTATTTATATGGACTACATTTCTTCAAAATCCGTTCAGCCTGTGGCGTGATTGAACAACAACATACATATTTTCACATTAAAAATATCCATAGCAACAACATTAATGTTAGTGGGGAAAGGGTATTTGAATCCTATAGAATGACAAACGTATTGTTAATAACTTACAGGGCCCTCAATTTTTAATGTGAATACTTTAGACTCAACACATATTCGTTTTGACAGAATGAACGTTCCAGTGCAATGTCAACTTACTATTGCCGAGAGTACAAATTTTATATCATAAGTGGTGCCCAGTGAACGGCCGTGACTAACAAGTTGTAGGTCGTGGATTCGAACCCAGGCAGGTGCAAATTAATAACTTTGTGTAAATTATTTCATCACCTCTGCTCTCCAAACGGTACCTAAAGGAAAATTTGGTGAGGAAACCGGCATATCCTAGAACTAAAAATTCCAAGACATGTGAGATCCACCTACCCACACTGGTCCGCGAGGTTGTGCACGGCCTATTATCTCTCACAGAGAGGAGAAGAGGCCAGTGTCCCAGCAGTGGGGATATTAAAAAGGCTAAAGATGAAGTTAGAAATTAACTGTACATCTCTTCAGAATAGATTATAACAGTAAAAGCTTTTGCCAGTGGCTTCTCCTGCGTGAAACGTGTTTTATTATCAGGAATCAGGCACATTATACCGGGATAAAAGTAAAAGCCTGTGTGCTATTCCACACTATCTGTGTACCAAATTTCAACCAGATCTGTTCTACCGTTCTGGCTTCATTAAGTATCATACATCCATCTCATCCATCTAAACTTTCGCTTTTTTTTATTATTAATGATAGGCTCGCGCTTGACCACTATCTCACCTAATGGTAAGCGATGATGTGGTCGACGGTGTAACACGCTTGCCTAGAAGAAACCTATTCACTCTTGTCTTAAAAACCCCGAGGTTGTAGCTATCGGGAAACACAGACTCCGGCAGGGAATTCCACTCCTTAGCTGTACGTATAATGAAAGTATTTTAAAAACGTTTAGTGTGTATGGGTGGGATGTCCCCCATGTACCGATGGCGCATTGCCGTACGTCGGGTTTTTTGATTTTTTTAATTAAGTTTTTTTATTTATAACTTGTTAGTTAGTTTTTTTTTTCGAATTAGATACATTTAAACATATAAGAGTTATATATTTTTGAAATCACCTCTTAAAACCCTTTATACCCCACACGATGGGTTTGGAAGAAAAAATATTTTTTTGGCCCCACAATATGGCACCCAAAAGCCGCCATTTTTCTATTGTCCAATTTTAATGTAGCCTATGACACTCGCAGAGTTAAGACGAATCGATTGACATATGAATCATCAAAATCGGCCAACGTGTTTGGTCTCTGGAACGCCATATAGGAACAAACATACATACATGTAAGAACGGGCGTACTCAGGGTCCTCAAATGATAAAGATCAGACATCTTGTATACACTTTTTATTACTCTCACCAACAGTAAGTCTCACAACTTAATTTTATAAGCCGAAAAGCCCGTTTCATCATCGGACTAGGCGGAATTAGATCATGCAATTCCATCGCACACTCCCCGAAATGCAACCGATAAAAAACCGACAAGCTGGCAACTCGGCGACGATGTTCAAGGCTCTGGAGCTTTGACTCAACCAGTTCCATTTATAATATTATGTAGGATTCTAATACCATTTCCATTTAAAATAATTATAGTAGCATCTATGAGTTTAACCGCAGCACAGACCACGAACACGTTGAATAATTACACCACAAATCTCTCTTTCTGGCAGTTTGGCATTTGGCAAAACACATCATAATGCATTTGGCACGAGGCTTATTTGACTTTGCCAAGCGGTAGAATAACTAAACTGTAGCCTTTGGTTATTGTGTTTTTGAATAGCATTTGCAAGTAGGTAGATGTAATATTGGACCCCTGGGACTAGATAAAGTGATATATATTATTAGCATTATTGATTGTTAAATTTCATAAGATTGACACTCACATATCACACACACACATTGTCCTTTTGGACAATTTGAACGTTTGGCCATAGTTATCTTGATTACCTAGGTAATGCTCAAGGACCGTACTATAACGTCTCAACGCGATTATGATTTTGCTGTGAAAAAGGTATAGTACACTCACAGTGGAACAACGATGTACGGTTGATTTTATTTTATTGACTCACTCACTTATAATGTAAACCTAATGCATAAACATTAAAAAATCCAATGCATTTTATGTGTGCGTAATAGAGGTCAAATAAACTTCATACAACTTAATAGTTTTCAGTTATATTATGGAAAAATAATGTATTTGAAATATGCTCAAAATTTTTGTTCCGTAGTTGGAACTTTACACTCGAAGACACTGGACGTTTTGAACAATATCAGCTGTATTCTTATAGAACCCTCTTCTTTATTTATTTATTAAAACTTCATGCAACATTCAGGAATATAAAAAAAAAACATAGGTGGAGAGATAACATGGCAGGTGCATAAAAAACTGAAATAATTATCGAAACAAAATTGATAGAAAATAAATATAGTAAAAATAAACATACACACATACATACATATTTACTATATCGTAAGGAAAGCGCTGGACAGAAACCGGTGGCGGCAGATCATTCGCTCCAGATGTAACCCTGATGCTGACCATGATCCTCAGATATGAGGGACCGACCAAGAGAGAAATATATATTTACTATAATAAATCCATACTAATATTATAAATTCTTAAGTTACTCTGTCTGTCTGTCTGTTATCTTTTCACGTCTAAACCACTGAACAGAATTCAATGAAATTTGGTCTCCTGAGTAAGGCCTTAGGCTAAATAAGGTGCGAAAAAAAAATTAGGTAGGGTAGGGTAAAGTAAGTGGGGTAGGATAAAGTAGGTAGGTACATACCTACCTAGACGACCCTACGGTCGTCTAGGTAGGTTAGTAGATAGGGTAGATGGGTAATTATAGCCTTACTACACTGCCTACCTACCCTACTCTACCTACCTAGACAACCTAGGTAGAGTAGGGTAGGTAGGCAGTGTAGTAAGGCTACTGAATGTACCAAAAACAAATTATTGTAGTTTGGTAGGTAGGGTAGGTAGGTAGGCAAAGTTAAGATTTATCATAGTAAACGCCATCTAATCCCCAATAGTTATAAACAGTTAATCTCCCATATTGTATCCGCAACGCCCACAGCCTCCAGCAATTGTAGATCAAGAACCGCAACATAAATCCTTAGACAAACGTGTTGCGGATACCAAACCGTCTCAAATAACTATAAAACTTACCTCTATACACATAAAGTCGTAATTTCAACGACAATTTCGGCTATATATCAGGAAAATAAAACTCTTGTCGTAAACAGAGAAGACTTTGGGAGTCCTCTTACTTTAGGGTGAAGGGGGGATATCGCAATGCAGTTTGGAACATTTATCTTCTGAACGTATTTTCAATTTAGGTCATGCTTGAGAATTCTTGAGTTTAAAATTTATTTTTCGCCTTTGTTACAAACAAAGTGACTCCGTTTTAATACTAATATTACAAATAGGTAAAGTTTGTGACGTTGTAGGGGGTAATCTCTGGATCTACGGAACCGATTTTGAAAATTCTGTCACCAGTAGAAACCTAAATTATTCCTGAGTTTCATAGGCTATAATATATTTAAAAAAAAATAGAAATCCTTATGAAAATTGCAATAATGTAACCCAAAGTAGCAAAATGTTGCCTGTAAAATTCATTCTTTGGCATGCGCTGAGAAAACTATTGATGATAAATAAAAATTATTAGGTAGGTAGGTAGGGTAGGGTAGGCAGGGTAGGCAGGGTAAGCAGGGTAGGCAGGGTAGGCAGGGTAGGCAGGGTAGGCAGAGTAGGCTGGGTAGGTAGGGTAGCCAGATGACGGGAGCGAAGCCCCGGGAGTCAGCTAGTGTTTTAATAAGTTTGTAATATTTATAGGGTCGTCGGAATTAATGATCGTTATAGAAGTTATTTTCCTTAGCCTTGAAAGAATACGTACAGCACATGATGTGTTAGTTTCATATGTATAAGATAGTTTATCTATAGGTCTACCAGAATCTCATGGCAAATGTGGAAATAAAAATTTGTTGTGTGCAATACTGGGGAAATTGGATTCAACGATCTTGATACTGTTTAATTTTTATTTATGTATTTAGTATACATGAACATGAGGTACCTATTTTATAGTAGTCACAGCGGTTCTTTGTGTCTCTGAAGTAGGCTCTGCCAATTAATGCGTAAGAACTAGTTTGTCATCGAGTATACTGCATAGAGTAAGCAAGATAGGATGATGCGACACACATAAGCGAGTGAAAGAGACAGTTATACAATGCTATCTTCACCTTCAACATTGACACAAACTGCGCAGGGTCTTGCAACCAATTCTGAGACACAAAGATCCGCTGTAAGTGAGAATTATAGGTATGTGTATGAAGAATGTTGTTATAGATCGGGTTCTTAACATAGGAAAAATAAATCAATTTAATAGTAATTTAAGTACTAATTTATTATATATCATTTAAATCATACTAATAACTTAAAACCTCATTCAGAACTAGAAAACTAGAATACGATTCCATGAACTCCACTGGCATTTCAAAAACTTGTATCTTTGTAGTTTTATGTCATCTCTCGCCATCAAAATGGTTCTTTTTCATTGGCATTTAACATATTCAAAAGCAATCTCTTCATGTATAAAGTCTGTAAAAAATAATAAAATGTATCATGTTACTTATAGTCATTCATCATCATCAGTCTATATATACTTTTTTTAGGTAAGTTTTATGGCCTGGTTGCCAGGAACTTTTAGCCACGTCTTTGGAAAGAATTTTGGATCTTATATTTATTCTTTAGTATGCATTAGAATGCGGATGTAACAGAATCTAATGTTTTTTGGAGTATTTGGCAGCAAATTGTATTGAGTCAGTCTTCCCAGTAAGCTTTGCAGAGGCAGTCAATACTACAATAAAATACTCCGCTCCACTATCCCGAGATCGCTTCTCTCAATGATTTTACAAATTGTCCAGTTGCGTAGACAGTTGAGACACAAAACTACACCAATAATATATCACAATATCCACTAGGAATCAATTTGCAAATAATATTAACAGCCACTGAACTTCACTCGACAAAATCCTGCCAAAAACGCCCGTCTATATACACGTCCCACTGCAGGGCGCAGATTATTACTTAATATTTTTCTTACGTCAAAGATTCTCAATCTCCGTTAAAATCAATATCTTGTCGAAGAATTAGTAACAGTTACATTACTGTTGCCATTTCCTTCCGGCCATCATTCGATGTAACCGGTGTAATAGTAATGGAAAGAAATAAAAATTAAGTAAGAAAAATATAAAATAAACTAAAAGTATCTAAACAAGTCAGTCCAACTTACCGGTCCACTCTACGACGCACTTTAAAAATCAAAGATTGAGTTTGATTTACGCCTTCTTCTTCCCTTATTTTATGATACACATTGAAAACAATATGTCTCGCTTGAGATCGAAGTGGGTTTTTCGACATTTTCACAAAAATAACAAATTTTCAAGATAATATCAAAAAATTTCAGCAGCGGTTGACACATCAAGTACTTTGATTTGAAAGGTGACAATTTACATTGCCATATGAAAATCACAATTTAAAAAAAAAAAAAAATGCCATGAGATTCTGGTAGACCTATACACTCGAACAACGTAATATTCCAAATATGAATTCAAAAAATATTGCATAAACACGTACTTTATATTCGCGGATAAGTAAAATTTAAAAAAAAACCATTACAGTTCAACATTTGCCTTCGATTTTCAAACAACTGCATCATAAAATAACTTTTTAATTTTTATAGCACACTTTTACTTTTTAATTTATTGGCGCTTATGGGCTCATTGACATTGACAGTCATGGTGCAATGAGTATCTAAATTGCCCGCCATACTGCATTTTTTTTCTTTTTCCACTTTTATTTTATTTCAACTGTATGAGTGAAGATAAAATAGTGTATGCAACGGCATTTAATTAGGTATTAAAACACTCGCGAGTTAATATTATCACATTCGGCTTCGCCTCATGTGATAAACCCACGCTCGTGTTTTAATAACCCCCATGATATGACCATTGCATAAACTACTATTATCCTTTATCATAATCAACGTATAAAAAACTATCAATACAGGACGATCGCATAACTAATGTGAGCTGCAGCCACATAAGATTTATAAATAAAAGTTGCAATTTAGCAAAGCTTTATTTTGTTTGTTTCTTTTTAGTTCTTCTTTCGTGTCGATTAACTCAAACTATAGTCTCAACAATTCAGATTTTGTCTGACCAGTATGCAGCTACTCGAACAGCTCTGTCATCTGCTTCATTCAAATCCCGTAAAGATGGATACAGGCTTTGCGATGCATGCCCCACGAACGGCGCACAACGCACGCATTTTGCTCGCAACGCACGCATTTTGCTTTGTTTTGAGTTGCCTCACCACGAACATGAACGTCCACACCTTGCGAGGCATTCGTTGTGCGCCGTTCGTTCGCATGCCTCGCAAAGTCTGTATCCAACTTAAGGTGCCGGTGGTCGGGCATGAAGGGCAGCCAAGGAGCCCATATATTGCGAAGGGGCCCCACACTGGCACTGTGTTTTGGGTGGGACTATAACTCAAACTCTTTTTAGTTAAGTTTAGCTTTCAGTTATTTGTTTTATACCTAAATGATTACGTTATTCCAAATGAGTTACCGTTGGAAAAAGACAGCTTAATATACCATTACAACAGTCAACAGTAAACATGATTAATGACAATAATCAGTCTTATATATCAAGTAAAAAGTGTACAAAATGGCACCTGAGGTATTTCAAATATCAATATTTTTCGCAGGTGCCATAAGTGGAATAATTTATTATTTAAAATTTTATTTCATACTAGCGGATGCCTCGTGGTTTCACCCGCGTAGTTCCCGTCCCCGTGGTAGTATAGTGATAAAAGTAGCCTATGTTACCCGGGGATAATGTAGCTTCCCAGCGGCAGCGGTGAAATAATTTTTGAAATCGGTTCAGTAGTTTTTAAGTTTATTTGATACATACAAAAATTCAAACATACAAATCCTTCCTCCTGTACCGGTAATGATTCCAGCCCGCAGATATTAAGACTTCTTCATGATTCTGGCCTCCTGGTAGTTAGGGTATAAATACTTATAATATTCAACATTTAACTAAAATAGCAAAAGAAGAAGTAATATTTTTATCATGTTATTATTTAAACTCTACCGATTTTATGTTTCTGACGTCACTCAAAAATATTAATAACTAGCTGACCCAGCAAACTTTGTTTTGCCATAAAAAGACCAAACATTTATCTACCCTACCTACCCTACCTTACACTACCTACCCTACCCTGCCCTACACTACCCTACCCTACCCGACCCTACACTACCCTACCCTACCCTACCCTACCCTACCCTACCTTACACTACCCTACACTACCCTACCCTACCCTACCCTACCCTACCCTACCCTACACTACCCTACACTACCCTACACTACCCTACACTACCCTACACTACCCTACACTACCCTACCCTACTCTACCCTACCTATCCTACTCTACCTACCCCACATACATGATTCAGCGCACGCAATGGAAGCTCTCAAAAAGGAATATATTTGCCCGTTTTTGCAACACTTTTCATTTATGCTCAGCTCCTATTGGTCGCAGCGTGATGTTATATAGCCTATAGCCTTCCTCGATAAATGGACTATCCAACACAAAAAGATTTTTCAATTCCAACCAGTAGTTCCTGAGATTAGCGCGTTCAAACAAACAAACAAACAAACAAACTCTTCAGCTTTATAATATTAGTATAGATTATTTAAACTCTCTACCGATTTTATGTTTCTGACGTCACTCAAAAATATTAATAATAATGAAATGACTGTTTCGACCAGATCTGACGAAACTCAGCGGCCGAAACGCCTACTAAGCCAAATATAATATATAATATACTAGGCAGTTAATCATAAAACAATCTCATTCATAATTGTGTAGTTCCTCAAAACTAACAATCACTGCTTATTTTTTCATTGCAATAAACACGAATTCGCTATAAAAGAAAGTCGGCCATTTTGTATTCGATTTAAAAAATAACGTTCGTGTCGCTCTCCATTTTATTAAAAGATTTGTGTAAAACGCGAACAGAATTTGTTTATAAAATAATGACCTAGTGTTTTTGCCTCGAAGAAGCTTTTCTTGTTTTTTGTTTTCATATTCTGTATTTCTGTATTTCTCTATGTGATCTCGGACGAAATAATACAGTTGTTTAAAAGATTTATGTTTCTGAAAAATCTGAAAAATCTGCAGGTATTTGTTTTTGATAAAACTGGATTTTTATGAATGATTCTTGATAGTAGAATAGATTGCCTGCAGGGTTGCCTGGCTGCATCAGGCCGCAAACAGATTTTTGCTTTTTTTGTTCCTTTTTTTTAAACTTTGCCCTACACTAGGAGGGTGCTTATGAAACATCATCTAGCTCTCAGTTAGCCGCCATACATGGGTTACAAGATGAACTGGCAACCCGCAGAATTCGGCTAACTGAGAGCTATAGGTCTACCAGAATCGCATGGCATTTTTTTTTTTTTTTTTAATTATGATTATCATATGGCAATGTCAATAGTCACCAGTCAAATCAAAGTACTTGATGTGTCAACCGCTGCTGAATTTTTTTGATATTATCTTGATTTTTGTGAAAATGTCGAAAAACCCACTTCGATCTCAAGCGAGACATATTGTTTTCAATGTGTATCATAAAATAAGGGAAGAAGAAGACGTAAATCAAACTCAATCTTTGATTTTAAAGTGCGTCGTAGAGTGGACCGGTAAGTTGGACTGACTTGTTTTGATACTTTTAGTTTATTTTATATTTTTCTAACTTAATTTTTATTTCTTTCCATTACTATTATATGGTTAATACACAGGGCACATCGAAAGATGGCCGGAAGGAAATGGCAACAGTAATGTAACTGTTACTAATTCTTCGACAAGATATGGATTTTAACGGAGATTGAGAATCTTTGACGTAAGAAAAATATTAAGTAATAATCTGCGCAGTAGGACGTGTATTTATACGGGAGTTTTTGGCGGGCTTTTGTCGAGTGAAGTTCAGTGGCTGTTAATATTATTTGCAAATTGATTTCTAGTGGATATTGTGATATTGGTGTAGTTTTGTGTCTCAACTGTCTACGCAACTGGACAATTTGTAAAATCATTGACAGAAGCGATCTCGGGATATTGGAGCGGAGTATTTTAATGTAGTATTGACTGCCTCTGCAAAGCTAACTGGGAAGACTGACTCGATACAATTTGCTGCCAAATACTCCAAAAAACATTAGAATCTGTTACATCCGCATTCTAATGCATACTAAAGAATAAATATAAGATCCAAAACTCTTTCCAAAGACGTGGCTAAAAGGTCCTAGCAACCAGGCCATAAAACTTACATAAAAAAGGTATATATAGACTGATGATGATGAATGACTATAAGTAACATGATACATTTTATTATTTTTTACAGACTTTATACATAAAGAGATTGGTTTTGAATATGTTAAATGCCAATGAAAAAGAACCAATTTGATGGAGAGAGATGACATAAAACTACAAAGATACAAGTTTTTGAAATGCCAGTGGAGTTCATGGAATCGAATTCTAGTTTTCTAGTTCTGAATGAGGTTTTAAGTTATTAGTATGATTTAAATGGTATATAATAAATTAGTACATAAATTAATATTCAATTGATTTATTTTTCCTATGTTAAGAACCCGATGTATAACATCATTATTTAACACATACCTATAATACTCACAGTGGATCTTTGTGTCTCTGAATTGGTTGCAAGACCCCGCGCAGTAGCTATTTTTGTGTCAATGTTGAAGGTGAAGATAGCATTGTATAACTGTCTCTTTCACTCGCTTATGTATGTCACATCATCCTATCTCGCTTACTCTATGCAGTATACTCGATGACAAACTGTTTCTTACGCAATGGTTGGCAGGACCAAGTTCAAAGACACAAAGATCCGCTGTGACTACTTTAATATAGGTACCTCATGTTCATTCATACTAAAGACATAAATACAAATTAAACAGTATCAAGATCGTTTAATCCAATTTCCCCAGTATTGCACACAACAAATTTTTATTTCAACATTTGCCATGAGATTCCGGTAGACCTATAGCAACCTTACTTTTTCCTATTTTCTACACAACTTTCTTTCACTTTGGATTCAATTGAAATTTTTTTTACCTTTCTTTTTTGTTTTCTTTTTTTTTTTGGATTAACTATCAAATATCAATATTTATTTTTAAAACTATCATTTTTTTATCCTTTGCCCTACACTAGGAATTTCCGCCTGTATCGTGGGTGCGTTTACAAACATATAAACTCTTTATGACGCTTGCAAATACGACTAGCTTCTTATTTTGCTTGACAATTTAAAAGTATATTTTAAGCGGTTTAATTGAAATGAATGATTTTGAATTTCAAGTTTTTGAATTTCTAACTAGTGATTAGGGGTTTATCATTGGACAAGATTCATTTATCGCAATCCAGATTTTTTTTAAATATAATTAAGAATCTTTTCTTCTACTAACCAGAGGGTTAGCACAAGGCTTAAAACTTACACAAAAATCTGGGTTAATAAATAACAGGCAACCGTATGACCTCACCTTAACAACCCCTGTGCCCGAAATTACGATAAAATATAACACTATGATATTTATCAATGTAATTCGGCTCGGCCTTGCTCCAAATATCGGCGAAACAAAATGCCAACTATAGTTACAAGTAGGGAAGTTACGCAGCTTCGACTCCGACAAGTCGGAACTGCCGGCTCCGACACTTTAAATTGGACGTTTTAATCGTAGGTCGCAGCAACGGATAGCGGCCAGTAGTATATTATTTTATCGACTTCTTATTTTCAATTATTTTAATTTTAACGACTTTATTATGTAGGTTTATTACTTTTTCATTGAAATTAAAGAGGGTGACTGAATAATTCATAATTCTAAAATGTACACAAAATGACATAAAACATAAAGTGATCATGAAGTTGATGTACCAAGTCGAGCTTAACTCAAAGTAGAATTTTCTACCAGAAAACCTTAGTTAGTAGTATCTTAGTAGAATAATATTTGTACTATTTTATTTTATCACACCTGCCCTTAACACATCGCTCCGTGCCACCACCTCCGACTCTGATTCCGAATCCGTCTCTGACAAAACAAATTAAAAAACTCCGGTTCCGACTTATGTTCCAATAAACCATATCCGTAACATCTCTAGTTACAAGTCACAACTAAATGTTGCCGTGTTTATGTTACAACATTGATTTTTATTGGCTTAATGTTGTACAATGTTGTAGTTTTACTTACCTGTGATTTATAGGAAAACTTGTTAACTACATTGTGGTAAAATGTTTTAAAGAACGGTGGTAGTTAAAATTTAGGTCGTGGTATTTGATCAAACTGTAGAATGGATATATAGTATTTTAAAGGTTCACTGTCTACATAGCAGACACAATAGTTAAACAATCACGTGAGTCATATATGACTGATTGGACAGGCAAGAGGTAAATGTACATTGATTTATAATTTATTTGAGGATAGATAAGTCGTCAAAATTATTTTGAAAGATTTCTTGGTGTTGATAAACTCAGACTCATACTTTCGGAAGCATAAAATCATGCCTGTGCTCCCCGATGGAATTGATCAGAAATGTTTCTATTGTCACTTGTTAAAGACCCATCTTATAACTATTAACACCCCACCCCTTATAACTATTAAACATTAATTATTTAACTATCAACCGAGTACAAATATCGACTCCTTTTTCTAACCAATTTTGAGCTCGACTGTATCCACGTGTAGCTTTACACAATATATGTTTTTTTTTTATTTGAATGTGGGTCCAGTTAACCTACAAAATACAGAAAATAAACAATGTGGTCAAGTGGACTCGCGGATCCAGTATCGAGCGGGTCCAACTGACCAAAGACTCAGTGCTACTGTAAGAATCTGATGGAAAAGACACAATAATACTTTTAATAAAATAAAAATAAAATCGTTTGTTTAGTTTAGTTTAGGCAATCATATCAGACAAAAGACGTCCACTGCTGGACATACGCCGTGTGAGGCCTTCCAATGCAACGTCTTTCGGTTCGCGGTCGCCACTCCAGAACCTTTCTGCCCATCGGCCAACTGCCCTGTCCACTGACACTTAAGTTTGGCGGTTAGTTTAGGCAAACATTAAGATATTTTATACTAGATTACTTCCCAAGTTGACTATATATGTTTTCCCGTCAAGGGCATGGTGTAAATATAATCAAAGACCTTATACGTATTTCTAAGTATAAGGTCTTTGAATATAATAGGCCAGTATCAATAATTGCGTACATTGAATAGTTTGACCTCATTATAGCAAGTATAATGAATGAGTCTGCATGTTTTCGTTTATATAATCACTGGCGTACTTGGCTTAGAAAAATTATTGAGCACGACAGCAGTATTAGTAAGTGATTTATAATAATACAGTTCCGTAATTACTTCCATTTTCTACCTGTCTCAATGCTGAGAAAACCCTCTTCTCATACAGAGAAGGCATGAGCATTAGTCACCACGCTTGCTCAATAAGGGTTGGCTATTCAGACCAATACAAATATAAGGCTAGGTTTGAAGTCGGTTCAGAAGGAAATCGGAGTTTATTTTCAAACATCTTCAAAAAGGAGGAGGGTCTCAATTCGACTGGTATGTTTTTGTATGTTTGTTACGCGATTCTTCCTCCAATTATGAACCGATGTTGTTGTTTCGGTTTTTATTTGAAATCTGTGTGTGTGTGTGTGTTTGAATGCTTCTCATGTGGTCCCAATTATATTTGATCTTGATCTGACGAGTAGTTTTTAAGTTATCCTCATAATCCGTATTTTCATGGTACCAAAACTTAAAACAGAAAAAAAAAACTGACTTTCAAAACAAAACACTACAAAGCGAAAATTAACTTTTTTTCAGGAGTCGTCGTCAATAACAAAAAGAAAATACCAAAGGTACCAAAGACACCGACTTCCGAAAATAATGTTATTTTTCGCTTTGTAGTGTTTTGTTTTGGAAGTCGGCTTTTGTTTTAAAGTTTTCTATTCTGGATTAACTAGCTTCTTCATCTTCAAAACTATCGTGGTACCAAGTTTTTTAGTACGAGTAACTACCCAGAGTTCAGTTCTCTCCATTAGAAAATAAGAAATTACGATCGCAAAACTATAATAAATCTAAATGATCGCAAATCTGTTTTTATGAATTTAACCCTAACCTGCAATGACCTACTTGTGAGAGTCGTAAAACGTTCAACTAATATTTTATTACTGACATGACCTACTTTAGAACTGGTAGTATTACCTACTTAGGTCGACAATAACTAAAAGTTACCAGGAGTTACTAGCAGAGCAGTGCCCGCAACCCGCATGAAAAGTTTTAATTTTCCGGAATGTTATTGTCCATTTCCACGAGCGGTCAAATAGCAGTAAAACATACCAGACAGACAGATAAATAGACTCTTTATACTTACTTTTATGTCCCCAGAGACTAAGTTTTATGTTCTAAGTCAGAAACAATCTAGGACAAGCAATTTTTACAGCATAATTAAATTCAATTTTAACTGTAAAATTAAAAGGAGCGCGTGGCTAAATAAAAACAGCCGCGTAGGTCGATCTCCAAAGTTAAGGGTATCCTAGTCGGCCGCACAGACTATTTTTGTGGGCGAGGTTAAAATTCATGCCATCTCTTCCGACAACACTTGCGAAAGGGATAGACGCTGTGATGAGCTGTAAGAAGCTAGTGCGCACTGCGCATACGAATACACCCTTTTGCAAATTTGCTGCGAAATGGCTGATGATTTAGAAAGAAAACAAGCGCGCGAAATATTATAAACAGACCTTTGTGAATATGTAGATCATGAAAAAACTACTGAATGTACTATTCAATATAAAATTATTTGCATTCTTGTACTATTAATCTATTTCTGTATGGTGACTATTTTGCAATTTTCCTTCTTCTTATGGTATTTAATTCCGCCCAAAGATGTGATAAAATTAGTGTTGAAATATGGAAATTTCGACGATTTTTTTATTTATTTTATGCCGAACTAGATAATGATGAGACAAATTCATATACTTTTTTAACGTAAGCCGTCAAACAGGGGAGTAATCGCCATACTACCTTTGTATGAAAGAATGACTGACTAGGGCACCCTTAAGCTATACTTGCCGAGGTCGGTGGTAATGGATGGGTGCCCAACCATTACATTTCGAGACTCCACCGTGACTCAGAAAGCAGGTTAAACAGTTGGTCCTGTCTGTCATTTAAAGATCTTTGACAGTCGTTACGAATAGTCAGAAGCAAGAACATCAGTCTTGACAAGGGTTATCGTGTTACCCAGTTACTAGGTTGTGGAGGTCAGAATGGCAGTCACTCCATTTAAAATACTGATAGATTGATTTTTCAGCAAAATTAAATGAAACGTGTTTTACTGTTCCAGGCTGCCGCTGCCATGGCTCCTGTACGGGCTGATCTACGGCGAACCAGTCCAGGTGAACTCCAAAGGCATGGTGTGCAGCATAGTGCTACTCTTCGCCATGCTCATCTTCGTCATCATCAGCATCGCCTGCTTCAGGTGGAAGATGAACAGGGGACTAGGGTTCACCATGTTCCTCCTCTACTTCGTATTCGTAGGCGTCAGTTTGGGACTTGAATACGGGTACCTCCACTGTCCTGAGCACTGAGCGAATAGACTGGTCTCTTCGTCTTTTGGTCTTCTGAATTATTGAATAAGGATTCGTGAAAAGGATTTTCAATGTTGAGCGTTTGATAGTGACTATTCGTTTTGGGCATGATTGGGTTTTAGAAGAAAGTAATAGAAACGCTGGTGTAAAGTTTTTATTGTATGAGTAGAATCCTATAGAGGAGAGAGGAAAGCAGAATTTAAAATAGTTTATGGTAAATAGTGGAGAGCGCTAGATTGCAGAACTGTTTACCTAAAACAAATAGTCGACAGTCAAATAGTAGCAGTTGGTACTTCCAGCAATATTGCGACTCGATTGCAGCAAACTATGCAGACGAAAACCTAGTAGAGGTTTCAATGTAAATTCAACGTCACTTTGTATAAATGTACTTATACATTCTGACGTCGGAAAACCTCTAAATGTATAAAATATTTTTAATACTTCATTTTATACAAGATGGCGTCGTGAATAAGTAGATTATTTATTTAATTATTTTATATGAATAATTAAATCTAACGATCTATTTTTACATGAAATAATTTAGCAAAGTTTGGCTGCAACCGGGCATAAAATTCTATAAAATATTTAAAGACATTGTAAGTATTATAAGAAAGTTACTTTAGCGTTGTGAATTATTTAATTTTGTATTTTAGTTGTCTAGTTGCCATAGCACAAGCAGTAAGATATTGCTCAAAGATACTCCTTTAATTTGTATTTGCTTTGCTATGTAGTTTCGTTTAGGTGTTTTTGAATTGACGCTTGTAATAGATGTATTGATCAAATTGACGAGAGATTACGTGCACCAAATATTCATATATACGAGAATAAGACAGTAGAAAGATTAACGAACATACAATTCCTATGAAATGCAATAATGAAAGTTTCAGTGGTTCTGATCATAATAATAAGGATTTTGCATTGTAAATTATTATGAGGTACAACGTTTTGTATCCGAAGTAAATATTTAGATATGATAGAGACTGTAGTTATTTATATAAATGTTAGTTGTTTAACTCGATGGCGCTTTTACGAAGTTTTAAGGCTAAGTTCTTAATCTATCGGTAAACGTACGTGTCCGTTGTTTTTGTAAATATTCAACGCGTTGTGTTGGACTTTAGTTTATCTGTTCGGTCACAGACCGTCGGTCCATGTGTATGATTTACATTTTAATGTGTCGTTATAATGAAAACGATTTGATGTAAGTGTGTTGGCGCGCACAAACTGCTAGATTGTACATACACACATAGAGGGTGGAAGAGCGGGGCAACTGTGAAAAGTTTTAATTAAAATCTCATTCCATAAAATGTGCCTAAGAGTTTTACGAACTCAGTAACATTTAGCTTCGATTTTTATAAATTAACAGTAAAAATGAAAATGTTAAAAATGTCATTTTATCATCCGTTAGCGGACTATGCTTACATATAGCGTTATAGACTATCCGAGGGCGCATGTGTCCCGCTCTGCGATATAATACGGTAGTTAGAGTTTACACTATCTCTATGAAGTCTATCTATAATTATAATGATCCTCCATACTCTTCGTTTCATATATTGACTTTCGGCAGAAATGATTCGATTGTGATGTCTGGCAAGTCAATTCTTAATATTACGGCTATGTCTTCAAACACCTCTTCTTCCTCGATATTAAGGCACGGTTCAGTAAATTTATATAAAACATCTTGTTAACCGTCCATAGTTTCTGTTTTATATTTACTTTCCGCTTCTGCACGTGATATCACTCTGTTATCTATGTCTCATGAGAAACTTTAATAGAAATGATGGTATGTTCAATTGTTAATACCCAAAAAGTTAATAACCCGCCTATTTGACATAGCAATAAATAGTCTAGAATAGATAGTTAAATATTTATATTGTTAAGCTTTAACACTTCAGACCATATAGTCGCTCAAATGATGGAGAAAGCATTATTATTGAACTTGAAGAAAACTCTGGCATAGAGGAGTGGTATGAAGGACTACTAAAGATTCTTTGAGATAGTACAATCCAAGTCCAAGACTACTTCTCTAGCCATGATCTAATACTCTACTTAACATACGCACAAGTAACTGACAATTCTTAAAATTCGCTTCATACATCAACAATAAATGTTTCGTTGAACTAGATATCTTCATATTATAGAGTTTATACTATAATCTAAAATTAAAACTATGGTACGTGAATTTTTTTGGAACATTTGTAAGGATAATTTCTTGATATTTTTAATAAAAAATCATTTTGTAGAATATTATGAATGTCCAATGTCAATTATTTTCTACAATCTGATGTCGTCCTCCGGTTTCTGAAAGGCTAGGCAAGGTTGAAGTGATATGATGCAGTTGTTTATATTAACTTAATACAGTTCTAAACGTGTGAGACAAAAGATTGATACAAGACTTGACCTGCCTTTTAGAAACCAGGGATTAGAATTTTTTGCTAAGGTAACATTTTTGTACTCATTCTACAAATATTCCAAAACTATTGACGCTGTTTCAAAATTCTAAATGGCATATATTATAATACTGAGTGCGAGGTATAGAATTTCAAAAAAATTGTAAATTTTGAGATTGAAATATCAGCGAAGTCGAAAAGTAGAGATCTACTAATGCAAAAAATGAATATTTTTATTCTGAACATCGCATATAGTACTAAATAATGTCATTGCTATACTCAAATATAAAAACGTTAAAACAAAACGATGTTGCGATTAGTAACGACATATCGGTAGCAACCGGACATCGTTTAGGTCATAATCTGTGATAAGGGCAAGCTTATGACGACGTATATACTAAATATTTATATGAACATCATCTCTCTTCAAATTCTCACATAGTATTATGTATGTATAAGCTTGGATTTGATAGCCTTCTGTAGTTCGCTTAGCGACGCCACTACTTCTCAGTTCCTTATTTAAAAAAAAAACTTTCGAAGGGTAAGGGACCTGACTGATGGTGCGAGGCAATCTATATTGCATCGATAGCTGCACACATATTTTGTAAGAAAATGTCAGCTGCAAATCAGACGAATTGCAACGCAATGCGTCCTTGTCAACATACTTGCTATTTTTTTTTGTAAAAATCGCTTATAGGTGTGACGTAAATCGAATCGTCTTGATCCATCAGAAGGGTCGCTAACTTGTAAAAAAGATGATGATATTTTTTTTTTTCCACTGCTGTACCTGCTCTGTGGGAGGTTTGTGGAAATGAAAAATTGTTCTGAGCAGTGAAATTAAAGCAACCGTTACAATTTTATTTGTAAATATGACACATCAAATATCACAGAACTTTAAATATTAGACGAAGGCAATGAAATATATTTGTTCTGTGGTCAAAAGCTTCGACTGTTGCCTTCTAGCAATCATTGTATCATTTTCATCACCATGAATAATGATATTAGATGTATATATTCCTGCTTGCAACAGCTGTAACATCCTCGTTAAAGCTAACGAGCAGCAATCTATTAAATACATTTTAAAGAAAGTACCTAAACCATAACTGCTTGAAACTACAATTGCTGACAGCATCTGTTTTCAAAACAATGTGTAATTCATTAACGCAGTTCGACTTCAACGCGTTATTTTGTCCATTTTACCAAAATTTACAAAAACTGTACAAAAGTAGTGGCCACTCTATAAAAATTTAAGAATTTGACTCTATAAATTAACTTAACTCGATTTGAATAACATTTTCTTTGATGATACAAGCTAGTTTGTAGTTATCAAAAGTATCCTTAAAATTATTATCTGCCGCACCAAGTACAAAAAGTACGATGCCTATGCTGAGTTGTCTTAAAGATGAACTGCTCTAAGCTATAGATAATAATGTATACTAACAGTAAAATACGACGCAGGTGAGTAAAACACTTAGTTTTGAAGAAGTGCCCAAAAAATAACAAACATTAAAACACTTCGGCAGCACATCTTTGAGACCCTCACAAATATTCTATGCTATAAAATTATATAACTATATACACTAGATTTCTATCTATCTATCTCTTGTATAATGTACTTAATTAGGCTTTGTAAATTAACCATCCTTCCATTTGTTTAAAGCGGTTAATTATTGAACTGATAAAGAATATTTATGATCATATCACGAGGTTCTATTTTTTGACGTCAGAATGTAGAAAAAGGTTCTCTGCGCGACGTCAAATATACAGTATTTGACGTTGCGATTTCTACATTCTGAAGTCAAAATATCATAGTGAAACTCGCCTTTATGCATGTCAAATCACGTAGTTACATTAAAATTGCATTTGTTCAGTACCAAATAGCACGAGCCGAGCTAGAACTCATTAAATTCCAAAATTCGTTACTACTAGTGTCTGTAAGAGTTACAATTTATCAATATAAATCGGTGTCAACTAAAGACGCCGGTTGAACACATAAAATATCCTTTATATCTTCTTCGTAGTCTAAGATCTAGGCTTAAACGCTATCATTAATATTAAAACAAAATGTTTATTAATAAAAAAATTGAAATATGATATCCAGGTAGAGATTGTTACTAGAAATGATGATTTTTATATAAAAAATATAAAGTAAATTATTGCAGATAATAAAAAATATTTTTCATTCCACTTTTTTGTTACGACAATAACTTATAAGACGTGAACACCATAATTATTATTTAGTGAAAATAAGTGATTATTCCTTCTCTTACTATTTCAGCTTTAAAATTGTTCGTAAAGGAAAAAGTGGAGTGACTTTAAATAGTCATCGATTTCGTTTATAGCTGAAAAATCTCGATTTCGAATGACAATCTGTAAAATGTATAATTATTATTAGTTTGCACTTGTTATGTCAATTTATTTCACAGCTTTAAAATTTACGAAAATACTATTGTAAAACATAATTGGCTTTAAATTGAGTTACAATGTAAAGCTGACGGCAAATGTCTTCAATATAAAAATTGACGTTGTTATAGTATTGTAACTGGAAAACTAATACAATTTTGGTAAAATATTTATAATTTAAAAAAATAAGAAAAAGTCAAGTGGAGTCGTCGAAATCGAGATGACAGCGTAGGTTGTTAATAGTGATATTACAAATTAGGTAAAAGTAAAAAAAAAATGTTATTAATTTTAAAAACTGTAGATAAGTTTTAGGAATTTTCATCATGTTGTAACGAGAAAAATGGGAGGAGAAAAGCTCTTGTTGGATTTATTGTTTACATTCAAATGGTATGTGATTGTGGTTTTTATAAAATTTTAAGCAGTATTATAACTTCCGTAGTTAATTTGAGCTAGTTAATTTTTTCGATTTTTGTGATTTCTTGCTGTGAATCTCGGTCGGAAAATGGAAGATTTAAATAAATATTACTGGAATGTAATTTAAAGTATACCATAGAGCACGTATTTACATATATTTTTCGATAGATCTGAATATTTTAAGCTGCGTTCAAAAGTGGTGATTTAAATGATGTTATTTGAACGTAGGACTCCTCATTTGCAAGATAATAGTAACTTAGAACATAAAAAATTAAGTACTCGGTTATATTTATACAAGGTGTAACAGAAAGGTATAGTCATATTTTAAAAACTGCGTCTGCCCCTGGTAATTAACAACTGTCTTCAAGAAAGTCATGGTCAATACACAAAACAAAAAACTTCGCGTCCCATACGAATTTTGTTCAACTGATAGTAACTAGAAACTGATAGTAAGTACTCCTGGATCCGCTGGATGCGAGACGCACGGGACCGATCAATGTGGAGGAGCTTGGGGGAGGCCTATGTCCAGCAGAGGACTTCTTTTGGCTGATATGATGATAATGATGATGATAGTAACTACGGAAAGTACGATTTTTTTTTGGGAATTAACAATGACTTTCTTGTAGAAAGTTGTTAATATTCAGTGATATGAAAATTGACCACATCTATCCATTACATCCTGTATAAATATATATATATATAAGTGATGAAAAAATATTTAATCCGATCGAGTGATTGTTGTTCTATTAAAAGCTTTTAATAAATTGTTGACGATTGTGATAGTTTTAATAATTCACTAGTTTATTGCGTATATTGTGAAATAATTTTTGGTATGCATCATTGTTTTTAATTTGACGTATTAAGAGCATGGCGTACCCAAGCGTCGTCTGTCGACGGTATTATGAAAAATTACAATAAAAATAATAAAATAGTGAGTGAAAAAATTATTTGGCTTTCATTGACATTAACCCCTTTTAGCTCATTAAAGTTTCCGCAGACAGGTGCGACAGTACTTTAAAAAAAAATTGTTCTGTCAGTAGAGCAACATTAGAAAAATAATAATTGAAAACATCATCGTACCGTTGCAAAGACCATAAACATACGTATAAGGTCTTTGTATCGTTGTGGCATTGTTGCGTCGTACTTGTCTACAAGAGCCATAATAAGGATGTTTCCTGGGTAGAAAAATGATAATTCTCTTTAGTTCGTCAGTGAGATTATCAAATAATATTAGACCCATATTTTTTGCTTTATCAAGTAAATAAAAATTGACAAAGTGTTCGGATTTGAACCCAACACCCGCGGCCAGCGCGCGCCGCGAGTGTGCCAAGTGCAGACGGCGCGCGCTGGCCGCGAGTTTTGGGTTCAAATCCCAACATGCTGCCCAGGTTGAAGCGATGGCTTCAAAAGTCTGGAAGGGGACATAAATTAATGAAGTCTCTTCGTATGGAGCCTCTGTTTGTCTTTACCTCAGCGACTCTGTTGATTCCGTCGCCGCCAGGGTAGACATGCCCGACCCTTCTCAAGGACCAGAGAAGTGGAGGAAGAGCTCGGACTTTAACGATGACCAGGGAGCTCATCTTCAGATCTGCCTTTGGTGATTGCCACTTCACCTTCTGCTGCAGAAGTGTAACATATTCAAGGGAGAACCGCTGCCAAAAGTGCTGTTTGATGTGTTCTATCCTCTTGAAGCGCTCCAGGTGATTAATGTTGCTGTCAGAAACCTGTGGATCGAACAATACGCATGGGACGATGAAGTCACACAAGAAATTAAAAAGTTGTGGTTCACATTTGCTGAGACTTTACCACTCCTGAATTACCTGAGAATTCCACGATAGATTCTCAGCGAAAATTCAGTAAGACATGAAATACATGTTTTCTCAGATGCATCCGAGCGAGCGTACGGTGCGTGTTTGTACATTCGATCTGAGGATCAAACAGGTTTAGTAAAGGTACACCTCTTAACCTCGAAAAGTAGGGTAGCGCCGATAAAGCCAACGACAATTCCTCGTCTGGAGTTTTGCGGAGCCTTGTTGGCTGCAAGGTTGTGTACTAAGTATTACCCTCTCTTACATTAAACGTAAGCAAATGTAAATTTTGGTTTGACTCAACTATAGTTCTAGGGTGGCTAAACACATCGCCATTGCAACTAAAAAAATTCGTTCGCAATCGCATTCACGAAATACAAGAGAGCACAGAGGGTCACGCGTGGAACTACGTACCGTCGAAAGACAATCCGGCGGATCTTGTTTCCCGCAGCCTAAAGGCTGACTCCATCAGAGATTCATCCTTGTGGTGGTCTGGCCCCGCTTTCTTAGAGAAAGACGATCGGGAATGGCCAAAAATGCCCAATCATACGAAGAAACACGATCTACCAGAATTGGTCTCTTGTTCTGTTGTAGTAACTAACAATAGTTCTAATGTCGACTCCATTAGTAGTTTAATTAACGATAGATCTAATTTAACTCATTTACAAAAATCAATAGCATACTTGCTAAGGTTTGTTCACAATTGTCGGCACAAAACCAATGCATTATCGGGTCATCTTTCAGTTGACGAACTCAAAGGGTCATTAAACCTTATCTTGCACAAAGCACAGTTGGAAATGTTTCCTGACGAGCACATGACTCTTAAAGCGGGAAAGGCTCTGCATAGAAACAACAGACTGGTGGCGTTATCCCCATTTCTGGAGCCCAATGGCCTGTTGTGTGTCGGTGGCAGACTGGATAAATCCCCATATGCCTTCGACACGAAGCATCCTATTGTGCAGCAAACATCACATAACAAAAGTCATATTTATCCAGACTCATTTAACCTATTGGCCTCGGGGTGGCAGAAATCTAGCCAAGGCTACTCCGCAGCCTAATTGTGTAAGTAAATTTTGCAACGGAAACAATCTGGTTCTTTCCCAAAAACACACACATACACAGAAAAGTTGAATGGTAGATGTGTCCGATGTTGCAGGTACAAAGCGGCATCAGAAAAACCCATAATGGGGCAGCTACCCGAAAACCGAACAAGCCTAGAATACCCATTCTTACATTGTAGTGTTGACTACGCCGGGCCAGTGATGATAGCGGACAGGAATGGTCGAGGCTGCAGACTCCTCAAGTCATTCTTGGCAATCTTCATATGTAATTCCACGAAGGTCTGTCATATCGAACTCGTCACTGCACTATCCAGCGAAGCCTTTTTGGCTGCACTTAACCGATTTGTGTCGCGTCGAGGTAAACCACAACGCATCACGTCCGACAATGGCACAAACTTCGTCGGTGCCTACAATTAGCTATCAAAGTTCCTTTTACAATCAGACCTCGAAAGTCAACTAGCTCAAGAAGGCATTGACTTTAAATTTATACCCACCTATAGTCCCCACTTCAACGGCTTAGCTGAGGCGGCTGTTCGTTCCACCAAACATCACCTTAAAAGGCTACTCCAAACCACTCACCTGACCTACGAGGAAATGGCTACTTGCCTCACTCAAATTGAAGCAGTTTTAAACTCCCGTCCCCTTACTCCTCTTTCCACAGAACCCCATGACTTCTCCGCTCTAACACCCTCTCACTTCTTAATTGGACGACCACTGTTTGATTGTCGAGAAGACGTATGGGTTGCTTGAAATAAACGTCCGAACTTCACTTAAACTCTTTATTTTAAATTACAGACCTCAAGCACAGTGTTACTTTCGGCCATCTTAATTTGCAGTGATTTCAGTGCTGTGATTCTCACAGGGTTGCCAGTTAAAAAAGGGTGACCAGCTTATGATTTAATAATTACTTTTCAACACCCTCCACCACCCAAAAGGCAATTAGACATACACAAAAAACAATGTTGAATCAATACAATATTTTTAGACTTACATAACTTACCCTTAAATGAAACATTCTCAAAATAAACTTAGTTTCTACAATAACAATCGAAATAACCGTGTGCCAAATTACAAACTTAAAATTAATATAGTTGCATTTAGAGCAATTTTTTTTTTTTTACATGGTGATACATATGTACTTAACTATCATCTTACTAGAAATGTCTTAGATCAAAGCATTAACTTAGGCTTATGAATTCAATCATTAATTTCTGACTTTACCTCAAATAAAACTATTATTTATTTATCAACTAGATGCATATACACTTATTAAACATATTATTTATTTATCAACTAGATGAAATTAAATTCAATGTACCTAATTTAGGTGCATGATTCTCTTACAATATTCAAACATTGACAGATAGAGATCTAAACACTATGTTTCTTTGAAGAAACTGCCTAAACTGTAAATAAAATTATTAATTAAAATATTAGAAAATTGGTCAGAGTTGCTCGACACTAGTGATTCCTGTGAACAGATAAATTTAGTAATTATAAGTTATACTTACTAGGCATCCGAACCACCCTCCCACGCCGAGTTGTTTTCTCTTCTGTCATATATGTTTTGACATGTTCAGCTCCTTGAAGATCTTCTATCTCTTCAGTAGTCTTTTCATTCATGGAAGGTATAGAATTATTAGGAGACTGACCTGTTAATTCCTGATTATTGTTTTGTAGTTGACTGTTCACTTCCTCGCTAGATACTTCCAGCGGATACAGCCTCTGGAACGGCCGAACCTTGTAACCTAAAGAAGTACTTACTTTCGCCGTTCTATTTAATCCATCCCTCCCAACATAGATGTCTGTTACCACTCCCAACGGCCACTTCACCCTCTTCTCTTCAGTTTCTATTAGAACAACATCTCCAATATTTAATTTAGTTTGCTTCTCTTTTCCTCTTTGTACTAAAGCTGTCAAATATTCTGCCTTAAATCTTTGTTTGAAATCATGTCTTAATTTTAACAAATATTTGAGCCTTGCATTTAATGTATTCGCATATGCAGCATCTAGATCTGTTACATCATTGTGAGGAATACTTTGAATAAAGCATGATGGTGTCAATGGTTCGAGCTGAGTGTTCTTGTCATCTTGTACATAAGTCAGTGGACGCTGGTTCATTACTGCTTCACACTCACACAATATAGTTTCTAGTTCATCATATTCCACGCGTGACTGTCCTAAAATTCTTCTTAAAAGGTCTTTCATGATACGGATGAGTCGCTCAAAAAATCCACCCCACCAGGCAGCCGTTGGAGCATTCATCTTCCACTTGATGTGTTCAATTGTTGAGCGTTTTTGTACTTCTTCCCAATCTATTTCTGTCAATCTATTCTTCGCACCAACAAAGTTTGTACCATTGTCACAAATTAGTAATTTAATTCGTCCTCTTCTCGCTATAAATTTCCTTAGTGTAAGCATAAAAGCTTGCGTCGAGAGAGATCTTGTAAGTTCTAGATGTACACAGCGATATACTGCACACGTGTATAATACTACCCATGCCTGTTCTCCATTTCTAAGTAGTAGCGGGCCTGCTAGATCGACTCCACTAACCTGGAATGGGGCTGTGCATTGTATCCTTTCGCTTGGCAGCGGTGCAGTAGGGACTTGTACTGGTTTAGATTTAAATCTAGTACATACTAAGCATGAAGCTATAACTGATTTTGCAAGGCGCCTTATTCCAATAATCCAAAATCTAGTTCTTATGTCTGCTGTAAGTTGGTTAGCACCTGCATGTTTTAGCTCTCTGTGTCTCTGTTCAACTAACCTGTGTACAATAATATTCTTTCCCGGGAGCAGAACTGGAAACTTCGTCGACTCGGGGAAATCTGAGAGTAAAAGTTTTGTTTTTACTCTTATTATACTTTCTTCATCAAGGTATGTATTAATGTCTCTTTTGTGTTCTTTAAGATATTCTTCTTCTGCTCCTTGAATTAATTTGATTATCTTCTTCTCTGCATTTTCATATTCTTCTGTTGTTATGTCCTTTTCTGTTCTCTTATTTTCTCTAGACATGTTGTGTCTAGCTCTCAGTATCCATGCCAGTACTCTTACTATCTTTGTGTATTTTGAAAAATAACAAAGAATATCTATACCTTCTTTCATAGTTAAACTCGTACTGCATGTTGTTTTAGTTGTCTTTAGCTCTTTGCATGCTTCTGTTTCATCAATTCTTATTGAAGATTTAGGCCATTCCTCAGGACCAAAACGTAGCCACACCGGTCCTTCCCACCAGCGTAAAATCAACATTTGTTCAGCATTACAGCCTCTCGAAGCCACGTCTGCCCAATTCAGGTTTCCTGGAATGTGATACCAATTGGAAGCACTAGAATTTTCTCTTATCTCTTTAACTCTGTTATGTACATATGTATTCCATGGTAAATTTCTTGTTATCCAATAAAATGCTACACATGAGTCGGTCCAGCAATATTCTTTGATTCCATTGATACCTAAACTCTGTTTAGCTTCTGCCAATAATCTAGATCCTATGAGTGCCGCAGTTAATTCTAACCTAGGTATTGATGCTTTTCCTGGAGGAGCAACTCTTGCTTTTGCAGTCATCATCTGAACGCTAACATTACCATCTTTTTCTGAGCGAAGGAGTACACATGCCCCATAGGCAGATTTGCTAGCATCGCAAAATAAATGCAAACTCATTGTACTGCCTGACATAACATGATTAGTCAGTCTCCTCGGTATTTTGCAATCTTTCAAACATGCTATGTGTTTGTACCATTTTGCAAAATCTGCCTCTAAATCAGCTGGCAGAACTTCTTCTCAGGTAAGACCGCGTCGCCACGTTTCCTGCATGATTAAACGAGGAGTAAGGGTAGTAGCACAAAAGTAACCTGCCGGATCATATATTCTCTGTATTAGAGACATTAAATCCTTTTTAGTAATCTGACCAAGAGTTGAATATAAAGGTAAGTTACCCAGATTACAGCTAAGTGTGTCTGTCTCAATATCCCACAGTAGTCCTAAGATGGAAACTACATTATTATCAGTCTCATTGATTTCCATCGGTGAGGTTACCCACTGCCTTAGGTCAAACTTACCTTGCTTCATGACTTCCTTTGCTTCTGTCATAAATTTACAAGTCTCTTGCTCTGTGTCCATGCTTGTGATGCAATTATCTACATAAAAGGATTTGAGTAGAATGTCAGCAGTGTATTTTTCCTTACCTGTGAATTGTTTCAAGTGGTGGTTGATAGTGGCAGACAGCAAAAATGGACTAGAGGTCAAACCAAATACCACCCTACAGTGCCTGTATTCTATCAATTCTGTCTGTGAATCATCTTTCCACCACAGAAACCTTAGATAGTCTCTGTCTATAGGTTTGATAGAAACATTTAGGAAAGCTTTTGCAATATCAGCAGAAATTCCTATTGCACCTCTTCGAAAACCTTGATAGGTTTTTTACTGATGTAGGTGAGGTATTTTATCTAAGAAGTTCAAACCTTTGTTAAGATAAGAATTGAGAGATCTACCGTTTTTATCACATGCTGATGCATCAAAAACTGGTCGCAATTTTGTAGTTAGACTTGTGTCTTTTTCTACCCCACGGTGTGGCAAATAATGAGCTGATTGTGTTAAGTCAGACTCTGGTACCTTCTCTATTATACCATCACTTTCCCAGTTATCAATATTAATATTATATTCATTAAACTTACCGGATGATATTAGTCTTTTGGTACTAGATACCAATCTTCTTTCAGCTAGTCCACGGTTGCTCAGCAAGTCTTCATGTCCTACCTTAAGTGGCAGCGCTACTTCATATCGCCCTTCTTGATCGACAGTGATGCTCTCCTCAAACGATATGACAGCATCGGCTTCTGCTTGTATTTTTGTTTTATTCTCCATAGGATCCCTGATGCCGAGCAACTCCAGTGACCAAAAATCTGTAATCTCTGATGAGCAGAATAAAGTATTAGTTGTATTACCCTTAGATTTATTTACTTTACCCTGTAACACCCATCCTAATTTGGTTTTTATAGCAAATAATCCCTCTTTTAACATTATCATAGTATTGGTCATTATGAAACCTGTATAATCTGCCCCAATCAACAATGAAATGTCTGTAAAGTTTCCCTTATCTGTATCTGTCAATTCGATACCATGTTTTTTCATGATAGCATCACAATCTTTTTCTTTAATATAACTAGGTAAGTTACTACAAATAACAGACTGCTCAAGAACCATCAAATTTATTTCAAAAGTTTGACTACACATGCTTTGGACAAGGACTTTATAAACATTGTGTTCACTGGACTTTACCTTGACTCCGCTGAACAAGTTGTGTGTCAACACTTCTTTACCTGAGCTTTGTATACCTAATTTTTGCGCTATGTCTCTCCTTAAATAAGATCTTTGAGCACCATTATCTATGAGAGCTCGAACAATTACTTCTTTGTTTCCGTTGACTATCTTCACCATCATAGTTTGTAATAATGTTACATTATTTCCTTGTGAAGAAAGGTTGCTCATAGCCTGATTTGCTGGTTGATCCTTTTGAGTCCTATCTGTATTTCCATAGCCGAGACAAAGTACTGCTGAATGTTTCTTCTTGCATAAAAAACATTGTACAAATGCTTTGCATACTTTTGCATGGTGTCCACGTTTTAAACACAGCATGCAAGCATTCTTCTTTTTGATGTGCTCTTTACGTTGATCTATGCTTAACTTGCATAGTTTATAGCACTCGGTGCTGGAATGATCTTTATCACACCAGAGACAAACGTTTCTTTTTTCACCTTTTAATACTCTGTCTACAAGTGTTGCTGCTGTCGGTTCTTGAGACTCTTTTTCAAACTGTTCGTCTTTTCGAATTTCTAGTGAAGAAAATTCTGTTGCGATTTTAATTCTTTGTTCGCTTTCAACTTCCTTTTTCAAAAAATCTAATAGCGCGCCAAGTTCGTCTCCGCTTGTTGGTCTTAAGCGTTCCCACATTCTTAGTATATCCATGGGTAATGTGGACTCAACCATTGGTAATATGAAAGAGGCATATCCTTGTTTAGTCACACCAAGTGTTTCTAGCGCTCTAAGATGAGTGCTGAGGTGGTCATAAATATGGGTCAAACTCTGATTACTTTTATTCATTATCATTTTGAGTAACTCTCTTACGTATACTTGAATGAGGAGCTCATCACGTGCATATCTCTGTTTCAAGTCGGTCACAGCCTCCTTGTAACTTTTGGACGTAGACGGATAAGATTCTATGAAATCCCTTACCTCAGTTCCGGGAGTCATTGCTTGAATGAGATATTGAAATTTATCAGAGTCATCCAAGGACGCATCTTCATGGATTTTTTGGAACTGACCCCAGAAAGCCATCCAATTTTTCACATTGCCATCAAATCTCTTTGTTTCTAGAACTGGCAGCTTATATTTTCTGATATTACTATTAATAGTTTCCGTTGTAACTGGTAACGAAGAATTTTTCTTTGTTTGTTCCAACGTCAGCCATTTTTTCTTGTACGCCATTACTTCTTCTAGTTCCTTTTCAAATTCGGCGTCGGTACAATCGCTCTCGCCCATTAAATTTTCAATGTCGGCATCGAGCCCTTGCATTTTAACAACTATTTCGGCCAATATTTTATAATAGGAATCGTGTTCCTTTCCCTCCAATTGCCCGATTTGACTGCAAACCTTTGTAAATTGAGTCCGCGTGGCTCGACGTATTTTCTTTTTGTTCTCCATGATTGTCTTCTTGTGATTCTTACAAAATAACGGTCGCCAGGTGTTTGATTGTCGAGAAGACGTATGGGTTGCTTGAAATAAACGTCCGAACTTCACTTAAACTCTTTATTTTAAATTACAGACCTCAAGCACAGTGTTACTTTCGGCCATCTTAATTTGCAGTGATTTCAGTGCTGTGATTCTCACAGGGTTGCCAGTTAAAAAAGGGTGACCAGCTTATGATTTAATAATTACTTTTCAACAACCACTGAATGCTATTCCTCATCCACAGGTTTCTGACAGCAACATTAATCACCTGGAGCGCTTCAAGAGGATAGAACTCATCAAACAGCACTTTTGGCAGCGGTTTTCCCTTGAATATGTTACACTTCTGCAGCAGAAGGTGAAGTGGCAGTCACCAAAGGCAGATCTGAAGATGGGCTCCCTGGTCATCGTTAAAGACCGAGCTCTTCCTCCACTTCTCTGGTCCTTGGGAAGGGTCGGGCATGTCTACCCTGACGGCGACGGAATCACCAGAGTCGCTGAGGTAAAGACAAAGAGAGGCACCATACGAAGAGCCTTCAATAATTTATGTCCCCTTCCAGACTTTTGAAGCCATCGCTTCAACCCGGGCAGCATGTTGGGATTTGAACTCAACACTCGCGGCCAGCGCGCGCCGTCTGCACTTGGCACACTCGCGCGCAGCGCACGCGTCGTCGATGTGTGGGTGAGCGGCGCGACATCAACGCAGCACGGCGCGGGTCGAGGACCACTCGCTACCACGGACTCCACCGCGACAGTCGACACCTCTTCCTAATCTCTCATTGTTTGTCCGGGACAGTTTATTGTACTTTAAATAATACAACGGCTTTAAAACCAACCGCCTTTTTATACAGTCCACTCATCTCTTCATCCACGAGCTAACACAAAGTTAAAGCGCATCATAGTTCACGAGCAACAAGCCCACTATGACGTCACTTTGTCAGTATAACGTGACGTTACACTGACAAAGCGCGCAGTGCGTTGAAATATCGTGGTAATTTTTTGTTTACGTGGCAAAAGAAAAATGCGTGTCCAATATTTTTACTTTATCTAACTGATGGACTAAATGGATATATTCAATACGAGTAAGAACAATAAAAAGTCTGCAAGAGTAGTACCAATCTTTAATGTAAACAAACCAAAATTTCCATCTGGGCTGTAAAGTTTTCAGTCCATACCGGGGAGTCTTTTGCCAAAGGCACTGTCAGGCCAACCCATGCATGCTATCAAGCTCAGAATAAGTGTATATATAGTATACCAATCGATCTACCTAAAGACCAGCTACCCTTAAATGGATGAGCATTTTTGTAGAGGTGTTTGTCAGTAAACAGCGATCAGCATCCAGCCAAGTTGAAAATCTACAATCTGTAGCGGCACCGACGCCGCTACTTACGAACTAATGACATGACGCCACACAAATCCTGCATCGCGCAAGCAAAGTTTTAGGCGCGATTAGAACACATACAACAGTCCGACAACAAACGTTGGGCAGTTGCCCGGACCAGACATAACACCCGTCTGGTCGGAGGATCCTCCCTTTTCTATGGAGGTTTGTGGGACTTTACACCCTGTTCCACATGCCTCCAAAAATCGATAACGTTAATAGAAAATGAATCAATGTATGAGAATGATACATCTGAAATTTTAGTCACGTGGTCTGCACCTGTAGCCAAGTTGACAATCTACAATCGATAACGCTAGTAGAAAACGAATCAAAATATGGGAATGACACTTCTGAACGTTAAGTCACGTGGTCCGTCATTCATGTTCCTACTATAGTCCGACGATCTTTGCGGTTTCGTTCATAACAGCTCCACAGTAGCCTACGGATAATGGTATTTTAAGTCCGCTTTGTAAACCCCAAAAGTAACGTGGCTAACCTCTTTCTACATTTGTGTGATTAGATCTTATTATCTGTCGAGGATTAAGCTTATAAGAAATAGACAATAACGGCTATTTTTTAACCGACGAAAAAAAAGGACACGGTTCTCAATTCGACATGTATATTTTTATGTATGACCCGCATATCTTTATATAGAGGTCCGATTTCAAAAAATATTTTGTTTTTGGAAAGGGACCCCAAAGTTGGCCTCATTTAAATTTTAAAAATAAAACCACCTCTGAAGGTAGAAAAAAACATATATTGATATTTTTCCACTGAATTTTTGAACCGATTCTGTTGAAATTAAGTAAACTGAAAACCGAAAAAAGAAATTTTTAACAAAAAAAAAACTACCGACGAAATAAGGAACTGAAAAGCAAAAAAATTATAAAAATCTTTTAGTCTAGCATTTTGAGGCGGCGCCAAACAAACTATCAACGAAAATCAACCTAGCTACAATCATTCTACGGTTTATGTAATTAATTTGCATGTTTGTTTGTTTGATGCCAACTCAAAATGCTAGACTAAAGATTTTTCTTTTCAGTTCCTTATTTCGTCGGTAATTTTTGTTGTTAAAATGTGTTTTTACTCGAATCGATCAACAAAATTCATTCATTCTAGTTCTTAACAATTTCAATAAAATACACACGTTTCCAATCAAAATATTTTAATAACAAAATAAAAGTAATGTTATAAAAATAACCCAAAAATCAATGTAGAACTAAACATAATCAATATTGGCTTTAGGGCTAATTTGTGGCACACAATATACTCCAAACTTTAAAAAAAAGAACAAATAACTAGGAATCACGATCACATTTACATAATTTGGACATCGATAGGTACAATTAATCTAAATAAACTAACAAAGAATACTAACATTACATAGAAACATCACGCTTTTCCTCATATGTGATAGGAATGAACAGAAATATCGCACAAGTTTTTATTACTTTCTAGAAAATGTTCTCCTCAATCTTTCTTGGTTCTTTGGCGAAATTACTGATTTAGTGTTACATGTTATTTCACCCAGTCCCATTTAACTGTGCACCTGAAGCGGTGACGTCACACTGACAAGATGCTTTCGCTACAGAACGCACGAGGCGAACGCGGGGCGCCGCGCGGGGAAGCTGGAGAGGTGTTGCATTTCAGCGAGGTGCATAGTTTTTTTTATTGTCTTTAGGCTCGCGCTCGACCACTATCTCACCAGGTGGTAAGCGATGATGTGGTCGACGGTGAAGCACGCTTGCCTAGAAGACATCTATTCACTCTTGACTTAAATACCCCTAGATTATAGCTATCGGGAAACACAGAGTTTTGACAGAGGAATGCCAGACAATTAAGAGTTGAGTCACAGGCTGTATCTGCATGAAAAAACATGTCACAGCTTCAAAAAGAATAAAAACCTCACAAAAAAGTTCCTAACGTTTTGGTACGTGTAGGACAAGAATATATTCTGAACAGGCGTAAAAAAGGATTATCGTAAACTACACAATCTTAAAAAATCTAACCCTCAAAAGTGTTTACAAAAAATAATAATAAATTGTGCCGAAAACTCCTAAACATCATATTTAGACTTAATTATTATTATTATTTTAATAATGTACTAAGTACAGTAATATAACTATCAAATACAGACACTCTAAAACAATTCTTACAATAGACACCTCCATACCCTGGCCTTGAAGAGTATAGACCACGGAGAGTTCACGGGTAATTCTGAACCATCATCAAACCGACCTCCAAGCTATGTCAGTTTCCAGTCTAACCAGATCTAGCAGAATACTGATATTCCAGCTTATACAATGACATGTAAATGATGGTTGTAATCCAGCCGCTTAAAGCGATTCAACTGATCCCACGAGTGTTTGAGGGTAGTTTTACAAAACTGCATTGCGCAGGCGCATGCGACAGAACAGTAGAAACGCCAGTAGTGCCGCGAGCGCCGCGCCGGCTAGTAGTGTGGTCTCGTCACGACGAGCACCACCTGCACGCTCTACTACTGTGCTCTGCAAACACAAACAACGGTAATAAATTAATAAAATATTGGATCATCATCATCCAATTAGTTGACTAAACCATCACACGTACTTATTTAAACTTTTTTATGTATTAAAGTAGCTCTCTCTCTTCTCTTAGATGATGTTTTACCTCTAAGGTTTCATTTAAATATTGGATAAGCTCTGAGAGTTTCATACCTGTTCTTCAAAATGCCTAACATAGTAGTAGTCTAATTTTGCTTTCCATCTGATCTCCACATACACCAAGGCCTCTAATGACTCCAGCTATAATGTCTCAATCAACCTAGCGATATTATCTTTCACACATTCGGTCTAAACGTACATATCAGTTTTGAATCAGTTACTTACCCATCCGCCATGCCTGATGGCCCATGGTGTGGCGCACTGGGCCACGTGCTTGGCGGCCCAGTCCACTGCTCTGCACCATCCTCCCACTCTGACGGCGCGTGCGCACACTTCGCAGAGAAACGCTAATATAACCAGCGCCCTTTGCTCTGAGTGGACACATGCCTGGAAATATTTATAAAGCTGATTTTGAAGATTGTTTAAGAAGCGTAAGAGGCAGTTTTATATATCAAGACGGTCACTCTATTTTCAAGTAGGTAATACAACTCCTGAAAGTCAAAGCAAAAGTACCGATCAAAAATATGGGACGAGGTTATGAAGCTCGACGTGCCCCAGAAAAAAAAACGTCATTAGAAATTAACAAGAGTTCTTTTGTTATCGATGAAGAAGCTTTAAACTGCTACATGGTTGGTACTTCTCAGGTCTGATAGTAGCTACAGATCTAGAACTGGTTATGGTCTCACTCTCAATAAAAAGTAAGGAAAGTAACGGCCAGTTAAACACTTGGAACACAAAATTGTAGGGCAATGCAATGATTAGAAAATTAGATGATTTATTATCAGGGCTAGCACTTTTAGTTGTATTCAAGTAACAAAGTAAACCGGTCACAGCATCAACATTCACTTTTAAGTGACAAATGTCAAGAGAATCGACTACCCGACTATAATGAAGAGGGCAGATGACACTAAATAAGTGTCATTGACCACCAGGGTGGCAAACACAACAAGTCAGTGCCAGCCACCACCCCGGTGGCAAGCTCGAAGGGCTGAGATGGGAATAAACCTTATTTAGATCACTACAAACAAAATGTAGATCCATTGTCGTCGTTGAAACATATAATAGTCTTTCTAATAGAGCCTACAACATCATCACAAAGGAATCTCCAATCGCACATCGTTATCATCATCATCATTCATCATTTCAGGCGAAAGACGTCCACTACTGAACGGCCTGCCCCCAAGTGTCACCGATCCCATGCGTCTCGCATCCAGCGGATTTCCGCAACCTTAACAATTTTATCGTAATCTACAGCTAATCTCATTGAACTACCACCAAAACTATATGTAACTGATTGAGTATCTCCTCTTTACCTGACACAGCTCCTGCATGATATCCTCAAACTCCACCTCATCGAGACACAGCAGAGATATGTGTTCTGCTTCAGCTGCCAGTCGAGCCCGTGCCTTCGTCTCCCTGAATCTTCGGGCTGCCCGCTCCAAGGATCGCCAGTCGCGCCAGTACATCCACCATCCTCTGAAATGATTAAAGGAAGAACTGCAGATCGTATAGTGTTTTATGACTATCTATCTATAATATAAAAATGAATCGCAAAATGTTTTGGTAAGCGCATAACTCAACAACGCCTGGACCAATTTGGCCAATTCGTTTTTTTTAATGTTCGTTGAAGTTCAAAGATGGTTTTTACGGCGAGAAAAAATCTAATAATTGCGGAAAAACCCTAAAAACAGCCCTTTTCTTTTTCCCATACAAAAGTTTTCTAACTAAAACGTAGAGTCAATTTGAGGTATTTACAATAGCAATAAAGCTCAAATTAAATTAAGCTTGCTATTTTTGCTTTGTGTAGGGTAGGGTAGTGTAGGGTAGGGTAGTGTAGGGTAGAGTAGGGTAGGGTAGTGTAGGGTAGGGTAGTGTAGGGTAGAGTAGGGTAGGGTAGTGTAGGGTAGGGTAGGGTAGTGTAGGGTAGGGTATGGTAGTGTAGCGTAGGGTAGGGTAGTGTAGGGTAGGGTAGTGTAGTGTAGGGTAGGGTAGTGTAGCGTAGGGTAGGGAAGATAGTGTAGGGTAGGGTCGTGTAGGGTCGGGTAGGGTAGGGTAGGTAGGGTAGATAAATGTTTGGTGTTTTTATGGCAAAACAAAGTTTGCCGGGTCAGCTAGTCTATAATATAAAAATTAATCGCAAAATGTGTTGGTAAGCGCATAACTCAACAACGCCTGGACCAATTTGGCAATTTTTTTTTTTAAATGTTCGGTGAAGTTCAAAGATGGTTTTTACGGGGAGAAAAATTCTAATAATTGCCGGAAGAAAAATAAAAACAGCCCTTTTCTTTTGCCCATACAAAAGTTTTCTAACTAAAACGTAGAGTAAATTTGAGCTTTATTGCTATTGTATAAGCTATTTTTGCTTTGTGTAGGGTAGGGTAGTGTAGGGTAGGGTAGGGTAGTGTAGGGTCGGGTAGGGTAGGTAGTGTAAGGTAGGGTAGGTAGGGTAGGTAGGGTAGATAAATGTTTGGTGTTTTTATGGCAAAACAAAGTTTGCCGGGTCAGCTAGTATTATTATATAACAAAGTCCCTCGCCGCGTCTGTTCGTGATAAACTCAAAAACTACTGAACGGATTTTCATGCGGGTTTCGCCAGTAGAAAGAGTGAAAAACGAGGAAGGTTTTGGTACATAATTTGTCACGAGCGAAGCCTGGGCAGGTCGCTAGTATATCTATAATAGCCTAAGATCCCGCTACAAAAATCTGCAGGTCACATGCCAGATGCCAGATGAAAGGCTAGATGCGGCCAGGCAACCCTGCAACAATCTATTCTACTATAAATAATTTATTAATAAAAATCTAGTTTCATCAGAAACAAAATACCTCCAGATTTTTGCAGTGGAATCTTATACTATTAATATGACGACACTGTTAGCGCAGTCATGGTTGAGCGATCGACTGCTGCTCTGCATGTCGCGGGTTCGACTCCCGCACGGAACAAACATTTGAATGGCCTACAGATAGTTGTGCTGGATCTGGGTGTTTGTGTATGTTAGTTTATATGTTTGTAAGCGCATCAACGATATAGGAGAAATTCCTAGTGTGGGGCAACGACTTTTTTTAAATACATAATTTTTAAATACATACATAGCAAATCCCACCCATACGCACAAAACGTTTTGGGAACACTTTTCTTATGCGTACAGCTAAGGAGTGGAATTCCCTGCCGGAGTCTGTGTTTCCCGATAGCTACAATCTAGGGGTCTTTAAGTCAAGAGTGAATAGGTTATTTCTAGGCAAGCGTGTTTCACCGTCGACCACATCATCGCTTACCATCAGGTGAGATTGTGGTCAAGCGCGAGCCTATAGGTTATAAAAAAAAAACCGTTAAGAAAATGCGAAACAAAGCCCTCTTTGTTTCGCATTTTCTTAACGGTTTTATGGCGTCACTTTATTTCTGTTTCCACGATTATTTTATATCAACAGAGAGAAATCTAGAAGATGAGGAGCTGGTGGCTGAACAACCACAGCCGTTCGGCTCGATATTAAATGTTAAGCAACGCTGGCCAAGATCGGTCTATAGATGGGCGACAATTTCAACTTACCGAGATTTCGAAACAAAATGTGTATCGGAAAGCACGTTAGGGGCCTACTCTTCTTGAATGGCCAGGCTTACTATTTTTTCAAACCTTTAAAGGTTTGAAAAAAAGGAAAAACAATAATGATTCATGTAAATGTAATTTTTTTGTAAGACTTTTGCTTTAACAAAATATATATACAAATATTACCACTACTTTCGCCTACTCTTCCTAAACGACTTAGATGTTTAAAAATATGTATGGTTAGAATTTCTTCTTAATCGACATGGCTTATGTAAATCAAAAAATATTTCATAAACAAAACTATCCAAAAGGAGGTTCAATATTGATATTCTGGCTCTGAGCGGGTGCAGGGCCGCTTTGTAAATAGCATTAGGGAATAAATACGCTTTAAGTTATTAAATTTATTGGTCCCGGTTGCCATTCGCAAATATTTAACGCCATACTAATTCAGTTGGGAAAATGCTAGAATCTAGAAAAACTTAGTAGGTGTACTCTCAGTTTACCTCTGATCGGGTTTCGCCGGTGCCACAAAGCAGGGCGGCGGCCTCAGCTGCTCCAACCTCAAATGCTGCAGCAGCAGTGCCCTGAACAGCCGCACACCCCGCTCTTCTTCCTCACCCTGAAGATCAGGTCCTCGCCAGTGACCCTGGCACTCGTCTCGCCTTTCCTCGTCTAGTGAGACCTGGCGCAGAAGTGGAGCGCGAGGAGTATCGTAGTCTTCTAGGCCTTGGACGCTGCATGCTGAGGGAATTGGTTTAGGTTACATGTGGTGTATCAAATAAATATATTATATTTTTCTTTATAGTTGTGTTTTTAGAGAAATATCTACCTAAACCAAAATGTCTTGTTGATCTAGTGCCACTACAATGCTAGTATTCTGTGTTTGATCGGGCAAAATTTTACTGGGGTTTGCCTAAGAAGAAATAAAAAAATAAAATAAAGATTTTTATCTTCATACTAATACCGCCTATTCTTTTTTAAACTTATTCATACTACTCGTATTCCTCTTTCATGCCTCTCGTACTTTTAATAATTTAATGAACAAAAAGTGCAATTGATCACAGGATATACAAAAGTGCTGTTTATTACAAATATGCAAAAAGTGCTGGTTATCACACATAGTACAAAAGTGCTGTTTATCACAGCGAAAGTTAATAAAAAACATAAATTATGCCTTACAATAGGGATGAGAAGCACAAAAGTGCTTTTCACCATACAGACAATTCCTAAGAACCCCTTAGGGGTAGACCTATTTAATCTTAAAGTCCTATTTATTAGGTACCAACACTACAGAACAAGCTAGGTATCTATATATCTGCCACCGTAATATTTACCGAAACCTTTTAGATTTTCACTAGCTACTAGCTTTTCCTCGCGTCTTCGCTCCCGTCAACTGGCTAGGTAGCCAGCCTGCTGGGGTAGGTAGGTTCCTACCCTACCTTACCTTATCCTACCCTACTCTACCTACCCACCCTACCTACAATTTTTTTTTTGGTACATAAAGTAGCCTATGCCCTTCCTCAGGATACCATCTAACTCCTTGCCAAATTTCATTGAATTCCGTTCAGTGGTTTAGGCGTGAACAGCTAACAGACAGACAGATATTTTTGAATTTATAATTTTAGTATGGATTACTTAAAAAACATCATCATAGAGCACTTAAAACTTCCTATAGGTCTGTTACCATTTATGAGTTAATGTATAAAGTGGGTCACAACGCTAATGGCTTTCACCATACTAAAATAAAAGCCAAGTCACCCTGAAAGCCCAACGTACAAAAACAGTTATGTTACCTTGACACGTTGTGACCGTATAACAACACTAGGTTACACACTACTTACATACATAATTATACACGCGTTAATTACACCGCTTTATTAAGCAATCAAGACTATGATTGTACATAGTTTTACACGCACACTTTATACCATGCGTGTTACGATTTTAAAAACACGTGGTTAGTAAATATTTGTTGAGAAAATGTTTACAGGTTTATGGCATTGGTTATTTAGCAAATCATATAGTACATGCGAGTACATACAGGTACATCTACGCCTTTTTCCTATAGGGGTAGTAGGATCCTTTACGAAGATTAATGAATTTATTTATTTTATTTAAAGGATGGTTATGGAGATAATTTTCTATTGCTATTATATTTTTGCAAAGCTTTTCTCTATTGATGTAGAAAAGCGTCATTACTTTACTAATAATAAAAAAACAACTATAAGAAAATAGCAAGGAAGATAATCCTACTTTAATTATAATTAAATTAAAATTCATTTATTTCAGGTTATGTATAACCCATATCAGAAAACATCTTCAAATGAAATTATTCAATAATAAATACAAAATCACAAATAGGTAAATAAAAACAAATAAATACAACATCCAAACATAAAAAAAAATATATTCAAAAATAGCTGTTACTAATTTAATACATTTTTTTCCCGCAAAGAAGTTATCCAAATTCTGGCAAAACATAATGATAATAATAATATAATATACGTATCCATGATGACAAAAAAGGTTCAGATCCGATGAAAACATAACGCAAATCAATAAACAAATGAATAAATTTGTAAAAAGAATGCCCTGTTTTTTAAATAAAATTAATTTGAAATTCGAATTCTTATCCAAACAAAAAAATGATTTTATTTGAAATGTACTGCAGAACAGAGGTAAAGACCTATTATTTGAAACACTGTTGTATGATAATACCTTTATTACGATGATATTATTATGTTCCCCTGTGATATTTTTCGACATTCACGCGCGCGAACTACTGCCTGAAGCTAGTTCGCAATAATCCAATTTTTATCAATTATATCTTATAGCTGCGTCAACTAAAGGTGTTAGCGTATATGCTAGTATAATAAAATAAAATAAAAAAGCCTTTATTCTACCATAAATACCAGGCCCCTCAGAAAGTATTGCGAAAAAAAGTTTTTATATATGGGAGACTGGCCAGTTATAATGTTTTTCGAAAATATGATTATTTATAAGTAAAAATAAGTAAGTTCCAATTTCAAAATTTCCCTCCACATTTTTTGCGAGTTAATTCAAAGTATTGTGTCTCACTGAAATATGGATCTGCGCCGGGAACATTTTAGAGCTATGATTTTATACGATTTCAAGTGTCGCCTGAAACCGGATGAATCGTACGATAGACTTCAAATGGCATTCATGGATGAAGGCCCTTCCAAGGCAACCGTGTATCGTTGGTATAACGAATTCAAGCGCGGTCGACCAACTTTGGGGGATGACGAAAGAAGCGGTCGCCCTTTGACGGCTGTTACCGAAGAAAACGTGCTAGCAGTGAAAAATTTAATCCAAGACAATAGGCGAATTACATATCAGGAGATTCAACACATATTGAAGATTGGATCGGGAAGCGTTCACGAGATTCTACACAGCCATCTTCGCGTGAGGAGGATAGTATCACGCTGGGTGCCGCACAACCTCACCGATGCTCAGAAGCAGGCCCGGGTGGAATGGTGCCGTGATATGCTTAACAAATTTGAAGCAGGCTCGTCTCGGCGTGTTTACGACATCGTTACAGGTGATGAGTCCTGGATTTATCAATACGACCCAGAAACCAAGCGCCAGTCGACTGTTTGGGTGTTTCAAAATGAGCCAACGCCTACCAAAGTGAAGCGATCTAGAAGCGGGGGTAAGATTTTGATCGCTAGCTTTTTTAATTTGACTGGCCACTTGGTATCAATTCTGTTCGCGACGATACGTCACCTTTAGATAGGTTGTCATATGTAAAATATAAATAGTATTGACAGACACACGTCTGCTCACCCCAGAGCGCCATCGCATACTAAGCGATGTCGGTAGGTGAAAAAACCTTTTATAGTAAAGCTCGTAACTAATTTTTGCTCATGTTTTTGAGACACTAAAATTATATTTTATGTGTCTATCAGTAGGTAATAGAATTATATAGTCTAATAACAATAAATTAGAAGCTTTAATATGCATACTGATTGTGTTATTACGGAAAGAAACAAGTATTTAACTCCGTAAAAGACAACCGTCCTCAACGAGCGTTTAGTTCACAATGACCTGTAAGAGGGCGGCACCTTATATTTATACTAAAACCAGTTTTTGTAGAATTTTGATAACTTTAAACTCATGTTTTGGGGGCTTTTACATAGTTTATAGTGTGAATATAGCGCTTATGTGTTAGAATTATACATAAGGTACCTTAGTTATATGATAAATGTATAGGTTTAAGGAAATAAAAATATTTTGTTTACTTATTTTAGACCCCCCGTTTTGAGCAGGGTATCAGGTGGTGCTATAGGTATTCTATTCACCAACCAATCAGATTGCTTCCTTACACATAATTGTTTTGTTAGGAAACACCAGCTAGGTGTTCTAGATAGGATGGCTGGATGCCATGACTGAGAAATTATACATAATAGCAGTACATGGCCAGTCTTAATGCATTTTTACTCTAAAAAGGGAAATATACATACGTTTTACTCAAGTAAGTGTTTGGAAAATTCGATACAAGCCATTTTAGCGCTTCTAGGTGACCTAGAATTTTGTCTAGGCCCTATAAATAGACAGCACCTATGTAATTCTAGTACATAGGCGTCACTTACTTGAGAGGATGTGTCTGTGTATGCCGGCATGGACGTTTCTATGCGGCTGCCGATGTGTCACTGCGTCCAGGGACATTTGGTGCCTGGTCAGCTATAGATATGCTGTCTGAAGCATTACCTTCGTGGACCCTCAGGCAGGCGCCTACACTCAGTCATGACACAGAGCTAGTATATAGGGGTATGTAACGCACACAGACACATTAAAGATGTGAGACGACGTAAAATTTAGTATTCGGCCGCTTCCCGGCACCTTAAGCTGCGGAAAGGCTGGTGGTACACCCATCAGGGTACCGCCGTCAGACAGCCTAGTTTTCCAGCTACCCAACCACACTTCCGGAAGGAGCTTAGCTCTGGTGGTTGAGGAGTTAAGCGACCTGATATGGTGCGAGGTTACATGGATTTGCTATGTAAACAAACTTGTAACAAACGATAACTCATCGGGGGTTGGACATGTAGCTACCGGACTTCTACCTTGGGATAGCCCATCACGAGGGCTACCCGGGTGTGAATGTAACTTGAAAATCCACCCAGCAGTCTGAGTAGGAATCGAGTTTATGTGCCAAGATCAGGGGCATAAGCTAACTTCTCGCACCATTTCGCGGCTGTACGCCTGAATGTTTTGAATATAACTGTAACACTTATGTGTGTCAACGGCCCAGTAGGAGGGCTCCAAGTCCCTCGCTGGTACCCTAGAGCTAACATGTCTAGTTTTAGGAGAAACTCGATTGTAAAGCTTCAAACTGGCGGGAATTCCCTTTCTTCGACGTTCTCCTTACGAGAACTCCCTGATGGTAGGGGCTAGGGACCTGGATCAAAGACCGGAGGGAAGGTCTCTTCGAGACCTATCCAAAAATACAAGTTTCACCAGAATCGGTCCAGTGGAAGGGTAGTTCCTGTCAGTTTCAAGCTACGAGTCTTAGCGTATATTTTTTGAAAAATAAAAGTTTTTGCGGTCGGAATGTTGTGGTCCTCGTCGCAGTCGAGTTCGCCTCTTTAATAGTGCGCAGGCGCGTGAACATTTCGTAGCCATTATTTCACTTAAAGTATTTCCACGCATCATTGCGCTTCGAGGACCATGAAGGAACATCGCTTCTGGCCATGAACAAATAGTTTTATTTAACCTGGACATCACGTTTTTCACCTCAACCTACTTGGCAGCCTTCAAGTGTCTCCAAGGTCCATAGTTACCAGATGACAACTGAACAATAGGTGCAAGGGGCGTCAACGCGTTCAAGCAGGAGCCTTACAACCTCCTGATTGCCTGTCGGTCTTGGACGATCACGTCCGTCCCGTACATTTGCTGGTCCTGTCGAGCCGAATATTGGTAACCTACGGACCATTTGCTGGTCCTGTCGAGCCGAATTTTCTGGGAAACATACCAGACCTGCGGACGCTGTGAAGATATAGGCCAACGAAGAGCCTTGTTCCCGAGAACAAAGAAAACTGATGTCCCGGACGCTGTGAAAATATAGGCCAAGGAAGAGCCTTGTTCCCGAGAACAAAGAAAACTGATGTCCCATTCCTGTGAAAAAAGAAACCTGATGCCCTGGGGACACGAACGCTGCCTTGAGAACAAACAAGCCTGATGTAAAGTGACCTTATATACTGAGGTTACATTCCTGTTTCTTGGGTAATGTCAAAACGTATCGTTCCTGTGAAAACTAGTACCTGAGAACAAAGAAAACTGACGCTCACGCCTGTGAACATTCGTGAGAACAAAGAAAACTGATGCTCAAATATCTCAAGGTACCCTCAATATAAATCTGGTAAGATTACACACCACACAAATGTGCCAACTGGGGTACTAAGCGTTGCGTTCGTGAGAAAAGTTCCAGGGAAATAAGAATACTGACGTTCCATCTCGTAAACCTTACAAGTGCCAGGGTTAAGATCATGTTTCTTTAACAGTCAAAAACATAGCGTACACTCTGGGACGATAGAAACCCGTTTCCTGGGTGAGATAACCCAGTTACTGGTCAGCAACCGTATTACTGGGTGATTAGCGTCGTCAAAAGGCGCAACGTACTATCGTCTCATAGTAGAAACTTCCAGAGCGACTACAGTCGTGAAGAGTGCACGAGTGGATTAGGCCCACGCGTGGACTACCTGGAAGACAACCATTTTGCTGGGACACAGCAGCCATTCCTGAGCTATTCCTGTGGTTCTACCGGCTTCCTGAGAAGCTAACCGTTCCCGTGTGATTACCGTCGCGAAAAGACGGTTTTTTGAGCTGTTTCTGTTGTGTAACCTGCTTACTGAGAATTCACAGTAATCGAAGATTACACAGAAACTGTATCCTGAAGGAATATAGCATAGCCTGAAGAGTTATCGCTAGGAAACTCATAATCGGAGTTTTCAAACAGCGTGTTGGGAGCTCGTTTAGGAGATAGAACGAACATACGACGTTCATAGAATTCCTGAAGGGTTACGGCTGAAGGATTATCGCTGAAGCGTTATCCAAGAAGAGGCTTACACACAGAAGCATATTGAATAGTCGTGTGGGCGACTTGTTCTATAAAATAGAACGAAAAAATAGTTGCTGAAATTTCCTGAAGCGTTATAGCTGAAGGCTTATTTTTGACTTAGAATTTGTTTAAAAACAAATAGTCGTTATCGAGATAGAAGCTCTCGATCGAAGTCTGGAGTTTCAAACCTGGATATCTGGAGTCTGAAGTGACTACTAACGTCAAGAGTTGGACCAACAGTTCAGTGATTGGTACCAGACCGGCTGCTCAACCTTGGAGGCTGCTGGACAAGTTGACACTTAGACAACAGTAAGTACAGTGAAAACATATGCTCATGTGCTTACCCATTTTGTGTTGAAAGTCTTATAGTGAACTTGTTTACGTATCAACATTGAAGTTTGAAGCTGATTTGGAACTTATAGTTTTGAAGACTGACTAGCGACTTATAGTTTGAAGAATAACCTGGAGTTAAGAGGGTCGGATATAACCCAGAGTTACCACTTAGCAGTTTTCAAGAAAAAATTAAGTTTGGACATAGCCGTTTTGAAGCTCGAAAATAGATGTCAACCAGTTCGTGTTGAAGTCTAGAGTTGGACTCAGCCGATTCAAACTGACATATTGAAGAAGTCTAGAATTGGACTCAGCCGTTTCGAGCCAACGTTTTGAAGACAAGTTGAAGATTGGACTTGTACTTGGCGTATTCAAACTGAAGCTTTGAACCAATCAGGATGCCGACTACCAGATCCCAGGACAAGAGGCCTGAATCATGGACAGTCCCCATTGAGCGTCCAGGTGCGGGCGTACAACATCAGCTGCCCCCACGCTCACCGTCCACTACTGAAGGGACAGAAAAGTCCATACCAGTCAGAAGCCCACCAACGTCACAGATAGGTGACAACACGCCCACACATGAGGAGGAGGAACCACAGGAACCAAGCACACGCAGGAAGGCATCGAAATCAGAAGATTCTTCAGAAAAAACACTGAAGCCTTCTGGTAGAAAACAAAGGATCCGGGATAAGACCTTTGTTCAAGGAGAAGTAATGGCTGCCCGGGGTGACGCCCGTATCGAACATACTGGACCGCCGTCAACTAGCAAGTCGACCCGGTCACGTAAGAAAATTTCAAGAGCTCGTGAAGACTTATTGAAAATAAAGTTGGAACTCGCTAAGTTAGCACTTCAAAAAGCAGAAGAAGAAGCTTCTGAGGATGAATATATGGATGACAGAAATTCTAATGAAGAGTATGTCCGTTCGTGGCTCGAAGAGGCGCCAGAGCCCACACCGTTGAGGGAGAATGACGTCGCCAAAGGGGACAATGACGATTGGACCCCGGCTGCGGCCGTCGACGCTATAGCGGACTCCCGGAAACATATCGACCATATAGAACATCCACAAGTGAAGTCTAACATCGAACCACCTAGGACAGAGCCGTCCAACGTGGAGCCGCCAAGGCAAATAGAAGCGAAAGAGTCACTCCGTCCTTTTCTAACGGAGCTGACATCCGCTATAGCGTCGCTAGCCGACAGAAAAATCGAACCATGGACGCCTAACCGATCGGCGTCGCAGGTTATCATGACTCTGCCGAATTTCGGTGGAGCTCATACAGAATGGCTATCTTTTCGAGCCATTTACGAGGCAACTCATGCCTACTTCAGCGACATAGAAAACACGGCAAGACTCAGAAGGAGCTTGCGTGGTCGCGCACTGGAGACAGTGAGCTCAGAGCTCATCGGGAACGCAAAGCCGGATGAGATCATGAGAGAATTGGAACTACAGTTTGGACGTCCTGACTCAATAGCTCAGGCCGAAACAGACCGACTTAGAGGGCTACCAAAATGCAGCGAGTCGCCCAAGGACATCTGCACCTTTGCAAGTCGAGTCAGAAGCGGAGTTGTCACTCTGCGAGCTCTCAAGAAGGGGCACTATCTGCTCAATGCCGAGCTGGTGCGCCAGCTAACTGAGAAGCTACCCAATTCTCTGCGTGTACAATGGTACAGAACGTACACGGAAAAGTACCAGTCGCTGCCGGACCTGTCACTCTTCAGCGACTTCATAACCGAGCAAGCTCACTTCTGCAGTGCATTCGCCCCGCCTGAGAACATTAAGGAAACGGATTCTCTAGCGGGAAAACGCGTCATACAACGGACGCATACAGCTACCGACAAGGCGGTAAACAAATGTCGAATTTGCGACAAAAGTGGTCACTACGCGTCTGACTGCCAAAGGTTCAGAGACGCAGCAAGTGACAAAAGATGGGAGCTAGCCAAGAATTACAACTTGTGCTATCGCTGCCTAAGACAACGTCGTGCTGGACACACTTGCAACAAGAAGCAGTGTGATCATAAGGGGTGTACAGCCACGCACCATCGACTTCTTCATAGGGGTAAGAAGCCTCAAACAGACAGGACAAGGAAGCCTGCTGTTCCAGAAGAGAAGAAGGAGTCTCAGGAGACGGTGGCCAGTTCGCGAACTGAATCGAGTCAAGCTTTCCTGAAGATGATACCGGTCCGGGTAATAGGACCGGCGGGAGAGGCAGACACATACGCACTCCTTGACGACGGATCCACCGTTTCGCTGATCGACGAAGCAATCGCTCAGCGAGTGGGAGCAGTGGGCCCAATCGACCCTCTGAAGATCGGTGCTATTGGAAACACCATGATCGACACTCCCTTATCGAGACGTATAACCGTCACTCTCACAAGTCGTATGAGAGATAGGGTGCCCTTCAAGGCGCGCACCATTTCGAAGCTCAACCTGTCACCACAGGCAGTCAGTCAAGAAGACGTAGCCCGCTGTAGGCACCTTCGAGACTTGACGTCGCAGCTTACGTATCCTGCTGGAGTGCCAAAGATACTCGTCGGCCAAGACAACTGGCATTTGTTGTTGGCCACTGAAGTCCGCAGAGGACCTAGAAGCCAACCCATCGCGTCGAAAACCATGATGGGCTGGACATTGCACGGCGCGCACACCAGAACACTGGGCCAGCAGGTGCACTATGTCAACGGGTGTCAGTCCGTTGACGCAAGGCAAGATGCGGAACTGAACGAGCAGCTCCGTGAATTCTTCGCTATCGAGTCGTTGGCTATCAATCCACGACAACCAGCTTCTGACCCCCAGAAGAGGGCAGAAGATATACTGAACCGTCACACAAGACAGTTAGGAAATGGGCACATAGAAACCGCTATGTTATGGCGGGACGAGAAAATAGAGATGCCCGATAGTTACGAGACAGCACTCAAAAGGCTAGTCTCCATAGAGAAGAAGCTGGATAAAAACCCCGCTCTTCGTGTGAAATACACACAACAGATGGACTCCCTGATGGAAAAGGGATATGCTGAGAAGGCTCCCAAGTCAAGCACGCCAGGAAAAACCTGGTACCTGCCTCATTTCGATGTCTTCAACCCCATGAAGCCAGAGAAAATTCGAATAGTACATGATGCCGCCGCAAAATCGAGAGGAAAGTCACTCAACGACTTCCTGCTAACTGGACCAGACTTGCTGCAGTCGCTGCCCGGCGTCATGATGAGATTTCGTAGACACTGCGTGGCCATCTCCGGAGACATAGCCGAGATGTTCATGCAAGTAAAAGTACGAAGTGAAGACCGAGACTCACTTCGCTACCTATGGAGAGGCAACAGAAGAGATGGAGCCCCAGAAGAATATCGTATGACGTCCATCATTTTCGGCGCGGCAAGCTCGCCGTGCACCGCTATCTTTGCGAAAAATTGGAACGCAAGGAAGCACATCGAACAGCATCCAGTAGCAGTGAAAGCTATAGTAGAGAGCCATTATATGGACGATTATCTGGACAGCTATAAAACAGTCGAAGAAGCGACAGAAGTCGCGACAATGGTGAAGAAAATACACCAACAGGCGAAGTTTGACCTAACAAAATGGGTATCAAACAGTAAGCGCCTGATAGAAAATATCGATCCGTCACAAACCTGCACTGAGGTTGTGAACATCGGAGATACAGTAGGCGCAGAGAAAATACTCGGCCTGATTTGGAGACCTAGTGAAGATACGCTAGGTTTCAACCTAACGCTTGCAAGACTGCCGCCAGGAATTTTAGAAAAGGAGGCCCCTACAAAAAGAGAGGCTCTCAAAATTGTTATGTCGTTATACGACCCCCTAGGACTAGCCTCGCCTGTTACGATTCGAGCTAAACAAATATTGCAAGAAGCTTGGAGGCGAGGCGTCGATTGGGACCAGCTATTAGAGGCTGACCTGGCATCTCAGTGGAGAAGTTGGATCGAAAACCTGCGGCAGCTCAAGGGCATCAGCATACCAAGATGTTATCCTGGTTATAGTGATGCCACAGAAATACAAATACATGTATTTACCGACGCAAGCGAGTTGGCATATGCAGCAGCTGTGTATTGGCGAGCCACCACAGCAGTAGGCACACAGAAGGTGAGCCTAGTCATGGCCAAGGCGAGAGTAGCTCCATTAAAGCTACAATCGATACCGCGCCTCGAGCTGCAGGCAGCGGTGATGGGAACCCGTCTGGCCGCAGCTGTGAAACGTGAACACGACAACAATCCATCGTCGGTCACGTATTGGACAGACAGCAAAACAGTCTTGTCGTGGATAAGAAAAGGAGCACGAACCTATAAAGCTTTCGTAGCTCATCGCATAGCTGCCATAGAAGAAGGTAGCAAAGTGGAGGATTGGCGATGGATATCCACGAAGTTGAACATCGCCGATATAGCGACTCGTGACGTGCCGCCGAGGTTTGACTCACAACACGAGTGGTTCTGTGGCCCAAGTTTTTTGTATGAAGACCCTTCTTCATGGCCATCAGAAAAACCTCCAATCACAGAAGAGACAGGAGAGGAAAGAACGCTCACTGTCACAGAAAAAGAAAAATCTGTTTTGGAGAAAATAACAGACAGACATACATACACTTCACAGCTCATAGAAGCTATACCTAATCCCGTCAACTTTTCGAGATGGGAGCGGCTATTACGTGCGACTGCTACCGTCCTACGTTTTATACATCTCTGTAAACAAAGGACAGAGAAAACGTTCTACAAAAGAACCCGGAAAAACGCTGAGGAGGACACGGACTGGCGAAAGAAAAAGAAGACAGCGACTGCAGCAACCAAGCCGTCATACATAGCGCCAGAAGTCCGAAAGCAGTACATAGATGCGAGCTTTCTTCAAAAAGCCGAGAAAATACTCGTACAAGTTGCACAGCAGCAATCGTTCGCTCAAGAAATAGCTAGATTGCATGCACATGAAATAGTGGACAAAAATAGTCCGCTACACGCGCTGCAAATAGAAGTAGTAGATGACCTACTACGTATTAGAAGCCGTATAGCCGCCACTGACGAGGTCACAGAAGATGTAAGGCGACCGCCAATATTACATGGCGACCATCATATAACCCAGCTCTATATAGACTGGACACACCGCAGCTTACTACATAGTGGGACTGAACTCACAATAAATGAGGTACGGCAGCATTATTGGGTCGTAAGGATGCGTCCCACCACCAAGAAAGTACTGGCACAATGTCTTCAGTGCCGTATTCGTAAGGCACAAGCACCTGTGCCAGCGACCGGCGACCACCCACGAACGCGCCTGGCTCATCACCAAAGGCCGTTCACGTACACCGGGCTAGACTACTTCGGCCCGCTATCTGTCACCGTGGGTCGCCAGCATCACAAGAGATATGTAGCACTGTTTACATGCCTCACCACAAGAGCTGTCCACCTCGAGATCGCCGCCAGCCTCAGCGCAGACAGCGCAATATTAGCGCTGCGCCGTTTCGCCGCCCGCAGAGGATGTCCAACTGAGATCCACTCAGACAACGGCACCAACATGCACGGTGCCGATCGAGAGCTACGAGAGGCCTTCCGAGAGGAGGCCAGTCGCCGAGGCATCACTTGGCGCTTCATCACCCCATCAGCGCCCTTTATGGGAGGTGCATGGGAGCGTCTAGTTCGCTGCGTAAAAAACGCATTGTATACCGTACTCACAGAGAAACACCCACACGAAGAGGTGTTGTCCACACTGATTTGTGAGGCAGAGTACACGGTAAATAGCCGCCCGCTGACACATGTATCAGTCGACGGCGATGACGACGAGTCTATCACGCCGAACCACTTCCTACTTGGTGGGTCGGCTAGACTCCCAAACCCCGGCGTGTTCACCGAGCAAGACATCGACCACAAAAAGATGTGGCGTCGGTCACAAATCCTGGCCGACATGTTCTGGCGCCGGTGGGTGCGAGAATACCTGCCGGAGCTCCAAAACCGGCGGGAGCCCCATAGCCGCGGGCCTGGCCTGCTGGTGGGCGACCCCGTCCTTATCGCGGATGGGCAGCTGCCTCGCAACACGTGGCCGCGAGGCCGCATCGAGGCCATATACCCTGGCCCTGATGGAGAAGTCCGGACCGCTGAGGTGCGCACCACTGGCGGCACTCTAAAGCGTCCGGTGAAGAAGCTCATTCCTTTGCCAAAATGAGTGCAGCAGAGTTCCAGCGGCGAGAGCTGAGCGACGTGTCGCAGAGCGTCGAGGTCACGAGCGCTGCCGACGTGCGCCGCTCACAATGCTGATGCAGCGCCGCGCCAACGTAGCATCGAGTCGACGCGACACTGCACGGCGGGAGAGATGTTCGCGACGATACGTCACCTTTAGATAGGTTGTCATATGTAAAATATAAATAGTATTGACAGACACACGTCTGCTCACCCCAGAGCGCCATCGCATACTAAGCGATGTCGGTAGGTGAAAAAACCTTTTATAGTAAAGCTCGTAACTAATTTTTGCTCATGTTTTTGAGACACTAAAATTATATTTTATGTGTCTATCAGTAGGTAATAGAATTATATAGTCTAATAACAATAAATTAGAAGCTTTAATATGCATACTGATTGTGTTATTACGGAAAGAAACAAGTATTTAACTCCGTAAAAGACAACCGTCCTCAACGAGCGTTTAGTTCACAATGACCTGTAAGAGGGCGGCACCTTATATTTATACTAAAACCAGTTTTTGTAGAATTTTGATAACTTTAAACTCATGTTTTGGGGGCTTTTACATAGTTTATAGTGTGAATATAGCGCTTATGTGTTAGAATTATACATAAGGTACCTTAGTTATATGATAAATGTATAGGTTTAAGGAAATAAAAATATTTTGTTTACTTATTTTAGACCCCCCGTTTTGAGCAGGGTATCAGGTGGTGCTATAGGTATTCTATTCACCAACCAATCAGATTGCTTCCTTACACATAATTGTTTTGTTAGGAAACACCAGCTAGGTGTTCTAGATAGGATGGCTGGATGCCATGACTGAGAAATTATACATAATAGCAGTACATGGCCAGTCTTAATGCATTTTTACTCTAAAAAGGGAAATATACATACGTTTTACTCAAGTAAGTGTTTGGAAAATTCGATACAAGCCATTTTAGCGCTTCTAGGTGACCTAGAATTTTGTCTAGGCCCTATAAATAGACAGCACCTATGTAATTCTAGTACATAGGCGTCACTTACTTGAGAGGATGTGTCTGTGTATGCCGGCATGGACGTTTCTATGCGGCTGCCGATGTGTCACTGCGTCCAGGGACATTTGGTGCCTGGTCAGCTATAGATATGCTGTCTGAAGCATTACCTTCGTGGACCCTCAGGCAGGCGCCTACACTCAGTCATGACACAGAGCTAGTATATAGGGGTATGTAACGCACACAGACACATTAAAGATGTGAGACGACGTAAAATTTAGTATTCGGCCGCTTCCCGGCACCTTAAGCTGCGGAAAGGCTGGTGGTACACCCATCAGGGTACCGCCGTCAGACAGCCTAGTTTTCCAGCTACCCAACCACACTTCCGGAAGGAGCTTAGCTCTGGTGGTTGAGGAGTTAAGCGACCTGATATGGTGCGAGGTTACATGGATTTGCTATGTAAACAAACTTGTAACAAACGATAACTCATCGGGGGTTGGACATGTAGCTACCGGACTTCTACCTTGGGATAGCCCATCACGAGGGCTACCCGGGTGTGAATGTAACTTGAAAATCCACCCAGCAGTCTGAGTAGGAATCGAGTTTATGTGCCAAGATCAGGGGCATAAGCTAACTTCTCGCACCATTTCGCGGCTGTACGCCTGAATGTTTTGAATATAACTGTAACACTTATGTGTGTCAACGGCCCAGTAGGAGGGCTCCAAGTCCCTCGCTGGTACCCTAGAGCTAACATGTCTAGTTTTAGGAGAAACTCGATTGTAAAGCTTCAAACTGGCGGGAATTCCCTTTCTTCGACGTTCTCCTTACGAGAACTCCCTGATGGTAGGGGCTAGGGACCTGGATCAAAGACCGGAGGGAAGGTCTCTTCGAGACCTATCCAAAAATACAAGTTTCACCAGAATCGGTCCAGTGGAAGGGTAGTTCCTGTCAGTTTCAAGCTACGAGTCTTAGCGTATATTTTTTGAAAAATAAAAGTTTTTGCGGTCGGAATGTTGTGGTCCTCGTCGCAGTCGAGTTCGCCTCTTTAATAGTGCGCAGGCGCGTGAACATTTCGTAGCCATTATTTCACTTAAAGTATTTCCACGCATCATTGCGCTTCGAGGACCATGAAGGAACATCGCTTCTGGCCATGAACAAATAGTTTTATTTAACCTGGACATCACGTTTTTCACCTCAACCTACTTGGCAGCCTTCAAGTGTCTCCAAGGTCCATAGTTACCAGATGACAACTGAACAATAGGTGCAAGGGGCGTCAACGCGTTCAAGCAGGAGCCTTACAACCTCCTGATTGCCTGTCGGTCTTGGACGATCACGTCCGTCCCGTACAAATTCCCTTACGGGATCAAAGAAGCATTAATGCCGAATGGTATACTACCAAATGTTTGCCAGAAGTTTTCTCTGTTATAAGCAACAAGCGACCAAACATAGGGCTCCGCGGGCTACTGCTCCACCACGACAATGCACCTGCGCACACCGCACTCAAAACGAGGGACTTCCTGGACAGCACGCCAGTCAAACTCCTGGGTCACCCTCCTTACAGCCCTGATCTAGCACCGTGTGACTTCTTTTTATTCCCAAAAATAAAAAATCAGCTCAAAGGGATACAATTTTCGTCGCCGGAAGATGCGCTGGCTGCGTTCGAGCAGGCTGTAAACGAGGTGTCTGCGGCGGACTGGAAAAAGTGTTTTGAAAACTGGTTTAGGCGCATGAATCTTTGTATAGAGGCTGGTGGAAAGTACTTTGAAAAGATTTAATAAAAATATATGTACGTATAGAACAATTTTTTTTAGTTTCGCAAAACTTTCTGAGTGTCCCACGTACAATAGAAATATAGAATAGATATATAGAACTGTTAGCAAAGTAAAAAAAAAACCATCACATATTTTCTTAGATTATTATTAAGTATTACTATAAAATAAATTGGTATTCCACATTGTGGTTTTCATTAAATCATCATTGACATTTAATAATTATTATTTGCAATAATTTATTATATTTATATAAATTATTATTAGTAGCATGCACGTGGAATTAATTATTTATGGAAGTTGCCTCTGCGGCATAGGCCTCCCCCATTCCCAGTCTAGGTTTCTAAATATTGTCTCCAGAACAGACGAAAATATTTTAGGTGATAGCGGGTCGCCCTGCCTGACGCCTTTTGTAATAGGAAAAGTAGGTCCTTCCGATTCTAACTTTATTATTGCAAAATTTTTTGAATAGATGCTATGGAGTATCTCTACATATTTTATGTCTATTCCTTGTTCTAATAGTGTATTCCATATTGCACCATGTTCCAGAGAATCGAATCCCTTAGTGTAATCGATGAAGCATAAATTTATAGTCTTGCCATATTCTTTGGCTTTCTCTACTATTTGTGTTACCACTTGGATGTGATTAGTTGTTGAGTAGTGTTTGCGGAATCCAGCTTGTTCACGAGGTTGATTTTCATCTAGAGTAATTATGAGCCTATTTAATAGTATTTTTGAGAAGATTTTATATAAGTTCGTCATAAGGCTAATTGGTCTGTAGTTACTGAGGTCACATCTATCTCCTTTTTTGTGAAGAAGAGTTATCGACGATTCGGACCATTGCTTTGGAGTTTCTCTTCTGTCGAGAATGTTATTAAACATGATTTCCAGTGGGTGTTGTAAGGATTCTGATAGAGCCTTCAGTATTTCATTTGTTATCTTGTCTTCTCCGGGTGCTTTGTCTATCTTCTGAGTTTCTATAGAAAAAATGATCTCTGATCTTAGTATTTTGGGCAATGGTTCGTCGACATAGACTTTATTTCTGACGTGCTGCGTTAAACTGGATCTTTCTTGTGATGAGTACAGATTCTGATAAAAGTTAGTTGCTTCTGCTATTATATCTGACCTCTTCGAGATAATCTTTCCTTTCTTGTCCACAATGTTTGTTGGCCATTTTTTTGTGTTTTGTAGATCTTTGTATGCCTTTTTAATGGCTCCCTTCTTCGATAAATATTCTTCAAAAACATTTTGCCTGTGCTATATATATGCTAGTATGCTAATATTATATTATCTGTGGCGTAGCAGAGCTGAATACTGGGCCAAACATAATATTTAAATATGTAGAATATAGTTGATTGCACACCAAAAAGTAACAACTCACTAATACAAAAAAACAATATGGGTATAAAGGCCACCAAAGGCGGTCTTATCCCCTGACACTTCGTCGTTCACTTCTTCGTCGTTTTTCCTCTACTTTATTTGACATTGTCACTAAGAATTAAAATACATTGTAGTAGTTACTTCTAATGTAATTGTCTCACTGGCGCTTCTAGAATTATCTAATCAAACAATTACGGTTTCAAATCAAACATTCAAAAGATCAATTCTAACCTTTAGGCTACTAAACTTTAATTCACTTGAGTCTAGAAACTTCTCCAACTCATACAAATAATAATAATGCCGACATTTCTGTTTCTCAAACAATCCCGAACTCGTTAACGCCAATCAAAAAGTTATAAATTAATTTGTTCCAATAAAAACAAATTGAAAGTCACGCAAAATAATGATTACGTAGATAATTTATTTGATAGGAATTGTTTCAGACAATAATCTACATTCGTTTTGTCTGTGGTCCTGTCTAACGTTTTTTATATAAAATATTATTATAAAATCCTATTAACAAATCCTATAATACTATAGGTTAAACAAGTAAAATTTCACAATTTAAAAACCCCCGACACATTTATCTTGCGAAAATACCCCGATTCAAACAGTAAAATGTCCATAACTTTTGAACGGCTAAACCGATTTTATTCAAACATAGCTAAGAACACTCTCGACAAAATTACCTTTCAAACAAAAAAAACTAAATCGAAATCGGTTCATCCGTTTAGGCGCTTTGATGCCACAGGCAGACACACAGATACACAGATACACAGCAACACACGTGAAACTTATAACTCCCCTTTTTTTTTGGCGGGGGTTAATGCAAACATTTCTGTGGATGGATGGATGTTTGTTACTCTTTCACTCAAAAACTACTAAACGGATTTTGTTGAAAATTTACAAAATATAACTCATACATCAGAATAACACATAGGCTATAATTTATGAAGATAGTGGGAGAAGTAGGTACTAATACCACGCGGAGTTTTAATTTTGTATAAATTCGTCCGATTTGCATTCACAGAAGTTGGTTTGGTAAGTACAAAGTACCAGGAGAACAGATAAATGCAGTAGAAAATCCGTGGCTGGAATCATAAGTGGTAAAGCCCCTTAAAGTACCAGGAGAACAGAATCATAAAAAAGAGGTATTTTAGGGGCTAGAATCATGTGTGGTAAATAAAGACTCACAAACTACCAGGAGAATAGCATCATGAAGTAAATAAAACATCTAGGACTAACAATATGCGATTAATTTATATTAATTATAAAACGATTAAGTACTAATTCCACGCGGGCAACGCGGGGGGCAGCTTCTAGTATTATAAAGAGGAAAACTTGTATGTTTATATGTGCACACATATAAACATACAAGTTTTCCTCTTTAAAAAAGGGGTAACCTGTGGAAGTACTGATGCGATTCTGAAAATTCTTTCACAGATAGAAAGCTAGAGTATTATGAGTGGCATAGGCTACTCCTTATTCTGCAAAAATGAACGGTTTTATATTAAGTATTTGGTTTCCACACTTAGATGGACTTAGATCCTTCAGATGGACCATTCTGTGTGGGCCATGACAGCCGTTTGGTGGTTATTTCAACCAGCCCACCTCCCTACAGAAGTTTATTAAAGCTACTGGTTTGCTTCTAAAGTTATGAGCGTTTTACTGTTTGAATCTGGTTGTTTTTGCAAGATATCGCGTCATAATGACATGTTCAATAGATTGTCCATCGAAGCGTGTCTACTACAAGATACATTATGTAGCAAAAAATGTGTGTAAAATGTGTTGGAGGTTTTAATTTTTTTTAAATTTCACTTGTACCTAGTGTAGTACCTATGAATAATAAAAGGTCGTAAGTAATCCCAACTAGCTTTTCTATCTTCGGAAAACTGTCCTAGGGTTGTTCGTTATTGACAACAAGTCTTAGCTAGACAATGTTCCTTATTTATTAATTATTAATTATTTGCCTTCGGATCATAGTGGGCTACTGGTGGCCTTTGAGTCCATTATGCTAAAACAATAAGTGCAGATTCAATCCAGACCAATAACATCCGGTAAATTAAATAAATTTAACAGCACTTTAATCAATAAGTTAAGAGATCAGGACCTCCCAGTGAATGATGGTAATATTTTGTATGATGAAGTTTTTTCAGTGGTTCAAAAAGATTTCAATTCAATTTTTAAGTAGCAAACTAAAACTATATGCCCTAAGTTTTTATTCAGTGACTGGGCGACTACAGGACTTAGAAAAAGTAGGGAAAGACTTTACGAACTTTACGGCCTTAAGCCTTTTATTAATACTGAAACGTTTAATAAGTATGTTGCTACTTACTCAAGAATTTTTAAAAATACATGTAAGGCAGCTAAGGCCTTGTACATTAGCAATAAGGTTAAATTTGCAGAAAATAAAATCAAGACGGTTTGGCAAATTATAAACAATGAAACGAACAGGAATAAAAGAAATAATAATGATTACACACTTGAGACCACACACGGACTTATTAGAGATAACAAAACAGTTGCTCAAGAGTTTGTAAATTTCTTTACCAACATCCCAATTAAAACTACTGAAACCTTAAATTCTTCGCCCTCGCTAGCTTTTGGATTATTAAACGCGAACGTTTCAGCCTGCCCCAATGAATTTAACTTTTCACATATAAACCCCTTAACAGTAATAAAAGCTTTTAAGCAAATCAAGATAAAACCGACCGAAGATCTATGGGGAATGTCCATCAAAGCTTGTACCTCTATTATTCAGACTATAGCGCCGTACTTAGCTTTGATTTTCAATTTGTGTGTGGATCAAGGAGTCTTTCCGGATCTAATGAAATATAGTAAGGTTATACCACTTTTTAAATCCGGGGACAGTAAAGACACAAATAATTATAGACCAGTATCCGTGTTGCCGGTTTTCAGCAAGGTATTTGAGAAGATAATGCTAAATCAAATGCTCATTCATTTTAATACGAATAACATCTTACATGATAAACAGTATGGTTTCACCAAAGGACGTTGTACAACTGACGCCGGTGTCACCCTATTAAAACACATATTTAATGCGTGGGAAGAGTCGCAGGATGCCATAGGTATCTTCTGCGACCTGTCGAAGGCGTTTGATTGCGTTAATCATGAAACATTACTTCTGAAACTTGAGCATTACGGGCTAGGTCAATCAGCGTTAAGTTTGATTAAATCTTATTTGAGTGATAGACAACAATTAGTTCAAATAAACGGTGTGAATTCGTCGGGGTTAAATGTGAAAATGGGGGTACCCCAGGGCTCAATTTTAGGTCCTTTCTTATTTTTAATATACATAAACGATTTACCCCATTTATTCGAAGGCAAACTAAATATGGTGTTATTTGCTGATGACACATCTTTAGTTTTTAAAGTAAATAGACGTACTTGTCAGGTTGACGACGTAAATAACGCGCTACGGCAGGTTCAGGATTGGTTCACTGCCAATAATTTAGTATTAAATGGTAAAAAAACCAAATGCGTAAAATTTTCGTTGCCAAATGTCAAAAGTACTGATTGTGACATTATATTAAACAAGGAGAAGCTCGAATTCGTCGATAAAACGGTTTTCCTGGGGATCACGCTAGACTCAAGGTTACAATGGGGTCCTCATTTAGTATCACTTGCGGGGCGGCTGAGTTCGGCAGCTTATGCTGTCAGAAAGATTCGTCAATTTACTGATGTGGATACCGCTAGGCTAGTCTATTTTAGTTACTTTCATAGTATAATGTCTTACGGTATCTTACTATGGGGAAGGGCTGCAGACATTGAGTCTATTTTTATTCTGCAAAAACGAGCCATCAGAGCGATTTACAATCTTCGCCGCCGTGATTCTCTAAGGGAACTGTTTAAGGACATTAACATCATGACGGTTCCTTGTCAATATATTTATGAAAACATTATGTACGTGAGAAAAAATTTACATCTTTTTAGTAAAAACGGAGACAGACATAATTACATTACTAGAAATAGGGACCAATTAGTTCAACCAGGTTTCAGACTGGCAAAAGTGGCCTCATCTTTCATGGGGTACTGTACAAAATGTTACAATAAAATTCCTCCCCATATTCTAGAACTGAATGAGACGAAATTTAAAAATTGTATAAAACGCACACTATGCAGGCAGGCATATTATAAGTTGGGGGATTATATCACTGATAAAAATGCTTGGCTCAATGCTAGTCCTGCTCCACAACCACTAGGGCGCAAAAACAAATGATATGTTTATGTTTGTGTTGTAGGTATAGACTCGATTTCTTTTAGTATTGTATAGCTGCACAGCACGTGTGTGGGTACTATGTACCCAACTGTAAATCTACCATTTGCTATACCTATGTGTCGTTCGTTGACTTGTGTGTGCCCTGGCAGTTGAGTGTGTCATGCTCTCTCAAATGTCTCTCTGATGGTGGCGCGTGTGTTGGATCATTCGGTTCCCTTCATGATGGTTGAGCTGGGTGGTGCCGATTCATGCGTCATGTTCGTGAACGGGCGCCGTCAGTTGGGATTGGTCATAACTCAACTGCTTCGGATGTTGATGTTTTTCTAGTACCTATTGTATAACTGCACAGACATGTGTGAGTACTTTTAATACTTTATACCTTTACATAGTGTAGTGTGTAGTGCTATTCTGGGTGCATTGTCCTCACATATGTGAATTTATTAATGTATATGTACTCATGTACCTAAATATTGTAAAAATCTTTTTTTTTTTAAAAGATTAAGTATGGAGTTTCTTGTGCATTCTTCTCCATAACAAGCTACTTTCCGAATGCACGGTAGAATAATTTTTTTTTTAAAAGAGTAAGTATGGAGTTTCTTGTGCATTCTTCTCCATAACAAGCTACTTTCCGAATGCATGGTAGAATTAACTTTTATTCCATGTAAATTTAAAAAGTATGGAGTTTCTTGTGCATTCTTCTCCATAACTAGCTACTTTCCGAATGCACGGTAGAATCAACTTGTATTCCATTTAAATTTAAATTGTGACATTCAAAAGTGCCGCTTGGTGGCCCAGTTGAAATAATAGTACATTACAGCAGAATCCAGTAAGTAAGCCTTCCTGGCCGAGTATGAGTTAACCGGACCGAACCGCAGGTGAGGTCCGGTTATATACGAGGCCAGGATGGCTTTCTTACTGGTTGAGGTTTGTATAATGCTTTTCTCAAAAATGAAAGAAAGTTTAACAACAAATTCGTTTAATTAATATTGAAGGTTACATTCATATTAGGGCAATTACTGATAGATATTGTGATCGATTTACCGGGGGCATTTATATTTGTTTGTTGTACATCTTGATTAACGGACTCTTTAATCCAACATGATTTATAAACTGAAATGACTAAATACAAACATAAAATCCCACACTATACTTCTACAACATTACTAAGTACAAAACGCAACGTGCATACTTTTTCTGCGTCGCGTTATGTGTCACAGACCCATAAAAAAAAAAAAAAAAAAAGTGTCACAGACAATAAAATGGATGTTTAAGGCTCCAAAATATATTATGTATCTCATAAAATGTCATACCAAAAAGAGATAGATATATATTTGGAGCCTCCCTCTAACCATGTTATAATGGCTAAACTCTAATCTGTGTCTGGTACTATGTTTTTTTTTTCTAAGCAGATCTAAAGAGGATGACCTAAACCGTGCGAAGCCATAAAAAAAAAAAGGGATGAAGGATGACCAAGTGTCCAGTAAGTAAATTACATACTTACTTACTGGACAGTAGGAGATTCCAAATTTAAAATCTCGCTTCTTACCGGACAGTTGTGAATAGTCTCCGGTAGAGTTCACTTTCTGGATACTTTTTAGAGATGTTATGTCAACATTACATACCATTTTTGAGAAAATATCTTTTGTCTTTTGTCTTGTCCTACAGTTTACTATAGACGCTCCATATAACACAAAACTAAAAGTCGGGGAGAAACACAATAAAAATGACAGGACAGATCAAACCATGGACACACTCATGTTGTGATAGTTTTGTGTCACTTACTGACATACCTAAGTATGTAGATACACACACACAAACGTAGGTAGATACCTCCGGTGTCTGAATTAAGAATTTGATGTTGAGTATTTGTAAGGACCCGTTCATACAGAACACTTGTAGTTCCAGGTTCGTTTTAACGTATCCGTCGCTAATGGAGGTGATGTTCACACCGCATTTACAGTACCGTTTAAACGGGTCTGTCGCTACTGGGAGTAATGTTCACACCACATTTTAGTAACGTTTTAATGGATCCGTCGCTACTGGGGGTAATCGCACGCCCCGTGTGACTTCGATCCGATAAAACGAATCAGTATTTTAATACTGTTGTGTGTGTGAACTCGCTCATACAACTACCTCCACCATTGTCGAATAAAAACGTATACGATAAAGCGGACCTGTAAAACGGACAGCTGTATATTTTGTCGGATCGGTATTTTTTACTGGATCTGGAATACTGTCGTGTGTGAAGTCACTCATACAACTACATACGTTAGCGCCGAATAAAAACGTAGACGATAAAGCGGATCTGTAAAACGGGCCTCTGTGTGAACGAGCACTAAGGTCTACTTTAGTTTGAAAGCTGTCAAACTTTGGCGTTACAGTAGAGTCAGGGGTGCGCACGAGTTTACTTATATATATTTATTTATTTAATACTTTAAGCACAAAAACGTAAAGAGGCATTTTCTACTAGTCAACCTTTGGGTGATGCAGAGACAATTAAATAATATTATATATATAAATAGATAAGGTTATATTTATTTAAATAGAAGACATGAACTATAAATAAATTTTAACCGGTTGGAGTCCAACATAAGCCTCAGTTTGACACAATTTAAAGCAACTCAATTCAGAAACCGGTTGTTAAAATAAAAACTGTACTAACTACTACTACTAGAAGATGAACATATTTTTTTTTTTTTTGTATTCTGTCTGTTTTGCATTTTGTGTTTTTATTTTAACTATGTTTTTAAGTATAGATTAATATCAATGTTTTGTCATTTTGAAATAATGTAGTGTTTCTGACCATATGGTGTAAGCTGCGTATACCTGTAATAGGCATACATACCAGCACCTTTATTTAAAAATTGATTACTACAAACTGTTTCGTATGTAATGCTGTTGGTATATCTTATAATAAATAAATAAAAGTAAATCTACTTACCCCTCAAAAACGACGACTGCGACCGACCGTTCATGGTTAATATAACACTGAAAAAAAAAAATTGTAATTCAGAGTGCTGTTACAAGTAACAAGCTTCACGGCATGGCATCATGATGTTTACCTAAAGAGGTTCTGAGGCAAATTTTTTGAGAATAAAAAGGAATTTGCCCACACACAGGCCTCTTATGAGGTATCGTGTGTGCGATTTCAATATTATCCTACAAATCGGATTTATTTTTTGTGTTTTATTCCATCGGTGTCCTTTACTTTATATGTACGGACAACAACTACTTTATTTCACTTGGACATTTGTTTGCTCCTTATTGCATTGTAATAAGGGTTCATTTCAAGAACAGAAACATATTAAAATCTTGTGAAACCGAAAAAAATAGTAAAAATGATTTTTTATTATGAATAAAACGTGTTTATCTACAATATATACAATCAAATTCATCAAGATACAACCATTTTTTCAAAGGCGCCCATGTGCCCTTACAAAATGTGCACTATCCTTTAAGTAACATCATAATCCTGCCAAAGTTTTTGTCCAAAGAGACAAACTAGATCTTATCAGATATGATAAATAATTAAAATAGAGTGAAGCATTTATTTATAACGTGATGTTGATCGTAAGTATTTTGAAAGGCAGACTCTTTTGCTGTAGTACCCATTTCAAATCAATGGCAGTGCCAGACAAAGATACTCCAATTATTATTCTAGTCTAGACAACTTCCAATTTAGATAATGTCGCTTAGATACAATCGCGCTCTATTTTACATAGATATCTTTTACAAAGGTTACAAAACACAGGTTTAGAATGATACTTTTTTTTTCTGAACCTATCACAGAAGTTTACACTGTCGAATTTAAGGCCCTTACTCCGCTTTAGAGCAGCAGCGCTATAGCGCGCGGATGCGAAACGCACAGGACCGATCAGTGTGGCGACGCTTGGGGGAGGTCTATGTCCAGCAGTGGACGTCTTTCGGCTGGAATGATGATGGTGACACCGCTTTAGTGCCGTAAAACGGTTACTTTCTAAAGCATACTCCTTAGTAACGGCTAAGTTAAAAGGTATGAAAAAAATAAAAAAAATAAACAACCCTCTTCTATAGAAAACCAAACTAAAAAGTAGAAAATTGTTTTCAATAAATTTAAATTAAGAATAATGTGATTAACGAAAAATAAAAATTTGTAAAAAAGCGTGGGGTGCTTTTTACACAGAAACATTGATGGTTACAATACTAAACCTACTTGATATGTAAATCTTACTAATATTATAAATATGATAGTTTGGATGGATGTAGTTGTGGATGTATGTTTTGTTACTCAATCACGCCAGAACGGCTGCACAGATCTGGATGAAATTTGGTATAAAGCTAGATAGAAGCACATAAGCACATTGGAATAGCACATAAGCTATTTTAGCCCGGTAAAATGGGATGATAAAACACTTTACACACACCTAACACACACTCGGTCGAAGCCGCTGGCAGAAGCTAATCAAAAATATGTTGCAAACAAAACAGTCCAATATTGATATTCTGGTACCGAGCGGGTGCACCTCGATAACATTGGGGAATATATACGCCTTAATGAACTATCAATAATATTAAGTAAATCTTAACTAATATTATAAAGAGAGACGCCTCGCCGAGAATCTCTCGCAACACTACACCTATTTGAAAAAATATTTCACTATTTGAAAGGAACATTTTTCTAGATGGTTCTTGACTATACATTATTAAGATCCAGACAAAGAGAGCTACTAGTAATACATAAATGAATTTGAATAAAAACGATGCTACCAGATATCGAACTAAAATAACCAAAAAAAGAATAAATATGAATACCTTCTTTAGTAGATACACACAGGTTAGTTTATCAACTACTTCACACATAATTAAATTCTCGGTAATAGGCTTACGCTGTTTACACGGAACTACGTTTTGCTACTTTGTTTGCTTTACAATAGAACGTAGAGTTTTTTAATTTAGATTTTCCTCATTACATGCCTAATGTTGTTTTCAGAAGGTCTAAATAAAATTTCGAAATAAACTTTATGTTAACAATGACAAACTTGAGTGAAAAATACCAAAGTAAGTTAAGTTTTTGAATAAAACTAACTATGTAATTTCCTGATTTGATAAAAATCTTCTTTAAATGTTAGAAGCACTGTGGTAAACACAAAACCTTTTATTATTCTAGTTTATTCCAACGCAAACAAGAGGGAAAACTGCGTCTTAGGGAAAGCCGCATAAATATTTAATAGCTCGACTCATCTAAAACGAGGCAAAGACAACAAGATTTTTCAAAACAAGAACGCTTGTATCAAAAAAAAACAAAACCTCACACCCTAACCTCTTTAAACAATGCACGAGTGAGCGCTTAGCAACAGCCCTAATTCGAAAAAAGAACAACACATCCAAATTAGAAAAAAGAAAAACACGACCCAATTTTAAATATCACAGCGGCCATATTGGAAAACAGGTTCCTAAGGTTCGTACCTGATAACACTTTAGAAGTCTGCAAATCCATTCTGAGGACCTGATTCCACCAGCGTGTGTTTCCAGGAATGTCTGCGGACTGACAGAGAGTTAAACAGTAGCGACCTTGCAGCTCAGGTCATGACCCTGACACACATTTGTACGCATGCGCGGGTAACTGGGGGGTTTGGAGGAACTCCGAAGGGGCTGTTGGGGCCGCAGTTCCAAGTATTGCGCCCGGATAGCGTACTACGGTTGATTTCAGTGTCATGTTATTGAGATTGATGTGGTATGAGCTATGTTTTGTAAACAATTATTGCTTCATAAATTTATGAGTAAACAAGAATGAAAAATATTTTCTTGGATATTTTCTTTTAAGTTTGGAATACAAGATGATGCGAAAACTTAACTTTATATAGACAGATAGGTACAATATTGTAAAAGATTTTTTATAGCTTAAAACGAATTAAATATTTGTATATTTTAAAGTTTTCTTCGTGAATGAAGGTTTTTTTTTATTTTGGTTTAGTACAAACACTTTAACATCGATTCGAACAGTCGATCATATTTTTAAAACTATATGAGGTCGGCGTTTCCTATCTGACTACTCTGAGAAGAAAGGCCGAAACAAACTCAGAGGTCACAGTGTCTTTTAAAGTCCAGACAAAATATTGGTTAGATCATGTGAAGACCATGTAGATTGATGTCTGAAATGGTCTTTTCAGGAAAGAACCAGCCAGATTGAGTGGACCTGTCCAGTCAGAGCACATCAATTTGTCAATAACCGAGCAGCTCAACTCATAACTTAAGGAGCTCAACGATTCGACGAACAATACCAAAGAAAGGATATTCGGGTAGACCGCATAAATTACTCAAACTGCCAGACCATGATTAAAAACTAACAGAAAAGTATTAAAAAAAAGATCCGCATAGTCTTCACATTCACAATAATTAAAATAAAATATTATAATACTTTAAAAAGTAAATATTCTTGAGCAAAAAACAAAACAAAAACAAGATGCAAAAAAATATTTATTGGAGCAGCTCAATCCCAAGCCTTTTTGTCCTCATCGTAATCTTTAACGGTATAAAATGCTTTCAGAATGAATGAAGAATAAGCTCTTATTCTTCGTAAGTAGCTCTCGTCTGGAGACTGTATGGATTATATAAACTTAGTAGATCACAGTATACGGATAAATATATTATTTGCGCTCGTTCGTCCTTATGCAGAACAGAGCCCGGGCTATGTGGATCATGTTCGATATTCTATAATTGGATAATTGTCACTTGGCGCTGATAAATGGATGGGCAATGTATCGATTCTCCACTTTCGTGCCTACCGATATTAACCTACTAAATAAATTGAACTCATCATGTTTTTCAAACGTCGCGCGCACACCATGTGTGCGTAAGGTGTGCGGTAAGCTATTGTTGTTTTATTGTTTCTGCTAATATAATTTTACGAGTCCCTTTCGGGGTAGATGGATAGGCAAAATCACACAGGTAAGTTGCACTTCTTATTACTAATTTTAATCAACTTCCCAAAAAGCTATGATCGACTGGAAGATTTTTTTTTATGTATGGTCACCGATTTCTCCGTGAACTGTGGACCGATTTTGAAAATATTTCTTGTGTTCGAAAGGGTATACTCCCGAGGTAGTCCCATTGTCACCAAGTCAGAATCTGATGATGGATCCCATGGAAATCGAGGGAACTCCTCAAATGTTATAGACATAGTTGATTATGTTGGATGAAAGCGGGTGCGGGTGTGATCACCCGCTATGTCCTCATACGATTAACAAGATCTCCACGTTGAAGAATTATATTCTGTGTTATAGTCAATATTGAACAAGTTACTTTTATATATTCTTCTTCTTCTTTTCGTGTGAGGATGTAGTCACCTCTTGTGTCGGAGTTAATTAAGCCGCCTCTGGGAATCCCACAGGCCTTTCACTTAGCTATTTCAAACTTACATTAACTATATAAGTCCAGGTTTCCTCACGATGTTTTCCTTCACCATTGCCTGCTTTTATAATATATTTATTACCTGATTTTACAAAAAAAAATGGTTTGTAATACGAAGAATTCTAATCTCTATCTTTTTCTCTCGTCCTCGTGTAAGGACCCAAAATTTAGGAAAAGAAAATGTTTGGAATTATTTAAGTAGGTTATTCTTATTACGTGTACAAGTTGAACTTTATATCTTCAAGGTTAATGGAGTAAATTGCGTGTAAGAACTAATTAAGAATAAACTTTGTCTAGAAGGTTTTGCCGAAGAAATAAACCGCTGACATTTATTTGATCTTGAATTATTGTTATGGCAATGTTTTTGTAGAAAACGAAAAGTTTTGCGATAGTGGAGCTGTTATTTCTGTTGATTTTAGGTGGACTCGAACTGCAAATTATATTTGTGGATAAAAATGAAATGCTAGGTCGTTTACAAACTATGCAGACTTTCGTTTTAAACCGTCTAAAAAAGTGAGTTAAAGAAGCGTTTCAAACTAGTAGATACTTCTCCAGAGGAAACACCAAATTTTTGGACGATGCAACTAATTCCGGAGTTAATATTTATGCAAAAATGCTTTAATTTTTCTTCAATTAAGGGTCAAAATTTCTAACGAAGTCTTATTTTTTTATAATTAAAACAAAACAGACTTAACTAGGTAGTGTAAACTTCCGAAATTCATTTTAGACTCTTTATATTATTTAAAATCAACCAACATTCAAACCAAACACTCCTACGCCTGTCGATGTCTGATTGAGTTAGTTCATTGCTTTAATAGCTCGGGACTCAATTGGTTATCGGCGGGCGTTGTGCAACCACTCATATCGTACCGGAAGATTCACATTGGTCAGGATTACGTCCAGATAACTCGCACAGAGAACACGTGTGGCACAGGCCCGAATTTACTCCCGAAAAAAGGACTCTACAGAACAAAAATGGTTGCGAATTGAGATATGCAACCAAGAGAAGTTGAAGAAGTTTTTCTGTGTATTAAAAACATGTGTAATAACAAAACAAAATGAAAAATTGTTCAAAGAGAAAAGTGTCAACGGACTCTGAACCGTTTTGCTGCAAAAAACTCTCAGTGATTGCTTGTGGTTTCGCCGTAGTGTCTTTAATGGTACAGACGTACAATTATGTGGATAATAGTGAAGTGAACTTTGATTTAGCAGCTAGGAAGTTACTGGAGAATGTTCTAGAAGAAAGGATAGAGGAGAAAATAGATGCTTATTTGATGGAGATTAGTGGGAGTTCGTCTCATAGGCTAAAACGAGAAGCGATGCTGGTAAGTGAGAAGTTTTGGGGAGTTTGGGAGGGTGGAAAGGTATATTGAATACGTACGGTTTTTTTTTAAGTGATTTAAAAGTTTGCTTTTCCGCTAGTTAAAAAGTTATAAAGTTAGTTAGTGGTTTGCATAAATATTTTTATTTTACAGCCATTTATTTCTTATTGAAGTAGACTAAGGATTTGAATTGAGAATCTAAAATTTCATGGATAAGAATAGATCTAATATGTCTAAATTTAGTCTCAATTTGTGATTGTAGTACGCTAAAACCTACGTCTGAGCTCCCACGAGTTTCACTTCCTAATTCAATTTAACGACATAGTAAACATTTCGTCGTATACTTTGATCCTAGGATCCTAGGTCTATTTTTTATTATTGTTTTTAATAGTGTCGCATTTGATCCCTATCTCATCTTATGGTAAAAGATTATGAAAAAAGCTTATAGACGATGAGGATGATGATGATCTGATGATGATGATGATGATAATGATATAATAATGAATGATAATAATGATAAAATAATGATAATAATATAATATAATGATAATATAATGATAATATAATGATATAATGATCCCCCGTACCATGATGTCATAAAACTATAATGGTTCGACAGTGAAAAATACAAGTCATATACATCTGTCCTTTACGGACACTGGAAATAACCTTGCTCTAAGAGGTTATGGTCACCCCCCCTGCAGGGCGAGCATGGGCGTACCCAAGACGTTTGTGACAAGACATGATAAATTATGTCATGTCTTACAATTTGTCATAAATGCTAGCACGAGTCAAACATGTGACATATTTTAAAGGTGCGACATACCTTTTTTGTTGCTGCCCGGTGAGCACGGCTTACTTTGACATGGCTTGAGTCACACATTTCACCGCAGTTTGGGCGTTAAAGCCACTTTGTCATAAATGCTGGCACGGCGGCGTGAGAAAATTTCTTGACGTTTATTTGGGACTCATTAAGTCTTAGTTGCTAATACGGGCGCACCCATTTTGTCACAAATGTCACATTTGAACAGATTATTATGAAAAATGTATCACTTTTGTTCGGAGGTGGTGATAAAATTTGATAGTTGCTAAAATAATATTTTGCTGCTAATTACTGCACCAAATGGCAATAAATTTATTTTGTGTGTGTGGTAATCAATGCTCATTGGCCTTTGCCACTTTGCTACAGGCTTATTAATTAATTTTATATTACTCCTTTTTTTAATCTTTTTTATTGTTATTCTTATTTTTAATTATTATTTTAATGTAATTATTAATATTATCTTTTATTCCATATTCTTCTTACTTTCTAAATTTTTAAATATTTCTTAAATAAAACCCAAAAAAAAATATTTAGAATATAATAAACTAGCTGACTTCCGGCTTCGCTCCCGTCAAATTTTAGCCTATGTTACTCGGGAATAATGTAGGTTTTCATAGGTGAAATAATTTTAAAAATCGGTCCAGTAGTTTCGGAGCCTATTGGGTACAAACAAACAAAAAAATCTCTTCTCTTTATAATATTGGTATAGATAGGGGCCCATCGGTATCGGGGACCCTGTCCCCGATACCGATGATACCGAATTACCCATATTATATGACCATTGCATAAACTACTATTAACTTTATGAACGGCATATTATTTTATTTGGTCGCCTATACAGAGCCTTTGGTTCGCCTAGATTATATCGCACTATGAAGTCAGCAATAAGAATGGCATGTCGCGCCTCTATGTCTTTAAACATGGTTGTCCCGTGCTAGCATTTATATCAAATTTTAAGACATGACATATTTTATCATGTCTTGTCACAAACATATCGGCTCGGTGGGCAAATGCACGACAGTTGACTTTTTCCGATTCGGTTTGTTGGACGGTCGACTGGAAAAGTCAAGAAGTTATATCACAAGTCAAGAAATTATCTCACGCCGCCGTGCTAGCATCTGTGACAAAATAGCTTTATCGCCCAAACTGTGATAAAAAGTGTGACTCAAGCCATGTCACAGTAGGACGTGCTCACCGGGCTGGTAATAGCTAATAGGAAAAAAAAAAGATTCCAGCTGGGAATTGCACTCCTAAGCTGTGCCATAACAGTATTTCCAAAACGTTTTGTGCGTATGGGTAGGACGACCACCATACACCGATGGCGTATCGAAGTACCTACGTCTTCTTTTTCCGTTGATGATGGTATATTTTCGATTCCTAATTTTGAAATAAAGAAAACAAATTATTTCTCATCTTCAGAAACAATCAGTAAATCAAGAAGACAACACTGTAACTCCACATGTCGAATTCTTCAACCCTAAAATGCGGTCAGAGCTTGAAGAGAAGGATGCAGCAGAGATGAGGAAGACTGGAGCTAAGGGTCCTGCGCCTGGTGGTGATACATGGGTTTGGTTGACCAGCTATTCTAGGGTGCCAGTAAGTATTTTTAAGATGTCCTACTATAGAGATGAAGTGGTATGAAATGAATTATGAATATAAATGTGGACGGATGGAAAGGGAGGGGAAGACCAAAGTAAAGATAGATGGACTGTGTGAGGAGTGATTCGAAACAAAAGGGAGTCGGTATGGAAGTCAAGGACGGTATGGAAGAGTTTTGTTGTATGCGCGTTGTATAAGGGCAGAAAGACAATGACATCTAAATCCTAACATTCTAATATTATAAAATGCGAATGTGATTTTGCTAAACTTTCACGCCTTAACGACTGAGCGGATTTGGATGAAACTTCACATACAGATAGACCTGGATTAGGAAATAGCATACTTTTTATCCCAGTGTAATGTTCTTTTGGGATAATAAAACACGTTTAACGCCGGTGAAGCCACGGGGAGAAATTTGTAAATCTTATTATGGAATCATAGTTGGCTAGTGAATCATATTATTGGGTCCTTCTTGATTTATTGGCATCCTCTCATGGGGCTTAAGGTTAATTTTTTTTCTGTAAATTGATTTACACATATAAAAGTGTTGGACTTTTGCACAACAAGAAAAAAAACTATGTAGATGAGGTCGCTGTTTCCTAGCCGAGTACTCTGAGATGAAACAACAAAACAAATTCAAAGGCCACAATCTATTTTAAAGTCCAGAAATTATATTGGACCGCTCGATCATATGAGGACTATGCAGATTAGTGTCTGAAATGGAGAGCGGATTAATATTATTTAATAATACTTTATTAGAATATTTGTTAAATTTACTTAATGCGTTGTTTCTACGACGACAGATTTATCTACTAATGTAGGTGCGATCATCATCATCATCATATCAGCCTAAAGATGTCCGCTGCTGGACATAGGCTTCCACCAAGCGTCGCCACATTAATCGGCCTATGTATGCGCGATGGGAAAAGATAATTTTGGAGAGATTGGATTTGAAAGTTTTTAATGATATTATTAATTTATCACCAATCATCTAAAGGAAATAATATATTATAAAAAAAAAAAAAACTTGTGACTTTGGAAAAAGTCGCAAAAAGAATGTGTAAAGTAGATAAATATGCGTCTAAAAATCATTACTGTTCTCATTTTCAGTACAAAGTGGTGCAAGGTTTCTGTAAAGCAACCCAGGATTACTGTCCGCCTGGAGTGCAAGGTCCCAAAGGACCAACAGGCTTGCCAGGGCCTAAAGGAGAGAGAGGAGACTCTGGAGCCCCTGGGACACCTGGACATTCTGGAGGCAGAGGTCCATTGGGCCCACCAGGACCTAAAGGTAAACGTGGTTTCTATATAGATAGAAATAGTGAATAGGTTACTTCTAGGCAAGCGAGCTTCACCGTCAAACACATCATCGCTTACCATAAGGTGAGATAGTGGTCAAGCGCGAGCCTATTCTAAATAAATAAGATAAGGTTTAAAGAATCTTTATTTCTCATAAGAACATTCACTCAACCACTTCACTTCCATGAGATTAAAATTTTGACATCAATTACTAACAAAGTAGAAGTGTTATTATTATTCTGATCAGTGTCCCATTTAAACTTTGTACCAGTTAATAAGTAACCAGAGGAGTTCGTAGTAAAATAATAACAGCCGCACGGGTCAATCTTCAAGGTTAAGCAACGCTTGACGAGGTCAGTCCGTGGATGGGTGACCATTTCAACATACCGAGATTCCTCCGTGCCTCGGCAAGCACGTTAAGCCGTTGGTCCCGGCCGTCATTTGAAGATCTTTGGCAGTCGTTACGAGTAGTCAGAAGCTTGAGATCTGACACCAGTCTAGCCAAGGGGTACCGTGTTACCCAGTTACTGGGTTGTGGAGGTCAGATAGGCAGTCGCTCAATGTTAAACACTGGTACTCAGATGAATCCGGTTAGACTGGAAGCCGACCACAACATAGTTGGGAAAAGGTTAGGCAGATTGAAGGACCAGTTAATAAGTTGTATTATCAGGCTAATCCTCAACTTGATATTTTATGTACTACCAAATAAACGTTTACATCATTCTAAATTGTATCTCTGCCATAGTTGTGACTTGTCTGTTAAAGACATAGAAACACCGAAAATAGATTTGAAGCATGAGACAGAATAGTGGTGTCATCAAACAAATTATTGCGAGTTCACAACTGTAACAGCATTCATTTGTTAAATATTTTATAGCTACTAGTACATATGCCGAATATTTTATAATGATTTCTTGAAACGTTTCCATACCTTGTTAGTCCGTTTTCGGTGCACTTGCGGTATGTTAGGACCGATTCCTATATTGTACTGATCTCATAATGAACGAATCTCAAAATACACTTCTGACAGAACGGTCGTGTTTTCTACGAGTTATTTTGACGTGTGACCCGCTTCGTTATGTTTTCATTTCACGCCCGTTTACTTTTACTTCTTGCTGGCACATGGTATGACATTCTTTTTTTTTTGTATTCAATATGTTTACAAAGATATTCACAACATTATATCTGCCGAACTACAAAGCATTTTTTCGGCAGACGTAGATCATAATTATCATCATAATCATCCTGCTGCAGGGCAAATGATCCTTTTCTTCCACGTCTCCTATCATATTTACTACAATATTCATTATCTTAATTCATTTGAAAATATATTTTGTTAATATTACCAGGAGAACGAGGCTTCCCCGGAAACCCAGGTCTCGATGGTCGAGATGGAGTGCCAGGAGAACCAGGTCTTGATGGGATGTCAGGAAGAAATGGGGCAGATGGAGCGCCAGGCAAAGACGGGCGGGATGGTGTGCCAGGCAGGGATGGCAGTCCTGGGAAGAACGGGAAGGATGGGAAAGATGGTATGGTGGCAATATATATAGAACTGTCGAAACGAATGACCACACGCTTTACTTAAAATCAGTTCCAATATTAAACCCGTGGAACCTCAGAAAACGATATATTTAATAAACCGCTAGAAACTCTATACATATAGAGTTTCTAGCGGTTTTCCGCAACCTTAACCAGGTCATCGGTCCACCGAGTGGGAGGCCTTCCAACGCAACATCTCCTGGTTCTAGTATGGATACAAGACGCACGAGACCTGTCAATGTCGACACTTGTGGGATGAGGCCTATGTTCAGCAGTGGACGACGTGTTTCGGCTGAAACGAGGTTGATTTATAGTATTTATACCATTCCCCCTCTAAAAACCTTATTTTATTCAGTGAATAATTTAATTCTATTTAATCACTATTTTGGTGTTTGAATTTAGAAGACACCAATAAATTCGACCTCCATCTCAATGCTATACAACCTCCTTGCGCTAAAAATACTCGATACAGTCTCCTTGTGCAAAGAATACTCGACATACAAACTCCTTGTGTTTTTCGCTTAAATATTTCTTTTTCTCGTAGTCTTGGTATAAACTACAGTATGCAACTCTTGAATGAAACGGATTTTTATCGAGGGCTATGAATCACTCGCGTCACTAAGGATTCTAAAACTTGAATCACTCGCTATGGTCGTGATTCATCTATGGCCCTCGCTTTAAATCCGTCCTATATTCACTAATTGTATAATATACTATTAAAACGCTTCGGCTTATTATTTGCGGTGCCAAGTTTAGCATAGTCGACCGCGCTTCGGTGGTACTAAACACTGTAACATAGAGCAGAAGCTCTAGATAAGTGGCATTCGATGTCAGCGACGGCAATAGTCGAAATGTCAAAATGTAAGGGATTGATCACGTGATATTTCGATATCGCTTGTCAAGCACAATTTTGCCTTTTTGACGATCGCTATCGCCACGCTTTCGATGATAGAATGTCACTTGTCTAGGACCTCTGATCTAGTGTAGTACCACCTAGAACGCAATTTCAATAGAATAAGAATCCAGCTTAATGTGTCTTTTGTTACGGTTCCGTACCAAAAGGTTAAAAACGGGACCCTATTACTAAGACTCCACGGTCCGTCTGTCTGTCTGTCTGTCACCAGGCTGTATCACATGAAACGTGATAGCTAGTCAGTTGAAATTTTCACAGATGATTTATTTCTGTTGCCGCTTTAACAAAAAATACTAAAAAACTAATAAAATAAATATTTAATTTGTTCCCATACAAAAACGTGTTTCTTTGCCGTTTTTTTGCGATAATGGTACGGAACTCTTCGTGCGCGAATCCGACTCGCACTTGGCCGGTATTTACCGTCATTTGTCATAAAATGAAGTAAGTGAAGCTGGGATATTTTACTTACCCCAGATGAACCTGTTTCAGTTAATCAGATCATGCCGAATCACGTGTAAGAAATGAATACGAACCATAACAATCTTTCATCTATAACACAGGCAGAGTAGGAGCCCAAGGCCCTCCAGGGATGCGAGGAATGAAAGGCGACAAAGGACCTATGGGAAGTAAGGGCCAGCGAGGCAACGATGGCCGTGATGGGGCCGCAGGCAGGCCGGGCCTCTCTATTTACAACTATACACTGGAGAAGGAACTGTTTATACCCCCTACTTTTGCACGTGAGTAATTTATGAATTAAGGTTGACCTAGTCGACGGCACGAACTATTTCGTGCGCAGGGTTAAAATGTATGCTATCTCATCCGACAACACGTGCGAAAGAGATAGATGCTATGATAAGCAGTAAGAAGCTAGTTCGCGTACATACTTTTGCAAATTTGCAGCGAAATGGCTGATGATTTAGGATGAAAACGAGCGCGCGAAATTTATAAACATACCTTTGGGAATATGGATATCATGAAAAAACAACTGAATGTATTATTATTATTCTTTATTGTACACAAAACACATTTATACAAATACAAAAGGACAGCTTATGTACAAAGGCGAGCTTAACCCATAATTGGGTTCTCTTACAGCAAACCACCAACCAAACCACCAACTTCCACCAACTGAATGTATCTGTTCAAAATAAAATCATTTGCATTTTTGAACTACTAATCTATCCCTGTATGGTGATTGTTTTGCAGTTTTCCTTTCTTCTTATGGTATTTATTTCTGTCCTAAGATAAATGCGTTAAAATATGGAACTTTCGACGCGCATAACATATTTTTTTTTTGTTTTTACTTTTTTGTTTCCATACAGGGCTAGATAAGGATACGGCAAATTGATATCATTTTTATTTTGAACGTTCACCTTTCAACAGTGGAGTAATCGCCATACTACGTTTTTATGGAAGAATGATCGACTAGGTCAAACTTAAGTTATTTAATTTGTAAGATCGTCGAGCTATGTCGAAGTAATCATCATACCTCACAGTATAAGCAAGCTGAAGTGGAAATAAGCCGGCCATATTAGCCTTAGAATTGATGACCGTTGGGGTAGAAGTGTTCCTGGGTGGCAACCACGAATGGGTAAACGTAAGATGGGACGCCCTCAGGCTAGGTGGAGCAACGGTCTTCGCAGGGTGACTGGATGAGAGCTGCCGAAATTCAAGACAAATCGCGTGTGATTGGAGAGGCCTATATTCAGCAGTTGACTGCCATTGGCTGAAGATGTTGATCCGTTTTCGTGTGCGAATGAAGCCACCTCTAGCCTCAGAGTTAATTAAGTCACCTCTGAAAACTTATTGTTACTGCTCTTAGACTCAGATTTGCACACATTCCATGCAAGAAATTTGCCTTCATGATGAAGAAAATCGCTTCACCCAATTGTGAGGAATGTGGAGTTGTCGAGGACCTACAACATTTATTGATGGAATGTGTCCAATATGAGTTCAGTAGAAATAATCTAGTAAGGTTCCTGAATTTGAACAGAACTGATGTAGGCATGTTCCATAAAATTCTATCCCAACCAAATGACGACGATGTGAAGGGTTTGTTTAAATTCATGGCCCACGTGTTGTGAAAGTATAATTGTTTAGGATACGATGGATACGCTATGCGTAAAAGACCCTTAAAAAAAGAGGGGTTTCCTCACAATGTTTTCCTTCTCCGTTGCCTGTGATATCCAAGATAAACTTAGACAAGTACACATGAATTTGAAAAAGCCACATTGGTTCCTGTCTGGATTTGAATTTACGATTACTCTTTTTTGCTCTTTTTAGGGTTCCGTACCCAAAGGGTAAAAACGGGACCCTATTACTGAGACTCCGCGGTCCGTCTGTCTGTCTGTCTGTCTGTCTGTCTGTCTGTCTGTCTGTCACCAGGCTGTATCTCATGAACCGTGATAGCTAGAGAGTTCAAATTTTCACAGAAGATGTATTTCTGTTGCCGCTATAACAACAAATACTAAAAACAGAATAAAATAAATATTTAAGTGGGGCTCCCATACAACAAACGTGTTTTTTTTGCCGCTTTTTACGATAATGGTACGGAACCCTGCGTGCGCGAGTCAGACTCGCACTTGGCCGGTTTTTATTTATTTATTTTTTAATGTACAACACACACACATACTATACACAGACAGTAGTACATACATAGCCATTAGAAAGAAGCTTTATATTATTTGACCGCTGGTATATTATATATGCCTATTACAGGCATAGCTTAAGTCGGAACCACACTTACGTGTCGTGGCGTGGCGTGGCGCAGGATCCACCAATCAAACGACTCTGTTCCAGCCTACGTCATAACGCAACATGTTTTGTAGCCAATCAACTGCGTCAGAAGGCGCCACGACACGCCACGCCACGTAAGTGTGGTTCCGTCTCGATAAAACAACAACTTTAATTCAAATTCTGATAATGTGATCAATCGCGCTTTGACCACGCTGTTCTCGCTACTCAATTCGCCCACGCCTCCTTCCTATCTTATCTCTGGCTTTCAATATCTAAGTTCTTCACACGCTCGCAATCTACGTTCTTCCAATAATCTCCTCTTACTCTGTCCTTCTCATACTACTGATTTCGTTCACTCTTCCTTTCATATCCAGTCCATTCTTTTTTGGAATGCGCTTCCTTCCGAGATCAGGACGGCCACCAGTCGGTACTCATTTAAGCAGAAATTGCGGATTTATTTTCAACACAAATAAGCAGAGTCATCTCACTTTCTTCTTTTCTGTTACTTCATAAATATATATATATATTTATATAGGTATATATTATATTCAATATATATGTACATGTATTTCACCTTTTTTAGCATAATAACTACTAGCTTTTTATTATTAAACTATGCACCTGCCATGTTGTCTCTTCACCACCCTTGGTTGACTGGTAGAGAATGCCTAAGGCATTAAGTCCGCCTTTGTACCTTTGTGCATGAAGTCTAAATAAATAAATAAATAAATAAATCCATGTCATCTTGGTTTTTGGGGTATTTTATTGTTTTTTGGGTTCCGTACCCAAGGGGTAAAAACGGAACCCTATTACTAAGACTCCACTGTTCGTCTGTTTGTCTGTCACCAGACTGTATCTCATGTACCGTGATAGCTAGACAGTTGAAATTTTCACAGATGATGTAATTCTGTTGCCACTATAACAACAAATACTAAAAAAGCGGACTAAAAAGTCGTAAACAAGGAAAAAATCATGCTGTGCAGTCGGAGGATACATATTCGCCGGCTGGCTGACCAAAATCTGGTGTATCCTCCGCCTGCACAGCATGATTTTTTCCTTGTTTACGACTTTTTAGTTCGCTTTTGAAGCAGTCGGGTTTTTTGATTTTTTTAATTAAGTTTTTTTATTTATAACTTTTTAGTTAGTTTTTTCGAATTAGGTACATTTAAACATATGAGTGTTATATATTTTTGGAATCACCTCTTAAAACCCTTTATTTTGATACCCCACACGATGGGTTTGGAAGAAAAAAAAAATTTGGGCCCCCACAATATGGCACCCAAAATCCACCATTTTTCTATTATCCAATTTTAATGTAGCCTATGACACTCGCAGGGTTAAGACGCTTCTATTGACGTACGAATCATCAAAATCGGCCAACGCGTTTGGTCTCTGGAACGCCACATAGGAACAAACATACATACATACAAACATACATACTTACATACATACATACATAGACTGATAAACACATTACCCTCCTTCGGCAGTCGGGTAAAAAGAGAATAAAACTTATTATTTAAGTGGGCCTCCCATACAACAAACGTGATTTTTGGCCGTTTTTTGCGATAATGGTACAGAACCCTTCGTGCACGAGTCCGACTAGTATTAGGCCGGTTTTTTTTTATCGCAATACGATTATTACATAAGCGTAAAGTTTAACACATACCTACCATATGTAATAATAGACACAAAAGTAATTTAAATTGCTAGTGTGAAGTGGTTTGCATGTGTTTAGCACTAACAGCTTTTATGTTCATAACATTACTTACGTCATGACTTACAATTAGCGTCCATTGTGGATTAATTAACCCAATTCAGCGAAAATTTAAGAACTACGTGAGCTTACTTTGAATATCAACAAAAGTTCGGCTTTGTAGAGCGTCATCTTTGTCACTCATATTATGTGTGATCTCCTTTTGGAGCTGTCAGTCTCATACCCCTGGTTTACTGATTTGAGAATTGGGAGTTCAGAACGTGTCGAACCCTTTAAATGAAACAAGTGTCCAGGCATAAGTAAAATTTAAGGAAAATTCTACTTCAACTCCCGATCGCCGAACAAAGAATTGAGTATTTTAAAACACGGCAAGCATTGGCATTAAAGTAACTCTAAATATCACAAGTTCTTAACTGCAAATATACAATTCTGCAACCAGACCTAAGTAAATAGGGTACATTACTCCAGACCATAAGCTCTTAGAGCAAGGTTAGTTTTAGTGTGCGTAAGTGACAGATATATCTGATGTGTATACATCTGTCCCTTTTTTAAAGTCGAACCATAATATCTTTGATTGATTATTGATTTTCTTGATTTCTCTGTCTCTCCCCAGAGGATCACCATCGCGTGATAGTCCGGGAGGGAGACACCATGCGCATCAACTGCAACCCCATGGGACGCCCTGAGCCTACCGTGGAGTGGAGGAGGTACGATGGAACTGCTGTCATTCAGGTAAGAAACATGTGTTAGGATTTTAGGAAAAATATCTTAGAGCAGTACTTATTTTATTTATTTATTTTTACTTTAACAAAAATACCGGATACCCATAACCGGCATGTGTGTATGACTAGATGTATGAATGTGTGTGAAGCAAAAGAAGTATGTAAGGATCGTAGCAGGTGGCGTTCTGTAGTTTCTGCCTACCCCCATGGGAAAAAGGCGTGAGTTTATGTATGTATGTTTAACAAAAACGGCCCAGTAAATTTGTAGAAGAAAGTTTATACAAAATTTTTTAACAAAAAAAATAAACCGACTTCAAACAGAAAACATTATAAAGCGAAAAATAACTTGGGTACCCAAGACACCGACTTGGGAATATAAAGTTATTTTCAGATTTTAGTGTTTTTTTTGGAAGTTAATTTTTTTGTTTAATATTTTTATTTTTCTCTCTTTAGTTTTGGTAGGTACCAGGGGTTAAATTACCATGAAAATACGCATTATTAAGGATAACTTAACAAAATACTAGTCAGATCTTGATCAAAGGAGAATGCCCATTTTGTAAGGGAACTTGGTCCCCTTTGAAAAAATGGTTGTATCTTGATGAATTTGGTTGTATATCGTAGAAAAAACATATTATATTCATAATTAGAAAACAATTTTTTATTTATTTTGCGGGGTTCACGAGATATAACGATGTTTCTGTCCTCGAAATGAACCCTTATTACAATGCAATAAGGTGCATACAAATGTCCAAGTGAAAGAACCTGATCTGTTGTTGTCTGTACATATAAAGTAAAGGACACAGATGGAAAATAACACAAAATATAAATCCTATGTTTGTATAATATTGAAATCGCAGACACGATACCTCATAACGGGCCTGTGTATGGGCAATCTCCTTTAAATGGGGAAAAATCACATGAGAAGCACCAGCTTTCAAATAAAAAAAATCAAACACTCATCTCAGGTCCAAGAAAAAGTTGAGCTCAGAATGATGATTTGCAGATACCTACAATTTTCTTTTGTGTTTTCTTAACATATTCTTCTATAGATAGGTACGTAATTTTTTTTGCTAATTTATTTATTTATTTAAACTTCATATACAATGGTGATACACAGGCGGACTTAATGCAGCAAGGCATTCTCTACCAGTCAACCTTTGGGTTAAAAAGAACACAACAGTGGTAGGAGTCCAAAAAAATAAAAAAATAGACGTGTGGCACTCGGAGACTGCCGCGGTAAAGCTATTGCATAGCATTTTTATCAACTTATGCAATTATAATTATTTATTTATTTTATATATGCAATATTGTTTTCCTTTGTTTTTTTTTCTTTGATATTAATTCAAGTTACACTTTTTGAGCGTGGTGACCGATAAGAAAACATTTTTTTTCTTTTATTAAATAAATGAGAGGTTAATAATGTTCAAAATATTTTTATTATCTTACAATACATGTAGGTTATTCAGAAATATTTATCATTGAAACTATAGGTTTATGGTAACTGAAATAAGAAAAATAAGTTTGAGACTTGATATCTTCTAAATATCTGGAAAATACCGCGTCAATGGTGGTTCCATATTTTGTTGTGGATTCTTGTGGATCATTATTCATTTTCAAATTCAATATTTTCGAAAGAAAAGTTGTCAACCGCTCTGATAACGGAACAACCAATGCCACCCAGAGGCGAGTTGCTGAACTAAAGAGACAAGCGTGATATTTCAAAAAGTCATTAAAAGTTCTGCTATTCATCGATAGATGGCTCGACTTTATCTTCTAAATATCTGGAAAATACCGCGTCAATGGTGGTCCTGGTAAAGTTCTGCTATTCATCGATAGATGGGTCGACTTTATCTTCTAAATATCTGGAAAATACCGCGTCAATGGTGGTTCCATATTTTGTTGTGGATTCTTGTGGATCATTATTCATTTTCAAATTCAATATTTTCGACAGAAAAGTTGTCAACCGCTCTGATAACGGAACAACCAATTCCACCTAGAGGCGAGTTGCTGAACTAAAGAGTCAAGCGTGATATTTCAAAAAGTCATTAAAAGTTCTGCTATTCATCGATAGGTGGCTCGCTGTGCCGGTCGGAGTGAGGGGTGTTAGGTTTTTTCGTTACGGAATTTCTGGATTCGGTCTCCACGATCAAGGCCCGCGATAGAAGCTATGCAATAGCTTAAAAATTAACATTATTTAAAATTAGCTCCCAGAACTGCTCCGAATTTCAAAAAATACAAGGACCAAAATTACAACAATAACATTTGAAACATATTTGCATTGCAGAGATGACCTTGTTTCCTGGCGCATACCAGTCCTGGCGGATTGCCCGCCACGCACCAGTGCTGAGAAAATGTTTACGTAGACTTTTAACGAGAAAAGCGAACCATATTGAATTACGAAATCAATTTAGTTCCGAACATAATAGAATCAAATAAGCCCTAAGCCCACAAGTCTTAACGGTTAATTGATTTTCAGAAATATTTGTAGGACCTATTTAGAAATAATTTTTATTTAATTGAAGTTTTTTTTTTTTGTGGTGCTCTTGGCTAAATAATAAGAGCCGCACGGGTCGATCTTCAAGGTTAAGCAACGCTTGACGAGTTCGGTCCGTGGATGGGTGACCATTTCAACATACCGAGTTTCCTCCGTACCTCGGCAAGCACGTTAAGCCGTTGGTCCCGGCTATCATTTGAAGATCTTTGACAGTCGTTACGTTTAGTCAGAAGCTTTAGATCCGACACCAGTCTAGGCAAGGGGTATCGTGTTACCCAGTTACTGGGTTGTGGAGGTCAGATAGGCAGTCGCTCCATGTAAAATACTGGTACTCAGCTGAATCCGTTAAGACTGGAAGCCGACCCTAACATAATTGGGAAGAGGCTAGGTAGATTAATAGATAGTAGTTTTTACTTAAAAGTTTTCTCCTTTTTACTTTCCCTTGGAGAAATAAGTAGCGTATGGTTCTTGCACCACAGAAGACGAAGGGATTTTCGATTTGAATCTTTGTCTGATTTCAGCAAAATCATATCTTTACTTAACGAGTTCAAACTAAAGACCAAGCCGGAATCTTAGAAACCCGTTTTTAGGGTTCCGTAGTCAACAAGGATCCCTTATAGTTTCGCCATGTTTGTCTGTTCATCCGTCTGCACCTTAGCTAAGAAGCTAGGCTAAACTTTAATTTGTCATTGATATACATACATATTAATTAGGGCGCACGGTTGGCGCAGTGGTTGAGCGATTGACTGCTGCGCTGCGTGTCGCGGGTTCGATTCCCGCACGGAACAAATATTTGTGTGATTTACAGATAGTTGTTCCGGCTCTGGGTGTTGTGTATGTGAGTTTATATGTTTGTAAACGCACCCACGATACAGGAATTTCTTCCTAGTGTGGGGCAACGTTTTTAAAAAAACAAAAAATACAAATTACGCCGACAAAGTGGTAAAACAAAATAATTAAAAAAAACACGTCAAAAACAATCCCATGGTGGGGGTATCGTTGGTTTTGGATTCAGGGATCACTTTGCGTAAAATTAAGCTTTAAATTGCAATTTTTTGTAAGATTCAAGTGTGATGCCAGCTAAATTGTTGCATTTGGATATGTAAAGAAATTCACAGTAGTATTTATACGCACGGGCGCACGGTTGGCGCAGTGGTTGAGTGATTGACTGCTGCGCTGCGTGTCGCGGGTTCGATTCCCACACGGAACAAAATTTGTATGACCTACAGATAGTTGATCCGGCTCTGGGTGTTTGTGTATGTGAGTTTATATGTTTGTAAACGCACCCACGATACTGGAAGAAATTCCTAGTGTGGGGCAACGTTTTAAAAAAAAAGATAAAAATATAACGCAATATTTAATTGAAAATATTTATTTGTAAAAACAAAGGTGTAAATATGTACATACTTAAACACTAAACAAAAGTAAACTATACAAAAAAAAACTAAACCTAACTACTTACACTATTTACAAAAGAAAAGTACACTTAGGCGTCGAAGTCGTCGTCTAAGTTATTACAAGTTTACGAGTAATAGTCGCGCTACCAACTTATAAAATGTACTTGGAAAAGATAAAATCATTTCTAGCAATATTCTGTGCTTTCAGTGTGTATGAACTTCAGTATTTATGTTGGTGGATGTAGCTGTTTGTACGGAACACTCGGTGCACGAGTCCGTCTCGCACTTGACCGTTTTTATATTATATACTTTATGCCTACTTTTTGAAAGTCATTTTCTGTTTGATCAGGGATCCTGGCGCGACGCGTCCGTCAGTGGCAATGTTCTGAACATCCCCAACGTGTCTCGATGGCATACCGGCAAGTACATCTGTCTGGCCAACAATGGGATGCTGCCTTCTTCCAATCAAACTACTGATGTTGAGATCCATTGTAAGTATTACATACTTTTTATCTATTCCATGTGCTGAGCTTAGTCGAGATACAATCCAAATTAGTAATAGTAATAAGCTTTTGAACTGAATTGATTTTTCAATGTCCATGAATTTAGCCTGTAAGGTCAAACCAGCTTCCTTTCTCTCCCTTTTCCACACACTGTGTCCTTAACAAGAATTAATGAGGTGATCTAACAAAATCACTTAGTACAACTGCAGCTGCCATTCTGAAGGTTAGCACCTTCACACCAATAGTTCCCCATTACGGTACTTTAGTCCTAACTGTAAGAAAGCTTTTTATTCTTCTTGTTATAACAATGCAACATAAAAATACTACCTAAGACTTACTCATTTTAAATAGACGTACACAACACTTGGTTTGCCTTCAAACAATCGCTTTTAAAACCAATTTTGATCCTAAATTTCCTTTATTCTTTGGTCCCTACATCTATAACACAGATAATGACTGAAGTGGACTGTATTGGTTGTTCGTTGGGGTCTTGTTGAGGAATGTAAATACTGTCTTGATTCGTATCTTCAATTTAATTCCATACTGTCCCGTTATCAGGTAATTAGCAGACACAATAGAAATTACCATTGTCTTTCGCCGCTACAGTGATTTTGACAGATAAGGGGAGTCTATAACAAGCTAAATAAAATTCTTTAATTTTGTAAATTAAACCCGAAGATAGTCATAAGAATAACAAACGCTCCGCAATCTCACACACCCTCTCACCCTTCTCATCTCACTTCTATAACCCACAAAGAGAGGACTATAGTTACCTACGTAGTAGGTATTTTTCTTTTTTCTTTTATCTGTTATTTTCCCCTTCCTATTTTGAATTGGATAACATCTTTAGTTTGCATTACGTAACTTATTTATTTTGTATTATTATATACTTATTACCTTTGAATTAGATAAGTACATTCAAACAAGGGATCATTATATTAAAAATACTATTAATTGCAACTCAAGGGGAATGATGTAGAAGGCTGAAATACAAGCTATGCCTAGTTTGGCCTGAAATGATACTTTGGTGTATTTTAACTAAAGTTTACATAGCATTACTTGCGAAAAATTTACAAATTTCTGCGAATAAAAATTACTATTAACTAAACTGTCAACGAAAGCTGTCAGAACGCTAATAATTATAAGCAACGGGCAAGACAATAAATGATGGAAATAATACATAATATTTTGTGTAATTATTTCAGTCAGTCCTTACATACGGGTGCCAAACAATGTCGTCTATGTCGGTACAAACAAAACTGTGAGGATTGAATGTGAGGTAAGTCAATCAAACAATTCATTATATTAATAAAAAAACCGGCCAAGTGCGAGTCGCACTCACGCACGAAGGGTTCCGTACTTGGTAAATTGCGGTTTACGATTTATGACGTAATAAAAAAAAACTACTTACTAGATCTCGTTCAAACCAATTTTCGGTGGTAGTTTACATGGTAATGTACATCATATATTTTTTTAGTTTTATCATTCTCTTATTTTAGAAGTTACAATGGGGGGTGGACACATTTTACCACTTTGGAAGTGTCTCTCGCGCAAACTATTCAGTTTAGAAATAAATATATTAGAAACCTCTATATCATTTTTAAAGACCTATCCATCGATACCCCACACGTATGGGTTTGATGGTTTTTTTTTTTAGTTTCAGTTTCAAGTATGGGTATCCCCAAAATTTATTGTTTTTTTTCTATTTTTGAGTGAAAATCTTAATGCGGTTCACAGAATACATCTACTCACCAAGTTTCAACAGGATAGTTCTTGTAGTTTCGGAAAAAGTGGCTGTGACATACGGACGGACAGACAGACAGACAGACAGACATGACGAATCTATAAAGGTTCCGTTTGGCTACGGAACCCTAAAAACATAACATGTCCAAATGAGAAGCGCGTAATTGATCGTGACAATGACTGCTCTGTCAAGAACAAAGCGAAGAAGAGAAAAATGGTCTTTTATTTTATTATATTTCTTATTTCGATCGATTGCCAAAACGTCCACTGATTGGAAAAATCTATGTTTTATTGCATGTTAAACCAAACAAATTTTTCTCTGTTCTAATTTTGATTTTATGCTTTTCTAACGCCGACGGAAAAAGAGGGGTGTTATAAGTTTTTCGTATGTACCTGTGTATTTTTGTATGTGTGTATTTGTGTCCTTGTGTAAGTGTGTATCTGTCTGTGGCATCATAGCTCCTAAACGAATGAACCGATTTTGATTTCTTCTTTTTGTTTGAAAGGTGACTTTATCGAGAGTGTTCTTATCTAATAATTACGTGTTCAATAGATTATCGATCGAAGCACATCTACTAATAGATATATTAAGTAGCATGCAACAAAAACGAGCCTGAGATCTTTTTATTTTTTAAATTTTAATTGTAAGCTACATAATATACCTAGTACACACTTCAATCGACAATATATCGAGGAACGTAATTATGACACGACATTGTCTTTCTAAATAACGGTTAAAATCTACATAACGATACTGCTTACCCCAGATCCAAGCCTGGCCAGAACCGGTACTAGCTTGGGAAAAGAGCGGTCTCACCCTTGAGGATCTGCGATACAGGACCGAGGTGGCGCCGACCAGGGAACCCTGGCGCTGGATCATGAGACTGGAGATACCAGGAGTCAGCACAAGAGACCTTGCGAATTATAGCTGCGTAGCCAAGAATGAACTTAATAACCAGACTGTTAAAGGATTTATTGAGTTGAAAAGTGAGTAACAGATTTTATTAATTGGATCGTAGATACTTTCAGAAAACACGTAAGTCTTTCTCTCTGATCAAGTTTACGAGTCAAACTTGGCCATAGATCTCGCAGCACGGAGCCCATATCCCCCAACGGGCTTTTACAAGCCGATATTAGAATAGGGTTATATGGGTTTTGGAGGTCAGATAGGCAGTCGCTCCATGTAAAATACTGGTATCCAGTTAAATCCGGTAAGACTGAAAGTTAACCCCAACATAGTTGGGCAAAAGCTATCCAGATTGATTGGCGTTAGATGGCTTCCATCTAGGTGGACCGATAAGGTTAATGCAGCGGGAATCCGGTGGATGCGAGACGCACAGGACCGTTCAGTGTGGTGACGCTTGGGGGAGGCCTATGTCCAGCAATGGACGTCTTTCAGTTGAAATGACGATGATGATGACTACGTATAGGTACCAAGTATACAAGCAACAACAGATAAATTTATTTAGTTAGGAACAAGGTACTCACATAGTTGGGTAAAGCTACACAGATTGATTGACTAAAGCATCCACTACCATCACCCAGTGTCGCCAGATGGCACGGAGTCGCAGCAGGTGCCGGTGGAGTACGGCTCTCGTCCCCCGAGGCTGACCTCCTACGAGGAGTTGTGTGAGGTGCAGCGCTGTCCCACGTGCCCCAGGTGTGACCGTGCTCAGCTGCTTATCACTCCAATGAATGGAACTGTCGGCTCGAAACCAAGGAGGAATACCAGTAAGTCTTAGATTTAATGTACCTAGTTTGTGAAGAAGTCTGCTTTAAATTGTTAGGTAAAATCGGGAGTTATACGAGTATATGTATTTCTTATAAGCCCCATGTAATAGGGGGCTGTCCTCCCTATAGCCATCAGCTGGACAGTAATCTGGGATTCTGTTGAAAAAAATTCTGCTGAGAAACTCAATGTCAACCAAACAATAATTTGCACATTTGGAATAATCCTCGATTTTAGGGTCTAATCTGATGGTCAATTAAGTCTGCAGGCAATTGTTTTTTTAACCGTGAAGTAGGATTGGACTTGCAGCAGCAGTGCCGTGTTGTTGAATTATGTAAATTACTTACCATCAGGTGAGATAGTGATCAAGCGCGAGCCTATTGATAATAACAAAATAAATAATATTAAGTAAAAGGTTTGACTAAAGCATATTTTATAACATTCACAGATTGTCAGTTATATGCAATTGGTAAGCCAGTGTATCACCGCTACAAAGAAGAATTGTTTGGAGCCTGGCTGAGGGACTCAAACGGGTCTGATGCACAGGTAAACCAAAACAAATGAAGGGGGCAAATCCGCTACCTGCTTGGGGCCTTTACTGGGCACTTTGGAACCAACGACATGCTCATGAAGATGGGTCTAACCGCGACACCCATGTGCAGGTTGTGTGGGGAACATACGTTACACATGGAGCACCTTCGGTGCACATGCGATGCACTGGCTGTTAAGCGAATGAGTCTCCTAGGGGTTGGATATCCAAAACCAGAAGACTATAGGTTCATATCTCCTAGTCTCGTTGTAAATGATATGAAAAGAGTTTTGAACGAGATTGGGGAGGAGTAAGTTATCTAGGGGACCACAATAGATCCCAATGGGTCGAAGTGTCCGAGTTACTTCTCGGCCCCTCCACAAGATAAGATATGATAAACCGAAACAATCAAACTTATGATTGCAATCATCTTTTGCAAGATATCAGTGAAGTAATCAAAGACCAGGCTTTTGACTTCGATATTGAGTGAAATGACTGTTGCAAAAGCGACACAAAAGTTTTATCATAGAAAATTTATCTAGTATCGTCCATTCTCATCCATCATCTAACAAACTACAGTTTTGAAGCAGCCATGATGATTTGTTACATTATTTCAGAGGGAGAAGTTGTGGACTACTCAAGAGACAGACGTTGAGAGACTGAGGGAATACAGAACGAAGGCCAGCTTCAAGGCTGATCATGTGGACGAGTATCACAAACTGCAGAAACCATTCTTTGTAAGTTTACATCTTAGAATAGTTCACATTTACGTTTGCACTATTGAAGATCGTAGCCACAAGTTTTTTTAAAGATAGTCTGAATCAAAAATCACTCACTCCATCGTAGACTCTGTCTCTGTCACCTCTGACCTAGACTAGAGTCAAGAGCAAACCCATCCCAAATAAAAAAATTAAAAACTTACTCTAAGGTACAGTTAGAATTTTGCCTGGAGCTCTAATATGAGGGTAGATATTGGGTTTACTTACTGTAGCTACCTAATCTACACCTCACCGTATAACTCTTGGTATTGCCGTAAAAGAAAAACAGTTCAAAATTTATACTTTCCTGAAACTGATTCTTATATCTAAAGGATACCGAAATAAATATTTTTCGTAATACTCGTAGTAACTATTCGTCGTTTATGTACGAAATTATTGCAGAAATGCTTCCTCTCAGGGGGTGACCATAAGCTCTTACGAGGAGGGATTTAAAAGTAGTGAGAATGAGATAGAATATAATGACTATTGATAACTTAATAATTTATTGTTCTACATAGTTTCCGAGTCTCTCTACACACCGAGTCCAGCGCTTTTCCAAGGCTTCAATCCCTTTCAAAAAAAAAGTTTTGTCTTGGTCCTGCAAAAAGCTCTCCACGGCATCCATCACATCGTTATCGACTTCGTACCTGTTTCCCCTTAAGTATTTTTTCAATTTGGGGAACAGATAAAAATCGCTAGCCGCCAGATCTGGTGAATAAGGGGGGTGGTCATTCAATTCGAAGCCAGCTTGCTGAATGGCAGCCATCGCAACTGCGGACCTGTGCGCGGCTGCGTTGTCGTGATGAAACACCACGCCCCTTCGAAATTTCCCTCTCCTTTTCTCTTTGATGGCATTCCTCAAATATTGGCCTTTGATAGTGGTTCCACGCTCCAGGTAATCAATCAACAATATCCCTTCTGAGTCCCAAAATATTGAAGCCATAACCTTGCCAGCCGATGCCACGACACGAAACTTCTTCGGAATCGGTGATCATGGCCGTTTCCATTGCGAAGATTGCAGTTTTGTCTCGGGATCAAAATGATGGACCCATGTTTCGTCCATGGTTACGAACCGAGACAAAAAGTATTCAGAATCTTCTTGAAACTTGTCCAACACTATCTTCGAAATGTCAAGTCGATTTTGTTTCTGACTGTCGGTTAACATTCTCGGCACCCATCTTGCTTTCTTTTCTCATATTCAAAGATTGTTTCAATATAAATTGAATACTTCCAAATGAAATGCCCGTTTCTGGAATTAAGTATCGGATGGTAACTCTTCGATCGCTCAATACAATTTTCTCGACTTTCGCAACATTTTCTTGGGTGACTGACGTCGATGGACGGCCACAACGATATTTGTCTTCCGTGCTTGTTCTCCCTACTCGAAATTGATAAGCCCACCTTGTGACAGTGGAATACGGCGGAACAGACTCGCCTAATATTGCCTCCAATTCGCAATGAATCTCTTACGTCGTTAACTTTTTAAACAGAGTTATTTATTAACGGCTCGCACTTCGTTTTTCTCCATTTTCGAGAACACGTTCCGACATGAAGGAAACAAATGACTACATTCAGATAAAAAACAAAAGAGAATCGAAGATTTTTCTTTTTTAATATTACAAATATGTATCTGAGCTATGCCTGCCATTTTTTTTTTCTTACCAAGGAGTACGTCGTTCTCACTACTTTTTGATCACTCTTAGTAGTGTAAGGTTATTTTGAGATCGCGTAACTGATAGATTTATACAAGTCATATACATCTATCCCTGACACACACTCAAAATAACCTTATTCTAAGAGCTTATGGTCACCCCCCAGTAAACAATAAAGTATTCTTCATTTCTCATGAGAAAAAAGATTGCATAGAAGACGACGACGGGACGAGCTGGACAAAACAAATGACCAGATGGCCTCTGTTGAAATCTCAACCCAGGGCTAATAGCCTTGGGTTGAGATTTCTAGAGCTGTAGTTGCAGGCTAACACTATTCACTAATATCTTAATTTATATTAATTATTCGTTTTTTCTCTAACAGGGCAACGGCCACGTCGTATACAGCGGCTCGTTCTTCTACCAGGCGAATGAATCCGGCCACCCTGGCGACATCATCCGCTATGACCTGACACAGAGCCGTATCAAGTCGGTCAAACTGCCCAATGCTGAGGGCAGACTGTATGCTGCGCAACACAACCAGGTAAGGATTGTAAATTGGCAAATCTACTGATGGGAGCTTGCCACAGCCGTTCATATAGTGTGACAAAACAATAGTCCAAAAATTGTTTGTCATCGAACCAAACTACTAATAAGGTTACACTAGTCGAAAATTCATCCCTACAAAAGTAGTCTAGGGATAACTCCACTGTTTGACAATGTACGTTCAAAATAAAAAATGATATCAATTTGTCTCATCATTATCTAGCCCTGTATGGAAACAAAAATGTAAAAAAAAAATATATTTGAAAGTTATGAGCGTCGAAAGTTCCATAATTCAACACTAATTTTAACGCATCTGTGAGCGGAAATAAATTCCATAAGAAGAAGGAAAATTGCGAAACGGCCTCCATACTACATAGATAATTCAACAATGCATATAATTTTATTTTGAAAATATACATTTAGTAGTTTTTTTATGAAATCTAGACTCCCAAAGGACTGTTTATAAATAATCGCGCGCTCGTTTTCGTCCTAAATCATCATCCATTTCGCTACACACTTGCAAAAGTGCTAATTCGTACACGAACTAGCCTCTTACTGCTCATCACAGCATCTATTTCATTCGCACTTGTTGTCGGATAAGATATCATGCATTATAACCTCGCGCACAAAATAGTTCGTGCCGTCGACTAGTTCAACCGTAAGCATGTAGGTTGCCTCAGGGGTATAGTTGCCACATGGTTGCCCCGATTGTAATTACTCTAGTTTCGCGAATAATGAATCGCATGCTATTCTTTTAATCTATCTAAACTGTTTACCGATGACCGTGTCTCATGCCTCTGTGCGATTGCATGGGCAGGCAAAATGCTATCAAGGTTTTTGCGGGATAGATGGGCTTTTTTTTGGCGGGGGCATCTATCCTAAACGTAATGATAGATGTCCCAAAATATAGAGGCCCGTAAAAATCGCTAATACTCTAGTAATAATAAAGATATTTTTTTAAAATTTTCATAAATTTGTAAATAAAAAACCAAATTACCGGCCAGTTTTACAAATAAAGTTTTTTGCTTTTTGTAATCGGAGATATAGAGTGGTTTCAAAAAGTGTGGCAACTATCCGGCTTTTACTCTATATTAAATTATGTATGTCGTTTTGTGAAATAAACACTTCTTTTTTCTTCTTTCAAAATTGAATAGTCTTGTGTGTTTTACCGTTAAAAAATTTTCAACCTTAGAGATTGAAATAGCAATACAGCTTGAAAGCAGAAATAAAGTTGGCAAAAGTCCTTGTCTAACAGCTCTACATTCAGATTACGTCTAGACTTGAGCAAAATATACCTATCAAAAACATAAAATGTAAACAACTTAAGTCTCACGCGTAGTTCTTATACCGCAAGAAGTAATGAGATTGAATGTATATGTTTACATAGGGGGTTGACATTATTGTGTTCTTCTGAGCTTCAGGCTTCTAGCTTTATCCAAAATGTTACAGGAGGGCCGAAAATGTCCTGAATGATTTCGAGAAAAGGATGATACCGTTGTGCCGTTGTTTGCTCGACTTGTTGGGCGCACTACCGTGCCCCCAAATTTCTTTCTTAAACGAAAACTTTGCCCCACACTTGGAATTACTCCTGTATCTTGGGTGCGTTTACAAACAGCTAGACCTGGAACAACCATCTTTAAGCCCTACAAATATTTGTTCCGTAAGGGAATCGAACCTGTGACTCACATCGCATGCAAATCGCTCAACCACTGTGCCAACCATGGCATCAAAATATGGAATCGGAATTGTATTCTAATTTGTCATTCATCACATTCCATTGGGTGCAGGGGAAGCATTAGTAGAGTTGCAAACACGTTAACTTAATAAAGAAAGAAAGTAAGAAAAATATTTATTTGTGTCCCGCACAGGAGACACGAGAAATAAGCATACACTTAAACAATAATAAAATAAAAAACCCTGTGCGAGACCAAAAAGGCTCCTATCTCAGCATGTGCAGCAATATCCAAAAAAGGTAATAACGCTGCGCTGATATTCTGATAAAACATAATAATAACATGATTGTGTATCTGTTTCAGGTAGACTTCAGTGCTGACGACAACGGTCTTTGGGCAATTTACTCAATTGAGTCATCCAATAACACTGCTGTTGCCAAGGTATTTCATTTAAAATAATCATCTGTGATTTGCTAACTATTAGTTTCTAGTATTTCAAAGATGGTAATTTATGCTTGGTTACAGCTCAGTTTCGACCCCAGCAAGGAAGGACTAAATATTGACTACGTTTGGAATATATCGCTGAATCATAAACAAGTGAGTAACCATCAGCTTTCTCCATCTTATTTTTTGGGCTACTTTTGGATCACCTAGATACAGACTGTGCCTAATTTGGGGTCCATGGCCACTTCGAGTATTCTAATTAGTAAAACAATAGCGTCACACCAGATTCAGGTGTCGCGATAGTTGAGCGATAAAAAAATATGTGTGTCAATAAATAATTAACTATAATAATTATTTACTTTGGTTGTGGTAAGGAATGCTTACCAGCTTACAAGCTGAGAACCAGGTTTATGTTTTTTTGTATGATGTGGCCATATTTTACCTTGTCTTGATAGCAAGTTGTTCTTCTCTATGATCCGGAACTCTACCACAAGCGTTTTCCTTGTACATAAATCACTAGGAGTCTTCATTGATTTCACATAATCTTACTTGATTGACAGAAAACAACATCACTTAGTGCCACACTCATTTCAATTCTGAATCTTTCTTCAACCGATTTCCTGTTTTATCTTCCCCAGGTAGGAGAAATGTTCATAGTATGCGGGGTGCTATACGCCCTGGACTCGGCGACCGAGCGAGAAAGCAAGGTGTCTATGGCCATAGACCTGTATCTTAACAAGCAGGTCGAGGTGGCTCTGCAGTTCACGAACCCTTTCCGGAAGACCACGCAGCTTGGATATGATCATATGCATAAGGTAAACTTTTGTTATTTTTCTGGTCCTTCGAGCCGGATATCATACTTTGATAGATTCACTTTCAAAAATGCGTCCAACGAGAAACAAAATCGACTTTTTCTGATTTTTGTGGCAAAGTGAGTTTAACAAGATGTCCATGTCCAAATTTGATCCCAATTTAATAATATATTAATAATTGCAGGAGCTGTACTCTTGGGATCGAGGGAACCAACTCACATACCCCGTGAGATACAACGAACTGCCCTGAATTAGTGCCACTATGATAATATTAACAACTATGTGAAAATATTTTTATACCAACATTTTTGCAAATACATAATCTTTTAATCCACCTCCTGTTTGTTTTTCTGTGCAGACACAGAAAAAGTACTTTGTTTTTATGTATTTTCAAAACGGCCTTTTTAACCGACTGCAAATATGGGTTTTGTTTACACTTTTGTAGCAGAGACTTTAAAATATTTTAAAACATTATCAGTCACTGCCACCAAATACCGAAACACTCTAGCGGCAAGCAGTAGAACCACTTCGCCTTTATGAGAGCTACACTCCCATTGGTACTTAGTTACGCGTAACAGTACCGCTTCACTTCTCCGCTAGATGGCGTTGCTGACAAACTACAGATCTTATACTATAGGCGGCGCCACAGTTTGTTCTCATACAAAATAGATTACCATCGAGTGTCGACCATTCATAATTATTTATTTAATCAAAGAACTGTACAGAAAATTATCGGAAATTCCTCAACTAAATAATGTATGTTCTGGCTACCCCTATTACATATGTATACGGTATACCGTAGAAGTAGTGATGGAAAAGGCTACGGGTCTTATTGTATCTTTTTGAACTTTCGTGATGAACCCATTGACCGTTCAAGCATTATTTAATTAGGAGGGTAAACAGGAATATCAGCTATATACACCGTCGAACATGAGACCGGTAAAAGGTCTCTATTATGATCGTTTGGAGACTATGTATCTATTTTATACTTTTAAACCGATGAGTTGAGTAATTAACCGAGGACCATTAGGTACGTATTTATAAGATACTAGCTGTTCTCCGCGGCTTCGCTTCTGTGGACCAACCCACAGGAACCGTTCTCGGGATTAAAAAAATGCCTATGTGACTCAGGAATAGCTTTCTATTGATGAAATATTTTTTTTAATCGGTCCAGTAGTTTCGGAGCCAATTCGGTACACACAAAAAGTCTTTCCTCTTTACAAGATTTTAAATTAAATCTATACTAATATTATAAAGCTCAAGAGTTTGTTTGTTTGTTCGAACGCGCTAATCTCAAGAACTACTGGTTGGAATACAAAAAATCTTTTTTTGTTGGATAGTCCATTTATCGAGCAAGGTTATAGGCTGTATATCATCACGCTACGACCAATAGGAGCGGAGCATGAATGAAAAATGTTGCTAAAACGGGAGAAAATATTAATTTTTGAGAGCTTCCGTTGCGTACGCTGCGTAAAAGGTTTAAGTTACGTAACAATCATGCATGTGGGAGCGAAGCCGCGTGGGACAGCTAGTATAAGATATATCTGTGCTTTTGTGGTCAAAACTCAAATTAAACCAAGTTAGGAACTGTATCAGCATGCATTTAAAAAAAATGTAACATGAAGATAGGTACTTTTTAAAACATACCAATACTAATAATTTGGAGGTATGTCATTTTAATTATAATACAATTAGATATTATATAGGTATATTATAAGTAAAGACAAAAGAGACAAAAGACAAAAGATATTTATTTCAACTGGGCCACCAAGCGGCACTTTTGAATGTCACAATTTAAATTTAAATGGAATACAAGTTGATTCTACCGTGCATTCGGAAAGTAGCTAGTTATGGAGAAGAATGCACAAGAAACTCCATACTTTTTAAATTTACATGGAATAAAAGTTGATTCTACCGTGCATTCGGAAAGTAGCTTGTTATGGAGAAGAATGCACAAGAAACTCCATACTTACTCATTTAAAAAAAAAAAAAATGATTCTACCGTGTAAATTTAATATAAGTAAATTGTATTATATTAGGTATATTATATGGGTATATAATTTGGAGGTAGATTCCCTGTCTATTATTCAGGAATCCCCTGAACATGTTGAGATTAGCTTACGTCACAACAGTTTTGTAGGATGTTAATTTGTGGTTAAATTAACTTTTTTATAGGGCCCTTTAAATTAATTAATTACTTACTAGTTATTTTATTATATTCCTAGTGAGTTATTTTTAATTGAACATTTACCTACTAATAATGAAACATTGAATTTAAGTGCCTTTTGTTATTTTGGGACTAGGTATAACTATATTTCAGGCGTCCGGTCTGTTTATTAAGGAAACTTGTTGTGTTCAATTTTAATTTAATGACTGCACAAATATATTTTTTAAACCGTGAGAACAGTTTTACATGATTTTAATACAATAAATAAATTTCTGAAATATAATTTAAAAGATTGTTTGAACCAACTGTTATATTTGCGGAGATTATTTCACAGAAAGAAAGCTACATTTATACCTATCGCTGTGTGCCAAAGACAATTTTTTTTCCGAAATGTTGCATGATTCCCAATTATATTCAAATAAACACTTGACACGCCTATTCCGCCTTTCGTATGAGACTGGAAAAGTGCCAAATGCTTGGAAACTAGCTAACGTACAGCCCGTGCCCAAGAAGGGTAGTCGAGCTGACCCGGCCAACTACAGACCCATCTCTGTAACGTCCATACTCTGTAAGAGTATGGAGCGTGTACTTAACACGAAGCTCCTGGCATACCTAGAATCTAACGATATCCTTAGTGACCGCCAATACGGCTTCCGCCGAAATCGGTCTACTGGGGATCTTCTAGCGTATGCCATTCACATCTGGAGTGAGGCCATCGAGAGGCACGGGGAAGAGCTTGCCGTCTCCCTCGACATCTCGAAGGCTTTTGATAGGGTCTGGCACGAAAGCCTTATTGGTAAGCTTCCTTCATTCGGTTTGCCCGGTGGTCTGTGTGATTGGATTGCAGACTTCCTGAGAGATCGGTCCATTCGAGTGGTTATCGATGGCTGCTCGTCGGACCAATTGGATATCAATGCCGGGGTCCCTCAGGGGTCGGTACTCTTAGCAACTTTATTCTTGCTGCATATTAACGATCTGCTTAAACCCGGCACCTTTGGGTATGCAGACGACAGCACTGTTGCTGAGAGATACTTGTCCAACGCTCGTGCTACCGGGCCTCAGATCCGGTCTCTCCGGGAGGCCATGGTGGAGCGCTTGAACCTGTCCTTGCAGGCAGTCTCCGAATGGGGCGATGCCAATCTGGTCAGGTTTACAGCCGCTAAAACCCAGGCGTGTCTTTTTTCCGCTAAAAAGAGCCAATTTTACCCAGATCCAACTTTCCGAGATGCGACCGTGCCAATAACTGACCATCTTTAGCTTCTTGGCGTTACGTTGACATCTACTCTCAATTTTGGCCCTTACATTGAGGCAAAGGCTCAGCTGGCTGCCAAAAAGCTGGGGATCCTTGCAAAGGTGAGACGGTACTTCACGCCGGAACAGCTCCTCAACTTGTATCAAGCGCAAGTTCGATCATGCATGGAGTACTGTTCTCATCTCTGGGACGGATCAGCCAAATACCAGCTTGACGCACTAGAGTCGATCGAAAAGCGAGCCAAGAGGCTCATCGGCGATGAGGCGCTGGTCAAGTCAAAGCTCCAGAGTCTTGAACATCGTCGCCGAGTTGCCAGCCTGTCGGTTTTTTATCGGTTACATTTCGGGGAGTGTGCGATGGAATTGCACGATATAATTCCACCTAGCCCGTTCCATCTTCGGACTACCAGACGTACGGCGATGCGCCATCGATACATGTGTAACAAGACTTATCTATGTGAGGGAAGATTTATATTAGTAAGATTATTATAGTAAACAGTACATGGATAGGCTTGTTGTAGTCAAGTTATGTTTATGTCATTTTAAAGGCTTCAAAGTGTCACTGTCAGTTATAAAATTATTTTGACATTGAAGTGACAGTTTAACAAGTTGACGACATAAGTCAGTCTGGAACTAGGCACCGGAGTGTTAAGTTTAAGGTTAGTAAAATAGTATGATATGTACTGAAATAGACTGAATAATTGATATTAATACATTGTTATTGCGTTGATTTATTCGTTGTTTCAATTCTATGATTCCTTCTGAGATACGATTACATCTCCGAAGTGGGATTCGCGATACATTTTGTTTTGTGGTGAACCACCCCACGAGCTCGACCGATAAACAAAATTAGATTCATTTTAAAAATGGAAAATCAACGCAACTACAAGAACAAAATTAAGAAAATGTGTGGTTTAACATTACATGATAACATTGTGAACCCCAATTTGGCCGATTAAAGCGGATGCCTTCAACAGATGATTTTTGAAAAATAATTATAAGTAATAGTCATAATAAGTCGGTAGATGGATAACATGTGGAAATATTGGTTTAAACTAGTAATCGAGTATGATTAAAGTCAAGAAATGAGGAAATCTTTATAAAATTATTAACAGTTTTCGTGATGAAAACAGATAAAAAAATATGCTAGACCATTTTCGTTTCCTGAAATCTATCATTTTTGTGTACCCTCATTGGAAGTAGTACAATAGGACTAAAAATACAAATTAAAAAAAAAAAAATAGTAAACAAAATGAATAGAAATGTTTAGAGAATCTCAAAATGTGTCGCCATATTTGTGATGCATACAGATTAGAGAAATATGTAGGAGAATTAAATAAAAATGCAATAATTTTATAATGGACTGAGACTAACAAATAGTTATAAAATAATTTTGAAATACCTACTATAAAATTTAAATTTAGTGACTGTGTGTTGCAAGATTTGTACACAATACATTAACCAAATGATTTGAGTTTCAGAAAAATGAGCGACAAAGAGCCCAATGTGAATTATCGACGCACCAGCAACCCTTCTTGCAACTACGAAATACAGAGGATGTATAGTGAATCATCTCGTAGTCGAAAACGAGACCAAGGGGAAGTCGAGAGGCGCAGTCGTAGCCGGAGTCGTAGTGGCCGCGGGGATGGCCAACAACAAACCGAAGGATCTCGGCGGCGCAGTCCAGCTCGTGACCGTCGACACAGCAGCGCAACGCGTCATAAGCGGAGAAGCCGAAGCACAAGTAGCACGCGAACGCTACTCGAGCAGGAACGTGAGCTGTCCAGGGAGAGGGAAAAATTAAAAACCCTCGAAAACCAGGTACGCAAAGGACGAGAGAGATTAACGGAACGGAATAGATCACGTAGGCGTTTCGAGACGCCTGAACCTGTACCGAGTAATCGTGTGCAGACAAATGCTGGCAATAAAAGTCCAACTCGGTACCGCTCCTTAATCACTCCCACTAAACGACACACGCCCAGTGTTGAAAAACATGAGGCACGTGACAACAAGAAAACCAAATATATGACTACGGACCTGTTTGAAGATTTCTTTATAAAACTTTTTAAGTCTAAAGCAGGGGATCGTGAATCATTTTCTAGCTCAACATTGAATAACGTCGTTCCCGACTTTGACCCTATGTCGAAGGAACAGACTATTCATATCTGGCTCGATAAAGTCGATGAATGTTCTGAGATTTATAATTGGAACGACAAGCAAATAGTTCACTATGCCCTGCCTAAACTCACCGGACTAGCTAAGACATGGTTCCAGGGTCTGCCCTCTATTAAGCATACTTGGCTTGAATGGAAGTCGATGCTAATGGAATCATTTCCTGCAACCGAAAATTATGCGGAACTGTTGACAAATATGCTTAATAGACGGGTATGCTCTTTAGAATCATATGAGCTTTATTATTTTGCGAAAATTAATTTACTGAACAGATGTAAGATATTTGGGAAGCAAGCAGTGGATTGTTTACTTTATGGGGTTGAAGACAAGGGAGTTCGCGTAAGTGCGCAAGCTGCAAAATTTGATAAACCGGAAGATGTACTTGAATTTTTTAAGACCATTAAGTATCATAATAGAAATCAGTCGGACGTTAACAAAGATTTTAATAAGGATAAGCGTCCTAGCAATATAACGTTAAATAATAGCTCTGTAAATAATAAAGATAATACGGCGTCAAACAAAAATATTGTCGTAAGAGGGCCTATTAAGTGCTTTAACTGTCAGGATGTCGGTCACCCTAGCTTTAAGTGCCCTAAACCGATCGCCAAGTGCACTAACTGTCATTTTATGGGACACGAGAGTGCCCATTGTCCTAGAATAAATGATCAAAATAATTCTTCAAAGGATAAGGAGGTCCTTCACTGAAAATAGTAACGTCAAATTCAAGGTTATGACGAATATTAACGGAATCGCTACAGTGTGCCAAGTGGATTTAGGTAGTGAGGCAACATTAGTTTGTGAAAATAATGCTTTAAGATTAAGACTGAACTGGTAAAACCGTTAACGGCCCCTAATTGACAGGACTAGGGAATGTACCATATTTACCGCTAGGGCGTACTTTAGTGAACATAGATGTGCAAGGTATTTCGGAAAAGAATGTCGAGGTGTTTCTTGTGGATGATCACTTTATTAATTATGATGTGTTGCTCGGCCATAGCTTTACCGAAATACCTACACTTAAGATTATTAAAACATTCGTGCAGTCGATTGGCGCAAAACACATCCTCAATTCTGTCGCCACACCAAGACCAAATGGACATAAAGGTATAACCGGACGTTCCTGGCATCCCTAGAGTCCATGGCTCACGGTAAGAACAAAAGTTCGTGGGACGAACATCTGCCGGACATTCAGCTAGGACTCAATACTACCGTTCACGACGTAACACGGAAAACGCCTACAGAGCTATTGTTAGGTAGGACGGTGGCGAATCCGAGCCAAGGTATATTAAATAACGTAATTGATGACATAGGCCAGAGTAGTAATCAAAGTTTAAAAGAAATAGGTCTGAAGCAAATTAACGAATTAAGAGTAATCAGGAGAATAATAAGAATCGGTACAACAAACAAAGGAAACCAGCCACGAAGTATAAGGAGGGCGATCTGATTAGGATAGCTAGGGCAGGAGTATCGACGCCGGGCCAATCTAAGGTTAGAAGCGAAGTTTCAGGGTCCATACAGGATAAAAAAAGTCTTACCAAACATCGATTCCTTGCAGTTGTAGACACCCCTTTGACTCGAAAGGGGTAAAGTACGAATCAATTGTTTCTATTGATAAAATTTATCCATGGTTGAGTTTCAATGCCCCTGCTTGCTCGTCCAGCGATGAAAATGACGATAAGAGTGATAGCAATAGTATCGTTATTTAAATGTGAGTAATTTTTATTAATTGTTAATTTATATTTAATTTATGATTTGTGATGATTGCAATTTGTGATTTACAAGCTATATGATATGGAGTCTGGCATAATTATGAACTTGTCGGTTGCTTAGAGATAATTGAGGGTGCTTTGAACTGGGCAGGATTGGCGTATGAACTCGTCGCCCATGAGTAGTTCAAGCATTGCGGCTGAAGTGGTGTGAGAGTGAAGGAAGTAGCTTTCACATCGCTTAAGCTATAAAATAAACGATAATGATGATCTAGAATATTGGGTGCTTTGAACTGGGCAGGATTGGCGTATGAACTCGTCGCCCATGAGTAGTTCAAGCATTGCGGCTGAAGTGGTGTGAGAGTGAAGGAAGTAGCTTTCACATCGCTTAAGCTATAAAATAAACGATAATGATGATCTAGAATATTGGGTGCTTTGAACTGGGCAGGATTGGCGTATGAACTCGTCGCCCATGAGTAGTTCATGCATTGCGGCTGAAGTGGTGTGAGAGTGAAGGAAGTAGCTTTCACATCGCTTAAGCTATAAAATAAACGATAATGATAATCTAGAATATTGGGTGCTTTGAGTCGGGCAGGATTGGCGTTGGGATTCGCCGCCCATGATTAGCTCAAAGTACTGCTGGTGATGACGAAGTGATGGTGAAGGAAGTAGCCTCTCTTCGCTCGGCAATAGACATGACGATAGATTGAGTGAGAATGGTTGAACTGGGCAGGATTGGCGTATGAACTCGTCGCCCATGAGTAGTTCAAACATTGCGGCTGAAGTGGTGTGAGAGTGAAGGAAGTAGCTTTCACATCACTCAAGCTATAAAATAATGATGATCTAGAATATTTTTAATAATTTTGTAAGAAAACAGACTATTTATTTTGTTATCCTTATTAAATAAGACCTAATACAATTATGTTATATGGTTATCTTTTATAATTGTTAATTATTGATAATTGTTTGATAGATACAAGTTACGATCAAATCTATAACACACCCGTTATATAATTATAAGGAACGAAGGGACTCGTTCTTGAAGGATGGCCGACTGTAACAAGACTTATCTATGTGAGGGAAGATTTATATTAGTAAGATTATTATAGTAAACAGTACATGGATAGGCTTGTTGTAGTCAAGTTATGTTTATGTCATTTTAAAGGCTTCAAAGTGTCACTGTCAGTTATAAAATTATTTTGACATTGAAGTGACAGTTTAACAAGTTGACGACATAAGTCAGTCTGGAACTAGGCACCGGAGTGTTAAGTTTAAGGTTAGTAAAATAGTATGATATGTACTGAAATAGACTGAATAATTGATATTAATACATTGTTATTGCGTTGATTTATTCGTTGTTTCAATTCTATGATTCCTTCTGAGATACGATTACACATGGTAGACATACCACCCATACGCACAAAACGTTTTGGGAACACTTTTATTATGCGTACAGCTAAGGAGTGGAATTCCCTGCCGGAGTCTGTGTTTCCCGATAGCTACAATCTACGGGTCTTTAAGTCAAGAGTGAATAGGTTATTTCTAGGCAAGCGTGTTTCACCGTCGACCACATCATCGCTTACCATCAGGTGAGATTGTGGTCAAGCGCGAGCCTATAGGTTATAAAAAAAAAAAAAAAACAGATACGATAAACACTCGAAAAACGTGTTCCGCGCTTTTCATTCATCTGACGTTTCACTACAAGTCAAAAGGGATGGCTTGATAAAACCAACAAGAAAAAAAGAGACAGCTAGTGTTTGTCACTGGCGTGTGAATGTAAACAAACATTATTCTGACCACCAATGTTTTTTTCTTTTTCTAACCTCCAAATATCAGAATGATAGGAAAAAAAATTGAAATGAATTAGTAAATTGAGGTGTATTGCGTACTTACATTATGGTATGAGATCCCTTCTGTTTTATTTACTTTGGTATCATAATTGGTACACCTTCTAAATACACACGATACCATTTTTTTATTTTGTTTTTGTTTCAACAAAGCCTATCGCTCATCGCCATGCGTGACATAAACTAAAGACTAAAGTTCACAATTGTGTCCTATTCGAGCCTTCACAATGCGCGCGCTTATAACATATCTGTTTATGTGAATATCATTGATGATTCCTTTAAGATAGGCCACAGAAGCAAAGCGGACCCAAAAAAGCTAGTATTAAAAAATAAGCAACTTAAAAGAAAAAAATTAGTTTGAATTGCGAAGGCACACCTAGGGGAATTCGAATTCTTAGAAATGCATACTTTTTTTTTTCTTATCCTTTAGCATAGCACTTTTCATCCAGCCAGCATTTTCATGTTCAACAAACCTTCATTTTAATATCAGGTATGGGTAGGTAACACGTCAGAACGATCACATAGCTAGCAGTTACTACCATAGTTTATTAAATAGTTACAAGGCAAGTTCTCCTTCAATATCCCATTGGTAAAATATTCACACACAGTAATTGCCACTGTACCCGCATTTCGGAAATACTAAGCTGTATCCATATTTCAGTGGCTTTGTAATTATGTATTAGAAAGTAGCGTGTAAGGAAACTACCTCCACTTTATGAAAATACTAGGATTTTATGTGTTTGTGTTTATGCTAGCGTTTCTGAACTATGATTTATTTTTATTGTTGTGTGATAAAAGTGTACGGTTGCGATCGGTCTGGTTCCTTTTAGGTTATAAAGAAGCTTAATTTTTAACCTCCGCCGGAAAAGAGGGGTGTTATAAGTTTCACGTGTGTTGCTGTGCTTCTGTGTGTCTTTGTGTCTGTCTGTGGCATCATAGCGCCTAAACGGTTGAACCGATTTTGATCTAGTTTTTTTTTTTGTTTGAATGGTGATTTTGTTGAGTGTTCTTAGCTATGTTTGAGCGTTTTACTGTTTGAATCTGGGTGTTTTCGCAGGATAAATGTGTCGAGGGATTTTAAAATTTTGTATATATAATTTTCATAGCAAAGGTCAAAATATGTAGGTATATTAAAATTGGGGATTCTTGCTTGCTTTTAAAACATATATTTATATTAATTCTACTTGTAGTACTTCAGGACCAAATTTTATTTACATATACAGTGTTAATTCACACATATTTAAACATGAATACCAGTGTAGATACAAGCCTATCTAAAACACCTGAGCACTCATTAAAACCAAAGAGGACCAAAGAGGTAGCAAACAAAAAGAATAGCGCACGCATAGTTGGCGATGGCTGACATAAATCGTCGCCTCACGGCCGCACGGGCTCACTAGGTGCGCCCTCAGCGCGGGCAGGCATTCTACGCTCATCTCAACCCCCCATTTTTCGCCACAATAGCTAGCAATACATTCCGTGACTTGGCAGAACTCGATGCCGAGATATTTGGCCCCCATCGCGCGATCAATACATGCGCACAGCGCCATCTAACAGCCATCGCGCATCCAAATTGCAGTTTAATAGTTCATTAGATCCGGCAAAAATGGCGGGGACACGACATTTTAAATTCGGAACGCGGTATCGATTCGCGGGAGCGCCATTATAGAATACAGGTTATAAAAGGAGACGGGGATTTCTGGGCCTGATTGTAATAAGTTGAGTTATGGTTTAAAAAAAAGGTTATATTTTTCTAATTCAAAATGTGCAAAATCAGCTTAATTCGCAATCTGGAAAATGAGAAATCCAAAAATTAAGTTTGGTTACGAAGTAAATCGAATATCGATTAAATTATAATCGATTAACGTGACAGAGTTCTAGTTTATTTAAGAAAATGCTTTCACCAGATGATTAATTCAATTAAAATAATTAAATCTATTAGAATTAACGTATTAAACAGTTTAAAACAATTAAATATCTACATAATTAAGATAAATCGATTCACGTTTACTAATCGATTATTGTATTTTTAGTCTGTGCTAACTCTGACTTGACATACAAGGCATGACACTGTATAGTCTATAAGCTGATACTCACTTGTTTCGTATCGTCTAGTGCGTGTGCGTTTTTAGTGTGTTTGCCCCCATAGTTTTATTGATATTTTCCTCGACCCCTGCTTTAATTCTACAGACTTCTGATCTACCTTCTTATATGACCCTTGCCTTGCTACCATACCGGACACTGAGAACCCTGCTTAAACGTTGAACTTGTTATTTTGGATTCTACGAATGGCCCACCGATTGGATATTGACACCATGGATCGCTGCAGAGAAACTTCACCCCATAGAAGTGAATCTATACACTTCTAGGGGGTGAAGTTTCTCTGCAGCTGTCCTGTTTACCTACCTAATAGGCAAGTTATTTAGTAAGTACCTAAAACATCTTTGAACTTGAACATAACCCGTGAAATAAGAGATCTGCGTACACCTTTAGAGCGTACTGGCGTGATGTTATGTTATGAAATGGTATAAACAATAAACAGACATGCGATTGCAGCAATCTCGAGAGATTTGCCGTTATTTATTGAAGAGTTCTGTCGTATATCTCCGAAGTTCTTCATCAGATCTTCACCAAATTAAAATGGGAACAATTTCGGAACATACTCTTTTTGGTAAATCGGTTAAAAAACAATCGCAGCTCAAAAATCGGCTGTTATTTATAGATTTTTACGTAAACTCACATTTCATTAATCTCTTTTATCTCGGCTCTCAAATTGCCAAAATCTGCAAAATTTTCAGTGATTGTTTGATAATATAGTAGCTATCAATTGATACCAATTTCATCCTTTTACATCCAGGCCCAAAATTGTATGAAAGTGTATCCGTCTCCTTTTAAGTTAAAACTTTTTTTTAGTGTCTGAAAGCCGGTTCGATTCCGGGTCAGGACTGGATACTGAGAGTTGCTACATTTTAGGCAAGTCACGAGGTTTCTTGATAATTGAGCTGGAAACGAATTCCTGCTCTGCTTAATGTCGGTAATCAGTTGTCTAAATGATTATTTAGTGGTAAGAAAAGTCGGTCATTTGGAACTTAATTAAGTCAAGTTCTGTAGGCAAAAAGGTAATTTCACTGTATTATATAAACTCATAGCAATAAAAGAGAACTACTTTTCACAAAATCATCGATTTTCCTGTGCTCTTTCCTGCCTTAATATAATTAAAAACGTAAACGAAAACTGTTTCATGAAAAACATTGGACTGAGCCACGCAAAATTATGTTTTAATTTTCCAAGAACGTATACGGCCTATTTGGAACACAGAACTGCTTTGCAGACTCAGACTTTGCAGTCTTCATTTATACTCTGTGGACTCTGTGATGTTTCGCGCCACCCACCTCCCTCCCCAAGCGAGTAATGACTAATGAATGAATGAATCATTCGGATTCAATTGATCACCTCTGTTAATTCGTAATACTAATCGAACAGATTACTGTTTATTTGTTTACACGTGAAGATTTTAAATGGTTTCATTGTGTTAATCATGTAATTTGTTAGAAATGTTGTGCTACGTAAGGTCTGATTGATTGGTAATGTGATTTATTTATGAAAGTGCAATTCAGCGTCAGCCATTACAAACATACAACTGCAGTTTGCCCGCGTGATTTTAAAACTCGAATGCTGTAAATGAATTATTGTCTATGGCCTCGCGTTTAAGGGGGAGTTTTATTAGAGTTTTATATTGGTGCATGCTATTTTATATGCAGGCTGCATGCTACAAACACATACATAAAAAGGATGATTTATTTATTCATTTCTTGGCAATCAATACAAGTTATAACGCCAGTAAGAACATACTTTTACCAACTGGCGCCATGAAGGACCAACGAATGTTAGCTGAAAAGTGAAAACCGATATTTTCTGCCTTCAGAAAGATTTTTGACGAGTTGAAAATTTGTATACTTACTTGGAATTTGATCAGTGTTATATTTATATTGGTCTCGTACACCTCCAAAAAAATAATTGAATGATATATTTTCAAAACTTAAAAAAGTTATTCTTTAGCTAAGTTATTTGACTGAAAAACCCTGAAAAAAGTAAGATTTGTGTCGCTCCGGAATGTCAATTGAAAACCAGCGCTGGATGTCTGACGTCCAGCTCATTTGGTAACCCTTTGGTAAATAATGGGCTCACTCAGAGCAATTTTATTGTAGATGTCATGTTTTGCTATACTTCTCTTTTATTTACTTTGTGTTTGTTGCTGTTGTGTTTTATCTGTGTCGAATAAATATATTCTGTATCTATTCTATTTCTTATGTAGGACAAGCTGGTCAAGACAAGACCAACAGCCTTACTGGCGTAATGTATACCGCAAGGCAAAGGGCGAGTGAACAATCGACCAATTGCATAGACGGAAATCCACATCACGTTTTTCATCTCACCATGTGATTGGTTGATGTTTCATACTCCTTGCACTTTGCCTTGCCGAATTCATTACTCAATAAGGCTGACGAATTATGCTAAATACAATCACCGTGTGGTGTAGACTAGTATTTTCACGTTTTCCACTAGTTTCTGGATGCTTCAATCATGGTACCTTCATGTATCTTCTGGATGTTTGATTGCATTTTAATTCATAATTGGCATTTCATTCCATTTGGAGCTACTTTTGATGTTGCGTCTTTTCTGAGATCATCAAAATCATCAATGCATCAATAAAAAATCGTTTAAAAGACAGATTAACAGCTTACAATAGTTAAAACAGTGGTACTTAGCAGGTGGTCGGCTGTCGTAGGCCCGGAATGGGGGCGGCCCCGGAGCGCAAGAAGTTTTATAAAGAGGAAAATCAAAAAAACCGGCCAAGTGCGTGTCGGACTTCGCACTTTTAGGGTGCCGTACCAAAACGCAAAATGAAGTTGGTTGTAATAGGATAAATTAGGGCAAAGAAAATATCTGATTTCTTAATTATATATTGGTATTTGTTAGTAAATAATAAATACTAAAAGGGCAATGGGAAATTGGGAAGTTAAAGATTCATCGGAACAAAATTTTGTAAAAATTGCTGACTTTGATGGCTTCTCATTCCTTAGCTTTCCAATATTTTTTAAACAAAAAAGATCAGTATTTATCTAATCAACGAGTTCTAAACAAAGGTATCCCACTCGACGGGGTAGGTCAAACATTTTTTTTACGCCCCTCTTTGGCTGTATGGGAGCCCTCCATTAAAACATTTAAAAATATTTTTTGACAATACTTATAGCTTTGGGTCAACAAGATGCTAACACTATGAAAATTTGAAGAAAGCTACAACTGTTTAGCTGTAAAACCCGTGTGACACTTGGCAGACGAAGAGCGTGAAAAAGAAGAGAAGCGTGTTTCACCGTCGACCACATCATCGCTTACCTTCAGGTGAGATAGTGGTCTCAAGCGCGAGCCTATAGGTTATAAAAAAAATAAAAGACGATGGACAGACGGACACGTCATCATCATCATCAGCCTATTAATGTTCCCACTGCTGGGACACAGGCCTCCTCTCTGTGAGAGGGAATGGGCCGTAATCCACCACGCGGGCCCAGTGCGGGTTGGTGGATGTCACATGCCTTCGAATTTTTGGTTCTAGGACATGCCGGCTTCCACACGATGTTTTCCTTCACCGTTTTGAGAGCAGTGGTGAAGAACACAAAGTGAAGCGCCTGCCTGGGCTCGTACCCACGACCTGCAACTTGTAAGACGCGGCCGATACCACTGGGCCACCACTGCTCCGACGGACTCGTGAGTGACAGCAATAGGTCTCCATTTGGGCCCTTCGGGTACGGAACCCTAAAAAGCAACCCATAACCTTATATATCTTTTTCGACCAAATGCCATAATAAAAAGAGTGGAAGATGCAAGAGCGAACAAAGTTTAGGACCAGTAACGAAATAAAAAGTTCTTAATTCTTATAAAAAAAATCTTGAGAAATAAGAAACTATCAGTAGGATGGAAGACCGATCGAGATGAACTTGAAAATTTTGGCTCCTTTTATTCATATTTATCGTACGTAGGTGGTATCATGGCCTTGTTTGGAATTTGACCAAAAAAGCTTCTCAAGATTTTGGGGTCCCACAAAACCGGGGGTCCGGGTGATCACTTCTGAATCCCGCCTGTTTTAGTCCGTCCCGTAACTGAACGGGATGTCGGCAGAAAATGCAGAAGATGGCTTCCATTATTATTGTCGAGATGTAGCTAAATACTGAGATATATGAAAGGATAGGAGTGCCTCATTATTCTAAGGAACAAAAAATAAGAACTTAGATATAAGTTAAACTCTTACCCCTTAGTTCTTATTTTTTGTGGCCAGTATTTAACCGACTTTCCAAAAAGGAGGAGGATCTATGTTCGACTTCAGGATTATATTTTTTTTTGTGAATGTTCTCCGATTTCTTGCAAAAAAAATTGGTACCTACCAAAGACACTGACTTCCAAAAATAAATTTATTTCTCACTTAGTAGTACTTACATATATGTATTTTAATTTGGAAGTCGGTAGTAATTTTTTGTAAAAAAGTTTTTTTATTTCTGCATTTAATTTTTTACTCGTATTTTCAATATTTATTTTTTACAAGAATAGACGACATCATTATACCTACATAGGCTAGCATCCTCCAGCGTAGTATCCCAAAATTATAACCTAAACTAGTACCTACCTACCATAACAAAAAAACAGTTAATTCACTTTCAATGTCGATCAGCTGTTTGCTTACATATAAATCGACATAATAGCATTATGTACAAACAGTAGGTATGTATTGTATATAGGTATGTTCGTTCAGTCGGGATTTCCTCGTCGTCCGAGACATGATAGCGAGCGCTTTCAGCGGAAAAAGCGCTTTATTGTAATTCTATTGTTTTTGTGCGCTGTTTTTTGGTGACGTAATTTTATTTGCGTGAAAATTATATGAGAGTAATGAGATTTTTTTGTCGCGATTTTTTTTTCGATGTTTTTGTATAAGGTCGGTTTGTATTTTCTTTTTTTTTTTGGTTCATTGTTTCTGTTTAACTAATAAGATTACGATGCTGTTAGTTTTTAGAAGAAGTGGTCGTAATTTTTTTGTCACTAACATTGCTTTATGAACTATAACTTTGTATGAACACTCACTCAAAGAAATGAGGCTCTACTATTGTCACCCGACTCGCAAATCCCAAAACGTGTTTACAACAGCCCATCTTACCGTCGTTGCTAAGACAATACATTCTAAAACCATAAATTGTTTCTTTGTAGCCGGCCGCGTGAGTAATGTTTACAAAAAAAATGATAAACAAAAAGGTCAATGTACATGCGTTGCAAGTAAGCGGCTGCAGCGCTTTGCGCCGCTCAATCACAGCTGAGCCAGCAGGTCGGACACCTGACGTCGGCGTCCCCCCCGCCCTCCCGCCGGCACCGCCCCCCTGCCATCAGCTGTTAATGTACCCCCGCCCCTCCCGCACACCGCACCAGCCTTTCCCCTTCGTTTGTGTAATGCGAGGAGCGTCGGCCATCAACGACACGCACCGACATTATATTTTTATGAGTATTGTTCTTATTTATTTCTGTACTTACCAAGTTTTTGATGTTCAGTGTTATGTTTCGGATTTCGTAATGGCTGAATATTAAGCTTCAATATCCAAACCATAATTTTCAATAAAAATACAATGTGATTGAACTCGTTATAAATCGCATCGCATAAAACAAAATGCTATGCACTTTCGGTGCAATTAATAATTAACAAATGCTTACCGCAGCGTTTCCAATAGTTATGGATTCTATTTGAGGCCACAGAGAACAACAAAAATGCCAACTTTTAATAATATATCGCACATTATGCCTGCCAAATGAATAATTTATCGCAGTGTGTCGATTCGGGGCTCGCATCCCCGGGGTTCGCGGGGAGCCCCCCGGGGTCGCGCGGCGCGGGGGCACCGGGCGGGAGGGGCGCGCCGGCCGTCAGTCCGCGCCGAGCGGCCGAGCGAGCGCCATGACCGCGTGTGCGCCGCGCGCCTGCTGCCGGCCGCGCGCCCCGCCGACGCTACTTGACATCACAGCGAAAATAGTTGCCGCCGCGATCCCGTTCCAACGCATCGAGGAGCGCTATGAACGCATCCCGGAGCCCGTGCAGCGCCGCGTCGTGTACTGGTCGTTCCCGCGGGATGAGCGGGACATCTGCATGTACTCGTCGCTGGCGCGAGCGCCGCCCGACGACCACCGCAACATAGCCTTCTGCCGAGGCCTCAAGCTGCTGGAGGCAGGCTGCGTGGAGAACGTGCTACAAGTCGGTGAGTGCCCCGTCCTGCGCGCCTGCGCCTGTTTACTAATATGCGCCTCGCCCACCCGCGCCGTATAAATAAAAACCTCGACGTGTGCGATCGATAGCTGCTCCTCTCGGGAATTATTCATGCGTCGGCTCGTAAAAGTTTCAGGAGATTAGGGCCTGCCAGGGACGGTGATGGTGACCCCACAAACTCCGCTGATCACAGAGGTCGGCCGGTCACCGCTCACTATCCGTGTGACGCAACTAATAGGCTTATCTGGCTGCGATATATAACCCGGTAGTTGCATTGACGTTTAATCGATCCAAAGTTAAATATATTCACTATTTTTAAGCGGACACTGGTGCTGGCCCGATAATGTCTCCCTGAGGCACGCCGGCTGGCCGACCGATAGGAAATCAGAGCGCCCGTAATTAATTGGGACTCATTACTATGCATCGATTCCGTTCCGGTTCCATATCCATAATCCATAAGCCACCTTCAATGGCTTTATTTTCCTCGTCACAATATTGATATAAAGTCATGTGGTACAATTAATCGAATGCCTAATTAAGATCTACTTTCGAAACTATGCAGATGCATCGTGAAATTCGGCTGAGATTTACATAACTGGAAGTCCCGTTACATAGGGAATTACTCAACCGGCTCGACGTGGTGTCCGCGGCATCGGTCGCGACTCGCGGAGAGACGCTCGGCTCCGATGGCATTAATCCATGCAGACGTCGTTTGTTACTGTCGCCGCTCTGAATAACGGACGCGAATAAACAATATTAATTGCCTGTTTTTATTTTTATAGGGTCAGACCCGGTTTTATTGTGCTCGGTCGTGGGAGGACGGGCGTTACATATTCATTTGAGCTTATCTGCCATCAGAACGGCGATTACTGGTCATTTTGGGCCGTTTCGGGTCGCACTGCGGTCGCATACGCCACATTTGGTGGGATCGTTCATAATGCTGTCACGTCTCAGGAGAACTTCAAACGCATTAATGTAATAAAAGATATGGAGCATAAACACGAATTCATAGTTGAATCATGTCCGCAGTACGATTTTAGGCACTGGCTTACGTCCAACTTTAGGGCGGTGGACGAACCGCCTCGGCGAGATAGCGTTTCCGATATGAATCGTGTACTTATGTTACAGATAAACGCTTTAGTGGTCGGCATGCTCCTCGTGTCCAAAGTGATATAAATTCCCACACCCATATCATCTGAGTCACACAATCTACGATCAGGAGGAACCGCCCACTTGAACTAAAAACAGGCTGAAATATTTTCCGAGAATTTAGTCGTAGCTAACAAAGGTTGAAGCCAAGGAAGGATTAAATTGTCTGCTATGTAAATTTGTAGGTCAGACGAGGTCTGGTCTGGGCGAAAGAAAAAGGAGCTCTGTTTAAATTCCTATTGAAAGAAACTCGATTTCTATTAAGTCTCTTGCTAGTGCAATTTGCATCAGCACTTTTAATGGAGTATGAATAACTTATGAACGCTTTTAAATTTTTAATGCATGCATATCGAGTTCCATCGGTGACAGCGTACAGACAGCACGAAATGTCATGTGAAGGAAAAAATATCTGGTTGGCACCATTCGAACTCACCAAACGAGAATAGCCAGATTCGTGTGTATGAATAAAAGAACGCTGTGCCCTCAAGGTACATGCAAATGATCGAAAATGAACCCCACGTTTTAAATGTATTGGAGTCGCATGTACATATTTAATTGTCATGCAAAAATAAACGAGTGCACCCGGCACAGCACTGTAAATATTTTAATTCAATGTTAATAACTTCATATCAATTCAGCTCGGACGAATCTCGGTGCGCGCCAACCGGTTCCTGGTCTGGCTGTTCGAGAGCGTTGCTGTAGGGGTGTGTTTGATCAAACCATCGATACCACTCTTTGTTTGGATTTCATTTCACATAAAACGTACCGCAGCACGTTCCTAACACTGCAGTTCAATTATAATTTGTAATTCCAAGGAAAAAGCATTTTTCCGTACTGTGTCGACAGCGATCATAGATTATTCAATAGAATCGATTTTCATTGGCTAGCATAATGGATGCATTAAATTTTTAAGCACTACATCAACGTTCTTCTTATTAAATATTGTACTGCTTTTCTGCTCTACAATTCACAAGGCAATTTCTATGGGTTGATTTCATTTGAAACGATATTGGAATGAAATTGGTGAAATGTCAGTCGTAGCCGCAGTCATGAAGATTCATCTTCGAAACCGTACATATTTCTACCAAAATTGCCACATACATCACAAACAAAATATGAAATACTGCAAACAAATATTTTTACAGTCTGTAAGCAATCACTCTTGCGCGTTCGACTGATAAACGCGAGGCATCCGTCAGGGTAAAAAAGATACATGATACATATTCAAATTGCAAATTTGAACAGAATGCAGATGAATGTGTAATCAAAACAATTTTGCGGCGAATTCTGAATAACTAAATACAAAGTAAAGATGATACGAATATTTCCGTCCGTATGTCGGTCTCACGGTGTTTCGTCACCAATATAAGAGTTCACGGCATGACTGCAGTTCCGAGAAGGTCTGTAACGCCGCCATTATTCATAAGATGTTCATATGATATCCATTCTTGTACATAACAAGTTTTGAGCTTAACGTCTGCGGTTTTTGTCGGGTCCTTTTAGATTTTTGGGACTTCGTTTCTTGTAATACGACCAGTTTTATTTGTGACCTTTCAGTAAGCACATTGTATATTTGGCAAGTTCTGTTAAAAAACATGTTGAAATGACCAAGGTAAAGGAAAAAGGGTTGTTCCATAGTTACAGGCTATGTGGGTGGCTGACCAACAGTTATATCAGTCACTAGTTGCGAACATAGTCATTAATTTAGCTCACTATCATCATGAAATGTATCGGAAACAGGAAAATCCTATATGTTTTATCTCGGTTTTTGTAAATGACTGGAAATTAATTAGCTCGCACTGAAAATTATGTTTTTAAAGTATTATGTATACTTATAGATTTGCCAATTTAAATCCAGTGGCTGTTCATAATGACACTCAATTAAGACAATTGGTAAGCATTTTGCAACAGCTATTTGGTATAGGTACAGCTCTAATAAGAATTAAAAAATATATATTTATTTTCGGTCTTCTTCTTTTCGCGTGAGGATATGGCCACCTCTGGTGTCAGAGTTAATTAAGCCACTTTTAGGAACCCCACAGGCCTCTGACTTGACTATTTCAGACTTACATTAACTATATAAGTCCAGGTTTCTCACGATGTTTTCCTTCACCGTTGCCTGCGATGTCCAAGATAAACTTAGGAAGTACGTATTATACTGTGCTGGATGGTCCTAAACGGCTATAAAAAAAAAATTCTAGTTACCATCTTTTAAATATTAGTTCCCATATAATATGGAACGAAAAATGCCATCACTTTCATATATATTTTTTTATCTAATATAGGCTCGCGCTTGACCAATATCTCACCTGAGAAAAAGAAAAGCCAAAATGCTAAGAACGTGGTCAAGCATTAATTTTGTCGAAATTCTATAACATTCATCAAAGCTGAAGAAATCTATTTTCGGCTATATCGATTCAAGCTTTACGATCTTCTAGTCAGATGACCTCCTCGTGTATTTCTTCTTCAACTGACCCCGACTTTTTATCTTCAACATTTTCGAAGGATACAGTACTTGGCATAATCGTACCCAGACAAGAATTTATGCACACTTCCTCTCAGTTTAAATATATTACAAACATTGTTTGCACGACAATGGTTTTTACAAAACCATCCAAATAGAATATGTCATTATAATTACTTCTTATCGTAGTTTAAATAAGCATAATCGTGATATGTGTAATTGTAAAACAATCTGTGTGCTATTATTTGTGCTGGTAATCTCGTGGTTTCGTCCGCAATCGTAATTGCTTTGGAATGAGAATAGAAATGTTTTTGGTGACACACTGTTGCATAATTGTATTATAAAGGAGCTATAGCCGGCTTCCCTTCTGGTAAACATACAGACAGTGAAAGAGTTAAAAGTTCTTAAATCGTCCTTCGAATCTAAAACAATTTCATCAAGAATATGCCATAAATTCTCTTACTAACGTTTAAATTCCGAGCAAGAGTTGATTAAAAAACGACTGAAGCTTTGAAGGCTGTCCAATGATTTTTATGACTTCATGAATAATATGATAAGAAGCTAACAGTTCCAAAGAATTTTATCTCTAAGCTAAGCATTCAGATTTAAGAGACAACGAAGGTATTGATATTTGGCTAGCCTCGGTTTCCCTTCGCAATATTTGCAATACTACAATGACTCACTCTACTAAACCATATCCGTTAGCATTTCAACAACTAAAGCGTCTATTCACGAACACACCATCACATCCGTAAAAAACCAACCACATGTCAATACAAACGCGATTCATAGCAACAAAGAAATTACAGAGCAAACTGACAAACAGACAAACTCAATGCTCCACTGTCCAATAACAGCGTTTCATAGTATCCACACAAGAACTGTTCTGTCGCGCGACCTCGCACCAAAAACTAAAATAAACCGCCTCTATATAATGTGCCTCTCCACCCCCTCTAACACCTCTATCAATAAGCAATGGGAAAGACGAGGCAGTTCTCGAAATACTGGTCGAGCTCACAAAGACCTGCTTGTGAGTACCAAAAGCACCTCCGCATTTCAGAATCCAATTGCAAGTTTACGCGTGCAATTCGGGCAGTCCTTCACGTTCAGGCAATAGAGGATGTTTTGCAATGAATAGAGGCATTGTCGGTGAACGCATACAGTGAATCTTTGAAGGCAAACAAGCTTGTGAAGAGTATATTGAATGCTTGATTTGATGGTATAAAGATAAACTGGCGAGTACCTGAGAAATTTGGTACTGTTGGGAAGTTTCGTGTACCTAATATGTTACAGAAATTCCGTTCGAACATGTTTAAAATTTAATTCCATACAACAATGTGTTTAGTAAAATGTGTATTAATACTTTTCCAGTTTATTTGCTTTGGTTATTACCGAGCATGTGTTAACGTACCGATATAATCTAGGACAGAAATGGCTTTGTGATACGACAATGTTCACGCAAATACTAGTTTGGATTGTTCCAACGATACCCATGGATGTGGACATAATCAATTATATGTTAACGAGTAATAGATTTCTGACGTTGGTAATGATGGAGCACTCAATAGGTATTTGCGGGCTTCGGTTGACAACATCGATTTAGTACAAGTTGATTCTAAACAGGTAGTAAAAACACAGATTGTTAAATTACTGCTTATTGATTAAGCACATGTAGAAGTTACTCAGGAATAGCTGAGTGAAAATAATAATAATAATAACGAACCGAGAATTCGATGATGTCTTGATGTCGATTCAGACGATGCTTCTAATTTATGTGAATCAATTACCAAACCTCCTAATAAGGAGCAAAATATCTAAATGTTGATGCTACAGAAAATTCTGTATGCAAATCCAAGGTCTAACCAGATCCATACTAACGCTAAACCAATTACATGATGACTAAACTAAATAAGTGAGTAATGATTCAATTTAACGTGGGAACGAATGGTACTTTATATTAGGTGTTAATTGATACAGAGTTCAGGGTCAGATATAGTCAATTGCAAAGCTTTTGACCTTCGCAATCAATCGGGCTCAAATGGCTTCTTTGTAGCAATTTCTGAATTGTGATCGATGATCTTAGCTGAGACTAGTAATGTATAGGCAAGCAAGTGTGCGACTTTTAAATTGATGCCTGCGACTTGCCATGCGATATTTCTTTCGATAAAGATATATCGTGTTTATTATCTAATATGTCCTAGTTTTTAAATTGTAAACAAGAACAACCAGTTTCAAACGAAGAGGCCAAAAAATTTGTCAGAAGAAGAAATCGAGGGCACTGATGAGCCCTAAAGAACACATAATCTAACATTCTACCATATATTTATATTCGAACTTGCTTGATCAGTTTTCCAAACAAGTTTCAATATTGTGCGTGTTTAAAAAAATATTTAGGCCGTGTTTTGAAGTCAGGCCTTTGAGCAACATTCATATAAATGCTGAGAGTCAGCTGCATATAAAAATTGAGTGTCTTCAATAATCGTAAAGCAGCTGAATCGATGGGTAATCAACGACCCAGTTCTAACACATCGTCCGTTAAACGGATTTCGACAGCGATCCGATTTGTGATGAGTGTTCCGATTCAATGACATACCTAACGACTACTAGTGACTCACTTCCATGTATATTTTGTATTAATGTAATAAATAGAAGTACAATTTAAATACAATGATTTTATATGAGCTCATGGTTTGCAATAAAGATTGCGTATCTTCCTGGTATATTATTTGTTACAGCTTCTTAGTTTGCAGGGACATTATTTATGACTTATAAGTAAATGGTAGCCAGTGCATCATTGGGGAGTTTTGCCTTTCTACCACCCGTTTTAATATAGGTATTGGAGAAAAATTGGTTTGTGATTCATGGCACCAAACCGAATCGGTCCTTAAAGAAGTTTCAGAAATATTGTTACATATGTTAATTTAAAACCAGCCAAGTGCGAGTCGGACTCGCGCACGTAGGGTACCGTTCCATAATCGCAAAAAACGGCAAAGAAAATTACGTTTGTTGTATGGGAACCCCACATAAATATTTATATTATTCTGTTTTTAGTATTTGCGGCAACAGAAATACATCATCTGTGAAAATTTCAACTGTCTAGCTATCACGGTTCATGAGATACAGCCTGGTGACAGACAGACGGACCGCCGAGTCTTAGTAACAGGTTCCCGTTTTTACCCTTCGGGTACGGAACCCTGAAAACACCTAAATTAATACTAGAATATTCGGGGATTCCCAGAAACATGATCGTAATTCAGTATTTTCTCTTTGAATTGATCATTGGAGTCTCACGTGTTTTGCAGCCGAACCTTACCAAGAGGGTAAATATTGCGAGTACCATCACCAAATTCTCTGAAGCAGTCTGTATGTTATTGGTGAACTAACAATGAGCATTTTATTATTTTGTAAATAAAACCGGGACAGACATGACGCTACTGAGAACACGGACAAAGAAATTGTTGCAACACTCTATTATGTTCTTAAGAAATCATTATGTTTGTTTTACCGTTACGAAATCATTTGTGTTGAGGAAAATTTGCAAGGAGGATATTAATAAATTGTAATTATGCAGATAAGAGATGCTAGAAAGAAAGAAAGAAAAATATTTAATTTGCCCCAGGTATGACGCATACCATTATAACAATAATAGTCGAAAAAAGACGAAGTACAAATACGGAAAGTATGCGTCACACTCACATCCGCGCAAAACGGCCATCGCTCAGCGCACGCCGCACAGCTCAGCGTAATGCCGAGAATTGCGTGCGAGACAGTATACGGGATGACCCGTAGAATAAAGAAAGTAGCTGCTAAAGTGTCTATCATCATCTTGATCTTGGACTTATCATTAGTTTTAAGTGGAAACCTAAAGACAAATTGGGGACATGCCATGACCTGTCTAATAGACACCTACCTAGAACTTATCCCAACATCAACCTATTGAACTTATGAGTCACGGAAGTGCGTAGTAGTAGAAACCAAAACGAGGAAAACCAGGAGCATGACTCTGACGTGTTAAAACTATCATGGTTCCATCATGATTGCAGTCTGAGATAGAGACGAAACTGTACAAGACGAAGAGCAATATGCCTTTTTTTACAGCGGCATCATGATGGCGTTCACACGTAGTACGGCGCTAACATGGCATAAAAAAGTGTAACCAGCTAATAAGCCAAACAAGGCTTGCTAAATGAACTCGAAATAGTCCAATCTAAAAATAGGATCACATTAAATACTTTTATCACCACGCCTGGGTCAAATACAGTCAGGTCAGATCCAATTACTGGTACAAAGGGGCGAAAGGTGGGAGGTCGCGCAATTAGCTTCAATCAGACGCCAGGAAGACGGAATTAAGTTATTAGGGGACAAGCTTTGGCACTGACCCCGGTGTGCGTATTGTTTGACATTTTACAGAGTAGGGTTCGATAATTGTGACTTATTTCGTGTCTTGTGACGAAGTGATTAAAAACTTGCCACAATTTGGAGAAATGTTGGTCTTCTGGCAACGAGATGGGTAGATGATATTGAACCTGGGTGCTAGGAGCGTGAGTTTCGGCACAAAGAAAGAGAGACCTATGCCCAGCTGTGGTCGAAATATTGGTGATGGAGATGTGATGATATGAGGTGATGTGGGACGTTGGTTATTGAGATTTTTTAATATGACGTTTCGTAGGATATTCCCATCCTCGCAGATTATAGCCACCAAAATCAAGGATACTGTCTCAAGGCAGTCACTTTCCACGTGATATAGTTTGACATTTTAGTCACACTTATTATAAAATAATACTCTGATTATAATTATATTAAATAATTTTAAATAGCAACTTCTAGATATTTATCGATTTCTTGTAAGTTTGGTTTTAAGCTCAGAAAAGAATGTCAAGATACCTAGAGACATAAATCTAGAGACAGGTCAAAATAATTTATAGCTAGTTGATTAGTAAAAGAATAGAATAATATCCTCGAACAAATAATATTTAGATTTTTCCCAAATGGTCCATAAAATACAATAAATGCTTCAAGTCTACTGACTTTTTGATTAATAATCTGCCTTATTTGGTCTATCCTCATCACAACTCTAAAATAAAACGAGAGCTTCGGATCCGAAATAACAGTGATAGGATAAACATTTTGAACGACAGACGCAGTATCTGAGCTTTATGATTCGCCTCAGAAAACAGTTTTTTTTTTCCACACTTATTAAATAAAATAAATTATTATGAATTCTGAATTTATACGCAAACAATATAGACTTGAACTACTCCAAAAAAAACATAAAATGCAACAAGAGATCCAAAAGTTACATTTGAAAAACACCGACTCAAACTTTAGAATCAACCAACGCACACCAGCTTTTAAATATCCGTAACATGACAATAGACTCCAATATCCATCAAAATGTAGACAAGGAGGTTTTGTAATGTAGATGTGTATCATTTGTTATTGTCAATTATAATGATACGAGCCTGCTTGAAGACTGGCTTGATCTGTTCGTATATATCGGCGAACATAAACGGCTTGTGACAACGATTTACTCCGTGGGTCGTTGGCTGACTGATCGTTTTTTGTTTGCTCTGAATTAAGATATTGTTTTGAATTGCTTGTATTGGTTATATGTCTTATGGGCAGCATATTTACATTTACGTTTCAAGTGGTCTTATGTTAGTTGCTACAATACTTTGTGTAATGTCTGCATAAAGAACAAAATTGTTGGTGACTTTTAGATCTATAGGTTCAAAAGATTGACTGAAACCATTATCATTGATGTTATAAGGAAAGCTCCGTGCATATTCGTCAATATTATATATGATTTGTTTTCCACTGCTAAGCGTAAGCATTTCTAAGGTAGCAACTCTTAACTAGTAATTTCCATCAAACAGATTTTCGCGAATTTCCATCTCTAACTCGACATCATCTATATATCCTTTGCACAGTTTACAGAAACCTCTATCAAACGTCAACAACTCAATTTGTTGACAAACCTTTCATCCACATTTCACACACTCTAATAAACACCAAAATAAGGTCGATACACTTGAAAAACTAACAATTTTATCTAGTTTCGCAACTACGGTCACTATCGACCGATAGGCTCGCATGGTTGACCCAATATTCAATCTCTGATATCGCAAGTGTGTCAGAACATTTTGACAAGCACTACTAACTAATAATGTTAGTTGTATTATTTAATTTGCTATCTGCTGATTGGCTGTAAGTACTATCGCTTGTCTATTGCAAAATCGTTCCGAGCTTTGTAGTCATGATATTGTAGGAGCTGGAATCACTTTTGTAGTTGCTCCAATAGCTTTAGTAAAAACTATTGCATTAGCGTTTGTGTGTTTTCTGGGTAGACTTCTATAAAGACTGCCCAATTTTATTTTCAGTTATTGAACTTTAATAAGGTAAAGTTTCGCTTTCTTTTCTTCAAGATCAACACACCATACCGTGGTTTACAGAAAACGTAGCAAGAAAGAGTACACATGTATTTAAAATCCAATACGGTGATGATGAATCGCAACATTTGAACTTTAGGCTATGAAGGTTTCAAAACTGACACCGAAGAAAAAGAATTTATATGCGGCAGTTATATCGCATACTATAAAAAAAAAAGAGAAAAACTAACCGAAACCAGCACTCCACCAGTCCGACTCATTTGTCTAAACATGAAGAACCTTGTTCTGCGAAAACAATCAACAATTACTCCAACATTACCAACACTTCGCAGTAGTTCTATCATCCTTAGGTCAGTGGTATCATTAACACTATTCTAAGGTTTCTTCTCACTAGGACACTATTGTAATATACTGTTTAGTATAGTACTTTTGTTTGGGAGAATAACAAAATAATTTGGAACTTATGTAAGGATTGTAAATATGACTGCCTAAAAAAGTGTTACGCTTTTGTTGGCTTATTGTATTGAGACAATTAGTTGTTTGGAGGAATTATTCAGTCTACTACTACGTTATGAGTACATTTGGTTTATGGAACGAAACATCTGGATAATAGTACTGAAATAATCAAGCTTGACATACATGAACGGCAAATGCTGCTGAAAATACTAAAGGGTGCGGCAAATATACAACCTAAAAAATTATGAATGAATTATTTATTTATTATCAGAAGCCGTGAAAATATTGATAATAACTGTTATTTTCATGGAATGCCAATATTTGCTTTCTCTGCGTTTGCTTATTGCCATCCAACTAGGACATAAGAACTCCCCTTTTCGCGATGATAAATGTTTTAGCAGCGGTCTTGCGAACTACAATGGTGTTCGCTGAACGTTACACATTAGTATACCCACACCTTTACCATGGTCTTGTGTTCGGAACACACCGGAAACGAGTAGTCGAGAATAGCACTTTATTTAACTTTACATTGTGTGCAAGAGTACATACCTACCCTGTGATTACGTATGAAAACGAGTTTTTTAGCTCTGCTTAATTATCTTTAAGAAAAATCTTTAAAAAGATTCTGATTTCAGAAATTATAATGTATCTTGGATACTAGGGAGACTTTGTTTTAACTATATGGCTTGGAATACTTTTGTTGTTAAGTACTTGAACATTTTTTTTAAATATTTCAGTTCCTCTATAGGTTTGGATAAGTAGAACCAATCTATTTGAGGACGCTGTATCACTCATGTTTAAAGGGCTTTCAAAGTTTCAGATATTGAAGTTATGCGTCTGGGGCAAAACAGCCCCACACGAATCCCGATACTTGATTCGTAATTTAAATCATACCTTTTGTCAAAACGCAGTATCAAGTTCGCCAATTGTGCCAATAAAAAGTTTTACTTGAACCTATGATGAGAACGGACTCACCATAAACCATTATGGGTACGAATACTGCCATCATCATCCATTCTACCTTTATTTCAATTCTTTTGGCGTCGGCAGAGTATGTGTGATTCTTCAATACATGTCTAAGTATTCACCGTTCACACAATCCATCCATCGTTATTTGGTCTCATCATATCAGCCGAAAGAAGTCCACTGCAGGAAATGGCCCGCCCCCAAGCGTCTCCACATTGACCGGTATATCTCTACCTAATAGCTCCATCAAACCATTTTCTAAAACCGCCCGAAAAATCAGAAAACAAGGGAAGGAAGATCAATTTAGTAAATTCGACAGAAAAACCAATCGAACCTACATTAATAAGCCTGAGGCGACCGCGCTAATCGTAGCAAAGCTCACGTACCGACCAATCATGTGTAATTTGGTACCACTTTGTACCAATATAAAACAAATTACTATTGTAGCCCTTTGGACCTACGGTATGCCACTCACGTTATTATTACTTTTTTTTTTTTTTTTTTGTGGGTAGATTGGGGGAATTAAAACGAGGGGAAATATGGTCAAATTCAGAAGTGGGATCATAAAATGTTCTAAAAAAATGTCCTTAGATTAAAATTACGCGTGGTAGAAAATAGAACCTGAATCGAATAGGTATGATGTGAACCGAATATAAAAATTCTGAATTTCGTTAAAAATCAATACAGAAAATGTTTGTAAATTTATTTTAAAAACCTATATTAACTTAAAAATGGTTTTCTGTCTGAACCATGTGTACAGTAATCGAGACAAATGATGGCATAACTCGGAAATCCACCACAACCACGCAGCCCCAGTTAAAATTTATTATCCAACTTTTGACCATTCCGCCATCAACTTAATATGCAAAAACAGAAAAATATCAGTAAATCAATCAAGCGCAACATGGCCGCCGCTCGTAACAGTGATCGGTTTAGTGTTGCCATAAACAACAAAGTATGAATGCACTAATTTAACAATAACCCTATAACGTGGCCGGAGGGACCAAACTGCCTGCGGGGGTAACTTGGACCAGTGTGCTTAATGCCCCCAAGTAGGAGGGCTGTAACTCTTTAGAATTCAATTGATTTTTAATACTATGCGACGTTTTAGGACCTTTCTACTGTTATTGCTGTCGTGCTGCATCGCTGATATTGTTTTGTTTTTGTGCATTATTTTGTATGCGTTACGGTCGCTGTAGCATTAAAATTTAACGTGAATTCCTATCTCGAAAATTACTTGACTTCAGAGAGAAGCAAAATAACTATAAATCTTATACAGAAACGTCATTATTCCTATGTATAGAGTCGAAAGGCAACTAACAACTTTGCTGCGGCCCTCTCAGGTAAAATGGATGAGTAATGGTTATCATGACACATTCATGCACAAAGAAACACAGGTATCCGTATAGAGCATATATTATCGACTAAGGGGAAGAATCACAAAGGAGAACCATAAATAATTAATCAGGTGAAAGTCCCGCTGCCTATTCGCATTAATAATCTCATTTTAATTACGATAGGTACAGAATCTTATTTGGCGGAATTGGCTCCCTGCCCGCACCGAGAGCGGCTAGAACGGGAACTTTACATAATTTACTTTTGGCAAAAAACCTACAAAATTATTCATTCTCCGTTCGAAAACCAATATCGGGTCCGCCATGTTGGCTGAATCCGAAATAGGCTTCACAAATTTGTGTTGTGAAAAAAAGCAAAGAGATTTGGCAGTTGGCAGGGTACCTGGCACAGCGACCGGTCGTCGGCACTTGGCAGCGCCCTTAATGCGCCTGCCAATGTGCACTGGCCGGCCCAGAGATTTGGCAAGCTAACATATTTCGACACCTTGTAGGAAAGGATTTAGCGTTGTTTCCTTTGGCATAGCGGAGCGGCGGAGGCACCATCAAAGTGAAGCGTCAGCCGCAGACTTACGTAGTCGTTCCTCACGCAGAAATGCTTTTGCGGTTAATTTTGTTGTTCGTAATGCTCGGCGGTAAATCATTGTTGTGAATCTGATGTTGGGTTGGGTTCAAGATACTTAGGCAGGTATTTTCATCAGAATTCTCCCAAAAGCCAACATGAAAGAAAAATTTGTACACACGAGAAAATTACAGATTTACCCCGCCTCCCCGGGTCCCCGGGTCGTTGAGACCGCAAGCTGTACTTAATACCTCCAGGCGCCGCACAAAACGATCTCCACTACAACCAATTAAAATAGAATTAGTGAAAACACAAAAAAGCCAAGAATTTCAACTCTAATTAACTGAAACTTTACAAAAAAAAATATCATAAAAAAACGTCTCGCGTGTCATTAAACCCCTGCGTCCCCGCGGTGTTATATTCCAAGCCCAATTTCCCATTTTTCAACCTTAAAGGTTGGGTCAGAAGGTTAAATTTCGCCTGGTGTGTTCTGAGAAGTAAATATGCTTTTACCCCCTCGGAGAGTGGCTCTTTTTTCTTAAATTTTTTCGTCGTTTCGTACCTGTGGGTTCAACAAAAAGCGTGGCCGGGTGATGCCAGATGCCTGCACTTGTATCTACACATGCATGGCTGTCCCATTGTGCAAAACGCTCTGAAATGGGTTGAGAATCTTGAGCCACTACATTTTGTACAATAAGTTTCGTATTACCGGGAGCTGGTATTGAAATGTCAGTATTTTTATAAATAATGCTTACAATGTGTTTGAAATTTTGGCGACTGCACGCCTATAAATTTTGGTAAGAATGTACAAACTGTGAGAAATGATTTTGTTTCGGCGCGCCATCGCCACGGTAGTACACAAATAGTTTTGTTATTTTACATCTTTGATCAAAGAGGCTATTTATCTACAAGATTTATTTGTAACAAGTTATGTTTTTTCGTTTTTTGCAGACCGTTTATTCAACCGATTCTTTCAACACGATTGCTTGTTTAAAAACTGCCTTTTTCTTCCGGATGTTGTTCCTAGAACGATACAACTTCGAGAAACGGTAAAACAAAGCGTAAAGTCCGTATCGAAACCCTTTCCGATTCTTTCCTCAATACTGTACCTTTAACATAAATCAAAAAATTGTACCTTCAAAGGAGCATTTCAACCGCAAGCCGAATCTGACATTCTGACCACAATACAGCCTGACAAACTTATCCCGACACTAGTACAAAGAAAATTGACACTTATACCTTACATTTACGGTTTATAAGACCTGCACGTGTAAGTAAGTTCTGTGAACCCGTTGAGCGAGTTCGGGCTATTGTTTTGAACGTATTTTTTACTTCGTTTTACTTCCCAGCCCACCCGGATGCCTGCAATCAATAGATTAGATTTAATCTTAGATTATCGCGTGGCAGGATGCGTAGTGAACCACCTTGTGATAGAAGCCTTGGTTGCCACGAACATGGAAATGGTTTTAGAGTAGGAGTAAAGCGTGAATAGAATTGAGATGTGGCTTATAAAGATGGGGAAAGATACACAGTCTTATCATACGTTAAGAAGTAAGCTAATCTAAGGTTACAGTAAGCGTAGATAAATATCTCCATAGACAAACGGAATCGTGCTAATGATAATAAGAGACCCAACTAATTCACTTACAAAAACCTAACAAGCTATAATCAGACTTCTATAGAAAATAATGAATATTACCTGCACAACTGCACAAAAAAAAAGTTCATAAAACATTATATTTTTCTTAAAAGCATAACAAAACAGTAAGCACCCATTTTGCCAGCATTACAAGTTCTTGTCAAACACTGCATCCTTATAAATAAAGCCAAAGTAAATACAAATGGCAGGTAACGTCATCATGAGTTAAGAAGCAGTATTTTAAAAGAGTTCATGACATTTTTCATAAAGATGGAACATCAAAAACGCATGCATATGTTTCTATTTCGCAGTTTGCATATGCGAAGACAGCTTTAAATATATATTTTATGAGCATAATCAGAAAATAAACAAAAGACTGCCTTGGATGGATCGACTACACAAAGCAAGGACAGTATTGATGGATTGTGCGAAAAATTGTAATAATAGCAAATGAAAAAATATAGAAGGTAGGTAGGAAACACGGTGAAAAGGTATCGATCAAAATAAAATATATTATTGTGTTCACCAACAAGGTTAAGATCAGAACTTTTACTAACCTACTACATAAAGATAGGGAAAAAAAAAAAAAAAAAAGTTCTTCTCATGTAAAGTTTGAAGATGCCACGTTGATATCTTAACACTTTAACTTCTGACCCCGATATATTTATCAAAATAACCACTAAATTAAGTCACAAATTAGTGTATTATTACAAGGAGATTAATAATGATCAGAAATCTGGGTAGGTGTGAAAGAAAAAATGGGTAAACCAAGAGATTTGAAAAATTTTAGACCCAAAATCGATCCCTGCGTTACTCCCATTTTCACTTTTAATCCCGGATAATTTTATTGACACTATTTATTTGCACTAGCTGCTTTATTAATTTAAATACGATTTTACTAAACTTACCACCGGCTTAGCTAGTCTTTAACGCTCCGTTTCAGGAGTAATGTTTCGTGATCCACGGAATCAAATGCCTTAGACATGCCGCAGGAAATATTATGGCATATTGGGCTTCTTCACATGCACTGTTCAAGTTTACACGCGACAGTTGATCAGTACGCTCTGGTGCTGGTTTCAATTGAATTGATGACGGAGAAGACTGTAGGTAAAATTAGCTTTATTTAGGACCCAATATTTTAGAGAAACGCCGCGAAAAACTAAGAATATGCGCTTTGGACGAGTAGCCAAATTTTAATCAGACTAGTTTAGCAAGTGACTTGTGTAACATAATTATCTTCAATTACACACTTAATTACAAAATTCTTTGCTAAATTCACATTTTTGTTTAATCGTAACCACACCAAAAAATGCTAAATTAACAAGTCAGAAAGAGTACTTATTCAAATTGTCCATTAGCAGAGCAATAACCTCTTTTTTGAGTCATTGTTACAAGAATCGTGTAATTGGTGTTAACAATATTTTCCTCAACTCAATCCTTAAGCTTTTAAAGAAATATTTTTCACAAAATGTTGGATACATCGTCATATATCATAGAAGTTTTGTGGATTCTTATCGTTCCTATTCTATAGATGAGTCACTTGCTAAAAAGGAGTAGATCTTACAATTAATAATGTTGGCTACATCGACACAACGCAGTTTTGTGGACTCTTCCCATAAATGACTCAGTTGCCAAAGTAAATTTACTTATATGTTTATACATATTTATAGCAAATTAAAGTATATGAATTTTGCCATAATATAAGTATTATTGTGTTTACAGTACACTATTAATTACTAATTTTGCCAATTTCCGTCTTACTTCACAATCATATATTTAGGAACTTAATTATGGCAACCCTTTGTATAAAACTACTCTTTAGAAACTTTGTGTTAAACTCTAATTGCATCTAAGCCAATAGGATTCTTTACAAGAATTATAAATTTATAACTGAGATGACGTAGGCGGAAACACGAACTGAATTATATTTCAAGTAAATTATTTTGCTAATAAAGTGTCCGTCAGCACGAAACCAATATGGGTTACAAACGTTGTGTTATTGAACTATGGACGTGTTTATGAAAATTTCTAAATCGAGCACTATCAGGAAATACCACCATATTTGTATCATATTTTAATAATAATTACAGAATAATAAATTAATTTAAAACATACAAGTACCGTAAACTTGTACCTTTTGTTATCAGAAGGCAGGAACTCCAGAACGCTACCGACTACGATCCCTTCATACTCTTTTGATTTTATAAATTCCCAGTAAAAAATCCTTTTCAAACGATGTGTAAGTACCTACTTACTAGGTATTGAAATTGACTTAAATCTTATGAACCTATTTATTTAAAAAAAGACCAAAAACCAAGTCACACGGTTTCGATTTTCGAATTTGACAGCGAACGTCACAGCAGCCACCCTAGTGTCACCCCAACTCGTATGATTTGCATTTGAAAGCGTTTGGGAAGCCAATGTAAACAGGCACAACCCTTGCACTGTCGCTGACACGCTAATCTAATGTTAGCACTGTACTGTGACGTGACGTCAGAACTAGGCGGCGGAATTGGGTATCGACTATTTTAGGGTTAACTATTTAATTCATCCACTGATATTTTAGAAGGCCTCGAGACTAGATAGATGTATATTTTATGAATCTCTCCCGGGACTGCAGCTTTTATAAGCCACTGCAAACATAACACAAGGCTTGTTATAAAACACCGTTAGCTTTTAATATTTTGTATATAATCGCTCGCTTTCACAACAGCGACAATTATAACCTTTAACTCTTCCATCCTAAATCAAAGTCAACAGTTTTAGTTAAATTGAACTGTCATTTGTCACGCTAACATGACAATTAAATCATAAAAATGTCAATAAAACAAAACAATTAACAATCAACGGAACCGTTGTTCGAATTAAGAAATCAATTTTGACGTTTGAAACGTCAATTAGTTGTCATTATGACATGTCAATCAGAGATGTTACTGGCTAAAATTAATCAATAGATTCTCGAATGTTATCGTTTAATATATCCTTACAGGCAGGATCTTTGGGCTGAAATTCAAAACCGACATTGGGAAATGGCGAAATAGAATAGAATATGAAACTTTATTAGCAATAATCAAAACTTTAATATGAAGAATAAATATGGCGGTTTGACATATTTCTGTACAAAAGGTAATAACCACCAATAAGTTTACCTAATAATGACGAATATCTCAAACACAAGACATAAATCCAATTAGATAACGCAAGTCCCTCCATCTGTATGAAAACCAAGCGTGCCACTTTTTCACAGACAATTTAAAAATAAATTTACTTACCTATAAAAGAAAACATTTCCAATGCCTCGGCCAAGTTTTCTATACAGTTTTTACAGCACAATACAGCATTTTTCTAGATTTCGGTGGATTTCCGGTGCCGTTAATGCTAAATGAAAAGCTCTAAGTACGATTTATATCTCAGATCTCAAATCTATACGAGATACCTCGTATAAGGATACCTCGTATAAGAAAACTTTGCAACCATCGAAAATTATTAAGTACTTTGTAAAGAAGATTAAACTAAAACTAAATCTCCTCAAATAATTCCCTAAGGAACTAACAACATCAATGTTACATACACTACTGTAGGTAAGCAATAACAGAAAACGGGTAGAAATTAAATTAGACTAAGTTTTGGGCCACTGAGCCATAGATTAAGGTAGATTAGTTGGGCGTGCCCTTCCATAGGCTTACGGAGACGTATGGGGAATTGGCTTACCCTATGGCTTCAGGATATTTGATTAGATGGGATGAGATCTGAGGTTAATGTAGAGTTACTGTAAGATTATGAAGTTTACGATTATATGAACGTTGTAACAGGAAATGGGCTGTTAGCTTATGGAGTAAGCTTACGCCTTTCTTTAATATTACTGCGTAAATACATATAAACAATCAAAACCGTTTATAGCGACAGATAGGACAGACAGACAGCACTGAAAGGTACTTGACAGAATTTAGCATGTTGCCAGTTGCAAAAAAATAACATTTTTGTATCTGAACTTTTTTGAAACGGCTTTAAAGATTTTTCTTGACTATACAAATCAATGTTCGCATTAAAATCACACATAAAAAATTTACGATCTCAGTAGAAACAAGGTTGCTAACCTTGTTTCAAAGCGGTCTAAAACAAAAACTGCAGCTTGATGCAACCGAGAACCGAACCGGCTACAGTCCGGAAATGCCAGTGACATGCCGCCATCGCCACGGGTCGATGACAGACTGATGTCTTGTGACGTACAGTCAGTAGCCAAAAGTGTAGTCACATTCTTCCTAGGCATAGCTAGAGTGTCTTAAATTTCTTTGTACAAGTCGTAATTGGTACGGGAGATGACGCACTAGACCGAAATAAATGGCGTTGTATGACTGGGAAAGCTGACCACGGGTACTAGGAAAAGGTGAAGCCAAAGAAGAAGAAGAAGTTAATTGGTCTGCGTGTAATTAAATCTACTATAGGTCAGAATCAACATTCTAAAGAAAGATCAAACTAGTCGTGTCACATTAACTTTTTTTCCAAAATAATATTTTAGGCATTTTAGTTTAAGTGCGACTGCACTTTTGAACCCTGAATGAGCGTAAACTTCGGTAGTACTGGGACCAGTGATTTAATCAGTCGGGGATAGTAATTTAATTTTTTCGTTAATTCATGGCTCGTGTTTGGGAATGGCTTTATGGGGTGGGCAGGAGAGCAGTTCACATTTTGCCAGTCTTGTTTAAATCCTATTTCAAAGGGGGTGAGTCTTCATCAACAGGGCACAAATGCAATCTTCGAATTCGTTAATTGGGAACATTTTGGAAGCGCGAAGTCTAAATACTATGACCACTGAAACATTTATTTAAAATTGGTTAACAAGTTTTAAAAGCCGCTTGAGCATTCAAGTTCTACAGACATATTGAATTCTGACGCTTTTTTATTTGGACTTACACCATGTTGGCTCGTTCATATGCAGTGCATAAGTAGGACGAGGGTGCAGTTCCCCAGCACCCCTAGACGTGTCACTGCAACCCGGTACCCTCTATTAATGACAGCTTGCACCGAATGATAAGCAATTGATAGCACCTAGGGTTCTGTGATACCGTGGCAAATCAGTACAGTTTGATAAGTCACAATTGCATGATTCAACAAATGTCCTAGCTTTTACCCCTTTTAATCCGGAGTGTATGTGATTTAGATTTTGTAAAACGAGAAAGATAAAAAGCTTTTGAAAATGTGCTATGAACAGAATCATTGCGTATACAATGCTTTAGATTTGTTATTATAAAGTAGTCTAATTGTTTGTTTATGTGTTGCTAAAAAATAATATCTGAAAATACTGATCTGATAGCGCAAAATCTTTTACTAAAAAAGCAGAAAGCCAACTTCAGGGCGGTCAAGAAGTTTGGCGAGAAAGATTAGTAGTAAAAGCTACTACTAATCTTTCTCGCCAAACTTCTTGACCGCCCTGAAGTTGGCTTTCCGATGCGTAAGGCACGGATCGGTGCTGTTTTTGTTTGAGATTTACTACTGCGCAGCCATTGTCGCCAACTTCAAGGCGGCCAAGAAGTTTGGCGAGAACTATATCCACGAATAATGCTTAGTTCCTGTGGGATAGGCCTTAAGACCAAAGCTGCGGTAAAAACATCATCATCAGCCTTATAATGGGCTATAATCCACCACGCGGGCCCAGTGCGGGTTGGTGGATGTCACATGTCTTCGAATTTTTGGTTCTAGGACATGCCAGTTTCCTCACGATGTTTTCCTTCACCGTTTTAAGAGCAGTGACGATGAAATAATTTACACAAAGTAAAGTGCCTGCCTGGGTTCGAACTCCCGACCTATGACACGTATTTCGGGGCCACTGGGCCACCACTGAAACAAACAAAAGTAAATGGAAAAATCGCCACATCATGACCAAAGTACCAACTAACCTAAAACCATAAAACGACCACAGATTCCTATAAAAACTGATACACATTGCCTTTCCAAACACTATCGCTAAATGCCACAAGATACACGAGTGAAGCCACACATCAGTACCAGCTAATATCCCAGTGGGGTTGTTGGGGGTGATCGTGGGCGTGGGGTACACCCCACACGATATAAAGGAATGCCCACTACTGACTACAAGTTTGCCTGATTAAAATTACTTTTCCTTCTCATTTATCTGCGAATTTTGAGCTTTGTAGGTTCAGGATTTACTTGGGAAATTGTGTAGTTGGATTTTATAAGCGATTGTCTGGTGGCTGACGCGTTTCGATTTATATCACACAGATAAGATATTTTTACTAAACAAAATTGCAAGTACCTTCACATGGACACAATGCGATGTAACTTGATTGATTTACACATACAATTTTCTTATAAAATAATATAAATTACAACTACGAAAATGCCTGATTCCTTCACGTTAGAACTGTTTTTCAAGGTCTGTAAGTTGTAATTTTAGGGTTCATTCTTGGTTAGCGTGTTTCTAAAAGAAACAAAGACAGAAGACTGTCAAAGGGAAGACAGTCTATCATCAGCAATTTCGAATTAAGAACTGCTAAATATGTCTCAAGCGGTCTGTGTCCTAGCACGGGTGTTTTCACACTTAATAAAAAAACTTAATCCAAAAAATCCAAAAACCCGACTGCTTCAAAAGCGAACTAAAAAGTCGTAAACAAGGCAAAAATCATGCTGTGCAGTCGGAGGATACATATTCGCGGGCTGGCTGACCAAAATCTGGTGTATCCTCCGCCTGCACAGCATGATTTTTGCTTTGTTTACGACTTTTTAGTTCGCTTTTGAAGCAGTCGGGTTTTTTGATTTTTTTAATTATTTCTTTTATTTATAACTTTTTGGTTAGGTTTTTTTCGAATTAGATACATTTAAACATATAAGTGTTATATATTTTTGAAACCTCTTAAAACCCTTTATTTTGATACCCCACACGATGGGTTTGGAAGAAAATAAAAATTTGGGCCCCCACAATTTTGCACCCAAAATCCGCCATTTTTCTAGTGTCCAATTTTAATGTAGCCTATGACACTTGCAGGGTTAAGACGAATCGATTGACGTATGAATCATCAAAATCGGCCAACGCGTTTGGTCTCTGGAATGCCATATAGGAACAAACATACATACATACATAGACTGTTAAACACATTACCCTCCTTCGGCAGTCGGGTAAAAAGAGAACGCACCTCAATATTGTTAAACCAACTTTTGCTATCGAATAAAACGTTTAAAAAACATTTTTTATTTTAAACACAAGCAAAATAGGTTGGGTCATTCTCAACATTTTTGACGTAAAATACGATTACGATTTTTATTAATTTTAATAAGATGTAAAAAATTTACTATCTTAAATATGTAAGAGTTTTTTTCGACCAACCAGAGAACGACACGACTCCCCCTATAAATATTAGGTTAGGCAAAGCCAAATGATCTTAACGTCCCCCTCTCAGTTCATTAGTCCCCCTTGACCCTTTTCTCCCGATAAATAATAAATTGTACGCCGTTCCTGCATTATTTTCTCGTAAAACATGCATTTCCTACTTTCCTAGTGGTTTATTTTTCCGACGTTTTGAGTCACTCGGACTTTGTGAAGCCATGGAGATGTTTTATTCTGTGTGTGTTTAGAAGATTTAAAACATTTAAAAACTGAATGCAGATTTTTTTATACTGATTAAGTATTTTCTAAAAAGTTATTTATGGGATTTACCTGATGATAATCGATATTCTTCATTTTTAGGGTTCCGTACCCAAAGGTTACAAACGGGACTCTATTACTAAGACTCCGCGATCCGTCAGTCTGTCCGTCTGTCACCAGGCTGTATCTCATGAACCGTGATAGCTAGTCAGTTGAAAGGAGATTGCCCATACACAGGCCCCTTATGAGGTATCGTGTCTGCGATTTCAATATTATACAAAAAAAAGGATTTTTATTTTGTGTTATTTTCCATCTGTGTCCTTTACTTTATATGTACAGACAACCACAGATTAGGTTCCTTCACTTGGACATTTGTATGCACCTTATTGCATTGTAATAAGGGTTCATTTCAAGAACAGAAAAATCGTTGTATCCCGTGAACCCCGCAAAATAAATGTAAAATGTTTTCTAATTATGAAAATAACAGGTTTTTTCTACAATATACAACCAAATTCATCAAGATACAACCATTTTTTCAAAGGGGCCCAAGTTCCCATACAAAATGGGCATTCTCCTTTTCACAGATGATGTATTTCTGTTGCCGTTATAAAAGCAGAATAAAATAAATATTTAAGTGGGGCTCCCAAACAACAAACGTGATTTTTTGCCGTTTTTTGCGATAATGGTACGGAACCCTTCATGCGCGAGTCCGACTCGCACTTGGCCAGTTTTTTATCCTTACTTTGTGGTTTCACCATTGTATAACACTCCTCTCTTCATACTACACATCAATAATTCATTATTATCCATGTTCCATCAAAAACTATTCGGCAGATCTCAATTTATTTTATCAACAACGTATTTGTTCAGTCGGCATTATAAAAGCATCCGGGCGATAAGACCACATCCTTGCAGCATCCATCTTCAATCTTCATGAGTGTATTAATCTTAGAGCCATGCTTAAGTGGCTCACTTCCCATAGAAACTCGAGTGGTTCGGGGGCTACTGGGGCCCGGCTATTATGCCCACATATGGGGTATGGGTATGGGGTACCAGCGCCCCATTGAGAAGCGAAGATTGAACTTTTATGTGTAAAATTTTGGCACGGTAGTTTTTATGATGTTTTGGCACTGGCTCGATGTTCTTGTTAGACTAGTTTTGGCAAAATATTTTATATTTTTTAGGGTTCCGTCCTCAAAGAGTAACAAGTGCGAGTCGGACTCGCGCACGACGGGTTCCGTACCATTTTCGTAAAAAACGGCAAAAAAATCGCGTTTGTTGTATGGGAGCCCCTTAAATATTTATTTTATTTTGTTTTTAGTATTTGTTGTTGTAGCGGCAACAGATATACATCACCTGTGAATTTCAACTGTCTAGCTATCACGGTTCATGAGATACAGCCTGGTGACAGACAGGCAGACGGACCGCGGAGTCTCAGTAATAGGGTCCCGTTTTAACCTTTTGGGTACGGAACCCTAAAAACGAGACCCTATTACTAAGACTCCACTGTCCGTCTGTCTGTCTGTTACCAGGCTGTACCTCATGAACCGTGATAGCTAGACAGTTGAAATTTTCATAGATGATGTATTTCTGTTAAATTCTGCCTCTATAACAACAAATACTAAAAACAGAATAAAATAATTAACTAAGTGGGGCTCCCATACAAAAAACGTTTTTTTTTTGGCCGTGTTTTGTGATAATGGTAAGAAACCCTCCGTGCGCGAGTCTGACTCGCACTTGTTAAGATGTAATTTTTTTCGTATTAAGCATTATGTTTTTACTTTTGCATTAAAATAAACAGCTATAAAACTGCTAGTAAATTGGTACAGATCCAATTTGACGCTTCCTAACCCAATAAGGCAACAAATTGTTCGTAAAATTAACCCCATCTCAGAATAAAACAAATTCCAAATTTAAACTCACAGTCCCCACGCTCGCGTCCATTGTTTTTTAAATTTCATATTTTATGCAACGGAACAGATGCGTCACGATCTTAAACCATAAATGGAACGCACCCTGGTGATGGCCGACATAAATTGAGCCCCCACACCCCCCTCGCGTCTTTACAACTAAACGCCACAGGGGAATCGGTGTAGAATGTCAGAGGTCTGGCTTTAATGGCGCTTCTAGGCCGAGGGGGGCACACATTGGCGCCATTGGCACTTGATATCGATCTTTGTTCGGGCTCCCCCGCGTCTTAAGCCATGCTCTCTTAATTAGGGCTAGAAATTTATGTTACTGGCTTACAGCAGAGGGATTGATACAGTTTGTAACTGTAAACCGGCTTAAACTTTGACGGAGACTAATTTTCTGAATCGCTAAAATTGTATTTTATGGAGCGTCTCGCGAAACGGGTTATTCTGCAAACTATTGTTTTAATCGAGGTCGCTTAGATGTCAAGTCGATGTAGCTGCTTTCAAATTTGGAATACTAAATAGAAGGGATTTATTTGTTTTGACTATAATAAAAACTAAAATAAATTATTATATCGCACCCCCGGTGCGACACTGTCACTTTTGCAAAAAATGCAAAAATGAGTTAAATATCTAAAAATGATCCTAAAGCACCCCTTTACTTGGTGCGATAACGTTACTTTTGTAGTACGTTGTAGTATAAGCTGTTCATCTCATCTATATATTCTTATGTCATTGTTTTGTGAGGGTTCAAAGTTTTAAATGCTTCTCCTGAAAAACTACATTTTTGCATAAGTGACAGTGTCGCACCGGGGGTGCGATATGTCAATGTAGTAGTCGCAGACGTCAAAAGGTAACAAATGTTTAACAAAAATTTGATATTGTATTTTGCATGACAAAGCAGGCTGACGAGTTAAATGAGTACTATCTTATCTCCCATTTATTTATCTAAGTACTGAGCACAAGCACAGCCGCGCGTTCATCACTGCCCCGCCCCCTCACGTTCGTTCGTGATGATACATAAAACCAGTCCGCGACATTACTAAAGGCGTTTCTAACAAAGCAAAGAAATAAAACGCTCTCAATAACAATGCAGATTAATGAAAACAATGTTAGACACGAACAAATTTTGCCATCGTTGCAGCCGACCCCCGCAGACAATACGAACTTATCGGTCCGACTAAACAAGTTTTCGAGTGGGGATGCCGCCGCTTATCTGTTCGGGCACATGTGAGCCCGTGCCTTGGGGCCTTTAAACTAATACCACTATAAAAAGGCCCCCTTGCCCCCCCGCCAGGCATCATAAAAGAGGCCATAGAAGGAAATGGGCATGTAAACTGGGAGGTCAGGCTATGCTAGTCGTTCGTATAAAAGCTTTTGCCCGATTACTTGGTTGGCTGGCTCGCGTGCGTTCTATTTTCAAACGTGATAATGATAACCGGATAGTTGGGACGTTGCGAGTGTACGCAGTTCGGTGTTTGAAAGTGGAACAAAAAGTATTCTTTGTTTTGAGGCGAAGGCATTTTACCATACAACCCTCTCGGCTGTTCTGATTTTTATTTGTTTCATGCGATTTATCAATATATTGCAGAACATTTTTCTTTAAAATGCTCGGACTCAGTCAGATTATAAAGCTTGCCGAACTGGAATAGCGATTCGTTTTGAACAAAACTTGTTTCCTTACAATAACTACATACATACAACCAATTTTCGTACGTGGCAAACATACTGATCATATCGTAATTTTAAAAATATCTCGGATGCACTATTTCTATAGAGAGCCAATTCTCTATTTTGAATTTCGAACACTGGCTGTGGCTGTACGATATGCGTGCTTGTGCCACAAAAACGAATGGAACCAAAGCGCGCACCCTTGTTTGTTGTGCAGATTACTAAGCTTAGCACGCGGGTGACCACGCTTACGGTACGTGTTGCCAATACTTGGAAAAATAAACAAACTGAAACGAAACACACATGTTCAAAAATTATTTAAAAATATAATCAGAGCATAGTTCTTAAAAGTGTGTAGAATTTTGTATTTTTTGGGTGGCATTGAACTATTGCCTATTTGCTAAAAATCTTAGTTTTAAAAAAAAACGTTGCCCCACACTAGGAATTTCTTCCGGTATCGTGGGTGCGTTTTGCGTTTGCAAAGGATATGTTTTTTTCATTTATTGAATGCAACCACTTTCCTACCAAAAAATGCAAAACTGTTCAGTTGATATCCTACTTTATTTACACACAAATGAAGCAATTCTGACCACAACCTCTCTCTCACATACTAAAAATCTTCCCTCAATTAGGTAACATTGAATATTCTTACCGCATTGCACCGGTTTGAACTGGTACACTCACAAAAGGCTCAAAAAGCAAAAATACTTAGGCGTGGTCAGGCCAGACCATAAGTCCTGATTAAGTCTAATGGTGGAAATGGTCATGCTGCCCGAGGGGGGTGTTATAGCGCCCGGGGGAAGGGGGAGATACCATTAGATGGTCATCACCAGCGCAGGTAAACCTCGGTACTATGTAAACTCGCTGTTGTATCCCAGAACGCGTTGAAATAGAAAATTGGGTGACATTATGAAAGGTCGTTTTACTGATTATTTTTTACTTGTTCTGGGATTTTGTGGATTTTTAAATATGGAAAATAAAAACTTTTTGTAAATCTGATTATTTATTTTAGGAGATTTTTATTCAAGCATAAATTTTTTGATAAAAAAAACAAATTGTACATTATTGACGACTAAAAAGGCTTATAGCCAGATTGCATCATTTTAAAAGATCAAGTCATAGATTCCCTTTTTTTACTATCTTTCATTCCTCAGGTAGAGAACACACTTAGTAATTTTTTCAACCAACATCGCCCGTACAAATTTTTGCCGCGCTGCAGCGGACATACAAACGTACGGACGTACAATTTATGTTTGCAACGTAAAATTTTCGCTGTATTTTACGGAGTCCCTACGTAGGATTTATGTGCGTCTGTGGCGTATAAAATATGAGTACGTTTTTACGATGCAGCGTTATTGATTGAACGAGTTTTAGTAAGTGTATTTTTGTTCTGGGTTATTTATCTTTTTTATTCTGGGTTAGTGCCAGTTCTGGATTTATTAAAAGTATCAGTTTTTGGAGGATTTCTATTTTTTTGTAATGTTTTTCATTTGCTACCCTTTTACTGATTAATAGCATACTTGCTTCTCCGATTCTCCTTAGACATTTGCAGAATAGTCGACATCGGCTCTAATTGCACTTAATAAAAAAACAGAATAGAATATGTTCGTATCCGTTTGTGTTTATAAGGTCGATCATAGTGCGTTTTAAACATACAAGTATTAAAATAGGTACGTATATTATTTTCATAGCAAAAACCATATTTACCTGTATATAATATCGTCCTCAATATAGCTTGTTGATACCAAAAATCCTATATTAAATCAGCCATCGAAAACAAACGGGAAAAACCAGCAGAAACTCAATTAGTGCTCAAATTCAATCTAGCCCCAGCATCTAGTTGAATATAAACCTCGGGGCTCCGTGTCAGAGCATAATGCTCTGTCCGTGGCTCAGCATAACGCTAATCCTCCAACGGGTTCGATTCTCGAGCACGTACGGCGGGAGTATTTAGCTAGAAACCGTCGTTCACCGGTCACGTCTCACTGTTTGTCCTACGGATTCTATTAATTGTACGTTTTTAGGGTTCCGTATCCAAAGGGTAAAAACGGGACCCTATTAAGACTCCAAGGTCCATCTTTCTCTCTGTCACCAGGCTGTATCTCATGAACCATGATAGCTAGGCAGTTGAAATTTTCACAGATGATGTATTTCTGTTGCCGCTATAACAATAAAAACAGAATAAAATCAATATTTAAGAGAGGCTCCCATACAAAAAACGTGATTAATTTTGACGTTTTTGGCGATAATGGTACGGAACCCTTCGTGCTCGAGTCCGACTCGCACTTGGCCGGTTTTTTATTATCTTCGCTCTCTATCGCCTCGTATCCAAAGGGTAAAAACGGGACCCTATTAAGACTCCAAGGTCCATCTTTCTCTCTGTCACCAGGCTGTATCTCATGAACCGTGATAGCTAGACAGTTGAAATTTTCACAGATGATGTATTTCTGTTGCCGCTATAACAACAAAAACTAAAAACAAAATAAAATCAATATTTAAGAGAGGCTCCCATACAAAAAACGTGATTCTTTTGACGTTTTTGGCGATAATGGTACGGAACCCTTCGTGCGCGAGTCCGACTCGCACTTGGCCGGTTTTTTATTATCTTCGCTCTCTATCGCCTCGCTGGCTTAGGTGTGCTCACGTTTTATGACTGTAACGAAAGAGGCTGGTTCTTGAGTCTTTGAAGTTTTTGTACTAAATTGTTGGCTTTTTACAGAATGGCCCATTAGTTTAACGTGTATTGCTCCGTTTATTTTATAAAATATTTCCATAAAAATTTTAACTCTTGGCATATCATAAGAAATTTTGGAGTTTCCGAAAATATATCCTAGCGTTGTCAGTGCAATCTGCAGTGATCCAAATACACAGATTAAAAACCACCCTCCTTTACATCTGTTATAATTTAAAATAAACTGCGCGAATCGAATCGGCCATCTAAACGTACCCTCGCAAGCGGTGCAGTTACGAAACGCAGATTTCAATGTTTTACGACGCAGCCAATTTTTCGTGAGCCCCCCTGCCGCTCTGCGCTCATACTCTAGAGGGCCATTGAGGGGGAGTGGTGGGTGATGTCTGGGATCATAGCATAATGGTCATGTTTTATAACGCGCCCCCCCCGCATTAAGGCGCGGGCCGCGTATAAAACGCGTAATAGAATTTCAGTGACGACTGCCACCCTTGATAGCGCTTCACTTTACTGCCCATGTAACGATGTTAGCGCCGCGCATGCGCCGTCCACCCGCCGCGAGTTATGTCAAAGCCCAAGACGTGACAATGGCAACATTGTGACAAGGATTATAATTTTGTCGCGTTTCTAAGGAATACTTCGCGTGAACATATTGCTGGGAATTTGTGCCGGCAATTTGCTTGAGCGAATTAATTTTGTCAGATTAATGATCGTATTAAAACTTTACTCCTTTTTAGTCTTAATCAAAATTTTGCAGAATCACCGCCATACAATTTAACATCCTGTATAATCGTTCAATACAATCCTGTGTTTAAGAAAATAAGATGGGGTAGTGTGGCAGGAGTTCTATTTTAACGTTTATCTAAACAAACACAACCAAAACTTCGCCACCCCTATTCGATTAAAGCTTACTACCCGCACATTTCCTAAGGAACATCACACAAACAACTGACTACACAAGATGACCGTTCCCGCCAATCAGCGCGTCCAAACTTTTCCCAGCAGAGGCGTTATGTCCAAACCACCAATGGGGGAGGTTGGCGCCCTCATTGTTATCCAATTACGGCCTCCCGCCTGATAATACGCCGCGAATTCAAATTAGGAACAGGGAGAGCGGTCGCCGACCCCGCTCTGATCAATCGGCGACCGCGCCCGCCATCGATATGTGGACTCGATCGTCGCACGCGATACTTAATCGGTTCCCGCGAGCGATTTTCGTAAATCGAACTCCGTTTTGATTGGGATGTGATTTGTGAGTGTCGGAACTGTTCAAAATGGCGCAGAATTTTTTATCTGTAGAAGGATTTAGAATGGAAATGCGCTACCGGTTTTCGGCGTTTTTTTACAGACAAGTAAATATGCCTGCATTTTGTTTCGATGGATAAATAAACGAATGTAACAATCGCTAATAAATAAACAATACGGAGTCACACTACCATTACCGCGGCACTTAACCTCAAATATTTGGAAGCCTTACTTCCTCATAGAATAAAGTTCTTTTTTTTCAAATATTCTCTTGCATCTGTCTGTACCAAGATCACATCATTAGTACTACAAAACTTAGTAAATTAAAGAAAATCGCCTCAAATACAACCTCAAATTAAACTTACCTACCTACCTACATTAAAATCTGTGTGAATTATTAAGCAATAATTCCGATACATCGTGAGGGAGAGCCTGAAATCGCGGAACAAGTCCGATGCTTACAATCGGACAATGTAAACGAGAATAAACAAGAAACGCCTACCTCTCTCTGGTATTTGGGCAGACCTCTTTTCGTCACGACATTTTTGGCTGAAGCAGGACTTGTAATGTTGAAGGAGCATACACTTTTTACACTTATTAAAATTTTAAGATTTAATTGTCAGACTTGGAGTTGAAATTGTAAAGAAGACATATTGCATTAAGTATGCCTTTCATTTTAAAAATATAACCACATAATTTTTTATTCGGGAGGAAGTATGATTGGGAAAAGCGGAATGAGTGGAGGGAGGCGTTTGCTCTGTAAAAAAAATATGCAATCGGTTAGGATAGGAATATCTTTCAAAATCCTTTAGATTATGATGTGTGTTGCTTAACTAAAGTGTTCGACGTTTGAAAATTGTCTTGTTTGGCCTTTTAGGAACGGGTGATTCTACAGTTTTTTTGCCTCTTTTAAAAATTTAATAGGGAACCCATAATACTTAGTCGAAAGCCAACTGTAATACCTATCCTCTTTCTACGCCGACCACAATATTGAAACAGTGATATGTCCACTCCGGAGTCCAGGAACATAACGGAACGTTACGCAACTAGGGAACTCTTCTCACGGCGACCCGTCATGGCCGGATTACTGCGGTTTTTGTCGCCGCGTGCTTTTATTATTTTTAATTTCACCCGTATTGCTGCCTGCCAGTTGCATCATTATTGGCTCTCGGGAATCGAATCGGTTTGAATTTATATTTGGAACGTTATCATTAATTTGTGGACGTTGAATTTATTTGGTAATTATTTCGGATTCGGTAAACAAACTCCATTCATTTGTTTTCTTTTTGCTGGCATTGATATAATGGCTTTTAGACTGAGGCTTTCTCTCCTTTGTGTCATACTTCCCTGGTAAGTGCGAGGCTAATCCAAGCCTTTGTAGATCATCCACCCATCTCTGTAGATCTTCTGGCTGTTGGTCTTCTAGCGTATTGTGTCTCTTCTTTCTTCTACTGTTTTGTTGTTGAACAAAGTTATGTTTATTACTCTCCACAAAACTTCTGTAATGTAAATCTGGTAAAATACACCAATCTCTTATGCAAAATTTTTCAACGTCGTGCCATTCATGTCATTCATGGAAGCTTTTGGCAAAACAATATACGTGCACCAAAATGCGTCGTATTTTCAGTGCTGTGTTGCCAACATTCCTACACAGTGTCAGGTGGCGCCACCTACGGCCATTCGCACTCGTGTTCAATTTATTATTAAAGTTGCGGCTTCCCGCGGCACTCTCCATCAGTGTTACCAGCTAATGATAGATTTAAAGCTATGAGTTTAAAATGGTACGGTTCAAATTAGTGTTGAATAATTTTACTTTCAATATGTAGTACATTTTTGTTTGTTGGTCGATCTATCACAGCGGTTGAAATCTTTTCATAAAAGCTTAGTCATAAGCTTATTCAATTAATATACTATATTTATTTATTTATTTATTTATTTAGACTTCATGCACAAAGGTACAAAGGCGGACTTAATGCCTTAGGCATTCTCTACCAGTCAACCAAGGGTGGTGAAGAGATAACATGGCAGGTGCATTTTTTAATAATAAAAACAAAACCAGTTATTATATAACATAATAAAATAGGTAAAATATACATACATATATATTGAAAATAATATAATTGGTTTTTAGAGCGATGTCTTCCCAAAATCGATGCAAAGCTTCTCTATGCTGTATTTTCTTTGTTATGTTGGTATATCTCACCATGTTTTGAAATAGTTGGTTCTAAGACATGCCGGTTTCTTTGATTTGTAACCTAAGCATAACATGGCTACAGAATTCTGAAAAAAAAATCAAATGGAAAACCGTGTTACTAATAGTTGAACATGTATGGAGTACCTACTGCTCTCACCTCTGGGACGGATCTGCCAAATACCAAATTGATACACCTGAGTCGATTGACAGACGGGCCTAGAGGTTTATCGGCAACGATGCACTGGTCGACTCAAAGCACCAGAACCTTGAACATCGACGCCGAGTTGCCAGCCTGTCGGTTTTTTATCGGTTACATTTCGGGGAGTGTGCGATGGAACTGCACAATTTGATTCCTCCTAGCCCTTTCCATCATCGGACAACAAGACGGACGGCAATGCGCACTCGGTACATGGTGGACATCTCACCCATACGCACGAAGCGTTTTACGAATACTTTCATTGTGCGTACAGCTATGGAGTGGAATTGCCTGCCGGGGGTTTTTGTTTGCTGATAGCCACAACCTTGGGGTCTTTAAGTGAAACCTTAGGACCAACCAGACCAAGTAACCTATTACTTCTAGGCAAGCGTGCTTCACCATCGACCACATCATCGCTTACCATAAGGTGTGATAGTGGTCAAACGCTAGCATATCGTTAAGGCGCCGATTCCCTTGAGTAGCTGATTTTAAAATGAGAACCACGTCTAAACGGCTAGTCGTAATTTTTTGGAAAAAATATATGTTACAATAAACCATTTTCTTAATAGTTTGATCTAAGAAAATATTGAGTTTTATTCCTATAATATAGTGTTATTAATTTGTAAAGTTATGTCTAAAACGGACAAAAACACGACAATCGCACTAAAACCGCTGGGCGTATATTAATAAAATCGACACCATCTCAAAGACAATTAAATTATCTATATTTTCATATGAAGCTTTTTTTTTAAGTCATAGAATAATAAGGAAAGTACCAAAAACTACTAAATATTGGATCGCGCGGGTCTGAAACGAGGGCGCGTTTTGTTCCCTCAAGGTCGTTGGCGTTAGTCGTTGTCTTAAATAAAAGAAATTAAAAATTGGCTCAACCCGGGAGTCGAACGTTTCCTTTGTATACTCAGAAGTAGCGCTTGAGACCGCCAAATCAACGAGATAGAAATAAGAGATGTACCTGTACCTTATACCCTAACCGTCTAACAAATAAACGCGGAATAAAGTTATACCAGGTATAACTAAGGTATACCCATACATTTTCATAGGTTTATACCTGGTATAACTTTATTCTGCGTTTATTTGTAAGAGGGTTAGGCGTTTTCCTTTACAGACACGATAAATACATACGTTTTTTGCTCTATTGAATTATAATATTTATTATCAGTACCTATATTAAAGTCTTTGTTATTTGTTTCAGGTAAGTCTGGGATATCCAGTGACGTCATAGGACATAGACCATAGTCATTCCTTCCTGTTACTAAAACTGTTTTACGGGTAAGTATTCAGATAAACATGTGTTGTTTATGGTAAAACCTTAGTTAAAAAGAGATATTAGTCAATAATGATTAATAACTGAATAACACACAATCAATGATTGCACGGTTGGCGCAGTGGTTGAGCGATTGGCTGCTGAGCTCGGCGTCGCAGAATAGATTCATGCGCCGAACAAGTATTTATATTTTCTATAGATAGGCTGTTTTTGTTTGTTTACCCACGATAGAAGGCGTAATTCCCAGCATGTGGCGACGTATTTTGTTTTAGATATTACTAATGGCAATACCTGTCAAATTTGACAGTTCATCAAACATTAACAAACAAAAACTTTTTTGCAAAAAAATACTAGCGACTTCCAAATAAAAAACTACAAAGTGAAAAATAACTTTATTTTTGGAAGTAGGTGTCTTTCGTAGATACCAATTATTTGCGATATGGACACCGACTTCCAAAAATAAAGTTATTTTTCACTTGGTAGTTTTTTATTTGGAAGTCGGTAGTATTTTTTTGCAAAAAAGTTTTTTATTTTCCCTTTTTAGTTTTACCTACCTAATAGGCAAGTTGTTTAGTAAGTATCTATTACGCCAGAACAGATTACCCGAAAAACATGAAACTTGAACATAACCGGTGAAATAAGAATTCTGCGTACCCCTTTCAGTATACTGGCGTGATGTTATGTTATGAAATGGTATAAACAATAAACAGACATGCGATTGAAGCAATCCCGAATGATTTGCCGTTATTTATTGAAGAGTTCTGTTGTATATCTCCGAATTTCTTCATCAGATCTTTAACAAATTAAAATGAGACCAATTTCGGAACATGTACTTTCAAACAAAAAAAGGATTTTCAAAATCGGTCCACAATTGGCGGAGATATCGGTGAACATACATAAAAAAAAAAATACACCAGAAGTCGAACATAGAACCTCCTCCTTTTTGGTGAGTCGGTTAAAAATATAACAACACAAGAAGCAAATGTCAAAGTGAAGTTGAAGTTAAAATTGACATACGTACCTATGTGAAGACGCGGCCAAACAGACTTGATACAGGGCGGGTAAAAAAAAAAAAAATTGAATGTTCAACAACATTCATTACGTTGTCGCCTTGTCGGGCATGCGAACTTTTCAATCATATTATGGAATGGAGCAATGAATTAGGAATTTTCTTCACTTCGGATTACTACTCGGCCAAAATAACTGTGCGCATCGTGCGCCAATAGCACGGAGCCTGGTTTTGTGCTCCGTGGCCAATAGCGAGAGTCGAACACCAGAGCACAGATAATATAATACATCTGACGTATTATTTATTCTGTGGTGATGTAACAGCGCCAGGTGCAGTTATTTTGACCGAGAATAGTATTGTTTCAAACTGCTATGCTGTGCAGAGTTGAACTTTGTTTTGTAGACTTAGTAGGGAACCAGGAATACCACAATGAAACAAGTATTTTAGATTGAAGCTGCTGAGAAACGTGTTGACGCTAGGACGGTGTGTTGTAGAATGACGGCGGTGCGCGTGGGCGGCGCTCTTTTATAGTTTTTCGCGCGTTGCCACGTCTTGTAAGTTGTGTAGTGATTGTTTTACAGAATGTATGCAGCATTTATTGAATAATCATCAGTTTTCAGGTAAAATAAAGGTCCTTATCACTACAGAATACAAAGAAATCTTATAGGTTAAAATTAGACAACAATTAGACAACAAAAGGGGCTTAACACTATAGATTACAAAGGAATTTTATAGGTCAAACAATGAGCAATAATCAGGTAACAAAGAGCTTAACATTATTGAATACAAAGGAGTCTTATAAGCTAACAACAAAAGATAAAAATAAAGCAAAAAAGGTTTCACATAATGAGATACAAAAGAATATTATAGCTAAACATTACGGACTTAACTTAAGCTGTTATTTACAATCTCCCCCTCGTGCGCAAGCACTAAACCTAGCGGTTTTAGTCCGCTGATGTGATAACGATAAGGCGAGAGGCCGGGCGACGGATTAGGCCAGCTGCTGTTCGTACTTCTGTCACTCGGACGCGTCCATCTGGGCCTGGGTGAACTTTGACGATTTCTCCTCTCGGCCATACTCCTCTGGGCAATGTGTTATCAGCTATAATCACAATATCTCCAATCTTTAGGTTTTTGTGTTGGGGGTTAGTGTTGGGTCGAGGCATCAAAAGAGGTTTGTATTCTGCCGACCAACGTGCCCAAAACGTATCAGCTAATGCCTGAGTGGTTTTCCATGAATGTGCATCCCATTGGGTTTCTTTAAATGAGCCAAAGGGTAATAATCCACTAGAGCGTCCCATAATAAAATGATTGGGAGTCAGCGCCTCTTCGTTTAGGTTAGGGTTCACCGGGGTCAATGGCCTTGAGTTGATCATATGTTCGGCTTCTAACAGTAATGTGTGTAAAACTTCGTCAGAGGGAAATCTTTCTTTCAAGGTAACTTTTAGAGCTGTTTTTACTGATCTGACAAGGCGCTCCCAGGCGCCTCCCATGCTTGGGGCACCTGGTGGTATCTTCTTCCAGGTGATTAGCTTCTCAGATGCATAGGCGTTCAAGCTTTGGTCGTTGCTTTGTATGGCTTCGTTTATTTCTTTTTCAGCGCCCACGAAGTTAGTTCCGTTGTCGCTGTATATCACGGTCGGTGTGCCGCGGCGCGCTATCATACGTCGCAAACTCATAATCATGGCGGAGGCCGTGAGGGATGTGGCTAACTCCAGATGAACTGCGCGTGTGGTGAGGCACGTGTACAGTGCGCCCCACCTTTTTTCATGCCTTCGTCCGACCGTAACATGCATTGGCCCAAAATAATCCACCGCGGTAGCTGTGAAAGGTGGTTGGTTCTGGGCCAGCCTCTCAATTGGTAAGTTGCCTAAGGGGATTTTAGAGGGGTTCCCTTTATAGGTCCGACACCATTGGCATTGGTTGCATATGTAGCGTATAACACTGCGCAGTCCTATTATGTGATATCGTTGTCGTAGCTCATTCATGACAGTTTGATGGTTGCCGTGATTGAAGGTTGTGTGCGTGTGATGCACCAACAACTGCGTGAAGCCTTCTTTGGCATGTAGGACTGGTAGGTTGTGCTCATCTTTAATTCTGCTGTCTAAACACAGGATGCCATTGCGGTCGACCTTCACGGAGAGCTTGTGGAACGGTGACTTCTTCGGTGGCCGCCGCCCAGCCTCTATGGTTGTGATGTCTTCGGCAAATGAGTTATATTGACTTCTTCTTACGAGTAATAACTCTGCGAGCTTAATGTGGTTCGGTGTAAGCTCATTCTTTGTGATTCTTTTGAGTAGTTTGGCTTTAAATACCTCAGCGGCGAGGAGAACGGTGGCAGCAACACGTACTAGTCGTATGTACTTTGAGAAACGTTCTATCTTAGGTAAGTAATCACTAACGTCATGCCTAATAGTTACGTGAACTTGTTTTAATACTCTTTCCTCCCCAGTGGGGGGTGACGGCGCTATTACCTGTTTTTCCTGCGGCCAGGTTGTGGGGTCGCCTTTAATAAACTCTGGTCCCGAGAACCACCTATGTTTTGAGTTGAAATTGGCAGGAATGCCCTTGGTTGCGTCGTCCGCTACGTTATCAGCGCTAGGTACCCAGTGCCAGTTTGCTGTAGTAGTTAGACTTTCGATTTCAGCTAGTCGGTGAGCAACAAATGATTTGAATGTGCGCGGGTCGGATTTAATCCAAGCTAATACAGTTTTTGAGTCAGACCAATAATGACATTTTATTATTTTATATTCGGACTCGCGCTTGACCGATTCGGCTAATCTGCTGCCTAATACTGCTGCTTGAAGCTCTAGACGGGGTACTGATATGGGTTTTAATGGGGCCACTTTGGCTTTACCTACTACTAATCGTGATGTTTTGTTACCATTTGCTTCTGAACTGACGAGGTATATTGCTGTGGCGTACACTTTTTCGCTCGCGTCGCAAAAAATGTGTAGCTCCCCTTCGCCAGAGAATGTCGCAGGTATGTAACGATCTATTTCTAACTTTTTTAATAGTTGTAAGTTTTTTATAAATGATAGCCATGTTACGTGATGTTCGGCCGTGATGGGTTCGTCCCAACCTATACCACTGCGCCATATCTCTTGTATGAGGCATTTACCTATCATCGTAATTGGTGAAACTAAACCTAGCGGGTCGAATACTGACATTACCGCGCTAGTTACCTGTCGCTTGGTAGGCAGAGTATCGCCTTGAATGACGTTCGCGGGAGTATTTCGTAGGTTGACGTTAAAACCTAGCGTATCGCGTGCGTGGTTCCATATCAGGCCTAAAGTTCGCTCCGTATCGCTTTTACCTAGCGTGGTCGTATCGGTGCTGCGCGTGTCCGTAACATCACTTATCACTTCGGGTACGTTCGACGCCCACCCACGTAATTCGAAAGATGCTGCTAAATGCATTTCGTGCATTGAGTTTATTACTCGCTTCGCTTCGCTTTCGGTGTTGAACGCGTCTAGGTAATCGTCCATATAAAAATTACGGACAGTAGCTTTCGCAGCCTCTGGATGTTGTTTACTGTGACATTCTGCGTTTTTATTTTTTACGTAAATGGCAGTACAGGGTGATGACGCTGCCCCGAATATTAATGACGTCATTCGGTACTCTTCTGGTGGCTTTTCTCTATCTTCACCCCTCCATAAAAATCGTAGACTGTCACGATCCTGTTCGGTTATTTTAATTTGTAAAAACATTTCTTTTATATCGGCTACGACCGCGATTTTGCCTTCTCTGAATCTAACTAATACACCGAATAATGATTGTAACAAATCTGGGCCTGCTAAGAGCGCGTCATTTAAGCTCCTTCCCCCGTATTTGGCTGCTGCATCGAACACTAGACGTACTTTGCCTTTCTGGGGGTGAATGACCGAGAAATGTGGCAAGTACCAGCTGCGTAGCGATGTGGCCGGAGACTCTATTTTTTCAGCGTAGCCTGACTCTATGAGATTGTTTACCTGCCTACTGTATTCGGTTTTTAAATTTTTATTTTTGTCTAGTTTGGTTTCTAGGCTGTACAGACGGTTGAGAGCTTGTTTTTTGTTATTTGGCATTTCCTCGCTGTCTGTCCGCCAGAGTAAACCTGCTTCGTATCTATTACAATTTTCCAGCTTTTTACATGTTTTATCTAGAATAGCTAGGGCCCGCTGGTCTGGGTCAGACTTTGGTTTTCGTGGCTCTATACCTAATGATTCTATACTGAAAAAATTTCTAATTAGTTCTAGTGCGGGGTCGTCGGTCTGTGTAGGTCGCACGTGATTTATTATCGCTACGGTGTTACGCGGCCTCGAGTCTTGCCCGTGCAGTACCCAACCTAGCTTAGTTAACGATGCTACGGGCTGGTTTTTATTTCCGACACGCAATTGTCTGGACGTTATTAAATGCCAATTATCCTGGCCTATTAATATGGTCGGTTTTCCCATTTCGTAGCATAATTCATCTTCAATTTCGGCTAAGTGACTGCACTGCCGCACTAACTCGTTGCTAACTTCTTGTGGAGATAAGTTTAGATTGCCTATAGTGCTTGCATTCATAGTTTCTATGTTTCTGTTGCACAGACCGCGAATTGATAATTTTACATGGCACGATTCCGTATCGTCTAATCTATTTCCTCCTACTCCCTCTAGTGACAAGAGCTGGCCGCGTCCCCTAGGTATAACATTGTCCGCTACGTCTCGTTCGACCAACGTCATGGTTGATCCTTCATCTAACAGCGCGTGGGTGCTAACTGTACCTATTGGGCCGCTTAATTCGACCGGCACTATTTTTAGGTAGGTATTGGATTTATGCAAGTGATTGATTGAGCTTACGTTGCCGCGTGCGGGCGGAGATGTCTTATCGTTGCCATGCAATAGTTTATGATGCGCCGCTTCGCATCCATTTACTCCACAAGGTACATATTTACATTTAACTGGTCGCCTATGTGAATCACCTAAACATCGGAAACACATCTTATTGCTTTTGGCCGCGTCCCATCTTTCGCTTACTGTTAGCTTTGAAAAGTCCGCGCACTCGGTAGCACTGTGATTGCCTGCGCAAATAATACATTTACTTTTTTCCGAGTGCGTTGATTCTGCTGACGGTCGTGGTTTTTGATGTGTTTTCGACGTTTGTTTTTTATTAGATGATTTGCTTAATGAGGCTACTGTTTTACGCGACGGGTCGTCATCTGCTTCCGACTGACAAGAGCTATCACTGTCTACGTCGTTCCGGCGAGAGTGGCTCTGATGACGTGTCATGTTTATTGCGCGGGGCTTTTGTTTTGTTTTGCGTTCGTCTTGCGCAGTTTCGTATGCGAACATAGCGCCGCACTGATCAGCCATGTTATTTAGGAATCTGGATAGTAATTCTAACTCGGGCGCTCCGGCATGCGCTGATCTAAACTCGTACCATTTATATTTTAGAATTATACTTAGCTTGTTTACAATTCTGTTTACTAATTCGGGTGAATATAAATACTGCGGTTGTTTAAGCGATTTTATTGCCGCTACTGCGTTGGCTACTTTGCTCGCGAAACTGCTGACGTTGCGTCCGTCTTCTGACATTCGTGGCATGCGTTTTATGTTCTCGAGTTCGGAGAGTACGAGTAATTCTGGTCTTCCGTACCGTCTTTCCAACGTGTCAATGATTTCGTACGGATCCGATACCGTGAATAATAATGCTCTGACTGTTTCGCGAGCGGCGCCACGTAGCGCTTTTCGTAAACGAGCTACATTTTGTACGTCTGTGAACATGGTTTCTGTGTCCATAAAAACTGATTTAAAAGCCATCCACTCTGCTATTGTTCCGTCGAAATGGGGAAGTTCGTGAATGAATTTCGGTGCCGCTGAGTCTGATCTATTGGAATTTACCGCTTGCATTATCGCGTCGGCCAACATTGACATGTCGCTGCTATTATTTTTATTTCGAGACATGTTTTCACCTTCGCGTGGTTCATTCCTACATATGTTGGGTGGCCGCGTGCTTTGTTCCGGGATTCGAACGTTGTCTAATATTATCGGCCTACTGGTTACGCGTTGTTCCGAAATCCAACCCTCAACACGTGACTCTTCATATCTGGACGGCGGTTCCGCGTCGTTGGAGTTTTCTAGTTCTATTCTAGCTATCTCCAAACGACTTAACGCCGCGGCGGATGCCGCCCTAGCCTGTGCTAATTCGGAATTGTGTAACTCTAACTCGGCTTTTAACATAGACAATCGACTACTCGTCCTTTCCGTAGGAACATTTACTACTGTGCCTGGCGCACTCCTAACTTGTGTATTATTTAAATCGACTTCCGCGTTTCTATCACTGGTCATTCTATTTGCCCTACCTTGACTGTGTGTGCTTTCTTCGCCTGCCGTTTCCTCTGTGCCGGTGCCTTTACTCCACGTTTCCGTTTCTGTAGAGCCTGACGCCGGCGTGGCATCTGTGGCGGGTGTGGACTTGCCTGAACGCAATATTCGTGCGTTATCCATTGCGCACGGGGGGGTCCCTAACCTTATTTTTACTTATATCTAACACTTTTCACTTTCACTTTCACTGAATACTATTCTTCTGTGCGTAGCCTACCTTGCCTATCTGCCTGGTCGGGCTTCTACCGCGGTGATGCCGACCAAGAATGGGAACGATAAAGGAAGGGAGGGTAAGGAAAACCACCCAGCAGAGGATGCGGGCGCTTTTAGGTGCATCAGAGTACGGTAGGAGTAATCCACACTCGTCGTTGCGTGCCAACTCGTGGCCCCAAAGCGTTCCACACCTTACCGGCGTGGCTCTTTTGCCACAGTTTCTGTACGTTTGGCCGTTTATCACCGTTAGGTGGCCGTGTACGTGGTGGAATTCAAGTATATTAGCAGTGATTAGGTGAATCAACAACTAAAACTCGCGCGTTCGTGTTTCTTTCTTCAGTCAAGTATATTAGCAGTGATTAGGTGAATCAACAACTAAAACTCGCGCGTTCGTGTTTCTTTCTTCAGTCAAGTATATTAGCAGTGTTTAGTTGCTAAAACTCGCGCGTTCATGTTTCTTTCTTCAATATTTCAGGCTTGATTGCAGTGATCCGGCGAACGAAGGACCATTGTTTCAAACTGCTATGCTGTGCAGAGTTGAACTTTGTTTTGTAGACTTAGTAGGGAACCAGGAATACCACAATGAAACAAGTATTTTAGATTGAAGCTGCTGAGAAACGTGTTGACGCTAGGACGGTGTGTTGTAGAATGACGGCGGTGCGCGTGGGCGGCGCTCTTTTATAGTTTTTCGCGCGTTGCCACGTCTTGTAAGTTGTGTAGTGATTGTTTTACAGAATGTATGCAGCATTTATTGAATAATCATCAGTTTTCAGGTAAAATAAAGGTCCTTATCACTACAGAATACAAAGAAATCTTATAGGTTAAAATTAGACAACAATTAGACAACAAAAGGGGCTTAACACTATAGATTACAAAGGAATTTTATAGGTCAAACAATGAGCAATAATCAGGTAACAAAGAGCTTAACATTATTGAATACAAAGGAGTCTTATAAGCTAACAACAAAAGATAAAAATAAAGCAAAAAAGGTTTCACATAATGAGATACAAAAGAATATTATAGCTAAACATTACGGACTTAACTTAAGCTGTTATTTACAAGTATGATAGGATGGGAATCGAGAATAAGAAGGCTCTTTGTCATACAGCCTGGCGAAGTTGTGAGGTGCGAGTGAACTTTTTGATAATAAAAAACCTCAATTATTTCATGTAAGTCCTCGTCATCTAAATTAATGAATCTCAATTTCTAAGGCGAGAAAAATATCATTAAGGCAGATAATTAACATAGTTTTTGTCTACAATTTAATTTGTTATTTAAATTATTATCTACAGCTCTATTGTGAACAGGTCAATTACTTAGTAAATTGTTGTAAAAAATAACATAATATACTTACTCAGAAAAATAAATGATTGGGGATCTAAGCAAGGCTCCGGCAGACAGGCTCGACTTGACAATGTGATGTATTATCCTCGAAATTAGTACATTTATTTGAACACGCGTTGTTGTAATTGTTGCGTCGCATCTGTCTATTGGAAGTATGTCACATGGATTCGTCGTATAGTAGTCACAGCGGATCTTTGTGTCTCTGAAGTTGGCTCTGCGAAACATTGCGCAAGAAACAGTTTTTCGTCTTCTTACCTAGCACGCGTTACACATACATTCATTCTGTGATAATTTAGAGGTGTGAAACTCGGCCTTAGTGCCTGTTTTAAACGTATCTACTCAGTCAATCGAGTACGAATAAAAACTCGCAATATCAGACGCTACATAAACACCAAAATGCCAAGCGAATGAAGATGGTAGCCATATTCTGTTGCTCAGTATTTTAATAAAAGTGGGCTTAGCGAGATTATTTTCACAACATAAAAGTGTTCCGAAACGTACAAGAAATCTATTGGGCCTTTTAATAAAATACAATCTGCTAAGTCTGGCTGTCTGGCACTTATTTAGTCTGTTATGTAGTCCAACCGGATGAAATTGGGTATCAGCATTTTACATAGAGCGACAGCCTATCTGACCTCCACAACCCAGTAACTGGGTATACCGATATCAAAATGAAGTCATCAAAATCATATAGTTTAAGTTTTCAAATAAACCTTAATGAAGTACTTCACTTTTGAATTGTCGAACAAAAAAAAAGGTGACTCTAGTTGCTTATTCGCCAGCGTCAGTAGGTCTCAATGGAGAAGAATTTGCAAGAAACTCCACAGACATTCTATTCCATCAGCTTTAATTACAAGTTTTTGGTTCCTTCATTCTTGTTGAAAAAATACATATATGTGAGAACAATGTAAAAAGACGTGCATGTGAAAGCTTCTAGAGTAGCAAACAATTAAAAATAATACCATAACAGGCCGAGGCAGCAAAGTTATGACCAATCCCAACTGATGGCGCCCGCTCACGAACCTGACGCATGGATCGGCACCACTCAGCTCAACCATCATGAAGGGACCCGAATGATCCAACGCATGTGCCACCATCAGAGAGAAATGAGAGAGAGTGAATGAAGTCAACGAAACGACGCATAGGTACATTGAATGGTAGATTTACAGTCGGAACATAGTACTCACACATACCTTTTGACAAGACTGGTGTTAGATTTCCGGGCTTCTGTTTACCCGTAAAGACTGTCACATTTTAATACGTAAAATGAGCACAGCATAGCCAATTAGCGTCCATAGTATTGCACCAAATTAGGGCATTTCCGAAACAAACAATTTATTTTTAAACAGGTATTAATACTCTTCTATGAAGGGATACGTACAGGAAAACCGCTAGGAAAAACTACGGTATAAATCTGCGCTGCAAAACAGATCAGTAATTAATTAGTAGGTAGGTAAATTATCCTCTTTAGTATCGATAACAGTTAAAATAACAATACAAAGGTATTATGTATCTATTTACATGAATTTAATCAAATAAATGGGTTTCGACCGCTTATTCCAGCGGTTCGAAAAATATCGTTTGACATTGATAAAATGTTTTTAATAATAATATTTATAAGTTTACCTATATAATTAAAAAAAAATGTGCCTAGATATCTATGTGTCAATTTTACGTAAAAAAATATACCTATCAATATTTTGCAAACAGCCCACAAAACAATATTTTCCATAAATCAATTTCTAAATAAACTTCTGACAAAAACCCTCGTTCATAAAAGATAGTTGTTTCTAAACAGAACACTAATAAACATTACAAATTAAAATACGCACAAATGTAATAAATAGGCAGTATACAGCGAGTTCATTGTCTCCAAAGTAAATAATGTGAAAAATTCCTGCCATTGCCCACGCAAAAAATTCTAAGGTTATTTACGCAATGGCAACACTTTTTATCAATGCTTGAATGTTCGCACGTATTGTAAGCCTATCGATGGATTTAGACTCACAATGATAAATTTTAACTGTTAGGATGATTTATAAATTTGTGTGCTCCGTGGATAAATACTACATGGGGCATTTACGTGCCAATTATATATTCCATTGTTAGATTTTTGTCTTATGGCAAAAAGTTAGTTATGATAAACTGCTACCTAGGGGCATTGGGAATTGGATAGGATTTCTGCCATTTTAAACAACTTAGGATCTAATTGCGGAACCCTCTTCATTTTGACACTTCTCAAAATCGATTGCGTTGGATTTTGTGAAAGCGCAATGGGATATTCGAAGGTACCCAAAAAATAAAAGTTTTATTTTTTTATGGCTTTTTGCAGAAGACAATTCCTGCCAATGTCGTGTAGTGAAGATTCATGGGAATGAATGAAAAAATGAATTTTTAATTAACTTGTACTTTTTGTGGCGATCTTTTGAGGATTAGCATTTAGCCAGGTTTCACGTTTAGAAGTTCTAGTTCTTTTAGTTTTTAGTCTAATGTCCTAGTTAGGCTCCAATAAAATGGCGGTAACTTTATTGAAATTTTCCACGGAGTTTTGTCGCCAACATGAATAAACTCATGTTCTACCGCTGTGTTTTACTTGCCCACACTCGTGCACGTTCACAAATATTATTAGAATAAAACCACAATTTTTACGCTATTAATATTCAACTTAACTCAATTTTAGGGAAATAAAACAGAAAAGCAACATAGACGTCAAGTTCCCGCCAAAATTCAAAAAAAAAAAAATTTGTAATTCAAATCGCAATTTCATTTCGGCGACAATCAATGTCAAGAACTTTTCAAAATTAGAAGTGTTTTTGATAGATGGCGATGGCGCGACTGAAATGTGAATGTGAACGTTACTGAAAAAACTAGAATAGCCTTAACCATTGTTTATGTTTCAAAATGAAAGCATTTGGTAGTTAAATAGCAGTCTGTTACGCAATTAGGCTGCAAATTCTCACTGACTACAAAACTGCCGCCAAACTTGGCGGTTTATTACACAGTGCGGCCATACAAATTAGCAGTTCCTTTCCACAAAAACCGCGGGCTATCGAAGAACTAAATAGCCCGCCGTGACGTCAGCTGCGACAATTTAGCAGCCTATCCCTTTTTCCAGCAACTAATGACGTAATAAGATGCTATCGGTGGAATAATGACCTATTATCATACAACGGACGATTGCTGTACGATTCCGAGACGTCTGTCCATTGGACGCCGCACATCTGGCCCGCATTCGTACGGCCATGTTTTTTTACTTCTGTCTTTCCTTGACCAGAGCCCCACTTAAGTTTCAAGTTTAGAAGAAAATGTTGAGTAATATTAGACCTCTTTGGTGTGTCTTGTGAAGAACAATAGATACGACATTTAAGCCATATTGACCTTAATTCGTTGAGCAACTTGCTCCTTAGAACACCGAATTTAGAACAATCGATTTCAAGCCTCAAGTTTTTCTTATCTTTTCGTTGTGCAGGTCACGATTACATTAAATTTATATCTTATCTTATTTATAACTTTATAACGCAAAGATTACTCTTGATATTGCCTAGATGTGACTCATTTTTAAAGGCAATTTTTTGACATTATAGGCTGTTCTTCTGATTTCTATTATACTTCGCGAGATACTATAGTATTCGTGTCGACAGTCGATTGCACGATCTATGTGACAACCGAAGATTTAGAAACAACCTCGTCACTAACCATGAAGCCACAAAAAACGAGCCTTGGAATTTAACACTAAAAATACCATTACAAAAAGCTTTCTTTAGCTGGAGTTTGAAACACAGTTAGCAAACTGCATAAAAAATCTTGTCCTCCAAACGCACCATTGTGTGTTCTCTTATTTACGTAGGACATTAGGTAATAACTAATGACTTAACTGTCGGTATAATATATGGCAAATACGAGGAATAATTTCGCCACGAGCCATTAACGAGCGCAAAACTCTTTCCGCCCTTGCCCCTACTGCGGCCCTTGACCGGCCGTTGCGTTGAAAAAAGCATTTGCAAGCAATAAATTTGTACATCCGGGAAATTATTTAGCATGCGGCTAGCGTGTGCCTGCCGCGTTTTGTCGCGTCAAACCACCATTTAATGGAAACGAGTGTCACTGGAGGAAAAAATGACAGCTGTCATGCGGGCACGGCCATGTTTGGAACGTCTTGCCGCAACATAAAAACAATTGAGTGACTCGTCAACTTCTGTTTCTTGATTATCTGATTACACTTAAGTTATTAAGAAATCGTTAAGCTCAGAACAAGTTCATAAACAAGTAAAGCAATTAAAATAATCATAAACAACATTAATAAATTATTTATTTTACTGCGTAGTTTTGTTTTATGCACTCGTAAATCCGAGTTTTGATTAGCTCATAAGTGCAGTTTAACATAAATGTAGACGGTTATTGTGCTATAACACGGTTTCTAATCGAAGAATATTGCGTTTCGTACATCGATTCCACTTGGATTGGTTGTAGCTGCTAACATTTTAAGGCCACACAGGTTTAACGAGTTTCGTTCGAAACTCGACATTCAAGTAAAGACAATACCGTCAATATCGAAAGTCAAACATGGCGCCCATAAAGATGCGTTCAAACGTCGCGTCGGAACAAAGGGCACGTTAAGAATACGTGTTAAGTGCTAATAGATTTCCGGCACCTGTAAGGCAGGTGCGTTAGCGATTGCGATTCGGAACGCAACCGACACGCCTACACGCGATATTGGATTTAGTCTGCGTAGGACGCCTTTGATGTATGTTTAAGACGCGATTGAATGGTGTATAATGTTTTTTAAAGGCTTTGGTGGCTTCATTTTCAGCCAGCATTGCGTTACTTATTATTTAGGTAATAAACCTAAATAATAATCAATTAATTTAATTTAATAATAAAATCATTGCATATTTATTATGATCAATCAATTGTGTACAACTTTTATTTTAAAAATAAATAAAAGATAATTTGGTACCCACATTTTTTTTGTTTGTGATTGGAATTGACTGTAATTACAAATGTGAAAATAAATCAAACAATCTATTAAATTTAATGTAAATGTTAAGTACCTATGTATGTTATTAATTAGCAAATTTTACTTGAAAGATGTAATATTTTAATGCATGAAATAAAAGGCTTTTTATTTTATTTTTATTTTATTTTATTTTATTTATTTATTTATTGCGTTACTTACTTTTTCTAGCATTGAGTCAGAAGTAGTAAGGGATTTATGGAGTACAATTTATGAACGGTAACCTGTTTAGACTGTACTTACTGTTTCCATACCATTCGGAAGCAAAATTAGTTATTCGGAGATCATGCTGTTTTTCCAACCGATGGAATATGTATCAGAATACGTTAAAACATCCTTATATGCGGTATAACTTTCCAACTGCGACAAAGTCATCCAAAACGATCGTGCAATATTCGATATTTAAGACCCAAACTAACTTTCACTTTTATGCGTTAATTATACCGGTAATTGTGGTTATTAGGTGTAATAAGTAATCAATATTTAAACAAGTCGAAGTAAAAGAAAATATTTTATGTGATAAATCGTGAACATCTGTCGTCTATACATTTTTAAATACAATGAAAGAATCAGGAATTTTTGCCCTCTTTGAATTGAAATATTTTACTTAACTATCTTAAACCATTTTTTTTTAAATACGGTTTTCTAATTAAGAGAACAATTGTGTATTTTTTGCGTAGAAAATTTTGAATATTGTTCATAGCAATCAATTTCTTTGAACTGTCCAAATAAAAGAGATCACGATTGTATTACGTAATAAGACTTGAGCTTTTTGATCTAGCATACCAAGAGTAAATTTTCACAGAACGACTACCTTTTCTGGTTGTGACGACAACTCGTCACACTAGGTATCTCGTCGCTATCTCTAATAGGTCTCTGTCACTAATACGTCACTTTGTACTATGTAGGTAGTCAGTTTTACAACTCGTCTCAAGCCGTATTTCGTCTCTTTCCCAACTCATCCGACGCTTATGTACAACTAAGCACAAAATATGTAAATAAAATATTTAGGAATTTTCGGACACTGCCTTCAAGGACAGGTTCAAGCGCTCAATCATGGCGTCCCGGAGAGACCGGATCTGAGGCTCAGTAGCCCGTGCGTCGGAACTCGGACATGTATCTTTTACCTACAGTGCTGTCGTCTGCATACCCAAAGGGTATTAGCAGAACGTTTATGTGGAGCAAGAACACTGTTGCTGAAAGTACCGACCCCTGAAGGACACCGGCATTAATATCCAGTTGATCTGACCTCGTATTGCATCGGGGACCTATTCACTTTATAATTTTGCACGTTACTGTACATAGAACATATGCGTCGGATGAGTTGGGAACAATACAATAATTAATATTCAGGATAATGCCATCCATATTCTTTACAGAATACTTCAGACGCCATTTTCCACACCTTTTGGAATAACCACTAAAGCGTGGTCTAACTTGTGTCCATATTCTGTCATAAACTAGTTTGAACAACATGCTTGCATGCAAATCTGGATATGATGGAGGATTAGATTGGCATAGTTCTTGATGTTCCCACGAATGTTTGGAATGGAATAAGGATCGGTATGCTAGTCTGCCGACCTATAGCTTGAGTCATGAGTGTCACTATCTGACAAAATCATAATTTTGAGTAATGGACAAATAACCGCGAAGTAGTAAAAAATTATGCTGTTTATCACTATCACTAGTTATAATTAAAACCCGACTACTGAAAAATCACGGTCTAAAGAGTATGAAACAAGAAAATTTTCTCATCTGAGCTTGTTATGTACAAACTATTCGGTATGTATCGGGTATTAACTAAACAACTTACATGTTGTAATAAATTTGCTATTGTATTTCATACATAGGTATTCATCTTGGTGTTTAGATGCCACCTACCGTAACAAAATAATATATTCTGCAAAGTAGCATACGACCACGGATATTATCTAGAAAAAACATGTTCTTAACTTCGTGCCTCCTAGAGGGCGCTATATTCAATTTAATGTGACCTCAAATAGCCTATAACCAGCGGACAAACCAACGACACCTCATTTGTCAAATTATGTTAAGTAGTGAACTTATGAGGGAACATATGAACATTCGTACATACACACATACCGGTCAAAAACATAACCCTACTAAGTCCTCCGCCGCGTCTGTACGCGATAAACTCAAAAACTACTGAACGGATTTTCATGCGGTTTTCACCAATAGAAAAAGTGAGAAACGAGGAAGGTCATTCATCATTTGCAAGAGTTTCTGTTGTCAAAAAATACATCCAACTGCGCACTTTCTAATAAGCACATTGTAAGTTTAAATCGAATACAAGTAATCTTATCAAAAATAGGTTTGTACTTTTGTAGACATAGCAATTGGAAGCGTTTTTATTTTTTCCTGAAATTTATTCATAGTAGAAAAATACTGCTTAGAGAAATCGATAAGGTTTTTTTTTCTGATTATGAGTATTAAAGACTCAAAATCGCCCAAATGTCATATAGTGGCACTTTTACTATAGGAAGGCAGTAGTGGTATCAGTAGTTCCTAAGCCCCTAAGGAGTTCGTGCTGGTATTTGCCAGGGTGCAAGCTATTAGGGTTTTGTTGCAGTTTGATCCAAGGTGGGATAAAGAGGGTTGAATTTCTGAGTGGATTTGGGGGAAACTGTCAACATGTTTGCATTGTGATTGGTCTTAATTCTGTACACCTAGTAGTTTGATACGTCATTGACTTGTCAAAAGGAATATGATCTTTTTTTTTCCGTGTTCGAGATACTCAGGTTTCTGTTTCACCACTTATTCAATTGTTATTTTTTCTTTCATTCATATAATTCGTTAAGTGAAATTCTACCAAACCTTGGAAGTAACGTATTTTGCCAACTGATCCGACATTGATTACACATTGCAACAGCGACGTCGCAACAAGTTCCGCCAATTTTATCCTTACGCTTACCAAACTCTTTTTTTCGTAACCCTCGGTCCTATATAAAAGGAATAAGGACTAGAATTGCGTGGGAGGTGACTTTGTTGGTTGTTAAAGATAAGTTTGTAGGGAAGTACCCTCCCCGAGGGTCGGGCCCCGATGTCGCAGATGTTTAAGCGTTTACAAACACTTGTTACTTACAATACAACGTCCTCCAATACCCAACGTTGGTGCCGACGGATTGGGCCAGTGTTGGCATTATTTCGAAATTCATTTTAATGTTGTTTTGTGATTGAGCTGGCGATTAGCAGAAAATAGAATTTTGTGGAAAGGGGGTAGGGACCCTTTATATCCTGCAGTGGGAAAATACTGGCTAGATATATAACCATTTACAGCAAAGGCAACGAAACCATTTTTAATGTGGTTTGTATGCCTTTCCTGTAACCAGGGCCAATATAGGGTTAAAGTAGAAATAATCCTGCCCTATCATCATAGCCTCTCACTAAAAAAAAGCAAAGAAAAAAAAATGTTTGCGCTTCACCACTATCTCATCTGATGGTGGATATAAATAAAATGGAAATTTAAACAAATAGAAAAATTGTTACATTGCATTTTTGTGTAAAAAAGTTTTTGTTTTTCAATTAGCTTATAGGCAAGTTCTATAGTAAGCTTTCTATAATGACACAATAGATTACCCGAATAATAAGAAACTTGAACATAACCGGTGAAATGAGAGTGTACCAAGGTGAACTGTACATATCTGCGTATCCATTTACTATTAGCGTACTGGCGTGATGTTATGTTAAGAAATGGTATAGACAATCCCGAGATGTTTTTGGTCATTTTATTGAAGAGTTCTGTTGTATATCTCTAAAGTTCTTCATCATCAGATATTCACCAAGTTTTGGAACATTCTCCTCCAAACAAAAAAAATACAAGTATCAAAATCGGTTCACAATTGACGGAGAAATCGGTGAACAGACACAAAGGCAAGTCGAACATAAAAACTCCTCCTTTTTGGAAAGTCGATAAAAAAATGTACGAGCAGTACGACACATCCCCGAAAATCGGTTATCGCTCAGCATACTGCTAAAGATTAAATTACAGAGGAAAACACTAGTTTATCAGTTGTTTCATTTGGGGTTATAGGACTTCGGAATGTAACTACGATGTTCAAATTACGCTACAAGAGCTGTCGAGCTGTTCTATCTTCAACTAAAAGCATTGCCTCTCCTGTATTGATCTACCCGGCGCTTTCTCTCAATATATTTCACCGAATCAATCAACTGTCCCTTTTTCTAAAGTATCTGTCCCCAGAACTCGACAGGACACCATAAAAAAAACCAGTAGCAGTCTTACGCAAAAGACGCTTAACATTCCTAGAACTCTACTCATCCCAAATTGCCACAAAAACATCATTGACATTCATCCTCATCCTATATTTTTTTAAACAATTTTGAAGACAATAAACAAGAAATAAGCACTACTTAGAAATTGAGATTTTAAACTTTTAAATACATACCTTTTTTTGAAGTCGGTTAAAAAGAGATGCAGCTATACGATGACGTATGGCGCCCTTTTCCGCATTGTCAAAATGCCTTAGGACACTTCAGTAGCGTTATGTTTTATGAAGTATTGTAAAAAACAAGGTTTACGGCTGACCATTATTTTGTAGAGCCTTCGTTATGTGGGTTTTATTGAATAGATAAAAAGGGAGTCGAGAAGAATCAGGTATTTATGAGCTTCTTGAATTTGAGATGAAGATGTGACTTGTGACTCTTAAAAGCAATAATTTGGACTAATCTACTTTTTACCCAACTGCAACGGCTGTGGGCTATTATTAGTAATCTATTTAAAGCCCGTTTTGAGTACCCCCATGTACCTAAGCATATTATTATTGGTCACAATTGTTTACAATAACTCATTACGCGAGCATCGTCTGTTTAACACACATACATGAAGAATGGACAGAGTAATATCCTCTCCGAATTGCCCTATAAATTGACTGCGAACAATAGGTTATTGTCTTTTTCTTTGAAAATGCTTACCAGAGGCCCTAGACCTAGACATTCTATCAATGAAAGCGTGGCGATAGCGATTGGAAAAATGACAAAAATATATGGAATGTCAAACGCTATCGAAATATCACGTAATGAAGCCCTTACATTTTGGCATTTTGACCATAGCCATCGCGCATCGTTGACATCAAATATAGACTCAAAACGATAAAAAAAACCAGTAAAAAAAAAAAATTAATATAAAAAAAAACAAAAAACCCGACTGCTTCAAAAGCGAACTAAAAAGTCGTAAACAAGGAAAAAAATCATGCTGTGCAGTCGTAGGATACATATTCGCGGGCTGGCTGACCAAAATCTGGTGTATCCTCCGCCTGCACAGCATGATTTTTTTCCTTGTTTACGACTTTTTAGTTCGCTTTTGAAGCAGTCGGGTTTTTTGATTTTTTTATTTATAACTATTTAGTTAGTTTTTTTTTCGAATTAGATACATTTAAACATATATAAGTATTATATATTTTTGAAATCACCTCTTAAAACCCTTTATTTTGATACCCCACACGATGGGTTCGGAAGAAGCAATCGATTGACGTATGAATCATCAAAATCGGCCAACGCGTTTGGTCTCTGGAACGCCATCTGGAACAAACATACATACATACTTACATACATACATACATACATAGACTGATAAACACATTACCCTCCTTCGGCAGTCGGGTAAAAATAATTCACACTTCTTCCCGCCCTTATCCCATGTTACTTGAAGTCGGTGCACCACATTATTTTCTTCTTCCATACCGTCCTGTCCGCCGTCACGCTCTCACCGACTCCCTTTTCTTTCAAAAGTCAAAATTCTTAGTGCACTTTTGAACGTCAAAAGAGAGTCTTTCATGCCTCATACAGACCATTCATTTTTTTTGGCCTTCCCCTACCTCTTCATCCATCCACATTTATAACTCTTTTATTAACATGCGTTTCATCCCTCGTCATCACATGACCATACCACGACAAACGGTTTCCTTTAAATACAACTCACACTTGTCTGCCCATATTCACGTCAGACCTGCTTAGCGGAAAGCTCAATCCATTCTCTACGTTTTTGGTTTTTCCGAGCCCTATTGTAGATTCTATCAAATTTAGGATGCTTGTCACACAATCCAAGTACAGTCAGCAGCTAATTAAAAATTATCTCTTATCAACTCATTCGACCTTGTCATTGTCACCGAACGCTGTAATTGGATGCATTATCAGCATGTCAATTGACATACATACACGTCGGTAGTTTGACTAGAGATACGCGATATTTGTACTGGGCTGATAGGCCTGTGCTTCAAATACACCGACTTCCGAAACGAGTTAATTTTGCATTTTTTTTTTGTTTTTGGTAGATTTATCTTCCGTGTGTGTCAGAATGGCTGGTTGTCCGTAACGTTTCGCGTCAGGCTGTTGACCAAAAATTGCTACCTATTTGCTACTTTTTACTACCTATAGTCAATTAATTGCTACCTAACTTTGAAACCAAATAAAGGGACTACAAAATGAGCAGCCTTTCTGTCATCAGGATAGCTGGTCAACTCTTCGTTTGTGTAAACTATTCAAATTCGTGTTATTATTTTTACTTGAGTAATTACTACCTGATTGCTACCCTCACGTCTTTTAATGTCCACCTTGTAGCTTTAACAAGTAAAAAGTTATGATCATATTTTTTTACTGAGAATGGATTACGATTATTGAAACAATGCCATTTAAAACGATTAATACAATGTTTATTTTTATTGGAATACACCTATCCATTATGGTAATTGAACATAATTATATGTATATGTTAATGTAAAAGCCCGAACTACGGTAAAACCGTGTCAGTTTTTTTTGCGTACAATATACAGTGAGAAATATTTTTTCTACAACTTTTTGGTTATTTTGGTCATTTTAACACTCCCACACCGAACCACAGATTACTTAATAGTTACTACCGAACCTCGTTTGCAGTGAGCTTTAGATATAATGCCCAAATAGTATGTAACACTACGTTTATAATGGTCCATTCCCTGTATTTTTTTTAATGATCATAACTTTTTTTTTTAATTTTACCTATCCACGAATATAAAGTACGTGTTTATTGCAATAGTTTTTGAATTCATATTTGGAACCTTACGTTGTGAGTGTACATAAATTAAATATTTTATACATTGTGTAGTGTGTATATTTTTATCTGTAAATAAACCAGTTAGGTATGGCACTAATTAAATGTACATATTTTTTTTTTCAAAAGCTTCTTAAAAGTTAAAACAACAAACTCAGAATTTATGGGTTTTATGTGTAAAACAAAGACTGATTGAGGAAGACCACTACAACGTTCGTATTACTTATTTGTAGTCTACAAAATATAGCCTACCAAATCGAACGTGGTTTTGTACATTTCGAAACATAATAAATAACAAACTGGGAGGTAACTACCACTTAGGTACACCTAACTTATTAACTTTAAAACTTTCGCGTTTCATAATTGAAAAAAAACTTAATTAAAAAAATCAAAAAACCCGACTGCTTCAAAAGCGAACTAAAAAGTCGTAAACAAGGAAAAAATCATGCTGTGCAGTCGGAGGATACATATTCGCCGGCTGGCTGACCAAAATCTGGTGTATCCTCCGCCTGCACAGCATGATTTTTTCCTTGTTTACGACTTTTTAGTTCGCTTTTGAAGCAGTCGGGTTTTTTGATTTTTTTAATTAAGTTTTTTTATTTATAACTTTTTAGTTAGTTTTTTCGAATTAGATACATTTAAACATATAAGTATTATATATTTTTGAAATCACCTCTTAAAACCCTTTATTTTGATACCCCACACGATGGGTTTGGAAGAAAAAAAAAATTTGGGCCCCCACAATATGGCACCCAAAATCCGCCATTTCTCTATTATCCAATTTTAATGTAGCCTATGACACTCGCAGAGTTAAGACGCATCGATTGACGTACGAATCATCAAAATCGGCCAACGCGTTTGGTCTCTGGAACGCCACATAGGAACAAACATACATACATAGACTGATAAACACATTACCCTCCTTCGGCAGTCGGGTAAAAACAAAATATATCACGGGAATTAAACGCGATGATTTCGATTGTTTATTTACCTATTTCACCCGACGTTTCGGCCGTGTTGCAACAACCGTGGTCCCGGGTAGACTGGTGTCTGCTGTCTGCTCATCTGCTGGTGTCTCGGTGTACTGGCTCCGTTGGGGCAGAAAATCCTTCACTACCCTCACATTTCTACACACTACACTGACCGTGTCCTTATTCTGTAAGTTCGCCGACTGCACAAAACGAGATAATGTAAAAACCATCGCGTTAAATTCCCGTGATATATTGTTTTTTTACACCTTACTTAGTTTGAAACATAGACATACTAAATAATATGGACTGGAAATACCTACGAAAAAAACGTGCCTACCTAAACCTCAAAATGTCTCATAAAATGGCCGCCGATTCAAAGGTTGTGTCAATCAAGCAACACACACACACTCACAAATCTCAATAATACAATATGTAAACAACCATTTGACAGCAGGACTACCACGAACACAACCACAAAATTCGTCACATAAAATGGCGAATATGGCACGTACCTACAACCGTCACTACGTCATAACAAAATGTTGCCATAATGAGCAACAACTGAAATATTGTTGTCTCTTTTATCAAATACGATTACTACATTAGAAAGAATGAAACAAAACGATGTTTCACATTCTGTATCATATTTCACTCATATTTGTATAAGTTAATGTTTGTATAGAACATCGCGGCGCCTCCATATATTTCCTATCTCAATGGTTTGAAATTCCGTCACCATCACTGCACCTAGATGATATCATAAATTATAATCACAATACTATATTGGAACTAGATAATCAGTTAACAAAATACTCTGATTAATATAATCAACAAACAGAACAGATATAAATAGATTAGAGATTATAAATAAATATCATATTTTTATCGGTGACGTCACACGATAGATATTTTTGTATGAATTATAAAGTTGAATATCCTGTCAGTGAAAAAATTAAAGTAAAGTAAGTTTTTGGAAATATTTGTCCTTATAATTCCCGGTACATAAGTTTGCAAGAATCGTTTTTAGGTCTTTTTGGTAGTGAAGCGGGACGCGGGGATCGTTTGGCACCGTTCTGAGCTCGCGATTGGTTCGAATCGTTGAGCTCCTTAAATCTGAGATGAGCTGCACGGTTATTGACAAATGCGTGCACTGACTGGACAGGTCCACTCAATCTGGCTGGTTCTTTCCTCAAAAGACGATTTCAGACATCAATCTACATGATCTTCACATTATCTAACCAAGATTTTGTCTGGACTTTAAAAGAGACTGTGACCTCTAAGTTTGTTTCGGCCTTTCTTCTCAGAGTAGTCAGATAGGAAACGCCGACCTCATCTAGTTTTAAAAAATATGATCGACATTTAAAAGTGTTTCTACAAACCAACTTACAGAAATAAGATCATTTAACGATTGTATTGGTTTGACAGCTCATTTCATATTCACTCCGCCTAAGTTTTCACGGTGAGATTTCACAGAATACCATGCCCGCTGTTCTAAATTCCAAAAGAAACCGTTTCATTGACAACATAACCTAAAAAAGCTGATTAGATAATGTATGTAAACAAATGGCAGCTATTAAAGTCAATAGTGCTGAATAATATTGTGATAAATTCTAATTTCGAGCTGGCAACATAAATAATGAGTAGTGTTGCCAGTTTGTGACACAATACAAATTAATTTATGGTAGTTCACCTGGATCGGCGCGTGAGTGTGTGTCCGCCATGTTTAAATGGAAATAGCAGTCGTCATGCTCTTGATTTGAAAAGGGTTGAGCAGATGTATTGGCTATCTACATCCTTATTTAAAAATGTTGATGTAAACCTACCTTTTTATAATAGAAGATGTGTGCATTATGGTATACCGCCACAGAAAGTAACTAGCAATTTTTTTGTGACGTCAAAAGTATCTGCAGTTTTGATGACGACTTGTACTTACAGTCGATATCAAAAGTTCAGTAGTGTACAGTCAAGGAATTGAAAGTTTAAGAGCGGACTCTAGTCAACAGGAATTTGAAAAATAGGTATTTGAATAAACTATTGCCGTCGCGTCACCTCCAACCTCGCCCCGTAAAGTGCGAAAGGGACAACTGCAGTTTAGGCTGATTTTACCTACAAAAACTTTGACTAAAAGACGTTTCGTATTCTGCTGTTTTCTTCATGAAAACTGGTCTGATCTAAAAAAATATTATGTCAAAATTTAGAGGAAAAATATATCTATGCTTCTATCATTTCCTTTTTTGTTAAAAACTTATAAATTTTGTCTGAAAGTCTTCTGAACATGGCGGTAAAAACGGGCATTTTTTTCGGATTTTTGGATTGTCATATTTCTTTTTGTGATTATGTTTTGGAAAAAAGGAAATGATACAGGCACGTTTTAATTAGACCTAGATTTTATGGAAAAAAAATCATTGCTCTAGAGGCATTATCCACGAAGAAAACAGCAGAATGTGTTTGTATGGAGAAAGTCTCACTAGAGTCCCCTCTTAAGCATTTTATGGATTTGTATTTTTGTAATTAAAAAGTCGAGTTCTACAGTAAGTAAGACTACTTTATATATCTATTCAGTTATGTTAATGTTGTAATAATAATAATAACCAAGAAATAAAATAAAACAACACGTAAGGAAAACGGTAGTACTTCTACTTAGTTTAATAGTACAAAAAACGTAAAACGACAATCCGATTTGAATGGCAGTGAGAGATACCGCCTAGAGCAAATTGATTATTGTAAGTAAAGAGCAGGGGGGTAACCACAAGCTCTTAGAGTAAGGTTATTTTGAGATCGAGTAAGGGACAGATGTATCTGACTTGTATACATCTGTCACTTACTCGATCTCAAAATAACCTTACTCTAAGAGCTTATGGTTACCCCCCAGTGCACTATTATTTATTCTGTGATAGAGCCAAGAAAACAGAAATCTAACATAGACAAACAACAGTTGTTACACACATTTAATTAGTTAACAATAACTCTACAACTATTTCCTCAGATGCTAATAATAATGCAAAGGACAAAGATTCCCAACATATTTGACGGTTAAGGTCACAAAAATGTAACATTGACTTGACGGTTGACACGCCCGCGCGCACACAAACAGTCTAACACAGACACGCGACGCACACATAGACGCGCGTGACGAAACGACATGACGTCACGCGCGGCACGCGAACCGGCGAACACACCCACACTCGCGCGCGCGGCTTCGTGACGTGTCCACGCACATTATGAAACACGGCTTCACAGACGCACACTTACGTCGAGGTAAACAAAGTGACGTAAAGAAGTGACTCACACAGTCACGACCGCGCACACTAGCGGAACGTTTGTGATTAATGTAAACAAACCGGTCGCGTTCATAGCACTTCCTACGCACACATAGAAGATAGAAGTGGGCCATCTGGATACTATGCTGTCTATCTATACCTACCTACACGTTACATATTTATTGATAAACAAACAGAAGTAGAACGTTTGAGAGATTATTAAAATACTGATCTATTTTTGCTGATTTTTTTGCGTAATTTAGTAATGAACTCGCTTCTATAATAATGGAAATTATTTTCCTCTGAATTTCAGAATTTAACCAAGCTCAACTTAATTCCATTTTTAAAAAGCTGAAAGCTTCCAATTTCCACAACAAAGAACAATAAAAGCCAACGGAATACAGATAGCGTTATAAAAATATTAAAATAAAAATCACAATACAGTCGCGCACAAAAGTTATAACCGGCTGAATGTGAAACAAGTACAGTCGTAAATAAAAACGAATAGCGCGCGGGCCGACGCGTACTGTTATTACTCGAAAATTTATAGCATTTACCCAAAAATTACCAGTTCCAGCCACTTTATGACGCACTGAATTCCGGCAATAACCGTCCTTTTCTATATAATATTCCAAGTTCCAACGTAGTTATTAACTAAAACATGTTTTTTCTTAATACCGAACTTTTTACATCAATTTCTTCAAGCCATAATCATAATCCAGATATAAAAATAAAGAAATATTAGTTTTTTTGCTTTTTCCATCCTGTTTGTGGTGTCTTGAGATAATAACTATAAACATACCGAAATATGAAGTCGTTATGCCGAATATAAAATCGTGAAAGCCGTCGTTATTTGTAATTCTAAACCTAACAACTTTCTAAAACATCGGACATCCTCAAAATGAGTTCGAACATTAATAAATTTGTTAAAACGTATGCGTTCACACTGTTTAGCGAAATAAACGGTCGATAAAATTCACATTTGAATATAGAAAAAATGTTTTTTTATCAAATGCTTGCTATGCTCAATAGGTATTCTTAAATATTTTTAGATCATCTTAAAATCAAGATTAAGTAATTTACAGCTAGGTTAAACGCCACTAACCTTCACTTTCGATAAATATTGCGGGATATGCACAATTGATTCATGAATACCTAAGGACATTGTTTGTAAATAATGTATTTAAATTAATAAGTAAAATTATGAATACATAATTATTGTATTACGTTACGGTCCAACCGACAGAAAATTATTGATGTAATTCTAAACATAAATGAAAATAAACAACATACATGTAGTGTGGGGGTCTCCAGGCAAACGCCAAGTAGTTCAAAACAACGTTATATTAAAAATATAACACCTTTACACATTAGATACCAACGTCCTTCTAATTTTCTAACCCTCGCCATCTTGTCTTTCCTTCAACATTCACTCGTTCCATCACTTGTTTAGAAATATACTTTTTTATAGTTTAGCGTAAAACTTATATTAATCCTACATACATTATCAATTCTATCCTTAAACACACACACAAACACAAACTGCTGCTCAATCCTCAATTACACACAACAACAGTACAAATTAATAACTAATTCCGTTTACTCGATTGTTCTGCGTTCTGCGTAACACCTCCGTACGCGAGCGTACAGCTGTAATTTGACCTGGATAAATTTATCTAGGTCAATAGCGGGGTCAAGGCGGCCGCCATTGTTAGCTTGGCAATCAGCTGTAATTACACGTAATTGTATTACTACCAGCCATGCTGATCTGGTGATGATAACAGATTTTCAGACACTTGTCAAGCTGTCATCTCACTAAGGAGGAACTGCAAAGGAGTTACTATAGTGTTTGTCGCGTGTCATCCTTCACATAAAGCTTCAGTAGGCTGGTTTGGCTAAGGAGGTAAATTATTACATTACCAGTGCTCTAAAAATTTTGAAGAAAAACATCGTGAGGAAACGGAGAAAATCGCACGTCCTTAAACCTAAAATTCGAAGATATGTGACATGCACCAACTCTCACTGGGCCCGCGTGGTGTATTAAGGTCCATTCCTTTCTGCCAGAGAAGAGACCTGTGTCCCAGCAGTGGGAACATTTAAAGGATGATGATGATAATAATGGGTGACTTGGAACTACACATAATTGTGTTATGACAGACTTTCAGACGATTTTCAAGCCGCCGTCATCTCACCTAGGAGGAACTGTGCAGGGGAATTGCTAATATGTTCATAGCTTGTCATCTCTCTCTAATATTAGGTTGGCGTTGAATGTCAAAAATCCATCAATACGGCAAAACCTCCTTGAATCTTAACAAGCCATCGAGAACCGTCACTAATCTCCCGGTAATTTGTGGTTAGAATAAAAAAATCTTCTCACCATTTGTGCCATCTGGATGCTTTCTGCATCAAGCACCTGATCAAGTCTCTTGAAATAATGGCCCAGGTTTCTGGCTATTATATCATTGACTTTAACTATTGACTATAGGTACAATGACAATAACCTCGTGTGTTAAGCACTATCTTTTTCTAAAACTTGTTTAAATTTTTCGTACTACAGTGGTTTTGACGATGCTAACAACGCTTTCTTTGACTATTTCTTGAAGCAAAGTCCCTGCAGCAGAAACGAAACCAAAATGAAAAAAGTAACAGTATTCTAGTTAGCTTTACGGCTTTTTAAACGTACAGTTGCTGGATGTAAAACCTCGCCAACATAAGTGCTGAATACACTTTTGACGCAGGCCTTAAGAGCGGACTCTAGTCAACAGGAATTTGAAAATAGGTATTTGAAGAAACTATTGCCGTCGCGTCACCTCCAACCTCACCCCGTAAAGTGCGAAAGGGACAACTGCAGCTCAGGCTGATTTTACCTACAAAAACTTTGACTAAAAGACGTTTCGTATTCTGCTGTTTTCTTCATGAAAACTGGTCTGATCCAAAAAATTCTTATATCAAAATTTAGAGGAAAAGTATATCTATGCTCCTATCATTTCCTTTTTTGTTAAAAACTTATCAATTTTGTCTGAAAGTCTTCTGAACATGGAGGTAAAAACGGGAATTATTTTCGGCTTTTTGGATTGTCATATTTCTTTTTGTGATTATGTTTTGGAAAAAAGGAAATGATACAGGCACGTATTAATTAGACCTTGATTTTATGGAAAAAAATCATTGCTCTAGAGGCATTATCCACGAAGAAAACAGCAGAATGTGTTTGTATGGAGAAAGTCTCACTAGAGTCCCCTCTTAACTAAAATATAAGCCGCACTTGTGAACAACTTTTATAGTTCCACTTCCACATAATCAAGCTTTTGAAATATTGTATCTGTAGGTGTGTATTTATTAGATTTTAGTCAAAGGGCATATCAATAAACTTGAATATTTCTATGCAGATTCCGTTTTTTATGCAGATGATTCTATAGAATATAACATAATGTATACCTACACGAATTTAGAAATAGAAAAGAAATCATCTACATAAATTTATTTGTTAGTTTCTGTCATTTCTAATTCCTCAAAAACTTTTAAATTTGGATGTCATGAGACTTCGGTAATTTAGTTTATATAGGTTCTAATCAATTACGGTACCATCTAAAGAAGTACCATTGTATTTAAAAAGGACAGATAAGTTTTTGTTTCATATTTTATTTTTGGTTGGTTCGTCGTTTTATACCAAATAAACATATTTTCTTTCCTTGCAAAGGAAGGTACTTCACAGTCAGTCATGGCGTAAAGTACGAAATGAAATATAAAGTTGTATGACCAGTAGATATGATAGTTTAGCCGCAGGGCCATTCAACAAGTCACAGCAGGCCAGTTAGTCTGGTTTGCGCTGAGGCCAACAGGGCTCTGTTGATTTCCTGGTGCTTAGGATTGAGATGTATGCGGCTTTGTTCTGATATTACGGTATAGATGGCGTTAGTGTTTTATTGCATAATAGAGGTTTGTAGACGAGTTCTTAATGCGCAGCGCACGGGCTTTATTCAAAATCTCTCTGAACTGTACTAGTTGCAAAAAAAATTGGAGCAAAGGTTCTTACTTCAAATTTTCTACATACAATAATCAGTTTCATGACAGGATATCAGAGTTTACTCAAGAAAGTTTCAAATATCTTTATTAAAAAAAACGAGCAGCAAATGTCTTGTCTTTGACTGTACTGTACTTGTCAAAGTAACCAAATTAATTTTTTTTAATTTTCCATTTCAGTCCCATTAATTCTTCCACGTTCTTGTCTCTACACTGTAGCATTAGGTATTCTGATTGCCCGCCACTTCCTCTATTAGATCTGACGCAAGGGATGCTCTTCTAATAAGGAACGTGACTGTACGCGTGGCCATCGCATCAGCACCGACCACGTTCCGAATTTGAATGTAATTTGCAAATACCCACATAACGCTAGATGTTTTTTTTTATATACTTAACTAAAAACGTGTGAATTTTAATTTTCTCTGCGTTTGCGGGTAGAACCTGCAGTGCTATTTTGTAAACGTCTAGCCTTGAAAACTTAGCTGAAGTGAGAGTGAAGTGTAATGTCGTTCCATCTGAAGGTCACTTCACCTTAGTGAGATTGGCTACTGGATAAAATTAAGTTGTTGCAGGAACGTGAGGATTAGAATGAGAAAAGAGATGCCTTTGTCTAAAATTGGGTAAAGTCGGGCTGTAGTTGATGTAGTATCGACTGTGGTTGGTCGTTTCAAGACATCTACATATTTAAAGTACAGTCCCCGGCATGTAACTTGGAAAGGTTTTGGCGTAGCGCTGGTAAGTTCGCAAGCTGTACTGACCAACTACCTTAAACAGCGAACGTGGTCGCGACGCGATTGGTCAGTCGATCCTTGTGTCAACTGACCAACCAATCGCGCGCTCGGAACGGTGCTAAACGTTCCCCGCGTCCCGCTTGGTAACCAAAGAGACCTAAAAAACGACTTGTGCTCATCTAACAACTCTTGCCAAGTTACGTGCCGCCGGCAACTATACGGTATGAACAAGCCAACTTCTTTAGTCCTATAAGCGGCCTTTGCTCTGGACAGGGACAAGGGGCAATGGTCTGTATTATAAAAAAGACATTTAAAACATGGCCGTTTGAGTCTTCTGCTCCTTACGTTCCTGCCATTAGCTGCTTATTACCAAAGCCACTTTGCGTTTCACTCAAGAAACTTGAATATGTATGACAATACACATAATTAACATACGAACTGCGTACTTGAGTGAAGTAAGTTATACCAATATCTACCTATAGGGAGGAACCATTTTTGAACATGTGGATATGGTAAATGCATATTGTTTTAATAACACGATTTAGGTTTGTATTAATGTACCAGTTCTGCTTGATTGTTGTAGTTGGTCAACAACAATGTTTACCTACAACAAAAGATAGAATGTGGAATTAGTAAAATTAAAATATATAGTTACCTACATACACAATTTGCTAAACCATTGTTTTCCGTCACTGTACATCAGTCATTGAATTTTGTAATCGACTGTACAAAAAACAAAATAATAAATGTCGCTGCCCTTCAATTGTAAACGCAGTAAAAATTGCACTTTAAAATCTTTCAATTAAAATATTAGTCGGTTGAAGTAATTAAATAGACCTCAAATCGATACTAAATGGTAGGTAAGTCGTAACTTTGGTCTTGTCAGAATAATCCTGAATGATGTGATGCGACGCGATGTTAGCGATAAATTACTCGCAATAAAAACGGTCTACCAACGCAGCTGTGCTAACATTTTTTCAAGTTTTTCGTCCAACAAAAACCTTTTCCTAGAGTCATTCCTATCTTCAAATATAAAGCTTTCAGAAACAGCCAAAACTCAACCGTATTGCTTCGAAATACTTTTGCGGTTTCACTATTGTTCGTTTGAAATTCGAACGCTTTCAAATATTTTTTTTGTTTGCTTAAAACGTCGCCATTTTGTAGTTGCGATCGATTTCGCATTGATCCGTTGCGATACGATTTATCGCACCGAATACTCGGGTAATTGATTGTGTTTAAAAAAAATACTCGATTCGTTCACGATGCTGATAAATAATCAATAATTGGCTTGGTTTTATACGTTCTACTCAAACCGGTCATTTTTCAATTACACTTTTTAATAAATAAATTGAGTCTAAATTATAGTTGTGTTCAAATTAGACATGCGTATTGTTACGAAAGGCATAAAAACCAGTTGAATGAAATATTTTCGATTTTTAAAAGTGAATTGTACTTAGTTACATCACTCGTTTTGTAATATTTTGTAACATAAATAATAGAAAAATTGGGTCACGAATTGTGCGTGAAAAACGAATGAAAGATCTTGTCTATTTAGGCAGGCACTACTTACACTAACATCTTATTATAGATCGAAGATCCTAATATATATTAACTAACATAAATACCTCTGTGATAGGTAAGTAAAGGCAAATTAATAGTTAACAAATAGATTGAAAGTGTGCTTAGTTTACGTTTATTTAAATCACATCTGTCAAACGGCAAATTGATGAACAATTAATTTCCCTTGCTGTACATTGTATTGAATAATCATTATAGCCTTTTGATGTTCCCACTGCTGGGACACAGGTCTCCTCTCAGTGAGAGAGGCAATTAAATCATTAATTCATATAAAACAAATAAAATACTTAGAGGGAGACATTGGCAAGTAAGAATTCTATTACGTTATTCATATTTTTATTTAATTTACTTATACAAATATTTTATCACATCACCAACAGAAATAACACGCATATTAGTAAAAAAAACGCCTTGAAATTGCGTTCGAAACACGAAAAATAGAAGAGCGAAAAAAAAAGTTGCACAAACAAAGCAAAAGGTGTTCGAATTTCAAAGTCTGACGAATCGTAATCGATTCGCTTTAGAACTCGATGCTATGATTACTCGAGTCGAACAATTTCGTACCGAATCTATTCACTCCAACAACTAGGGTGCCACTACATTGTGATCGAATGCACTTGAATACGAGGTCTTTCTTCCGTGTTCGTGAGAACTCGAAATTAGTTTGGAAATCAGAGTATTATATAATTCTATCGTGGCGTTATTTAAAATATCGTTTACTGTGCACCTCACGCCTTTAATTCTCTTTTTTGAGTAATTAAAATGAACGTGGAACCAGAAACTGACTGTAATCGACACGCAAAATTTGCAATTGCAACGTAGTTTGACAAATAAGCCTACATACTGGTTAAATATGGAATGGACCACCTCCTTTTGGCGGAGCTACCACATGAAAAGAAAGTCTTCTTCAAAATAGGTGACTAATAAAATCAAACGGATAGACAACCTGCTTGTTTATGGCAATAATAAGCTGAATATGACATGGAATAGATGTCAGCTGCCTCTTATCTTCGCTTTGAGCACATGCGCAAGAGTTTCGTTAATCCTAACGTCATTTAATTAGGTCACCATCAAATTAAATTCCATGTTTATCAACTGTACAGGTTTATTTCAAAAATATCCACAGGATATGAACACTTAAAGTTCGTTACGTTCAAATTTTAACAGCAAAGCCGTTAAATATTTATGGCAGTCAGTTATTTTGTAAACCGTTGTCGCTCTAATGGGCTATTTACAAAATATTAAACAGTTTTGGAGTCGTTAAAGTTGATGCAAATATACTTTCTAACGTGTTTTCCATACTCGAGACGAAGGGACTTGCTGTATCCATGGTATTTTCGGAAAGAGTCTCGAATATCTCGATGTTCCATCAAAGTTAACTTTCGTAATAAATAACACTCGTAAAGATCTTTCGATTTGCTTCCGCGCTAAATTGATATGGAAATAAAAAGCAGGTCCATGATTTCTCAGCGCAGATTATTGCTGTAACAGGTCTGCACCACCTTTGGGTCTGAGTGATGAGCCAGGATCATCTTTTTGCCGAGTAGAAGAGGTCCTTGGCCTCTACCATCATCTCTCGGACTGGTCATTAAAATTTTGTGAAATCCTTGCCTTAGGCAGTTCCTGCACTTTTCGGCTGTTGACGTCTGACGAAAAGTTAATGCAGTGTATTTGTCCCAAAACATCATCGGTCCTATCTCCTTCTGAATACTACCCTCTAAAAACTAAGTTGACTCGTGATTTCTTCCGTAATCATTACTGAATAACCTAACTGTACATTGACGAGTAGATACAAGTCATTATTCTGTCATCGTTACTGAATATCCTGAATGTAGAGTGACGAGTACAACTCACCTATTTTCCACTGACTAAACATAATGTTCTGTTGTTCACAGGTTTCCATTTGAGCGGTGTGGTGCGCGCGCCTGCCGCTGTCCCGCCATGCTCGGATCCGGAACGGCTATACAGGGTCACTGTCTCGTTCGACAGGTAAGCACCACATTGTGTTATGTAAAGGCTAGTTTACATGAAGACTTGCCAGTACTGGCTTTACCCGTGTTGTTGACTCAAGGTCAGTCATTTCTGCATTTTTCTTGCACTCGCGTGGGAAATGACAGATCGCTTGTGGAGGTCACTGCCTGAAAAAATTGACGGGGTCTCTACTACAGCTGGCCTGGTATGAAAAAATGTTGACACGGGGCCAATACTAAGTCCAGTTATACTGGCAGCCAGCTCTGGCTTCATGCAAACCTGTGTTTATAAATGAATAAATAAGAATGTAGGTACTAAGGGTAACTGAGCTGATGATACGAATCAGGAGAGAAGGGTCAGTCGATATTCAATCAATCAAAGAGTTAAGGAGTTCACAGGTCAATTAACTTTAATAATGAAGGTCAAACAACCAGGTAAATCAAATCCCATGTGAGATTATAACGCTCGAGAGAACCTTTGACAGCAAGCGAATTTTCCTCTTAAGACGAAGAAGGACTAGAACACAAAAGACCACATTCCAAAATCAATCATAGTCCACGCAAGCGAAATAAATGGTTCCTTCAACCATCAGCTTACAAGAAAACAAAGAAGTCTTAATATAAAGGGTCACAAAGGCCCTACTATTGTTTATTCTAAAAGGGCACTTTTTACCCAAAGGCCGATGTGCCAGCATAATGGCTATTGTGTAGAAAACTTCGTCACTTTCAATAATGGCGATTGTCGTTTACTTTACCCTGGTATTCTTTGAAGCTAAAGTTGTGAGACTTTTGGAAATATGTCATGGAGAAATAAGCTCTTATGAATTCTGAGTTTTGGAAAGATTAGGGTCGTAATTCTGAGTGACTAGACCGAATAACTTGAAACTACTTTCATTGAAGATCTTTCATCGACCGCTTTAGCCGAGACCATGTGAAGTTTGGTTCTGGATGAGAAAAAGCCCTAATGGCTCCCAAAGAACAGAATCTATAGCATTTTCCTATGATTACATTACAGAGTATTTTTTCGGGTTGGTTTTGGTAAAATATTGAACCTATTTATTGCAGCTAGGAAACCATAACCAGTCCAGCAGCCTTATTGCGTAATGAATTCGGAAAGGCAAAGAGTATGAACAATCGGAATTCAACATCGCGTCTTTCATCTCGCCATGTGTTTGTTCGATTATCCGTTTGGCTTGCCGAATTCATTACGCAATAAGACTGCTAGAAGCGTTCCTTTATAAAACGAGCATTCTAGAGTCATAAACCACTTTATACCACACACTTACTAATTCCGTCTTCCCCACAGATGCAAGATCACAGGAGTGACGTGCAGCTGCGAAGCTCGCGACATCTTCTGGTGCCAGCACGTGGTAGCGCTAGCGCTGTACCGCATCAGGAATGCAGACTCCGTCAGGCTGAGGGTGCCTATCTCAGGTAAGACCTTCAATCATGACAAGATTCCGACATCAGGGCTAAAGAATTTTCATTACTAGAATAACTCCCGTTTCCTGAAGACCTGACTAAGCTTATGCTGTTTGGAACAAAGCCTTTCAGATCAGCACTTGTGATAACGTCAGATTTTAAACTGCGATTCGGGAAGATTTGCGCAATTTAAATACCTTCAACCATCAAATCCTTTGGACAACTTCAAAAAAAAACAACTACTGCATCCCGTTCCAGAAACCCTCCTGCAGATGGACAGACAACAGCTGCAAAAGTTCGTGCAGTACTTAATAGCGGAGCACCACACAGAGGTGCTACCCACAGCGCAGAAGCTGGCTGACGAGGTGCTGCAGGCCAGATCAGCCATCAACAGGATCTGCGGGGCCCCTGACCCGACAGCGGGGCCCCCGCCTGATGCGCACCATGCTTGGCACTTGGATGAGCAGCAGGTTTGTGAAAAACTGGATGTTTTAAAAGTGTTCTCCTTTGAAGTCATCTCTGTGGTTCTGCGATTAATAGATAACTTCTCTGGTTGGAGGACCAAAAGTTGACTTAGGTACAATGCTCTTACCTGAGTAGGTACAGTAGGTCTGTTATCGGTGGAATTGTCCTCTCATTCAATTGGAACATCGAGGGTACTAAGCTATGGGCCCGTCTCGGCCACGTATAATGTCGCCGCGATTTTCTCGCTCGTGGAGCCGGCCCCTAAGGGAGTGTATAGAAATAACCTGCTGTCAACTGTACGCCGTTTTAAGCTTTGCGCTACTGGCTTCTTTTTTATGCTAGTTTCTGTAAGTGAAAGCGTCAATATTCAAAAAAAAATAAAAAAAAATAGGGTCAATTTTTATGATGTTTCTTAAAATAAGTTGACCTAAGAAATATTTGACATCGAATCTCCTAGCTAGAAAGATTATGGAGAAAAATTTCTAATAGTTGTGTCTTTTCGGTTTCAGGTCTGCGAACAAGTGCGAGCGTACTTATTACAGGGGACATATTACAATGCAAACAAACAACTTAACTCATTATTTTCTAAGGTAAGTAGCACAAGAAGTTTACTTTAAAATAACAGGCTAGGCTTGTCAGGCTTTACGAATTCACCAGGTTACGAAATTGATGATCAACCTCTTCCTACATAGAATTTGCTAATTCACCAGTTACAGTCGTTACAATGTTTAAATATCTCTTATAAGACTTAGGCGTCTCGTACACTTACAATATTTTAGAGCAATACCATTAAACATCTAGGGGTAATATTGAAAGGTTGAACAATGATTGAACACAAGGTTGAGGAACACAGACATAAATCTAACTAGATAACGCAAGTCCCTCCATCTGTATGAAATCAAGCGTGCCACTTTTGCACATACAATTTAAGAACTTTACTTACCGATAAAACAAAATATTTCCATTACCTCGGCCTTTTTCTGTACAGCTTTTACAGCTCAATATGGCATAATTAGGTATTATTCTAGATTTCGATGGATGTCCGGTGCCGATAATGCTAAATGAAACAGCTCAAAGTACGATTATTGATCATAATTTTACTCCCATTTTTGACACGCGAAGTATATACAATCAGGTTTCTAGTTAGATTTATAACTCTGTTGAGGAAGCATGTATTGTATTACTCAATTAATATTGCACAATAATATTGAAGGTTTATGGGACGCCTTATAAGACGAAATTGGATCAGTTTAACTGGATCTGGCTTGAGACATTTTTGTTTGAATCCCCAAATCTAATTGTTTGATGAGAGATTGCTCCAAATAAAATTTATTTCGTGCAAACTGGTCAATTGTTAAATGAATGTCTATTTTTAACCAATCTTATTGACTTTCCAACTGGCCTTTGTTTTCTATTAAGAATGAAGTCCCAAATATTTTTCTAATGGGAGAGCGTTGTAATTATACAATACTCTATCTTCTAGGTAAGAGAAATGCTCCGCGCCCAAGACTCCAACGGACCTCGGATGCTGATGCTGATGACAGAGCAGTTCCTATCTGACCCTCGGCTTCTGCTGTGGAGGAACCAGAACACTCCCATGACAGAGAAGTGCAGGCAGCTGTGGGAACAGCTGGGAGCTCTGTGGGTCAGCATAGTGCTGGACCCTGGCAGCAATAAGCATCATAGGGTACAGTGGAGACATCTGTTGGAGAAATGGTCGGCGGTCGAAGTTTGTCCTACTGAGGATCCGGATTATCGGTCTTTTCCTTTGGTATGTTTGAATTAAAATTAAATTAAAGCCTTACAATTATAGACTGTAACTAACGAAATAAGAACATGGTATCAACAATTAAATTACTTTTTGAAATGAAGGTAGATTTAGATTTCATTCCCGCTTACTCAACTATCTACCTAAGCACAATGAAGTCAACGTTGGTTTTTTAGTGATCCCGTTCGTACAATCAAAATATCCTAATTATTTTTTGTTGCAAAGGAATATTAACTTTGTCTTGGATGTCATTAAGTTCGCGTTTCCTTTGATAATAATCATAGATTCTAAATTCAAACTTTTTTGGCAATTTAATGTATTTTTCTTCGTCCTTGTTCCACAGTACGCGAGAGAGAGGGAAAGAAACGAGAGGGATCGAGACAGAGACCACAGAGACAGGGACAGAGAGAGACACCGCGACCGCGAGGAGAGGGACAGAGAGAGACTGCGCGAAAGAGAGGAGAGAGATAGGTGAGCTTCAATTAGGATTCTAAATCTTACTGGACATGAAGCCATATTTGCACCCTTAGAATGAAACTGACCTAATAAAAAAAAAAAAAAAACTGATTTTGCTATAAACTGACATTAAGTAAACTAAAACCCACTGGTGAAAAAGATTCCGAATTATTAGTAAGAAAGGAACAGCCTATACACCGGCCTCTATACAGAAAAGCACAGCCAACACTACTTTTTTTTAAAGAATTTTATGCTCATTTCCCACAAATTGCAGTTCTTGAGTTAGGTGACTTTCATCCTGTGGCTCATATTGTGTCGTGCATCTTCAATTTGTTCCCACAACAAATTATTTACCCTCCCGCGTGACAATTATCTACTGACACATCTATTAACGAATTATTTCTTTATATTTGCAGAGAAAGACATAGAGAAAGACAGAGAAGAGAAATGCATTCCCATTCCGAGAGTTCCGACGAAGAATCTAGGCCTGATAAGTAAGTAGCACAACTATTTTACTCTACAGCACCTTAAAGAAGTTGGTCTTGACATACAATATCCACCTCTTTCTGTTTAACTTTAGATAGACAGATAGAGATAGGAAAACAATCTCACCTTCCAAAAGCAGACGCTGTGCATCTTCAGTGAGTCTATGGTATCCCAAAAAAGGTTTTACTTTGGTCCTCAACGTCTTTGGCCAGCTGGGTATGCTGGGTACGGCTACCAGTATTCCAGTTTATTAACGTCACTATAATAATGATGTAACTTTATTCGCAGTTATGAACGTGAATACAGGAGAGCAAGCAAGAGACTAAGACTAAGCAACCAAAGATCCGCACCGCAGCTGACGCCACGGACTGTTTTTCATAAGTAAGTCTATAGCTAATACAATCAACATTTTTAGTGCAATTAAGCCTATAACGTGCCCACTACTGGGGCATAGCCCCTTTGAGGGGAAAATGTCTGGAAACCCATCACCACGCAGACCCAGTGCGTATTGTAGGGCAGAAGTCACTAAAAAAAATATGTTTTCAAAAAACTTAATTCAAAAAATTAAAAAACCCGACTGCTTCAAAAGCGAACTAAAAAGTAGTAAACAAGGAAAAAACCATGCTGTGCAGTCGGAGGATACATATTCGCGGGCTGGCTGACTAAAATCTGGTGCATCCTCCGCCTGCACAGCATGATTTTTTCCTTGTTTTCGACTTTTTAGTTCGCTTTTGAAGCAGTCGGGTTTTTTGATTTTTTGAATTAAGTTTTTTTATTTATAACTTTTTAGTTCGTTTTTTATTCGAATTAGATACATTTAAACATATAAGTGTTATACATTTTTGAAATCACCTCTTAAAACCCTTTATTTTGAAAAAATTTGGGCCCCCACAATATGGCACCCAAAATCCGCCATTTTTCTATTGTCCAATTTTAATGTAGCCTATGACACTCGCAAGGTTAAGACGAATCGATTGACGTATGATTCATCAAAATCGGCCAACGCGTTTGGTCTCTGGAACGCCATATAGGAACAAACATACATACATACTTACATACATACATACATAGACTGATAAACACATTACCCTCCTTCGGCAGTCGGGTAAAAAGCCATTATAACAATATCAATTAGAAATCCTACTTTTTATTTTAAATCAAATCCTACATAGACTTGCTACTATGAGCATACTGAGGGCAGCTGCCCTTGTCTTCCCAGGTACTGGTCCAGGATCCTTTGGCCTACCGGACTCTTGTACAGGAAATCTTGATTTGACTTAAACCCCTTAGTTGATTTGTCCATCACTTACTTGACTTAATGTCCTATGTCCCCTGGATGTAGCAAAGGGCGTCCACAGTAGTCCTCCACCGCGATTGGTCTTGAGCTTCACGCTTCACCTCGCTCCACGTCATACCGATGCTCGTCGCTTCCGCCAACACGGTGCGACGCCAGGGCAGACGGGGACGGTCACGCTTTTTTTTGCCTGTGGGATTCCAATCCAGCGCTTGCTTCGGTATATGATCCGAATCCCTTCGCAGCGTGTGGCCAATCCAACTCCACTTGCGATGCTTGATCCGGCGGTCGATCGGGCTCTCGTGGCATTGCTCCAACAGCTCTACGTTGATGATGGTCTCAGACCAGTTAATGCCGAGTATGCGACGAAGACAGCAGTTGACGATGACTTTGATCTGGCGTGAGAATGTCTTTTGTGACCTTCCACGTTTCGCACCCGTAAAGATTTGTTCATGCTTAGTCCAAAAGCTGCTAACAATCAATTTGCTTATATTCTTAAATGATTCCTCTTTTAACCTCCAGGGCGCTTGATGCGGTAGACATATCCTGGGAGAACGAGCACCTGAAGAACATCCTCGGCAGCGACGAGTACTCCGACCCTGATAAGCCGGAGAAGCCAGGCAGTTCCACAACCACCACGCTGCTGCCTTACCCCAAGTTCAATGAAGATGGACAGCCTCTTTGGCATGGTGAGTAGTAGAAAAAAAAACTCTACTTGGGAGCGATTTTTCAATAGTCTGATAACTTTTAACTGAGGAATAAAAATGGCCGTTTGACATATTTTCTATACAAAAGCTGTCAAACCGCCATTTTTATTCCTTAGTTAAAAGTTAACATACTATTGAAAAATTGGCCCTTTGACATAATAATTTTATACTGGCCGCCAGCCGTCAAAATATTTGGCAAATGCAGGCATTCCAGAGAAATAATTCTTTATATGTGTGAAGAATAGGCGTTCGTAATACAGTGAACAAGCATTTTCTGACTTGTCATCACATACTCCTTTAGACCACGTCCATCGCTTTGTACTAGGCGAGATTTGAGATCTAGCTCAAGATGGGTTAATTTACTAAAGCACTGAAATATGGTTTCATGATAACCTCACTGAGAGGTTAAACATTCGAACTCGACTTGTTATGACTTACGGCGCCGAGACTTGAACACTCACGGTACTGCTGGTCCATCAGCTTAAGGTCTATAAGGTATGGAAAGGGCTATGCTAGGAGTCTCTGAGGGATCGAATCCGGAACGAGGTGATCCGGCAGAGAACCAAAGTTGTCGAAATAGCTCGAGCGAGTAAGCAAGCTGAAGGGACAATGGGCCGGCCATATTAGCCGTAGAATCAATGACCGTTGGGATAGACGTGTTCTTGAGTGGAGACCGTGAACTGGCAAACGTAAGGTAGGACGCCCTCAAACTAGGTGGAGCGACGACCTTCGCAGGTTGGCTGGTAGCAGCTGGATAAGAGTTGCCGAAGATCGAAGCAAATGGAATGCAATTGGAGAAGCCTATGCCCAGCAGTGGACTGCTATAGGCTGATGATGATTTATGATTGCGAATCTAAATGACTTTTAACCAAAATCGTTAAAACCTTGTCTGCGTTGGAATCATTAACACAGCGGGCCTGTTTGTAATGGTCTTCTCATGCTCACACTCTTCTTCACCCAACGCCGACCGAACCATTTCTTTCTTCTTTCCAGAACACTTACCAGTTGTAGGAGCCCGTATCGAGGCACTACGAGCTCACGGCCGCGCGCCTGCAGCCTTGAGGCTTGCTGTTAGTGCCGCCAGAGCCATGAGGCATCGACAGGTAACGTAATAGGTTACAAGAAGTGATTATTTCGCCACTAACCAGAGCAAACAACTGATATCTCTATTTTAATCATTTTAACGTCTATAAAGATTTTTTATTCTAAAAACAATCTAATTTACATTACAATGAAGTAGAAATTTCTTCGACCGGAATACCGTTTAATTTTAAACTAAGAATTTGAATATGGAATACGAAGTCATGTTTATTTTTTTCTGTCACCGCTATCAATTAATCTACAGGAGCATGGTATAATAACATACTCCGTATACTTCGCCTGGTATGTTCTTCCCAGGATGGCCTAAGCCTACGTCACGATAAGTGTTACCATTGATTGTCCTTTTTAGAAAATTTAGGTACTTTCTCATGTAGTTAATGAAAATAAAATTAATTACTAACTAGCTTAACTATTTAGTAACTCATGTGATTCATCTATGTTCATCTATGTCATGTATATTTAGTGTTAAATTAATTTATATTTTGAATTATTAGTTCAAAATTGCTTTGTTAAGATAAAAAATGCATTTTGCTCGGGTATTTCAAAAACACACAGTGGCAACACATCGAATTGACAAGTGTCATACTGACAACTAGCCATTTCATAGCTATTGTCGTGTCACTCACACTTATAGCGTTGTTTCGCTCGGTGAGAAAAATACTGTGGCTCCCAAACATTTGTGATGAACCCGTGAACTTTGAAAGATACACAAGAAAAAATGTTAATTGTTCCGTAAACTGTAAAAACAGCAGTATAAAAGGCGGCGTAATATATTTTTTCTTTTCCCAATGAAGAGACGCTTTTATATACGTGGCTTCAATATTGTAACTAACTTCACCTAAAATAACTGGTATGTGCCTTTCATTAATTTATTATTTAATTCATATACGCGTTCTATAATTTAAGGCATAGTTGTGTCAATACGTCTTTACGCCCGAACTTAATTAACCTAACCTAATTAATTTTTGACTTATTTTAGTCAAGTCAAGTTTTGTGAGTTTTCGTTCAGAAATAAATAAAAATACTAAAATGCAATCAATTAAAAGAAAGCAAAGTAAATAAATAAAAAAAGTATCAAATATGACGATTTATTAAGAATTATAAAACATTTGTACTTATTGTATTATTTTTATCTTTTTCCCTTAGAGCATTTAACCTATGGAGATGGCATAGCTGAGCGTACCCCTCTGCCAAAGTCGCTTGGCCATATGACCATACGCGTTATATAAAACTAGTTCATTCGCCGACCGCCGCCATTGTGTATCGTATTGTGTCGCAAGTAAGTTCTCCGAAAAAATGGTTAATTGTGCGGTTTCCTCTTGCAAAAAGCGAGCTGCCACTTTCAATTTGCGAAGCCATGGTGTTTCCTACCACATATAAGTATAAATTATACATCAAAATAGTTTTATTTAAGAACAATGTCGAAATAATGGATAATGCCTTTACGATAGAAAAATTCAGTGGTACGTTGGTAGCACAAACGCAGTACAGGGGCTGACAGGGTAGCGATGTGCATAGTGCTGGGACAACGTGAATGAATGATTATAAATTAAATGATTTTTTTGAATCAGTATGTTCAGTATCAAAATAATTTTGTTTGTGTTGGTTTCTGGACGTCAGGTTGAACTAAAAAAAATATATTATTTATAAATGTCTATGAGAATAGATTTAAATTCTTTTCTTTTCAAGTTTTAGGCTAATAAAACGTAAGTTTGTTCGTTTCGTTAGTGAGTTTTCAATCATTTTTTAATCCCCGACGGAAAAAGAGGGGTGTTATCAATTTGACGTGAATTGCTGTGTATCTGTGTGTCTATCTGTGGCATCATAGCTCCTAAACAGATGAAGCGATTTAGATTTTTGTTTGATACCTCTATCGAGAGGAGACTATCGCAGTCATGGTAGTTACAATGACAACCCCACTGCACATTAATTCGAAGCCATATACAATTGCGAATGTTAAAAATACTCAAATGTTCGTTTATCCTTTTTAACCAAAAAAGTTGATCCACAGAAATGTGTTCGACATGTATATAATAAACTGGTTGATCGCGACGATAGGTCGTGGTAGAGGAAATGAAAGAGAGTGGACTGTATAACAAGATGAAGTATATTGAAATAGAGAAGAAGAAATTATAAAACAACGGTCGGTTAAAAAGTAAACAAAGGGAAATGATATTATGCGTGAGCGCAGCCGTGCGTGGAGGTGTGCAGCAGCTGACTGTCGTGGCGGTGTGTCGCTCGCTCGGCCGTCGGCCGGCGGGCACCCCGCTGCCCCGCGTCCCTCGTTCACTGCTGCTGGCGCGCGACGGTGTTGAGAGGAGCGGGTCTCAACACTGGTACATTTAAAAAATCAGTGATTGCCTCTAGGCGTGATCATTGAGACATGTATATGAACTAGATTATGGCTATGAAACCATACACGTATGTTTTCCTATATAAGATATCAAACTAGCTTAGCTAGGAAACACCGTACTCAAATAGTTCAAAACAAACGAAAAACTGACGTGTTAAAGTGTTACATAAAAAAGTTTCAAATAAAAGTCTATCCGGTTGATTGTATTATTTATTATTTACGCTTTCCTACTATTTAACACGTATACATAATATCCGTATTAAAGAACGGTGCTCATGTATGAATCCCGAATGCCCGAACCTAAATAAAACAAAATGTCAGTGACAGTTTCATACTATTCTAAGCTGAAACCTGTAGGTACTATAGTTTATGATTAACATTGTTCCAAGACGTATGCCACCATTTTTTTGGGTACTACACCCAGTTCGTCTACCATGCATGGTGTATTTGGATATTACATTTATTTGTAACGTCATTCTTATAGGAAAGACACGGGTCCAACAATATATATTATGTAATTATGAAATATTATTCACTAAAAATAAATTCTATCGTTCTTTTTTTAGTGTATCTTAAATTCTCCTACCTTTCTTACCTACCTACGTAGTTTCGCAGACCACAAATCATATTTCGTATCTTTTTTTATTTGTGAAATTATTTACTTAAATTTATTTTTAAGTGTACCAAAAATAAAACGAATGAACATTTTGCTCATTCATTTATGCATTAAAATGAAATTCCACTCATTCTTCGTATCACATCACTAGCACTTTGTGTTTGTTGTCGTAGGATAACTGTATAAATACACACAAAATTGTCAATGAATGTGTGTTTTTTGATTGTGTGATTATTATTTCTTCGTGTTCGTTTGTAGCAATAGGATCCATGTATCTGTGGGTGATTGTCAAATTTTTGTAGTGTGCTGTATGTGTTTTCCTCGCCCCCCGCCGAAAGTGGCAGAAAAAGTTGTTCGGTGATTCGCGGCTTGCCATCTCCATAGGTTAAATGCTCTAAGCTTTTTCCCCACGAAAAAAGTTTGAGAACCGCAACGCAATTGATGACGTAGTCTTAGGCCAATCACGTGACCCAGCTGTCACGGCAAGAGACTACCATGTCTTGTTCTACCATGTACAGGAGGATCTAATTTTAAATGAAGTATTTGAATATGGAATACAAACGATTTAGTTTTTTCTGCAGGAGGTATCGCAACAACGTTGGCAGTCGTCAGGCGGCGGCGAGGCGTCGTCGTCGTCCTCTGCGTCGTGCGGCGGCGCAGACGCGTGCGCGGGCGCATGCACCGAGCGCGCCAAGCTGTCGCAGGTGTGCGCGCACATGGACCACGGCTCCTGCCTCTCTAGCGCCGCCACCTGCGCGCTGTCGCACTCGCAGCGCTGCATCGGTAGAGGTTAGATAACGTTTTTAGTATTTTTTCTTGAGAGAAAAGCTACTCTCCAAGAAAAATCTTGTGATTTTTTTTACCTCGCTTCGCTTGCTCCTGCACCCTGTGTTACTTTATGTTTTAATCAACTGATAAACTTATTTTTTTTTTTTTTTTTCTCTTTTTTGCTGTAATCTGATTCCAGTAAATACATACATCTGTATGAAAAAAAATAAACAGAATTTTATAACGATTTTCTATCTGACCTATCCCGAGCAGGGTTCCAAAATTTTCTCGCTTTGCTCGCAACGCTCTTCTGCATACATCAACAAAGTAACTTCTGCGAAATACTAAAAGAACAATGGCAGGTGCCCATACATTTTTTTAGCTGAGATTAAATTCCTATGTCTTTAAATGAAAAATATCTGGTTTAACTCAGGGTGATGTTCTGAATTAGTTTGTGCAAGAATTTTTGTTCGAGAATGTCGAGAATAATAGATATTCAGTCATAAACTTTTATAGGTTATGTCTGGTTAACTTTGAATAATGTGTTAAATAGGTAATATTATTCAATTTCGTGGAAGTAAAAGGGGAATATCGCATTCGCTTTTCCCTTACCTAGTTATTTCAGCATGAAATGTATAATATACTCTTTGGAAAGAGTATATTTATTTAAACTAAGCGACTTTGACGTTTATCAAAAGGTCGTCGTCCTTGTCAACAACCAAGCTATATTTTTTAAACTTGGATACCAGTCTTTTTGCCAATCATTAATTAAAAGTAATTCATTTATTTCTACTGCACTACAATATTCTTACCTACCTGCGAGGAACATCTATACTTAGACATAAACTGTATTGTTAACTCATTTACTGCAATAAATACATTTATTATATTATTAATTAATATAGTTACTACTTGTCACTTGGCAGATAAAATATATAATGGCAACACTAAGCTAAAGAAATTAACTAAAAAATCAAATAACTTTTTATTTATTATGATTTTTTTTTATCCGTTTTGAACCAGCCCAATAATATAGTAAAAAAATGTAGACAATTAATAGAACGTCTTTCGTATATAACTCACTTTTAGACGCTCAAATTTAAGTCAGCTAAAATCTCGCCATTGTTCTTTTCGAGTTCGCCTCTTCGACCAATTTAAACATAGGTAAAAACTATAATAATCGTATTTCTCTTCACAGACAGCAGATGTTGGACCGGCTGGACGCTAGAAGCCATATGGTGCGTGTACGAGTGTCTAGCGGACGCTTGCCTGGCTCCCGACGACCAGCGTGCGTCTCCTAGACTACACACCGCGTATCTAGACGAGGAGCCCAACACCGGCCTTCCACCTAGGTTAGTGCAATAACATCTTCTCCATTAAATAATAATAAAATATGCAATATAGTTAACGTGTTGTGTGATTTAGTAAATATATAGTTTATTTCATTCGAAGTTTCCATAGACAATTTGAATTAATAATCTGTTAGTCAGTGTTTAAACTAATTATATGTTTAAAAATTTACATAAATAAGGATAATATTGTTTCAAAAAATGGAAGAAGCCGAGGCATTAAGAGTTACTTGATAAATAAATTATTTTATTTTATTTCACCACAGATACCAACACGTCCCTGTAGCTGGCAGCAAGAACCCTGAAGAAACCTACCTTGCATTAGCGCTGGAGGCAGCTCTGTTGGGTCTGGGTGTCCAGCGAATGCTGCCCATGGGGCTATATGCGCAGGAGCGGCATTGCAAGCAGGTCAGTATATTTTTTACCCGACTGCCGAAGGAGGGTAATGTGTTTATCAGTCTATGTATGTATGTATGTATGTATGTATGTATGTATGTATGTATGTATGTTTGTTCTTATGTGGCGTTCCAGAGACCAAACGCGTTGGCCGATTTTGATGATTCATACGTCAATCGATTCGTCTTAACCCTGCGAGTGTCATAGGCTACGTTAAAATTGGACAATAGAAAAATGGCGGATTTTGGGCGCCATATTGTGGGGTCCCAAATTTTTTTTTTCTTCCAAACCCAGTGTGTGGGGTATCAAAATAAAGGGTTTTAAGAGGTGATTTCAAAAATATATAACACTTATATGTTTAAATGTATCTAATTCGAAAAAAACTTAACTAAAAACTTATAAATAAAAAAAGTTAAATCAAAAAATCAAAAAACCCGACTGCTTCAAAAGCGAACTAAAAAGACGTAAACAAGGAAAAAATCATGCTGTGCAGGCGGAGGATACACCAGATTTTGGTCAGCCAGCCCGCGACTTTGTATCCTCCGACTGCACAGCATGATTTTTTCCTTGTTTACGTCTTTTTAGTTCGCTTTTGAAGCAGTCGGGTTTTTTGATTTTTTGATTTAACTTTTTTAAATTTCTGCTACATTTTGAAGGAAAAGTTCGATGCCAAGTTTGGGCAAAGTGCTATGGGATTTTTCAGTAAAGATTTTTCAGTAGCATTCAAGTGATTTCTATTTATGAAAGCGTCGTCAGAGCGATTGGCCAGGTGCGAGTCGGACTCGCGCACAAAGGGTTCCGTACTATTATCGCAAAAACGGCAAAAAAGTTGTTGCATGGAATAAAATAAATATTTAAATGGGGCTACCCATTTAAATATTTATTTTATTCTGTTTCTAGTGTTTCTTTTTATAGCGGCAATAGAATACAATAGAATATACTTTATTGTACACCAAAACATGAAGTTACACATTTCTTTTACAATAATACTTATTTCTACGGGTATAAAGGCGGCCTTATCATTGACAGCGATATCTACCAGACAACCTTAGGATGGACCTAAATAACTACAAATACATCATCTGTGGAAATTTCAACTGTCTAGCTATCACGTTTCATGAGATACAGCCTGGTGACAGATAGACGGATAGTGGAGTCTTAGTAATGGGGTCCCGTTTTGACCCTTTGGGTACGGAACCCTAAAAACGCCAAAAATGTATGGGGTTATCAAGAGGTATTGAAATGCCACGTGATATATTTTGGAGCCTTTATATTTTGGAATTTCGACCTTCGTCATGGCTGACATCGAATATCACTTTGTCTAAAGCTGCAGGAGTCTGAACTTATGCTAGATTGTTGGTAAAATTGCCAGACTTCTCCCCCATGTTAAAAAAAACTTCAAGTTTATTAACGTTCTACAACTTTGACATAAACATTCAAATTACTGGTCTACAGCCGACCGATTTGAATACTGGGCTTTTGGCCTCATTTAATAATCGTCTGTGTAAATAAGCCGTTGTAACCTGTTTTTATCCTCGTAGGAGGAGCGTCTGATAGCCCAACTGCAGCGCGTGGAGGGCGAGGCGGCGGGCGGCGTGTGCGCGCGCGCGGCGGCGGCGCTGCTGGCGGGCGGCCCCGCCTCGTGCCTGGGCGCGCGCGTGCACCCGCGCGCGGCGCCGGCGCACACCTTCGCGCGGTTCCTCTTCCTCGCGCTGTTGCCGGCGCATCCTGATCTCGCGTATCGGGTTGGGCTTAGAGCTATGAGGTTAGTTAGCTACCATATAATGAGTTCATCCATAAACTTAAGCCTTTTGTTTATAGAAGTAGGCAGAAACTACAGAACGCCATGGCCACCTGCTAAAGGATCGTAGCTGCTGACATACACACATATCCATTTTGCTTCGATTACATTCATCTGGTCATACACGCACGCCAGTTATATGTACAACGCATTTATCTTTATGATGAACATCTTATTGTGATGACTTCTGATATCTGGTTCCCTTCAAAAGTTCGGAACACAACTACAAGACTATTTTTGCAACTATTCGGTGTTCAGGACTGCCGAAATACGAATGGCAGAATTTTTTCCACAATCATCATTAATATTATGGTATGTTCCCAGGTTACCGATGGTGGAGGAAGCCTATGCGCTGGACGGCAGCAGTACGGGCACCAGCGCGGCCGCAGGCGCCTGGCACACTCTGCAGCACGCCGAGCAGCAGCAGGCGGCTCTCGCCAGCGCACTGCTAGGTAACTACACCATGATGAGACCATCACACACAGCATACTGTTATGAGATCTTCATACATCAGGTTGCCTGGAAGAGATCGCGGCATGCGATAAGGCCGCCCGTTGTATATTTTTTAGTTTTAAGTTTCTTTTGTTCCTGGTGAATAAAGTTTATATATAAATAAATAAATATATCGTACCATTATGAGACTGTAGCGGCATCCATGCCGTTACATATGAACTAATTACTTGACGTCATACAAAATCCTATAACGCGCAAGCAGAGTTCTCGGCGCGATTTCAATATCGTCGGATAGATCAGTCACAACACGCGTCTGTACGAAGAATCCTACCGTTTTCAACGGGGGTTTTCGACACTTTCCATACTATTCCGCATACCTCCGAAAGACCATTAGACATCATGCCATTATGAGACCATTACACACTTATGTTTGAAGTTTTTTTTTCACGGAAAATGATCTTTCAACTGGGACTACTTTTCATCATTATTTAAAGTCTAGCGCAAGTTTATACAAAATACATTGGCAAAAAGATCTAAATATTTCCCTAGATCGAAGTTTAATTTCATTAACAATTTTACACTGTGACGGATTCATCATATATCCTTACCTGCCCTCAGGAGCAGCTCGCGGTAACCCCGGCCGCTTACGAGCCGCACTAGGAGCGGCGCAACGACATGTGCGCTCGGCGGCGCAGCTGTTCCGGCTGGCACAAGACGCGCTGCGACACGCGGCGCCGCCTGCCGCCCCACACCACCATCGCGACCTGCTGGCAGCTGCCTTTGAGCTGGGCTTGCAGGTACATACAGAATTATGACAGCATAAGCCTTCCCATCTAATTTTGACATTTAGAACGAAAATTATGAATTTGGAATTCAGCGCCTGCTTACCTATATCTAGCGAAGCATGGCTCAACAAAATGTCACTGTCAAGCAAATTTCGACCTTGCAGCATTTTAATAATGTGTGTAATCTTGGTTCTCATCCTACAGGTGCTAAGGATGACGCTTTCGTCAGTGAACTGGCGGCGACGTGAGATGGTGCGTTGGCTAGTCACATGCGCCACCGAGCTGGGTCTCGACGCGTTGCTGTCCATCATGCAGAACTGGTCAGTATTATAGATAGTCCATTAATCATTCTGACTGATTTAGGCTATGCGTTGCGGATAATCTCAGTTGAGACTAGCCGTCGTCGAAGCGGGATTTATTATAGTGTACAAGTATGTGCACTCTCATCCGACGTGACCGTACAAAGATCAGGCGCAAACTCGCAGGGCCAACACCTTAACGTGCTTTCCAAGGCACGGGAATGTAACACCGAAATCTATCAAACTCCGGGCTGATCAGAATACTGAAGGAACGTCCTCACTGGGAGAGTTTTTCATGATCATTTGTAAACAAGCAATCTTAGGCGAGCAACAAATGCTTCCCAGCGACCCTAGCATTCACTTACGAGCAAAACTATGAACGTTCGAGTCGAACATTCCCTTGCGAGCTTGGACGATAATACGATTGACCAAGAAGGTCACAAACACATAAGTTCAAGGAACTGTTCCTAGCTTTACGAGTGGCCAGTAATATTCTTACATTGTCTTACATATATACTCAATCATTTCATTATCTGAGTAATCGCTTTCGAGCGTTTAATTTGTGTGAACATTCGAATGCGAACCGTTTCCGCGAAAATCGTTGCAACGTCCACACCGGCCGAAGTTCGCGCTTGCGTGTAAGCTTTGTAACGCTCCACACCACCCGAATATTCGATGTCGAATGCTCATTACACGTGAATGCTCTCAGTGAATACGTTTCTTAAGGGGCTAAAAGAACTAACAAAAAGGAAGGATCCTCCAAACGATCGAATATTATCTGTCAGAAAAAGTGGCAATGTTTGACGATCTTGCCAAAAATCTTGTAAGTAGTTACTTTGTTCACACTTCAAAAATCATGTGTGTTCTTTAAATTTAGATAAAAACGTCCTCTAACCTCCATTTGCCTCTACAGGTACGAACTCTTCACCCCAACGGAAGCGACGGGTCCCGTGGCGGCCGCAGCCATGTCTCACAACACGGCACTCCGACTGGGTCTGAGCTTCGAGCAGCAGGAGAAGCTGAGTGCCTGCGCGAGGACCTTAGCGCTACAGTGTGCTGCTAAGGTATGTAGTCAAATTATTTACGACTTATTTTTATTAAATCTTTCATCTCTGGAATTAAATGGATGTCTGTCAGTTTTATTTATGAAAAAACTCCTAAAAGAACAGTTCTGGCCTTTCTGCCCCCATGGGAAAAATATATTAGTATTTAAGTATGTTAAAAAAAAACAAGTAGTTGTATAGATATCGTCGGCAGATTGTAGGAGAACGCAGTTATCCTTTCTCTCCGCTTGTTTTGTCTCTTCTTAGTATTCCCATGTTACAGTATGATGAGGATGTTACAGTAGACCACATATTTTTGTCCTGCTCCTCCGTTATTATTTTCTGATTAATTTCATTGCGGGATCCAAGACAGTTAAATGCATTCTCTTGTTGAGCTTCATTTCACCTCGCAGCTTTTCAGTTGCAGTGGTTTGGGAATTGTTCGGTGGAATAGTAAAAAAAAAGACCGCGTATGGACTTGTCTCAAAATAAACACGATGATGAAATAGCAACGAACATTAATTTGTTGTTATTTCATCATCGTGCTTCTGTCGAAAGAAATTAATGGCTAGACATGGCCTCCTCAAGCATATCCATATCCACCAGTTCTATACCTCCCTCACGCAGCGGTATCATCTGTTTTTGAACCATTTTGAAATTTCTTCATTAAATCACTGTTAGTGAAACTCCACTCCATTGCACACAGTGGTTTCATCTGTTTTTGAACCAATATCCACTTCAATTTTGAAATTTCTTCATCAAATCGTGTTTATGGCTGATGCAAATTAGAGCGGCCTGGTTTCAACGCAACGCAGAAACTCCACTTAATTGCTCTTTATCTTATTCTTAATTACCTGTTCCAAAAATATAATTTGCAATAATTTGCCTTCTTCCAGGACCCGCCTGGCTGTGCCCTAAGCGCGTTATCAGTGTGCGAGGGATCCGCGGGGGCCTTCGAGGCGGCCTGCGCGGCCGTGGGGGGCGCGGCCGCGCGTGGGGCGCTGGCGTCCAGTCAGCTGTTCGCGGTGGCGCGCTACATGGAGCAGCGTGGCCAGCCAGCAAGAGCCATGCGCCTCGCCACGCTGGCCATGCGGAACTTACACCTACATTATAATCAGGTAAGGAAGATGGTGAACTTACACTCTTACGAGTATTTTGATACTGAAAAGATGTACCTAGCTCTCTTATTACGCAGAGAAAGTAATGATGTGGATTTCCGCCTATATGATTGTTCGATTGTTTATACCCTTTGCTTTGCCGAATTCATTAAGCAATGAGGCTGCTGGAGATATTAATTTAAGGGATTGATCACATGACGCTTTCGTTGATGGAATGTCACTCGTCTAGAGTCTAATAACTGCTTACCATCAAGGGAGCCATCTGCTTCTCTATACCACTCTATGGCATTAAAAGACTTGAGTTGCAGAGCCGTTTTTACGCCATATCGAACTCTTTACAACTGTTAGTCCTGCTGCCACCGCAACTAATTGAAAGGTGCTGATAGACTTGAGCATTCACTTGTAACAGAACATTGAGCATTCGCCGTTTTTTAATTTGCCGAACTGAACAACGAAAAGAGCTAAGCATAGAGCCAAACATCGCGCATTTTCACGATTATTCTAGCGAACGCTCTAGTAACTGCTTGTCAAAAGATGAATTTACTCGAAGATGTCAGACTTGACGGTCGAGTGTGCTGCATTTGTACTTATGGGCTACAGCCGACATCGATTGGCATGCGGCAGGTGAGTGCGGAGAGAAATGGCGGCGGAACAATGACAAAATTGCTCGCCTTGGCAAAATAGCTCAAAGAAAATCTACCGTCGTTTAGCTAGAATGCTCGCTACAACGCTCGCCAAAACGCTACTGTTTATTTTAACATTGGCTAGAATGCTCACTAAAATTGAATGCTCAAGTCTATCAGCGGCTTAACACGTTTTGCGCAATGCGAATTTAACATCATTATATTTCTGTCAATCGTTTCAAGATTAATGCATCTTTGGTGCAAGCGGGCTTAAAACTTCATGCGCCATATTAACGACGGCGTACTATAATGTATGTTTTAAATCCTTTTCTTACAACACACTTACGTTACGCTACAGGACAGTCACCCAGCCATTGCGGACATCCACTGGGCGGTTGCGCTGGCGCACTCGCTGGGCCGCGCCGAGCTACAAGCGATGTTGCCGCTCTTGGTGAAGAACGTGCAGTGCGCGCCCGTACTGGTAAGTACTACACACACGTCACGCTACACGTTACAGAACACGATCGCAGACATATGAAGTCCGACCGCGAAAATTGGGCTTGTAATCGCAGCTTCTAATGACTTCCGTCCCCCCCAGTCGGACGTGCTGCGTCGCTGCTGCGTGGCGGCGGCGGGCTGCTCGCGCTCACGCGGCGCGCCCCCCCGGCCCCCCACTCCGCTGCGGCCGCTGCTGGAGGCCGCACTGCGGGCCTACGCCTCCACTACGCACGCTCGACTCGCGCACATCTCGCCGCGACACTACGCCGACTTTGTTGAGTTCCTTGGTAAGCGTTCTATATTCAATATTTTTATTATATATATTAATTGAACAAATTTCAACTTTATGCAGCTTGGAATTGAGTTGATTTCAGAATGACTGTTGAAATAGTATTTAAATTTATGTTAGAAATGTAATGCGAATTGAACTCTTATGTTTGAAATATAGTTTTATTTTTATTTTTTGTTCATTCGAATGTGTATGGAATTAATATATGTACTTAGAACTATGACATTGCGAAGATTTATAGTAGTTATCGCGCAAGAATACATAACTTGTTCATTATTTGAATCCTTCTACTGTGATAAGTTTCGATCCAAAGGTCACACGTTGTTGGATGGATTTTTCCATTAGCTTTTTCTCAGTAGTAGCCTGGAGTCCTTGTTAATAAGCGCTGAGACAATAGATTTTGAGTTCAGCTCGAACCTTCAAACCTCTAATCCAAATGTGATCTAGCTCGAGCGTACGACAATCAATTTCTTAGACATCAAGAAAATACATAAACACTTCTACAAGGTATCAACCTGGATTATTATCATCATGTTTTTCTTGTTAACAGGCAAAGCCCGCGACACATTCGCACTGGCCCATGACGGTCCACACCAGTTCGCTGCCCTACTCCAGGAGATCAAGCTCAAATACAAAGGGAAGAAGAAACTCATGTTCCTTGTCAAGGAAAGATTCGGATGATCCATCAATGTTACTCGTTACAAAACCCACCGAGTTAGCAACGGTTTTTCTAGATACGGCATTCCATATTCATAGAGAATACAGAGTACTGGAACGCCTCGGCAGCCGCTTCTAGAGAGGGCATTGTTAGATCTTTCTATACAAACCAATCGTGTCAGTGAGTCACTGTTTTACACATAAAAATTCACGACCGTGACAATAGGTAAAATGCCTACGTAAACAAAAAATTATGACGATACAGTGTGTTTAAATTTCGCGTGACGTCACACCTTTTGGAAGTGATGTCATGCGCTTCCAGTCCTATACTTTGATACACTTTATCTTTATTAATTTTATTGATTTGTTAAAGCAAAATTTACACGTCAAATAATTTTTGACAATTAATCTCACTGACGAACTAAAGAGAATTTTCATTGTCAACCCAGGCATCATCTTATTTTGTCTATGGCTATGACAGCTGACGCTTGTGCTCGCGCCATTATTAGCAATATGGCGACTAGTCGCTGCCAATGGCGTTTCGTACTCTGTTTTAGTAAAGAAGCATTTTTGTTTTGATACGTGTAAATTTTGTTGAAAACTTTGGGGTATGGCATCAGTTTTTATGCGTTTTTTAAATCTTAGAATGTCTACTGCTGTGGTTAGAGAAAACAAGATGGATTTTATGGTTGATTTTCTGCTATTATCAATCATAGATTTAAATATAGAATCACATGGTACACTTAAAACAACTTTCGTACAATATTTATGCTGTCTACAGGCAAAATTCAGTGAAGCTAGGCCCTTATGCAAATACAAAATTCAAACAATAGAGACATTTAGAAATTGGCCACCTGTGTAATTGGTAAGATCTTTGACCATAGCAGTAGTACTAAGAAAAGATAATATGAAAACTCATGCCACACTATATTTATTGTTTAATTGGTGCAATCATTGTTTTCATTCCCAGTGTGTTGTTTTTTTATTTTGTTAATGTCGTGCAATATGCTGCCATGATAAGGCTTTGTCGTGATGATGCATAATAATTTTAGAAATAAGTTTAAGGACAAACTTATTCACACTTTCGTTGAGAATTAGTTATAGAAAAATTCCCATGACTTTTCAGTAAGGTGACACAATGCTACTTACATTAAAAGCGAGGACATGAAACGTTTCGTCCCACGGTAATTTAGACTCGAAATAATTTTACCGTTCCGGTAAAAATCATTACCTCATGCAAGGTACACACATCTCGTGTACCCGCCGTGTACCAAACCAGTCTATTCTAAAGTATTATTTTTTATTTAATAATTATAAATACGGCTGACCTCGTAATTCATTTTTTTATAATCGTAAGAAATGATCTCAATAATTCCATTTGTGTAAATAGAAACGAGTTTGTAAATATAGTATGAAGACAAGTGTTAGTATTGGAAAATATTAGTTAATTAATGTAATGATTAGTTGACCTGTGCGGGGATTGCGCGTGTACAAATTGTGTAAATGTGTGTGTTGTGATGACGGAGTACTGATGAGAGGTATCGCATAAGTCGCCAGTTGTAAGTAGTCTAGTGCGCCACTCGTATAGCGTCCAATAGCAATGGGATAAACATTAAATATGACACAACACCAAAGAAATATATCGTAAGTTCAAGATAGCAACGCCATCATATTTTCAGTATTCTTGAGTATTCTGTATCTGTAGATATTTATGTTAGCTCCCTGGCTTTAGTTTGAGCGGCACATCTACTATGTTAAACAAGGGATGCATACTTTTAACACAAGTGTTATAATCGGCGCTGCAATAGTTAAATAACGTCTTTTTAATTATTATTATTAACTATGCCGTATATCTTGTCTGTTTTCTATATCGTTACACAAATCTTATTTGAGAGTTGATTACTTTTGAATATAATTTAATTTTACTTCAATCATCATTGTTTCTAACTCAGCCTTTTTCTTGTTTAGAGTAGAATATACAATTTTAACAAGAAGTGCATTTATAAAGATAGAAATGATTAATATTTAAATAGAGATGTATGGATAGTGTTGAGAGAATAGTATGAATTGAATAGTATATAGACTTAATGAAGGAATTTTGTACTTTTTGTGGTGTGTATGAGGGTTGCGCAAAACTTATTTTGACACTGTACAAAGAAACATACAAAAAAATGTATTGGTTCATTATATATCAAAATTGTGCGAACCCTATAATGTGTCAAATAAAAAAAAACAGGACATTAGTACTCATTATAATATTGATATAAATGTAAATATGAAAAATATGATTTTTAGTTAGAGCGCTGATAGTAGACACATCCAATATCTTCCTTATCAGAGACTTTTACACGAAGAAGTAATTAATATCAGGTAGAAGAGTGATCAATAGTGACCGTAAAATGTATGTTATTTAATAAACTGCTTTATACATGTTACATACATAGATTGGCATAACATATAGCTATGTTTTAGGCTTATTTTAGGGAAGGCATATTTATCTTGAGAAAAATTTGTTAAGGTTATTATATCAACTCATAAAGCAATAAAAATTAGGAAGCAATTTTCATTTATATGACTCGTGATGTCTTATGATCTATCTCAAGATAAATATGTTTGCCGTAAAAAAATTGCAAATATCAGAAAAGGAGTGTTACTCAGTCTAAAAGCAACATGGCGTAAACGGTGTTTATAAAAATTATTTTTTGTATGAGAATGGAAATTTCATAAGCAAATAAATGTTGAGCAATAATTTTGAAGCCTTCGGCCGGTCTGCCGTGATTTTGTGAACAACTTTATTGGTTGTCAACAACATGTGTTTGTAGATTATTTAGTCAGTAATTCAGTATGCATGGTGCAGATCAATGAAATCAGAAATGCGATAGCAATATTTTTATCAAAAAAAAATCTGTGTAGTAAAACGATTATTTGGTCTTGGTCTGTAAAATCACATTTGGTCTGTACTCATTTTTGCCATTTTCCTAGTTGTATTTTTTGTAATAATTTTACTGATTTCATAGACTTTTCAACCATCGACTTGCCAATTCGTAACTCCAAGCAAATATTTGACCTCAAGTGCCTTCAGGCGAGTCCAAATAAGTCAGACCGGCTCTTACTTGGTTTTGTTGTATTTTCTCTTTATTTTGTACTCTGTCAGTGGTTATATTGTAATTGTGTTGTACGTCAAACGTGGACACCCTTCAGTGCTGGTATTATGAAGGTGATAATTTCAATATAAATAATTGAAAAAGATATATCTTGTTTTATTCTGTATGACCAATCCCCTATTTTGTCCAGTAGTGTCGAATTAATTTGTGACACCGTAGCTGAACCAGTTCAGATTGACTTATGTTACAAAATGTTACTTAAAAACAGACAACGTTAGGCGTGTGGACGTCGGAGAGCATAGACAAAGAAATCATTCCTATTTCAAAATTAATTAATTAAATCTTCTAAATTGTTATTATTAAAAAAGTAAGTAGTCTATGTCCGTGACTACCGCAGGACCCCGACAGCAACCGCTTCCATATTTGGTAAATAATTACTACTCAATTGGTACCAATTAGTACCCGAACAACAAAATTGATACCTTAGTAGTTTTCGAGAAAATCGACTTTGAAGGTGGTCCTGCGGTAGTCACGCTCCATTCAGCAGGACCACCATGAGCGCAGAAAACGGGGGCATGCTACAGCTATTCGAAGTATACAAATAATTACTACACATAAATGTGATCCATTTGGTAAAAAAAACAGAACTGAATTATTTTTATTTATCGAGAAATCAACGATGATAAGTTTCGCTCGCTCGTTCAGCAGGACCACTACTTTGAATGTTGATTCCAAGTTGGAGGAACCTGCGACTTTCCTCAAACCTACATAGAAAATTACTACCCTGCAAGATAAAATTGATACCCAGAATTCACAACTAGTACTCCAGTAGTTTACGAGATATACCATGCCATTGGTGGGTTGGCGTTAGTCACGGTGTTAAATTTTCATTTCAAGATTTCCCTATGGAGGTCATCATTTCGTATGTGCTAAGGGCAATTCTGCCGTGGTATAACTAAAATGCCGTTATCCGACATCTGGTCGATTTTTAATTTTAGTCCTATATTAATGAGACAAAAAATATCTATCAATCGATATATATTTTTTTAAAATCGACCGATGTCAGATAACGGCATTTTAGTTATACCACGGCAGAATTGTAAATGTACCAAGATGCATTTACAATTGCCCTTAGCACTTTGTTCTGGAATCGTTGTATAATTGCAGCCCCAAAGCAAAATACCATAATAAGTCCAAACTGGCATCAGGACTTGTTATGGTATTTAGCTTGTCGATTTCTTCTTTTTTCTTCTTGACGTGGGCTTTCCAGCGCAACTTTCCGTCAAGAGTCGTACCGAGATATTTAGCTGCATTCTCGTATTGGACTTGTTTATTATTAAGATAAATTAGAGAATACTGATGTTTTTTTTTTGGTAAAATCCATGTGAACAGATTTGGATTCATTAAGTCCTCCTCCTCATTTTTTTTGGTCCAGTCTTAAACTTGATTAACAGCCTTTTGAATCTTTTCTACTGCTTCTACGTGGCGGTTTCCTACAGCCATTATGGCTGTGTGCATCAGCAAAGGCCCCAATTGGGTTTTGCTCTAATTCAGGAATATCACAAGTGTATAGTAGTTAGGTACACGACCGGACCTAACACACTTCCTTGCGGTACGCCAGCTTAGCAGCAATATTGTGATATACAAGTGATCCAAAGCAAGACTACTTGCTTTGGATCACTTGTATATCACAATATTAGTAAACACAAACATAAATAAATCGCCATAATAAATTGAAAATAAATTCCTAGACGTGGCGCAAGCGTTTGACATACATATGTATGGCATGAAAGCCTTATACATCAATTGAAGACCCTGTTACCGAAACAATTTACAGATATATTAGAGTCCTACGTTCTAAACAGGGTATTTAGAAAAAGACAAGAAGATGCCTACTCAGAACCGAAACAAATAAAAGCTGGCGTACCGCAAGGAAGTGTGTTAGGTCCGGTCGTGTACCTACTATACACTTGTGATATTCCTGAATCAGAGCAAAACCCGATTGAGACCTTTGCTGATGCACACAGCCATGATGACTGTAGGAAACCGCCTCGTAGAAGCAGTAGAAAAGGTTCAAAAGGCTGTTCAAGTTTAAGACTGGACCAAAAAATATGAGGAGGAGGACTTAATGAATCCAAATCTGTTCACATGGATTTTGCCAATAAAAAACATCAGTATTCTCCAATTTATCTTGATAATAAACAAGTCCCATAAGAGAATGCATCTAAATATCTCTGTATGACTCTTGCTTCTCACGTCAAGAAGAAAATTGAAGAACTCGACCTCCGATATAAAATAATGTATTGGCTGCTTGGAAAAAATCCATGCTGTCCGTGCAAAACAAATTGTTGCTACAAGTCAACAAGTTCTGATGTCAGTTTGGACGGGAACCGATAATTTTTCCGAAATATTTTTGTTCGAATTACCGAGAACTATTGACCGACGTCTTTAATGCTATATGCATTATTTGGCATATTTTCAGATCATCGAAGTATCATGTGGCATATCTATTATTTTACCGAACTACATTTCGCCGATTTACAAAATAACTTTTTGCTTTTGGCCGAAGCGACTTTTGAACTTTTTTCAGTTGCCATATTTTCACCACACCGTATCAATATTTTACGGAATATTATTTGGTCACAAATATATAACTGGTTACTAGGTAGCATTTTCAATTTAAAATTGAAATAGTGTCATAAAAAGTCAGTATGTTGTGCTACAAAATTTAAAGACAGAAACGAATTACTGCAAACCCGACCTCACGCCATCTTGAATTAGTCCAAGAGCGAGCGAAGCGAGCTCATGAATAGGGAGCTCAGAAATAGGGAGGCCGCGCAGCGGGGCTCCGTCGGCAATATTTTTTCTTTTCTCTCACTTAGTATTTTGATATGCGTATAAAAAATAAAAACTTCGAAGTAATGTTATTTCGGCCAAGTGTAACTTCGGTAACAAGTTTTTCGACCTAATGAACCGTCGGGGTTAAGAAAAAATGGAATTGATTATAAGTCAATTGAGACAGTGGCAGACGTGACTTCGATGAAGTAAAAAAAACGAAACGATAATAGTTGAAAAGTTTTAGGTGAAATGAAATTCGGTCAAATATTTTTCGAACTTATAATTATACAACGATTGCAGAAAAAAGTGCAGTGCCCTTAGCACATACGAAATGATGACCTCCATCGGGACCTAAAAGTTGATTTCATCCAAAAGTGATCCAGAAATTTGCAGGAGCTCACGAAAAGAGACTTCATCAGCATGTGAACGTCGAGGCAATCCAGCTCCTCGACCACGCAAATCTAGTGTGAATACTAAAATGAACAAAACCGTTCGAGTTAGTTTATGTGAATAGTGTAAGGTAACAAACAAACACAAGAAACCCGGGTGAACTATGGGCAAAAATAATTTCCCATAGTCCACCTAGGTGGACTAAGCGGGTGGACCATGGGCAACAAACGGTGTATTCGCCTTAGACAATAAGAAAAGTTCTATTGGACACATTCTTAGTAAAGACAATGTTGTAGTTTAGGTTATAATTAAATTACTTATTAACGTAGTGGCACCAATGCTCGACACTTTTAGGAGATAGTGGGCTTCTTTATAAAATTAAAGTCATTGAGTCATCTTTAAACCAAAAGTAACAATTGAGTATTGTGAAGTATATCCTTGAGATAAGAATAGGGTTTATTATTTTTATTAACTATACATAGACTAGAAAAAAATCCAATAAAATAAAAAAGTGTATAAAACACCAATCATCGACACTGAATCTCCAATAATCAACATCCAGTTATCGACAGTTACCAGTTACCGACACCCAGTTATCGACTTTTACTCGTAAGGTAACCATCGCTAAATTATAACTAATATCACTTTCAACGTATAAAATCTCCACATCAGACTCTTTTGAAGTCAAACCTTCTTAAACGGTATTCTTTGCTTTCTTAATGTTTTATTTTTCTTTTCATTGGTTAACTGTACTTTTAATGTCTTTTTTTCTATTCTGTCTTGCTCTTTCTTCTTTTCTTGTTGTTTTTTTATTTTTCTCGTGATGAAATTCCACCAGCACAGTACCAAATTTCGCTAGCTTTACTTGTTACTGTTCGTGGAATTTTTCTCGTTTCATTCTATATTTATAACTATCCAAATATTTCGGCCAAAACAAACTCCTCTTGAAAGGAGATGGAACAACCACTCCAAAAGCATTTTCCAAATACTTCTTTTGTGGTGATGTGTACCTACTGCAGTTCCATGGCTCAAAATCAAAATCAAAATCAAAATCAATAATTTTTATTTCACATAGGCCTACATGGGCACTTATAAAACGTCGACAATGTGCACGGTTCGGGTTGGTCGATTCCTATGGAGAAGAACCGGCAAGAAACTCCATGGTTACTCTTTTAAAAAATTGTTTGGTTTTACAATATTTCCATGTTACAGCAGTACTTAGATGGGGGGACAACGCAGGCCCGATAATAAGTCGTAAGAAACTAAAACAAGAACTGATTATATAATAAATAAACAAAAGATTTAAAAAAGTAAAACGAGATAAAATGTTAACAATCTAGAAATCTAGAAGGCCTACAATGTTCACACATTTACAAACCAATCGGTAAAATAATCTATACAAACTAAATTTAACATGTGGCACAAATGTTGTTATCAGTGCTGTAACTATTCTTAGCAAAGGGCTATAAAGATAATTGAAAACCAGTGTAAAATTCTTATTAAATGAAGAAAAATTAGATTGAGAATAGTTAGAGACATCCACATATTTGTGCCGTTTATGAGTTACCAGGGAAGCCGCATGTGCAGAAGGAGCTAAAACCAAATATTTTTATCTTCAACGTAGTCCTTGATTTTATAATATGCTTTTTTAATAAGGACACGTTTGATGTGATTTTTGAACTTTCCATCGGTCAGTTCTATAACTGACTTTGGCAACTTGTTATAAAAGCGTATACTGTTTATAAGTAAAGACTTGCTAGTTTTCGTTAATCTGAATTTAGGTAAAACAATTTCATGTTTACTGCGTGTATTTAAATTATGGAAGTCGCTTCTAGTTTTGAAAAGCCCTCGATTTTTGCGGACATACAAAATACATTCTAAAATATAAAGTGAAGGTAGAGTCAGTATATCGATCTCTTTAAATTTTTCTCTGAGGGTCTCGCGAGGACCCATTTTATAGATCGCGCGGATTGCCCTCTTTTGTAATATGAAAATTGAGTCAACGTCTGCTGCTGATCCCCACAGTAGAATGCCATAAGACATAATACTGTGGAAATAAGCATAGTATACCAGCCTAGCTGTGGCTACATCGGTTAACTGCCTTATTTTCCTTACTGCATATGCAGCTGAACTTAACCTACCCGAAAGAGTTCTAATGTGCGCACCCCACTGCAGTTTTGAGTCGATAGTAATCCCTAAGAATACAGTTTCAGCTACAACTTCAAGTTTTTTGCCGTCAAGATTTAAATTTAGGTCACGTTGTGGTACATTTGGTAAAGAGAACTTAAGACATTTAGTTTTCTTCGCATTCAGTAAAAGATTATTAGCTGCGAACCATTTTGAGAGAATAATTAGACTTTCGTTGACCTGTAAGACATCCGTATCTTTCCTATCTATTTTAAAAATTAACGAAGTATCATCAGCAAATAGAATTATATCCGATAATTTGGCCATCATAAAAGGGAGGTCATTAATGTAAACAAGGAAGAGGAATGGGCCGAGAATTGAACCTTGAGGCACGCCCATCTTGACTAGAGACCCGGAGGACGTCGCCCCATTAACATTTACTTTTTGCTGTCTGTTTGATAAATAGGAAAGCACAAGATCAGCAGCTTGTCCTCGAATTCCGTAGTGGTGTAATTTACAGATCAGTGTGTTATGGTCGACGCAGTCGAACGCTTTTGAGAGATCACAGAAAATGCCAATGGCATCCTGGGAATTCTCCCAAGATTCCAAGATGTGACTGATGAGTTTAACTCCCGCGTCCGTTGTCGACCTACCTTTCGTGAAACCAAACTGCTGACTATGCAGGATCCCATTTGAATTGAAGTGAGACAACATCTGATCCAGCATGATTTTTTCATAGATTTTACTCAATGCTGGAAGCACGGATATAGGTCTATAATTAGAGGGATCACTCTTACAACCTGATTTGAAAATTGGTACTACTTTACTGTGTTTCATTAAGTCAGGAAACGTGCCGCTGTCCAAACATTGATTGAATATGCCTGTTAGGACAGGAGCAATTGAGTCAATAATCTCTCCAAGAACCCTAACGGATATCCCCCATAAGTCTTCAGTATTTTTTTTATTGAGACTTTTGAACGTGTTTTTAATTGTATCAATACATATTGGTTTAAATCTAAAGGTTGGTAATTCTTTAGTAAAGTTTTCCTTAAGAAGAGCTTCAGCTAATTTAGATGAGGAGGGAAGAGACTTCTTCGTAACCTCTAACGGAATGTTGGTAAAGAAATTTTCTAATGTCTCAGCGACTTCTTGCTTATCAGAAATGGTTTGATTCGTTATTTTCAATGACAACTCATTCTGATCGCGTAGTTGTGTCTTTCCGGTTTCTCTATTAATTACTTGCCACACAGTTTTTATTTTATTATTAGAAACACCAATTTTGTTAATTATTATTTGAGATTTTGCTTGAGCGCAGACTCTTTTAAATATTTTGGAATAGTTTCTAACATAAGTGTGGAAAACTTGATCGGAAGTCAAAGATTTTTCGTAATATAAATTATATAAGATATCTCGGCTTTTTCTTATGCCCACAGTGGCCCATTCGCTAAATTTTGATTTGTAATTGTTGACGTTAACTGTTTTTACAGGACACGTTTTATTGAATTCTTGGCAAACTGTAGAAAACAATGTGCCGTAATTTATATTGGGGTCTTTTGAATCAAAACTGGCGTTACATAGGTTGCTAAAAACATTATTATTAAAAGAATTTAATTTTTTTTTTGTAAGAGGTCTTAATCGAATTGATTTAGCTAGGTTATTTTTGTTTTTATCAGACTCAAAAGATACTAGTTGACCAGTATGGTCTGACCTAACACCACTAATTAAAAACGAATTTTTTACTTTACAATTAGTGAAAACATTATCAATGCACGAAGCTGAAGTTGCTGTTATTCTTGTCGGTTCATTAAATAAATATTTTAAGTTAAATGATTTAAACAATGATATGAGCTTACATTTTTCAGGTGAATTTACTAATAGATCTATATTTAAGTCACCGCAAACAAAAACTAATTTATTGTCCCTGAAAAGTTTACTTAACAATTCTTCCATTGTTATTAAAAACAATGACAAGTTTGATGCTGGTGGTCTGTAAACACACAAGATAGTATGCCCCTCGACCTCTGCACATGCTACCTCACATAAGCGATCAACAGAGTAAGCAGTGATATCCTTCCTTTCCTTATATTTGAGATGACTATTACAAAGTATCAGGGTACCACCACCCACTGAGGATCTGTTGTACGCGCTGGCAACTGAAAAATTATTTACATTAAACAACATCCTATCTGGTTTTAACCAAGTTTCACAAAAACATAAGATATCCATGTGGTATTTATCTACTAACAATTCCACGTCTAAAATTTTGCCGGAGAAGCGATTTATATTTTGATGATATAGTAAAATATTACTATTCGTCTTCTCTTTTGTCGGCTCTAATAGTTTAAAGAATCTACAGTAGTATTATCAGAAAAACTGGATAATACTGTTAAATCACTAAACCTAGTCTCAGTTAAATCATCAATAACTGCGTGTATATTAAAAGCTAACAATGTAGATAATAAATGTCGACTATTTTTGGGAAGAAACATATGGTCCCGAATCAAAACAAAATCACTAACAAAATTGTTGGTGTCAAAAAAACAATAAACGGTCACTATGACGACAAGATAAAATATGCATCAAGTTATTTAAACTAGAAATATATTCATTTTCCTGAACAAGTAACTTGTCAGAATAGGGCAATGCACAAAATATTAATTTGCCTAATCTTAACTTAAGCAGGGTGTCAATACCATTAACTAAGTCCCTTTTTGTTACACTAAGGCTATTTCCAAAAAGAAGTACTACAGTAGTTTGCTCATTCAATTGTGTCTGTTGAATTTTATGAATAAGCTCATTAAATTGCAGTTTATGATAACAATGGTTCACTATTGTATGTTTAGAACAGTTATTTAACAAAGGTCCAAAACCTGTTCCTAAACTATCAGAATATACTAAGACATTACTTTTGGTGGGGTACAAATTTGTTGCAGTATGAGTGATGGGTAAAGATGTAGGAGCAACATGTTGTGACATGAGAGGTGGCGGATCAGCAGCACAACTACAGGTGAGGTTGTTAGTCAATGACTCATACCTCTCTGCATTACACTTCACCAGGTCCACCAACTCACAGGCCTCCTATTGCAGGCAGGCTATTAATTCCTATTGCTATGAGGAAACCAGAGGAAAATTTTGGTGGTGGAAGTGCTTGGTCGATTATTGTATCAACTGTGCCGTTATGATTAGTCTTGCATTTAGGTATCTCCTGTTACTTCAGGTGAACCGATCGGTGAATTAAGTTCCGGTATTAAAACAAGTTGGTTAATATTAGTCTTGGTGATATTTTTAGGCTGTTAGAGGCTCTTTAGATAAATCGGTCTGTGATACCTCGCCTCAATGTGTCTGACGTTGTAGGAGCATCAAATGAATTTGAATCACATAACGCGTCTTCGGATCGTATTGGTTTTAGTCGCGGTTTCTTTTTCGGTTTGTCTAATTTCAGACATATGGATGTAATTATGACCAAATAGAAAAAAAAACCCGCTCGGAATCCATTTTGGACGCCATCTTTTCTTATATTTGTGAGAGCTTTTTGCAGCACTGGGGCAATGATGTCTTTCCGACAAACTGTGGCTAGGTTCTCCACTTTCCGTTTTATCACGCCTTTTTCCAATGAGCTTTAGTCCATCGGTTTCAGAATATGCGTAATATAGTGTATAAAGTTACGACTCCAATATCATTTTATGAGCAAAAATTTGATAAATGAAGCGTCAGGTGTGATTAGTGATAATGCATAAAGAATAATGACTGTATGGTCGTTTTCCCAGGTACTCCGAAATGTTTTGCAGCAACAAAAAAAAAAAAAAAAAAAAAAAAAAACTGCATTTTTTCGCCATTTTTTACAGCCTCAACGCGCAGCTTTTTCGAATTGGTCGGGGGTATTATTTTTCTCAGAGCCATCTATATGAACCAATCATCGACACATATTATTACCCAATTATCGACACTGTCGATTACTGGTAGCTCGATTTTTATTAATCTATTTCAAATATCTACCAAATACGCAAAACAAAAAGAACTATATTCGCTTGTCACATGAAATATTTTTCAAAAAATTATTATCGACACGTGTCGATTATTGGAAAAGTCAGTTTTTGAAAACCAGTGATCGACACCATCAATTTACTATTATCAAAATAACCTTAAAGTTCCGTTATAACAAAAATCGATCTTATAGTCCTTAAATAACCCGTGAAAAACATCAAATACGAGGAAATCACATTACATTAGGATAATTAACAAAAAAAATGTACCCACTTCCTTAAGGATTTCTCTAAGGAATTCTGCTTTTTTCACCAGATTTCTAGCCGCACTCAGTTCCCTGCCTCAATTTTGTTTGAAAATGGCGGATTACGCTCAAATTTCAATGGGAGCTAGTCAAAAGTATGCTGTATAAGGAACAATGTTTGCTTAGTAAGAAATCGGTTGCCTACTCTTATTTTATAGGATCAAAAAAAAAAGTGTCGGTTATTGGTTCTTGTCGATCATTGGTGCCACTACGTTAGTCTATTTATTAGGCTAGATTGATATTAAGATTAGGGTCCAACCTATTGATGAACCATAGAAAAAGGAAAAAGCATTTAGGTTAACAAAATTATATTTTAACAGGTCATTACATAAGAAATTGGCGTTTTGTAAGGGAGGAACATAAAGTAGTTTTTTTTTTAATATAATATATTTATTTAATCAAAGTATGTACCAGTGCCATTTTTATTATGTACCATTGTTATCTATGCACTTTTGACATCTTATAGTTAGTTCATTGATCCCTTTACTAAAAAAAACCATTCGGACGGGAATCAATAAAATCTTTGAAGGCGCTTTGGACTGCCCCATCGGAGTTGAATTTTTTCCCTTGCAAGAAGTTATCCAAATTTCGAAAAAAATGGTAATCTGTTGGAGTACTCCCCGGACCTTGTCCGGGGAGTACGGTGGATGTCTTAGACATTCCAATTTAAGCTCCTTTAATTTGGTAGCCGTCTGTTGTGCAGTGTGTGGTCTAGCGGTGTCCTGAAGCAGCAGTGGTCTAGAGCGATTGACCAGCCTCGGCTGTTTAGCAGCTAGCTTTTCCATCATGGTTTGCAGTTGCTGACAAAATAATCGTCTGGCCAGATTAAAGAAAGCTGTAGTGAACGACACCGGCACTAGTCCACCAAACGCTCACAAGTAATTTTTTGAGTCAATTTTCGCTTGGGGCAGGATTTGGCTGGTTCGCCAGGGTTCAGCCATTGCGATGAGCGTTTCCGTTTATTGTATAGGATCCACTTATCATCACAGGTAATGATTCGATTTAACATCCCTTCATTATTGTGCCGGGTGAGATAAGTAACGCAGCAGTCGACGCGCGTTTGTCGGTTTGCTGCACTCAATTCATGAGGTACCATTGGATCTTTCTTCTGTGCTTCAAGTGAATTAAAACAGTTTTATCACTAACACCGCAGCCTGCAGCTAACTTGGGCGTGGTTTGTGATGGATCCGCTTCCACAATAGCCTTCAATTCTTCATTATCAACTCCGGCCATGCATGGGGGGGCCCCATTCATGGGGCTTGTTCTGCAGGTTGAAATTTCCAGAACGAAAACGTTGGAACCAAAAACGCACTGTGTTTTCTTTTGCGACACCGTGGCCATACACATCATTAATCCTTCGAGCCGTTTCTGCAGCACTGGTGCCACTAAAGAACTCGTACTTGTAAATTACGCGATATTTCAAGTTTTCCATTTTGTAAACTGATTGGCGCAAAGAAAAACATACAATACTATAATTGATACAAGCTGAGAAGCTGTTCTGGCGTGAAGTACCCTCTAACCTTTGCAAGGAACTCCAGCTTTTTGGCAGCCAGCTGAGCCTTTGCCTCAATGTATGGGCCAAAATTGAGTGTCGATGTCAACGTAACGCCAAGAAGCTCAAATGGTCAGTTATTGGCACGGTCAAATCTCGTAAAGTTGGAGCTGGGTGAAATTGGCTCTTTTTAGCGGTAAAAAGGCACTCCTGGGTTTTAGCATTAAACCTGACCAGATGGGCATCGCCCCATTCGGAGACTGCCTGCAAGGACAGGTTCAAGCGCTTCACCATGGCCTCCCGGAGAGACTGGATCTGAGGCCCGGTAGCTCGAGCGTTGGTCATGTATCTCTCAGCAATAGTGCTGTCATCTGTATACCCAAAGGTTTAAGCAGATCGTTAATGTAAAGCAAGAATAAAGTTGCTGAGAGTACCGACCCCTGAGAGCATATCCATTTTGCACGAGCATCCATCGATAACCACTCGACCGATCCCTCAGGAAGTCTGCAATCCAATCACACAGACCACCGGGCAAACCGAATGAAAGAAGCTTACCAATAAGGCTTTCATGCCAGACCCTATCAAAAGCCTTCGAGATGTAGAGGGAGACGGCAAGCGCTTCCCCGTGCCTCTCGTTGGCCTCACTTCAAATGTGAATGGCATACAGAAGATCCCCAGTAGACCGATTTCGGCGGAAGCCATATTGGCAATCACAAGGATATCGTTTGCGTCTATGTATGCCAGTATCTTTATATTGAGTACACGTTCCATACTCTTACATAGTATGAAGGTTACAGATATGGGTCTGTATTTGGCGGGGTCAGCTCGACTGCCCTTCTTGGGCACTGGCTGTACGTTAGCTTGCTTCCAAGCATTCGGCATTTTTCCAGCCTCATACGAAAGGCGGAATTGGCGTGTCAAGACCGGCGACAGTTCAGGCGCACAGGTTCTAAGAACAATTGCTGGAATTCCATCAGGGCTAGCCTCGTTCACGTCGAAGCTGTTCAGCACCCTACGGACGTCCTTTTGGTGGATACGAATGTCCGACATACTCGACTTGCATCCATCAGGAGAACGAGGGGGCCGCGCGTCACCAGGATTTGACGTAAAGATTCCGCCTTCTTCTTCCGAGCCACGTCACTCGCCTTGCGCGATCAAGCGCCGACCCAAGCCAGGTACGCCTCACGTTTAAGAGCGTCAGAACGCTTACATTCGGCGCCAAACCATAGCCGTTCGACGCTGAACATTGTTATGTCAGAGAATGGAATGTAGTTCTCCATTCCCTGAAGAAACACATCCGTCACGGTGTCCGCGCACGACGATGGATCAGTCAAAGAAAAGCAAGTAGGTTGCCAAGGAGAGCACGCGAAGAAAGATCGCATACCATCCCAATCTGCTGACTTGTACCGCCAAACCCGCCGGGTGCCTCTTGGGCTGGGATCGGGCGGGGAATAGACGGACACAGACTTCACCAGACAGTGGTCGGAACTACCCAAAGGTGAAGCTATCTGTTATATATATATATATGATATATATCTGTTGTACGTCGAGTATGCGAGACGTGAATCGCGTCCTTATTACACGTTCTCTGGGGTGAGTCAAGGCTGCAATATTGGACCCTTGGAATTTATTTTAATGGTCAATGATCTGCCTACAGTCGTAAAAGAGGCGAAGTGTCTGCTGTTTGCAGATGACTTAAAATTGTATTTGAATGTTAAAGATACTGCTGACTGTAATAGACTCCAGTCTGATATTGATAATGTACTCGAATGGAGTAAGTCCAACAACCTGCATTTCAATGTGTCTAAATGCTGTGTTATGAGCTACAGTCGCGCGCGTGCTCCATTGCAGCATCAGTACAACATGGACGGGGAAGTTATTCCGCGTGTCTCACATGTACGAGACCTGGGCGTTCAGATGGTGTCAGAGCTGACTTTCCGGAAGCACATAGTTGAGGTGTGCGGCAGAGCTTTCAGAAATCTTGGATTCATCTTAAGACAGTGTAAGGACTTTACTGACACTGCTGTTGTAAAAGTTCTTTATAATGCAATTGTAAGGAGTCATCTGGAAACAAGTGCATTCATTTGGAATCCACACGAAAAGAAATACAGTCTAATGTTAGAAAAAAATCAAAATAAATTTTCTAGATTCCTTTATTGCAAACTATACGGAGTTTATCCCTTTTATCCCCTGATGTACCCGAGTTTGTTCGTCCTTGGCATGGTCGGGTACACCAGGCTAGCAGTAAGAAGGGACGTCGCGCTGGTTAAATATGTGGCGAGCATCCTACTAGGGTTGCTGCACCACCCAGAGGTGCTAGAAGCACTGCGGCTGCGCGCCCCGGACGGGTGCGTGGGCGCGCGCCGCCGCCCCGCTCTCTTAGACGTGCCAGCGGCTAGGACTAACCTCCTCAAGTTTGCCCCTATCTCACGAGCCGCGCGTATTGTTAATGTTATTACTATGTCGGAGGACATATTCGGGCAAAACCTGTCGAGATTTCTTCGAAGGGCTCAATTAATTATTGAGAGAGGCCAGGAGCTATAGATTTTGGCATGTTTAATTTAATTTAATATTGATGTATATTGTATGTAATTTTATTGCTAGGTTATTTTAGTATTAAGTAATTTTGTGTGTTTAAATTGTGACTTGTAGCATCATATTGGATCAAACTGTAAAGATGTTATAATTGGTGATAATAAATAAATAAATAAATGTAAGCCATTGTTGAACACGCTCAGTCTCAATATACGGTTATACCGAGTGCACGTGTTTCATTCTTACCAGTGGAGACGAGGATGGATATCTGTTCGGATCTGTTGTCAGCAGCTTTCGCTAGCGCTAAACATCACCCAGCTGGTCCTGGGAGCAACCGGATGTTGATTCGCACACAGCGAATTGCTTAAGGTCCAAGCAACATCTGGTTGCTCCCAGGACCAGCTGGGTGAGGTTTAGCGCTAGCGAAAGCTTAAGCATCTCCCGTCCAGCATGGTCAGTGCACTGGTATGGGAAGAGCCACTCCTGGTGGTGGGCATTAAAGTCCCCCAGTAATACAAATTGGGCAGAAGGGTACCGCTGCTGTGCCGTATCAGCCGCCTCACTGTGGTACTCTGTGAGCCTGGATGTCTCCTGATCTCCGCTGTGCAAACGGTAGACACAGGTTTAGATAAATTTATCCAGATCTGTGTCCACCAGAGCCCAGAGCGTGTAGAATCTGGAGTCCTCAAGGTTACGGAACGTAAGGATACGCCGATAACAAAGGTCGTCACGGGCGTACTTACGTACGCCCGCCCGTGGTCTTAAATTGTGCTCCAGGGTGAACCCTGGGTAAGGCATGTACGACACATCTGACGGATTCGCTATCTGCGTCTCCGTAGGGAAAAAGAGCACTGGTTTCTCAGCCTCCTGGTGATAGTGGACGGCAGTGATTCTTGAATGCAGACCTCGAATATTGGTGAGGTGCACTTTGTGGGGGTGTGCAGCCGCTGTTTAACGCCAGTATTCTTTCTTTTTCCTTTGCATTTTATAAAATAAAAGAGTGAATGGAATAGACGATAAGGAAGTGAGACGAGATTCCACGCTGCTAACCTACAGACACGCACTGAAAGTATAGCATCATTGGGGCACTAGTCTGGAGACTGCGGGGACGCCCGAGCCCCCTCGGAATGAACATCGGGCCCTCCCGCCTGGTCGCCAACCAGCACGATGGTGCATTCCGGGATTCGACAGTTGGCGATATTTCACCAATTTCAAAATCGTAATGTATCATTACGTACTTGTGCTTTATTGTAATGTAAAACGCACGAGTTTCTTTTTAATAAGGTAAAACGCACGGTTTATAAGATGCTCCGTCTAAAACGAACAGTACTTTTTTAAATCTTAGCAAAGAGTTTTTATATCAGGAAACTTCGGGGGATAAAATATAATAAATAAACATTTAATTCTTATATTTAATTAATTTTGACCACAAATTACATTAAAAATATATCACTTTATTAGTAATACTGGCTGTTTATGTGCCTTGGCCTTAAAAAAAAAGCGCTGATGCGCGCGCATCGCTAATTTGTGAACAAGTAAAAATTATTCCACTCGCTTTTTCTTTTCGCTGTATTGTTTTTATTTGAAAATTTCGTCAAGTAATGATGAATTTATTAATTCGACACCGCCAGAAGTCTCATAGGCAGCGAAAAAGGCTACTCTAAGCCTTTTATCAAAATTTCATCTTATGGAAAACAAGCAAAGATGCAAATTCATTTTCAGAAAGTGTGATTTAGCCTATTTCATGAAACATTCTCAAAAATATAAGTCAAGCTGATTGTGGTGCTACTATTCAATGCTAAAAAGCACTGTCAAAACAAAACATGGTATTGATATCAAGTCATACTCCAACTTGTGGCATTTCTAAAAAGACGCTCAAGTGGCCATGTGAGTAAAAAGTTGAAAGTATTTTCGGCTGACAATGTCAAGAAGTTCCTAAAAGAAGCTCCGGATTGCGAATATTTGGTCAGTTGTATTTCTTTACAATATAGGTGTTTTGTACGCTGTTTTTATCTCTTTTCAGGTTGTATTAATATTCGGCATAAATGGTGCATGTAGCCGTCAAGAGTTAGCAAACATCACAACTAATGATGTCGAGGACCATAGGCGGGTTCTTCTTATCTATGTCAAAAACCCAAAAATAAAATTCCAAGATCGTTCACAATACAGGACATAGTGAAGAAATACGAACTGCTTCGTTCAACAAAAGCGATGTCTAACAGATTTTATCAAATTTACCAAAATGGAAAATGCATTAGCCAACCCATTGGCATAATTAAATTTGGAGGAATGCCGTAACAAATTGCCACTTTCTTAAATTTGGATGATCCACATGATTACTAAGGGCACAGTTTCAGAAGGTCCTCGGCAACATTCTTGCCGATTCAGGTGAGAACTTATTGACACTAAAACGCCACGGAGGGTGGCGGTCGAACAGTGTAGCCGAGGGCTACATGAGACGATGAGAAATAAAGAAGAAATTAGCTCCCGCATTACAAGGAATATAAATTTGGAGCCAAGTGTTGACTCTCGACCATCTACGAGCACAAACGCGAACATTCCACCATCGTCGCCGCCATCGCAGCCGCCTCCGTCGCCGCCACCGACTGCAGAACTCTGTGGTCTCGTTTCTCCTACTTGCACTCAAGAGAGTGAGAGAGACTGGTGAAATTGTAACTAATAATAATAACTTGACAACATTAAAAATGCCAACTGGCAACGTAATAATAAATTTTACAAATAAAAAAAAAAAACATCTTCTTTAACAAGTAATTAAAGATTTATTCGTTTAAGAAAGTATGAGTTTTATTTATTTCCTCACAAATATGTTATAAAACGTCGTATGACATACGTGCGTTTTGATAATTACAGCCTCTGTTTCCTTGTAGCCCTCGCCTAAGGGGCTTGCAATATCGCCTCGGCTGCAATTTTCAACTTACCCCACTTATAGCATAATGTACTATTATACATCAGAATAACACTTTGGCTATAATTTATAAAGATACCACGCGGGTTGAGGAGCGGGCGGCAGCTAGTAAGTTTATATTATTTTATCTTTACAATTTTTTTTTATTTGACTGATATAAATCAAGATAATTATGTGCCTAATGTAAAATAATTATCTCTAAGGTCTTGTACACACCGAGACCGACGCTACGCTACGCGCACTAAGTAGCGAAAGCGAATTTAACTAACTACACAAAATTCATTCTAAATCATTAGGTATCGGAAAAAAAGTCTCATAACACGGTTTCTAAAGACTTGGATTAAAATTTACTTAAAAGTCATTTTTCTACTTCGCCCGTATTGGATAGGGCCACCAAAGCTATTATACTACGCTAAGTAATCATTCTTACACTTGACATCATAAACATAGCCACAAAGTTCTATACAAGCCTTTATAGCTCTACACCAGACTCTGTGGAAAATACAGAACAAGATCAACTAAAGAACACATTGACTGTACAAAATTTTACTGAAACTGAAATCCTAGTGAAAATTAATAATTTAAAACCAGATAAGAGCCCAGGACCGGACAGTATGAGTAATGAGTGCATCAAGCTCGGTAGAACACTCTTATTAACACCTCTTACAATACTTTTCAATAAAATATTGGAATAAGAAATTGTGCCAGAGCAGTGGACAGAATCGGAAATCATCTTACTATATAAAAAGGGCGATCCCAAAGATATTGGAAATTACCGTCCGATAAGTTTAATGTCTTGCTTGTACAAACTCTTTGCATCCTGTTTACTACAAAGAATATCCCCTCAAATAGACTCATGTCAACCCATGGAACAAGCGGGTTTCAGAAGTGGATTTAGCACAACAGACCATATTCACACCGTAGACCAGGTCATCGAAAAGTATGTGTAATTTAGAAAACCGCTCTACATAGCTTTTGTTGACTATAAGAAAGCTTTCGACTCTATCTCTCATAACAGCATCTGGGAAGCACTAAACAAACAAAATATAAACGCAAAGTATATAAATATTATCAAAAACATATATGTTAATTGTACGAGTAGAGTCAGGCTAGATAGAGTGGGCGCCAGGATCAGCATTAACAGAGGAGTAAGACAAGGCGACCCTATATCACCGAAGCTATTTATAGCTGTCCTACAAAATGTAATGGAAGACTTACCGTGGTCAAAGCAAGGAATTAATGTGAATGGAAAATATCTAAGCCACCTGCGATTTGCAGACGATATCGTCGTGTTCTCTGAAAGTCCATATAAGCTTAACACAATTATTAACGAACTTCAGTCTGCTAGTGTTCATGTAGGCCTGGAAATGAACTTAGAAAAAACAAAAACCATGACTAACAGCGAGATGACGCCAGTACTGGTTAACGAAGTGCCACTCGAGTACGTCGAGAGCTACACTTACCTTGGAAAACAAATTTCATTTAGAAAAGACCGAAACTTGGAGGAAATAGACAGGAGAGTAGCTATTACATGGAGAAAGTACTGGGCACAAAAGGAGATTCTCAAATCGCAACTACCGATTAAATTGAAAAGGATAATTTTGGATACAACAATTTTACCCTGTCTAACTTATGGCTGCCAAACGTGGATTTATGATCACAAGGCAAGACACAAAATACAGACAACACAGAGGGCAATGGAAAGGAGCTGTTTAAATATAAAGCTGAGAGATAGAGTAAGAAACATAAACATTCGGCAAATAACCAAGGTAAAGGATGCTCTACACTTTTCTCAAAGTCTCAAATGGAGATGGGCTGGCCATGTTGGAAGATATGGGGACAATCGATGGACAATTAACACCACAAAGTGGAAAGGACCGCATGGCGTGAGAAGTAGAGGTTGCCCGGGCGCTCGGTGGCAGGACGAGATAGTATCCAAAGCAGGAAGAGACTGGATGACCACTGCTAAAGATAGGGAAAAATGGAATTGTTTGGAGGAGGCTTTTACCTTGAGGGGGTCCACATTAGAAGGAGATTGATTTGCATGAGGAATATATTTATTATGGTTGCTTAGAAATATAATTATTAAATATGAAATTAATTAATTAATGCTATGTAATTATTGTGGATTCAAATAAAGCTATTTTATTATTATTATTATAAGTAATCATTCAAACCTTCCGTTACCTGATTTTTCCCCGTTTGTCATAAATCAATTTACTGCTTGTGATGTTAAAAAGATTATTGTATCAATTACTTCCGACGCTGTTGGTAGTGACTTTTTAAGTTTCTTTTTTTGTTTTTTTATTTAAATTAAACTTGTCTTGGATTAACCCGCACTGGGCCAGCGTGGTGGATTACGGCCCATACCTTCTCACATAGTGGAGGCCTGTATCCCAGCAGTGGGATCATTATTAGGCTGATGTGTGTGTGTGTGTGTCTTGGATTGATCGCGTCTGCTGTCCGTCGTGCACAACCACCTTCAGCTGCCTGGATTTTAACGAGGCCAATGATAGAGCTGAAGATTTTGGGGGAGACCTGTTCCTAGTAGTGGGACGCTAGAGTTGTACACATACTAGTCGGTCAAAATTTAATAAGTCATTCGACACGAAAAGAAGAAGATCGCTATCTTTTATGGGACTTTTTGGTCTCGCACGGGGTTCTTTTTAGTGTGCCTTACCCAAAGATATTCTTTTTACGGTTTCATGTCCGTCTGTCTGTCGTCTGTCACACAATTTTGATCAGATTTTTCTAACTTGTTTTTGACCCATGAACTTGAAAATTGGTGACAATGTTTTGTAGATGTTGAATGCCCATGTTACACCTTCTTCGAAGTTGTGGATGACTATGTCTACCTGGGACAAACGATCCAGTTGGGTAGGGCCAACTTCGAGAAAGAGGTCAACCGTCGAATCCGACTCGGCTGGGCAGCGTTCGGGAAGTTGCGCGGTATCTTCTCATCCAACTTACCACAGTGTCTTAAGACGAAAGTCTATGACCAGTACCTGTTACCAGTGATCCTATACCTATGGCTCTGAGACGTGGTCGCTCACAATGGGCCTCATCAGAAAGCTTACAGTCACCCAAAGGGCAATGGAGAGGGCTATGCTCGGAGTTTCCTTGCTTGATCGAATCAGAAATGTAGAGATCCGCAAAAGAACCAGGGTTACCGACATAGCTCGAAGAATTGCCAAACTTAAGTGGCAGTGGGCAAGACACATTGCTCGCAGAACGGATGGCCGATGGGGAAAAAAGGTTCTGGAGTGGCGACCGCGAACCGGAAGACGTAGCGTTGGAAGGCCTCTCACCAGGTGGACCGATGACTTGGTGAAGGTTGCGGGGATCCGCTGGATGCGGGACGCACGACTATGTCCAGCAGTGGACGTCTTTCGGCTGATATGATAATGATGATATTTTACTAACAAATACCAATATATTGATAACTCAGATTTTTCTTTGGTACGGAACCCTAAATGTGCGCACATGGCCGGTTTTTAAATAAATGTTAAAAAAATATACCTCGTGTTGCCTGTGCATGTCACAAAGTATATATATTTTTTTCTTTATCTATCTATCTTAAGAAGTGCCTGCAGTGCAGCGTCTCAGAGTACACAGTGTGAACTAACCCTAAGTGCAAAAACACAATAATTATACATGTTTGGATATTTAATGAGTTTAAGAATGGTTTATAAACATTAAACATTCGCTTGACTCTCCTGGCGCGAAGCACTCGTGTTGACAATATTGACAATATGTAAGTGGGAATTTATTATTAGTGTAGTGCTGTGTTTTTTTTTTAATTTATGTATCGTTAGGATCGCGTTTGACCGCCATCTCGCCTGATGGTAAGCGATGATGTGGTCGACGGTGAAGCACGCTTGCCTAGAAGTAACCTATTCACTCTTGACTTAAAGACCCCAAGGTTGTAGCTATCAGGAAACAAATATTCTGGCAGGGAATTTGTGTATACTGGTAAGATTGGAGGCGGTTAAACATAATTATATAAATATCACTGGCACTTCCTTTAAAAAATATAAGGCCCTTTACCGATTGTGTCGGATTGGCGGTCCGTTGGATTATGAGAGTGCATTCACTAAACAAGCTGGCAACTCCATCAAGTGAATTCTCAGATTGACTTGCCAGTCCATAAAGTTATTCTAAACCTTGCTAGTACCTCTTATGTCGATGACATCCGCGTGATAGACGCAAACAGGCAGACGTACTGTAGTGAGGTTCGGTGGATATGCCATGACCCGTATTGTGGTTCTATAGAGCAGTTAGTGTGTCACTATACAGGTTGTAACGGAAAGGTGCGATCTTATTTCAAGGTTGCCCTAGTTGACAACACAAACTATTTTTCATCCCACCATCTCGGAAAGAGTATTTTTAATCTTCAATATCTGACTGGAAAAGCCGTTTTTATTCACTAAAGGATAAAGTAAATTGAATTTAGAACATCGTGTGCACTAAGTTTGTGAATTAAAAAAAACATTAAACCTATTTACTGCTACCTCTATGGTGCCGAATATATCATACAACTTTTTTTTAATTTGTTAAAAACTCAGACTCGGAACCTTCTTGGTGTTCTTTTTTCAATTTGCTTTGTACGCGGTTCTAACCATCTCCCTCTCTCTCCAACATTCACGCCAAGGGAATCTGATGAATCGGTACAACTATTAAGTATGACAGATAGTTTACCGAAAAACAGTACACAAGTGACTAACACCAATATTACAGTACCAAACAAAAATATTACACTCACTTTAAATAACTGTAGCAACGTTACTTTAAAATTTTCTTAATTATACCTTAGTATTATTTTGTTATAATTTAAAGATTATTCTGTAATACTTACCTGTCATAATGTAGTAATTAATACCTAAACTGAAATAAAAGTGTACCTATCTTGTGATTGTAAACGTTTTTTTTTTGCATTTAGTCATTTCCTCGCTGAGGTGGAATGAAAAGTTACGTGTTGCACTCGAGTGCAAAGATTTTTCACCACGTGCTCTTTTGATTCCCTCGCTAACGCTCAGGATTTTAATTTTGAATCACTCGCTGCGCTCGTGATTCAATTTTAGAATCCTTCGCTTGCTCGGTCATCAAAATTGAACACGCGGTTAAAAAGCAACTTTGCACTCTTGTATAACAAATAACTATTGTGCGCGGTATTAAAATGCTATTTGATTAGTAGCTTCTTACATACTTTCAGTAAGAAGCTAGTTCGCGTACGAATACACACTTTTGGAAATTTGTAGCGAAATGGACGATGATTTAGGACGAAAACGAGCCCGCGAAATTTTATAAAAGACCTTTGGGAATATCATCATCATCATCATCATATCAGCCGAAAGACGTCCACTGCTGGACATAGGCCTCCCCCAAGCATCGCCACAATGACCGGGGAAATGGCATATGGATATCAGAAAAAAACACTAAATGTATCTGCTCAAAATTAAATTATTTGCATTTTTTAACTACTAATCTATCCCTGTATGGTGACTGTTTTACAATTTTCTGTCCACTTATGGTATTTATTTGCACATAAAAACGCGTTAAAATTATTGTTGAAATATGAAACTAGACTCTTATAACGTTCAAATATATATATGTTGCATCAAGGCTGGCTGATAGATGGAAACCATTGGGAAGTCAGGATGTATTCCCTTGACATCGTGTGGGGGCAGGTCGGTGGGTACGTACGTAAAAATGAAATCACACAAGTTATTCGATACACTGGGTTTATACAAATAGTCACAACTTACAGTTACAATCTTGCTTATTATTATGTCGGATCGACACTGATTCTACGACGTGTTAGCTCTAAGGCTGTCAGTACTCAACTGCTATATTCTGCTGTCCCCGCCACGCAAGCGGTAAGAAAAAGCGCGCCAATGCGTAGTTGTTCTTGCTTTGCCGCCAGATGGCGTGCTTGCGATTTGTTTTGACGTCCGTACTATTGACAAGAAACGACATATATATTTTAACTTTTTTTCCATACAGGGCTAGATAATAAATAATAAACAAAATAAAAATCATTTATTTCAGACAAAAAAGTTCATATACAAGGCAAGGTTGTTATATAGTAACAAGAATAATGAGACAAATTGATATAATTTTTTGTTTGAACGTAAATCGTCAAACAGTGGTGTAATCGCCAGACTACGTTTGTATGGAAGAATAATCGACTAGGGCAGGGGTTCCCAAACTTATTTTGTCTACTGCCCACTTTGAGAATAAATTATTTTTTAGCGCCCTCATTTTTTCACCTACTCAAAAACCACTATAACTTCAAATTAAGTTAATCAATTATTGTGAGCTATATTAGCGGAGATTATACTTTAATTCTAAACGAGACTTTTAATGAACGAGATTCATACAGGAATGCACAATTCGGGTTATTTAACAAAAACTTGTTAAAACATGATTGCCCGCGATTGTCCATGTTCATTTTAAGACCCACTCTTTCGGAAGCTCTACTGAGGTCATCGAGCATTTTACTGAGGCTCTCCATGGTCTCAGCCATGACCACTATGTCGTCGGCAAACCGAAGGTGAGTGATGTACTCGCCATTAACGTTGATGCCAAGCCCCTTCCAGTCCAGAATCTTGAAGACGTCCTCCAACGCAGCAGTGAACAGTTTCGGAGAAATGACGTCTCCCTGTCTTACGCCGCGCTGGAGAAGGATTGGTTTCGAGGTCTGATCCTGAAGACGAACTGACATGGTGGCTTTTTTGTACAGACACTTCAACACCTCAATGTACCGGTAGTCGATCTGGCACCGTTGGAGAGAGGCAGGTTATACTCTTCGGTCTTCTGTATAACCTGCCGCAGCGTATCTATGTGGTCTACGGTGCCTAAGCCTTTTCGGAATCCGGCTCGTTCGGGAGGCTGGAAATCGTCAAACCTGCGCGCGAGATGATTCGTGATGACTCTTGAAAACAACTTGTAAACATGGCTAAGAAGCGAGATGGGCCTATAGTTCTTCAGCCGGGCATTGTCGCCCTTTTTGAAGAAGAGTACCACCACACCCCTGCACCATGCCTGTGCCGTTTTGCCTTCGAGTATGACGGAATCAAACAGCTTCTGAAGGGCCTTGAGGACCGGTTTTCCACCTGCCTTCAGGAGTTCAGCCGTGATTCCGTCATCACCCGGCGCCTTGTTGTTATTAAGCTGTTTCAGAGCCATCCTAATCTCGTACAGGCTGACGTCTGGGATATCTTCGGTATAGTGTCGGGTCAATCTAGCTCTTGGGTCGTTTGCTAGACTCGCAACGGGTTTGCTGATTGATGTGTACAACTGTCCATAGAATGTCTCGATCTCCCTCAGAAGCTCCGGTGTGGCGGATACGATCCTGCCATTGTCGGTCTTCAGTTTCGTGAGCTGGCTCTGCCCAATAGCCAGATCCCTTGGAAAAACCTTGGAGCCTTTATTTCACTCAATCGCGTCTTTATTACGCTCGGTATTAAAGCGGCGGAGGTCTCTTTTCAAGGATTTAGAGATCTGTCTATTGATCTGCCGGTATTTGCACGCCTCATCTGAAGACTGCAGGATCATCCCCAGCTTTTCCTTCATAAGCTTGAGGGTATGATCAGAGAGCTTTTTGTTTCTATCTGTACGACGGGTCTTGAAAAACTTAGACCCGACTGTATGGACAGCTTCCACGAACCCGTCGCTGTATTCGTCCACGGAGCTCCCTAGGCACTCGAAACGATTCTGGAGTTCGAGCTGAAAGCTCTCGGGGTTTTGGACCTGGATCTGTGCTGGACGGAGCGTGGACTTCATCAGTCGAGACCTTTCAAGCTTAATATTAATGTTCAATGTGCCTCTTACCATGCGGTGATCGCTCCCGGTTTTTACCGAATTGATCACAGAGACATCATTGAACATTTGCTTCTTGGTTGACATGATGACGTCGATCTCATTTTTTGTTGCACCATCGGGGCTCTGCCAGGTCCACTTCCTGTGTTCACGCTTTTTGAAGAAGGAGTTCATCATATAGAGGCCCTCCTTCTCCATAAAACTGGCTAGTAGGTGACCCCGGTGGTTCCGTCGTCCAACTCCAAATTGCCCCGCTTGCAGCTCATCCCGTTCCATCATCGGACTACAAGACGTACGGCGATGCGTCATCGATACATGGTGGACATCCCACCCATACGCACCAAACGTTTTGGGAACACTTTTATTATACGAACAGCAAAAGAGTGGAATTCCCTGCCTGAGTCTGTGTTTCCCGATAGCTACAACCTGGGAGTCTTTTAGTCAAGAGTGAATAGGTTACTTCTAGGCAAACGTGCTCCATCGTCGACCACATCATCGCTTACCATCAGGTGAGATAGTGGTCAAACGCAAACCTATTACATATAAAAAAAAAAAAAACTTCTTCTCGTTTGCCCAGTTTCGCGTTGATATCCCCCATGACAACGGTGAAGTGAGTTTTGAAACCATGCATGGCTCTGGAGATATCCTCATACATGGTCTCTACCTCGTCGTCGGGGTGTGCCGAGGTTGGGGCGTAGACCTGTATAGCCTTCAGCGAATATCTAGAGGATATTCTGAGTATAAGGTACGCCACGCTGGTCGACACACTCTCGATCTTCACCACGTTGTTTACAAGGGACTTGTGGACGATAAACCCGACACCACCCTGGGACTGCCGGTCACCCTCTCGGAAATAGAGCAGGTTACCGGATTTGAGGATTATCGAGTCCTCCTCCTCTCTTCGGACTTCAGATAACCCTATAATACTCCATCGCAACCTGCTCAATTCCTCTTCGAGCTCGGTGATCTTCTCGTCGGTCCGAAGTGTGCGCGTGTTGTACGTTTCCAGGTCCAGTCGTCGGTGATTGTTGGGGTAGCCGGATCTCGTCCGGAGATTCTTAGCACCCCTTGCCATGCCGTAACCTCGACCGCTACCGTAGTCGAGGGTCGGCAGGCTGCCGGGCAATAGGGGCCATTTTTTATTTATGCTATTCATAGGGGGGGGTTTTGCCATAATCGCCACGCTTGGTAGGCGGGTTGGCGATCGCAGTATGGTTGTTATAGAAGCACAGAGAACACTGCTGCCCATTCTCTGGTTTGTCCCTTAGTCGCCTCTTACGACACCCACGGGAAGACATGGGATAGTGAAATTCTTAACGTCCGGCACCATACGGAACGAATTACGAATACTATCCGATCATCTGGATATCCCACACATATGAATAAAACGTTATGGAAATAATTTCATTGTGCGTACAGGTAAGGAGTGGTATAAAAGTTCTGGAGTCTTTGTTTCCTGATAGCTACAACCTTAGGGTTTTTAAGTCAACAGTGAATAAGTTACTTAAAGCCAAGCGTGTTTCAACTTTGACCAAATCATCGCTTAACATCAGGTGAGATATTGGGCAAACGTTTTTTTATTACATTTTTTATTTTAGTAATAACCACCAACAATCATGACTAGAAGAGCTTTCGAGTCAGTGCAAATGTATATGAGTGAGGTAGGAGCTCACGTAGTGGCGAAGACAGGGATCCCTTCAGACAGACATCACATCGGTAAACTCGTACTACACAGCTTGCAAGAAGACCCTGATTTTGTTATGCAGGTAATTTACTTTCAGCTCATAATTTTATTCAACTAGGTGTTCAATATCCTACAAGTACCAAGTAACATGTTGTTGTAGGTTATTCAGGGTCAGATTAAATTAGCTATAATCGCCTCAAATGTGATATCGATAACTTATGACGATAAAAAATATATGGCCGTATTTAATATATCAGAGCTCTTTAGAGTTGCTAATTTAAATTCAACACCTTTATTTATAAAAATCTGGTTTCATTCTGTATTCTTTATAGCCCTCAAATTTTATTTTTATGAATTAAAAATTCTCTTAGAGATTTGGAATTTAGAATCTTCTTGTAACAGCTGACCACAGGTTTTAGGTGGTAGGATTTTACGGTGAAGTAAAACATCGCAAGGAAACCGTCCTAGTACTAAATATATTTTTCCAATTACAATAAACTTTTTTTTAAAGAATCTTTTTAGCTTACCACGCATTTGTTATCCAAACCTAACGTGTATGCAAAATTGCATCTTGATCCGCTGTGGACAATTACTTTAAAATTCAGTTGCAAGATTTGACCCAAACATCTGAATTGCAAGTTAATAAAAAAGTAAAATTCGAAGACGTGAAGCGGGGTGGATAACTGGCCCATTCCCTCTCACGAGGAGGCCTGTGTCCCAGCAGTGGGACATTATAGCCTGATTATGCTATCTTGTTGTCTCTCTTGTAGTCCAGCCAGTTCCTAAAACCACTATCTGATTAGAGAAATTGCGTTAATTCATAAATTATTTTATTCAACAGATCGATGGAGGAACAGGGCAATCTGAAACCAATGGTTCAGTTTTAGATAGGAGCATCCGATGCGCAGTCTCTCTCACGAATTTGGGACTGAAGAAGGGCGATGTCATGGTACTGATGGCACCCAATCACATAGATTTCTGCATACCACACTACGCAGCGTTGTATCTTGGTATTATGGTGGCATCTATCGATGCTACTTTGGGAACCAGTGAGTTTATTTTTGTCCGTCTTATTTTGGGTTTACTGCTAATGATAAGCATAAAATATATTCCCATAATTTACATTGGCATAATGATCATTACGCATAATTTTAGTAGGCATAAATGCTTTGCCATAATGTATATTACCATAAATACTGTTAACATAATAATAATGTTGCATAATCTTATAAAGCATAATGTTATAAACGCATGTTCGCGGCTCAAGGGTGGCTCAAGAGTCACCCCGTCGCACCTTAACCTAATTAATTTGTGTCGTTATATCAAATATATTTTATTAGATTTTAAGCTTGGGTAAAACAATTTTCAATCGATTCAAATCAATATTAAAATTTTTGATATTTTGAAAATTTACATTTTACCTGTCGGTATTTTAATTATCGACGTTCAAATAATATGTAAGAAAATTATTACATATTTGAACGTCGAAATACCCATAAAATTATTATGACGAATAAATATTATGCCTTAAATATTTATGCAACTCCAAATTATGGCAAAACAAATTAGACCAAATGACAGTTATGCTAATCTTTGCATTATGCCAAAGTATTATTATGCCGCAGTATTATTATGGTGATAAAAGTTATGCGAAAACGTTATGCCAAACAACATAATGCCTAAAAAATTATGCCAAGAGGGGGGTTCCCCTTATTTTACAGCTGGGTATAGGTTATTTTTTTACTCATATCAATATCTAGCAGAAAACTGGAAGAGCAAATTTTTAGAAATTCTCTTTATAGCGCTTTACACTCCTCTTTTCGATCGTAACAAAAGTCCACCGGTACGGCACAGGCACATTTTGCTAAGAAAAAAATCATAGATCCAACTAACTAACCCATAATAATAATTTATATTCTATTATACGTTTCAGACGAACTGAGAGATTTATTCCACACAAACCACCCAAATATAATATTCTGTCAAAGCGAAAAGACGGTAGACATTGAGAAGGGGTTAGAAATGTCAAAAGTAGATGCTAAAATTGTGACCTTTGACAAGAATAGTAAACATACTACATTAGCGAACCTACTAGAAGGAAGGAAGGAAGATGAGAAAGCAATTCTAAATTTCAAGTAAGTTCTTTCCGAAAATCTGATGTTCTGGCAACCATAAGGCTCACAAACTTCTATGGAATAACTGAATCTTTAATCACTTGCAGACCAACAGACTTGGATCCAGAGGAGATAGTAGCGTACCTGACTTCGACCAGTGGAACAACGGGAGTACCAAAGACGGCCATGCTTACGCACAGGAACTTGGCTACTGGACCTCCGTATTTGTGGTGAGAACCCCTCGCCTCCTTTTTTCTCGAAGAGGAAATCCTCATGTACAATTAACGTATCCGTGGGATACCTAACGCTTCCGTTCGATACTTAACTTCACCGTCCCCTCTCCATGGGAGTAGTACAAACTAAGCGTTTTTTTTACCATAATATTATTTTCTGTTCAGGGCAAGTTTCAACAAGTTCCCGACCCCAACAAGGTTGGTGCTAGTGACCTCGCCAGCGCAGTGGCTGTCTGCTGGTTTTCACTACCTGTTTGCCCCGATCCTGAAGTACACGCGACTGCAGACATCATCAGCTGTCACTCCGGAACATTTTGCGGAACTAGTTAATATTTATAAGGTAGGGGACCAAAAATTCAGAGATATCAGACATCCACCAATCCGCATTGATTACGGGAGAAAAAATGAAAGATAGTTTACAAAATCCACATATCAGACTTAAACATCAAACAACCAGTACAACCAAAAGCCCGTAAAACATAAAAGGATTGTTTAAAACAAAGATATTAAAATAAAACAAATAGATAGAATATATAATAAATAGATAAGACTGATAGAACGACTCTTTATCTAGCTAGAGCGTTGGGCGTTTTTCCATCCTCTGCTTAGTTCATAATATATTTTGTTCAGAAAACAAACAATTGATAAAAAACCGGCCAAGTGCGTGTCGGACTTCGTACATTTATGGTTCCGTACCGAACCGCAAAATCAAGTTGGTTGTAATAGGATAACTGAGGGCATTTCTCAATATATTGGTATTTTTTTGTAAAATATACGTAATAATAAACATTATCACCAATTTTCAAGTTCAAGTTTCAAATGGGAAATAAAAAACATCTTCGGCACAAAATTTTTTAAAAAAAGCTGACTTTGGTGGCTTCTCATTCCTTTGTTTGCTAATATTTTCTATAACAAGAATACAGTATTTATCTGCTCAACGAGCTCTAATATCCCAATAGCAGGTCATTTTTTTTTGTGCCCCCCTTAATGTTTTATCCAATTTGTATGGGTTTGGTTCAACAAGATGCTTATACTGTGAAAATTTGAAGACTGTAGCTCCAACTGTTTCGCTGTAAAACCTGTATGACAGACGACAGACAGATTGACAGACACTTGAGTGACAGCAAAAGGGCTCCGCTTGTAGGTACCCTTCGGGTACAGAACCCTAACAAGTAAAAAAAATGTTTATTCCACGACGTTATATCTTGATTTATAAAACGTTAATAAGGAACTAATTGCATTAAACGTTGCCGTCGACTGAAACGAAACGACGTGTGTCGTGTCACGCCGTCGCACGTCGTGGGTTCGAACCCAGGCAGGCGCTTTACTTTATGTTAATTATTTCATAACCACTGGTTTAAAAACGTTGAAGGATAACATCATGAGGAAACCGGCCTAAAACCATAAATGCTAAGACCTGTGACATCCACCAACACGTACTGGGCATGCGTGGTGGATCCTTCTCTCACAGAGTGGAGGCCAGTGTCCCAGCAGTGGAAGCATTAAAACACTGATGATGATCAACAAAACAACATTAACAAAAAAAAACTTTTTTGCAAAAAAATACTACCGACTTCCAAATGAAAAACTACAAAGTGAAAAATAACTTAATTATTGGCAGTCGGTGTCTTTCTTAGGCACCATTTTTCTGTGATATGGACACCGACCTATTTTTCGCTTTTTAGTTTTAACTACCTAATAGGCAAGTTGTTTAGTAAGGTCCCTATAACGCCAGAATAGATTACCCGAATAACATTTATACTGTGGTGTTAGCCTCTTGCACCAATAGCGAGAGTCGAATGTCAGAGCAACGCTTGGAAAACAGAATAAAATTCGAACCGGTTAACGTCCAAGTAAATAGGAAACGTTTCCTTTTGGTTTAGTTCTACCTTTAACCACAATTAAACGGTTTTAGGCAACAAAAGTTCGTAAATAGGTTTTGTGAATTTAACTGGTTACGAACGGTTTTTGACGCCTACCTTCAATCGCCAACCACAGTGCTGAAATACAAAAATAAAGTTAATTAAAAAAATCTAAAAACCCGACTGCTTAAAAAGCGAACTAAAAAGACGTAAACAAGGAGAAAATCATGCTGAGCAGTCGGAGGATATATATTCGCGATTTGGCTGACCAAAACCAGATGTATTCTCCGACTGCACAGCATGATTTTCTCCTTGTTTACGTCTTTTTAGTTCGCTTTTTAAGCAGTCGGGTTTTTAGATTTTTTTTATTAACTTTTTTTATTTACAACTTTTTAGTTATTTTTTTCGGATTTGGTTCATTTAAACATAAGTGTTATATATTTTTAAAATCACCTCTTAAAATCCTTTATTTTGATACCCCACACGATGGGTTAGGAAGAAAAAAAAAATTGGTCCCCCACAATATGGCGCCCAAAATCCGCCATTTTTATATTGTCCAACTTTAATGTAGCCTATGACACTCGCAGGGTTAAGACGAGTCGATTGACGTATGAATCATCAAAATCGGCCTACGCGTTTGGTCTCTGGAACGCCATATAAGAACAAACATACATACATACATACTTACATAGACTGATAAACACATTACCCTCCTTCGGCAGTCGGGTAAAAAAACGTTTCAATTTTAGGTGCGCGCCCCGCCTAAAGCGGTTTATTAGGGTTTTCAATAATGCTATTTTAACGTTTAGTCTCCAAACAAAATAAACCGATAAAACAGATTATAACATTAACCGGTTATTTTTAAACTGGTGCCGTGCCTTGCTTCATAGTGACGTGACAGCGCTAGGTGCACACTTATTTTGACCGAGCACTATACTGCTCGTACTGTACTGTCCATCTGTTGTATACAATAGATTGTTTTTCTTTTTCAGCCTACCTACATCCTTACTAGCCCCACAATGATGACCACTATGATGTCCAGTGCTAAATGTGACTTCACCTGTTTTGAATCTGTCGCGTTAGGAGGCAGCGCAGTCACGCAGGAGGTCGTTAATAAAGTGAAGGTAATCTTCTGAATCCTTATACTTTATTATTTACTTAAAATTTAAGCAAACTTTATTTTATATAAATTAAACTTTAATAAAAAACATTTTTACTAAAAATAAAGCGACTTACTACTGCAACACATAACTAACTTTCACCGACTTTCGAAATTATAGTTATTTTTGGACTTTTTAGTGTTTTTCTTTAGAAGTCGGTAAATTTCTTGTGAAAACGTTTTTATTTTTGTAACCCATCACTAAAGAGTGAGCATGTTCCATAGTAAGGATACCTAAAGGATTGACAAAATACCCAAAATAAATTAATATACATGTCGGGTTAAGTTCAGACATCCGGAGTGCAACTCAGACATGGTCATAAAGGAATTTATTTTAGTTGAACAATCAGTTATCTTAACCTAGAAAATAGAGAGTTAAATCCAATTAATTAAATAAGTAATAATTGCAGTGAAGGCGGTCACATAGGGCAGTACTGGCAGTGTTCCATGCACCCACCGCAATAAGGATAGTACTACTTGTCGGAGACAATGTTCCACATCCAAATAGGATAGTACTACTTGTTGGAGACAATGTTCCACATGCAAATACTGGGCAGTACTGACTGTCGAGAGACAGTGGTCCGTGCACCAAGACGCATCCATTCGAAATGCGTACCAACTGAACAGTTCGGCTCCCTATAAAGGCGATCACCAGTGGGGGGGTAAACGTCACATTATTTTACTCGATTTAACTTCAAGTCTTTTATGCCAAATGACAGATAGTGAATGATTTGTCCAAGATGCATCTGGTGCACGTTCCACTAGCGCCATGAAGTCGCCGTCTCTCACAGCTGATAAATCATATGGCTGCCGTCATACACATTCATGCTGTTTATACCTGAGAAGTTCGATTGTATGTTCCATATCATGCAAACTGCTGAACTGATTTCGATGAAACTTGCATTGTTCCATAAGTTGAGAGATAAAAACAGAATTATCACAATCCGATAAGTAGTTTCAAAGAAATGCGTGGACAAACACACATACATAGATACATCTGTATGTATGTGTATGTTGTGTACATACAAACGAACATATATACATGTCGCATCAAGGCTGGCCGATAGATGTAAACCATCGGGAAGTCAGGATGTATTCCTTTAGGTTAAGACATCGTGTGTGGGCAGGTCGGTGGGTACAATCGTGCAAATGAAATCACATAAATTATTCGATACACTGGGTTTATTCAAATATTCACAGTTACAATCTTGCTTATTAATATTACGGATCGACACTGATTCTACGACGTGTTAGCTCTAAGGCTGTCAGTACTCAATTGCCATATTCTACTATCCCCACCACGCAAGTGGTTAGAGAAAGCGCGCCAAAGCGTTGTTCTTGCTTTGCCGACAGATGGCGTGCTTGCGATTTGTTTTGACGTCCGTACTATTGACTAAACCCGACATACACTTTTGAAATTTGGCACAAATGTTTAGAAGCCCATATAGAGATAATATTGAGCAAATCCAACAATATTACATACATATGTGTCGAATAGATTACGTCCTTCTTTTTGAAGTTGTAAATAAAACCACTAATTAGCAAGTGGCTAAGCTCTGGTGGCCTGGATTAGGACATAGGATACTTGCCCGGTAGTACAGTTACGTAAGAAAAACTAGACTTTCATGCAGGTGAAATTGCTGACAATAGCTAGTTATTATTTTATATATAAGAAGAAGAAAGACGAAGAGAGTTTAGTAGAGTATCTGCCGCCCGCACTTACTTAAAAAGTTTTGATTCCAATTTTTACTTGTCTGTGGCATGTGCCCGCTTTAGCTCATGCGCGGTTCATGCGGTGATTTTGGCGCCATTCATATGTTTTGCTGTACTGATTTTTTCTTACTCTCTTGACTTTTTCTATTATTTAGTAGGTTCAATCCCAATGTATGTACATATAAATACATATGTACATTAAAACATTCGTGTGAAACTATTAAAAACCTCGCCTAACACATACTCATGTTTTAATACCCCGTATTATGCAACAGTTTCATAAACTACTATATTGTCACAGAAACTGACATACCTACCTATAAATAAAGAGCTTAAAGTAAAAGCCTTTAAGATAGTATTAGTAGGAGGTACTTAAATTATGTTAGTGAAGTATTAAGATAAAGATACAAAATTATAAAAAATTATGTTACGGACCGAATGTAAACTCTCTTTCTCTCTTCCTGAAACCTACAACCTTTTGGTCAAGAGTGAATATGTTACTTCCAGGCAAGCGTGCTTCATCGTGGACAGCATTATCACTTACCATTAGGTGAGGTAGACCCCAACAGCGAGCGAAAAAAAATGCTGTGCATGTCGTGAGTTCGTGACTGTGGCAAGAATGCTACCACTCAGCATGATGCTATGCCCTGAGGGACCAACACCAAGGCATTGATTTCCAGCGGTCGCCTAAGTTCATGAATTGTTTGTTGCAGCAACTAGCGAAAATAGATGACGTGTACATTTTGTATGGCATGAGTGAATTGAGCGGTCTGGCTTTCCAACACGACTACCCACCACCACCGAGGTCCTGCGGGAGACCAGTTGGTTCTATAGAAACAAAAGTAACTAATCATTTAACCTATATTTAACTGCCTCGTTAGTCTCGTGCTTGCAAGAGTCTTATCGTAGCCGTAGGTTCGATTCCTGTGTCGGGATAAGTGTTATTGGGTTTTTCTATCTGTAATTTCTCAATAGCAGCAGCCGTTTTAAACTTGTACCCGGTGGATAGCTATAGGCTCTTCCCCTATAACATGGGACTTACCGACTTCAACTTAACTGGCGATATGAAGGAACACCCCTGCCTAACCCTTCGGGGAATACAGGTTGATGTTATGTTTTATATTGTGCTACTGCTGGGCAAAAGACTCCCCATAGCCTGCCACTCTGCCCAGTGATTTGCTTTCTCCGGCCAATCTTCTTTGACCGGTTCTAAGTCGTTGGATCTGGCGTGAGATGTCTTTTGTGACCTTCCACGTTTCGCACCCGTAAAGGAGCACGGATTTTACATATGACCCGACATCGCTAATAGCAAAGAGGTCAATCTGGTTCTTGGTGACTCCATCGGGTGAGTTCCACGTGTAAGTGTACGCCATGTTTAAACAATGTTCATCCATTGGTCAGGTCGTGGTTCTGGCAAAATTCGACAAAATAAGCAACTTACCTGTAATAAATAGAGAATTTTCAAAACAAAAAGAGTACAAGTTCTGTTGGACAGCGAATGGAAACATTTCTTACGGAAAATTGAAGGTGCAAAACAAATTCTTGTCAAATCGGAACAAACTCTACGCAATCTAGAATTAGATACAAACCAATGACTACTTCTCATGCAAGTCAGTATCTAACAAATACTCAAAATTCAAAACGTAAGCTTTCTAACTTCTTTATATTATGCCTATTTAATAACCTTTTTGTAGCCTTTTCATGCAAAGTATTTTTAGTTCTTATACCTGTTAACCCCACAATTATTATTACTGTGCCCTATTATACACTAAACTCGCATTTGTACATACTTAATACACCTCAGTACCATACACACATTATTAAGACAACTTGTTTACACACTGCGCACTCAGCTGAAACCATAATTACGACACCACTTCAGTACCGCCTCCGAATACACCTGGCTTCTTCGTGTTGCGGCTTAAGTAACTCATCGAGACATATATTGATACACAAACTTATGTTTTCTAATGGCTAATCTAGCACAAGTTATTGATGAAATCGACATGTCAGCCTTCACAACTAGCCTAAAACTATATACTTTAGATGAATTTAGACGTCACCTAGGCGATACTCGAAATCAGTACTCGGTTGTAGTGCAAAATATACACAGTATCAGAAAGAACTTTGATGATTTCACTGTTCTCTTGAGCCGGCTAATTTTTACGCCTGATATAATTATATTAACAGAGTGCTGGCCTGACGATGGGCTTCCCCACTTCGAAATTAATAATTACGACTATCACTGTTCCAAAGATTACCTTAACCAAAACGATGCTATAGTCGTTTATACAAAGTCACCTCTCCGGGTTTCTGTCGTAGAACCACCCTGCAACGACTCGAACTGTTTGGTTGTCAATGTCAGTGACGAACTATCCCTGATAGCCATATATAGGTCACCATCATTTTATAACATTAATAACTTCTGTGAATCCTTGACAAAATTAATGGGATCATGTACGGCAAAAATTATGAGCTACACATAGAATAGAATTGAATAGAAGTATATTTCTCTCAAAAATGTACATTCTCGGTAAATAGTATCTATATTACAGGCACATTCAAACCTTTGTGAGAGCTGGAGTCTATTTGAGACCTGTATGATAGATATCCAGGCTCACACCCTTAAAATTACAATATTATGGTGCACTTACGTACTACAACAATTCTTAAAATTGAGAGGAAGAGATATACAAAAACAAAAGGAGATGTGCCATGTGTGTCTTTGGAGAGTTTTGTGTCCGTGAGTGCAATATTAGTCCTCACCCCAGCGCCCACGAAGGGCCCGGGCATGAGAACCTATTTGCCCGAGAGTGTGTGTGCGTGTCTGTGTGTCAAGGTATCAAGGTGAAACGTGCTCTAGGATTTAATTGAAGGTGAATATTACCGGTAGGCGAAATTATTGTAAAATACTTAGTATATCAGTCTCTGCATAATCCGATTTAAGTAGCCATATCGTTAATGTTTTCTTTTTATATTTTGATCTGCACATAGGGTATATAATTAATATTTTATTAGCCTTGTTAAAGACGTATCTACTGAGGAAAGGGAAACTTCGTTGGGCGCAGGACACATATCATCTACTACTTCGCCAGTATTAATTTTTACAGCGTTCAAATTAGTGTTACTTCGTAACAATATCAGTTCAAGTCTATTATTTATTACGACTTTTTTAAAATCTTCTGCGAAACCTAGGATGTTCCAAAGTGGTATAGACGCAGAAAATCTTCCTCCGTCGATATTAAATAAATAAATCCTTTATTTTAACTCTTCACAAAGGTTCACATCAGTATATACTTACATACTACATTTATATAATACCAACAAAAAAATAAATATTTTTTATGCCATCAATGTTCCAGTCCCAAGCATTAGACATTTTTATTCACTTTCGTTCATCGAAATGAGTGATTTCATAGTTGTTGTTATACCTGCATTTTTTATTTTATCAATCTCCACTCCATTTAGCTCATACCTAATGTCTTGGAACAAGTAGAGTAGAGCATCGTTCGTGAAATTGACACTAGTAGCTTTGTCCTTCGTATCTTTTTTGCTAACGATAATAGTTCCTTCCAAATATAAGGTGCTAGCTGATGGTAAAAAAAGTCCTGTTGGTTGATAGGTATGCGAATTTCATCGTTCCTGTTGAAACTTGTTACATAGGGCTTGTATAAATGAAATTCGATTGCTTCTATAGTGTTATCGTAAGTCGAAGCGGATAAAACGTCTAAGATTTTCATTTTAGCAATCCGATCGCTCTAAGGAATGCTTTATTGTATGTAGTTAATTTTATTTTCTTCTTTAAGATTGGTCTTATTTGATATGTAGCTCGAGCAGAACTGATATTTTTTACATGTTGAGACACATTTTTATTGTAGTCAATCATTTTTCTTCTAAGATGCAGATATACCTGAACTTCTTCACCGCGTAAATTGATTAATCGTTTGTTTATATCTAACAGTCTCTGCAGCTTATTTTGTTTTGATTGATTGGAAAGTATATTGCGTTCTTCGGGATTTCGATGATCCTGTATCCAGGTGGCACATAAAGTGAAAATTCGTGAATAATATGACTTGGTTCACCGTTTACATATGAACCGCTTACAATATCACATTCAATCCTGACAACGGTCGTAGGTAGAATGTTGACTGGAGACTGTGACACATGCCATTTATTTTCTTTCAAGATTTGTTTGTTAAAACCTAATAGTTTTCAAAAAGAGTCATCTTTGATAAAATTAATGTCTTTTGTAGAGAATAATGTAGTTTTTGAATTATTATTATTGCACCGTAGTTTGATTGCGGCATCTATTATTACAGATTTTAAATAATCGCCGATATCTTGCAATTCATAAGTGCCTGCGGCGTATTTCAATAACTTCAAGAACTTATTATTACTTTTATCAATGTTTGGAATAGAATTAAATGTTGAAAAGTGTAATAAAGCACACTCATACTCTCCATCTAGTTGCAGTGTAGTAGGATAGTTCGTAGTTAACACTGACGAGTCTCCAGTTATCGACAAAGTGAGTGACATCTTGCAGATGATTGAAATGAAAGAAAAGCATATATTTTATAATACATTTTTATTCCAAAAAGTCCACAAATAATTTAGACACAAATTACCACAATTGACTGCGTTAAATTTTTGATATCATATATAATTATAAAAACATTACAATTTTTGAAATATTGCATCAATTCTATTGGAGGTTTTAAATTTCCATAGCTATCAAAATATTTGCAGTGATTGTATACTTTAGCATAAGCTACCCAATGCGTTCCTTCGTTCTTAGAATCATCTAAATTAACGATACCACATTCAATTCGTTTCGGTTTTGCGAGGTAGTTGATCCTTCATGCAGATCCCACGAAAATATGGGATGTCTCTTGAATACTTTCGAATGTCTATATTAGTTAGAGGGCGATCAGGTAGCATATTTTTCAGTTTTTTGTAGATGTTATAAACAATCCTTTACCGCTTTTATACGGCTTAATGTATAAACCCTTGCCCAACACTAAAGCCTCCATAGCTTTATTATGTCGTTCTGTTTCTTGCAAATTGTTTTTGCTCGCTTTGTAATCATTGACGATTTTTGCAATGCCAGCTGCACCACCAGCTAAAGTTCCTCCTCCAGTCTTTGGTATGGGTATTACTCGGGGTTGGTTATGTTGGGGTATGTTTGGTAATAACTTTTTTGCGGTTTTGATGTATCTTCCAATGGTAGTCTTATCCACTTATAGTTTCCATTGAGACTAAAATATTTATATAAATTATTTTTTACAGTTCTAATCAGTCTCTCCACAATTGATGCTTTTTTAGCAGAAAACGATGAGTTGTGCTTTTTCATAAGCGTTTGAAATTTGATGTTATAAAATTCTGTTCCCATATCAGTTTGTATATTAACAGGTTAACGATGACTGTTAATCAATATTCGTTTAAATGCATCAGTAACATCAAGTTTATTTTTTGATTTTAACGGCTATGTCCAAGCATACTTTGAGAAGCAGTCAATTACAACTAAAATGTAATTATGACCTTTATTATATTTTCTCAAGGTCTGCATGTCCATTAGATCAGCTTGCCACAAGTCATCGATCAAAGTCAAAGTCAAAGTCAAAGTCAAAAGTACGTCTAAGGAAATTTCTTCGTGCTGCTTTATGTATTTCATTTACTATTTGTTGTTTTGTCATTTCTGAGATTTTCTAGTAATACCTCTGCTTTAGTATAAAACTTATCTTGCAAATGAGTTGAAACCTAAAGTACCCTTGCTTTTAAAGTAGCTGGAACCTTTTGCATCTTTTATCATTTGAGAACGCAATGTATCAATCAGATTATAAAATTCTTTATGCATATTAGCATTCAATAGATTTACATTATCCTTGTTCACAGCCAGATTATTTAAATCTTTTAACGTGTTAGCATTCAATCGATCTATGTAATCCTTTTTCATAGCATCGTCTGCTTCTACTGGCGATCTAATTCCTCTCAGTTTTGATGTTTTTAAATCAAAGTCTCCGTTTTCTGATTTTAATAATGCATTTTCATTAAACTCAAATAACTCTGATAAACGCATTCTTTTGTGAATGTAGTGTCCGAATTTGTCTACGTTCATGTTCAAGGTGTATTGTATCGAGAGGTTGATAGTAAAATAAACATATTTTAAAATATTTATTTATTTATAACTTCACTTCACTTCTTGTTTGAATGGCACCAGATGTGTATAATTTACACAATTCCGCCAATGTCAGGGTTATAGAGGATAAACGAAGGAGATTGATCGGTAAGAAGAAAATAGTTTTCTAATTGTCAAATTATGACGCTGATGGCCGGTGATAAATTTACCTAAAACAAACAAGAGACAACACTGTTATACCACACCGTGTTAGTATTATAAGTTAAAATATACTATAGGGACAACACAAAAATAATATCACAGTTTAATTTTGTTAATCGTAATAAATCGGGACAAAAAGTATACAAAGGGAGAATTTACAATTGATAATAAACATTTCATATTAATAGGACGAGGAATATTGGGGGGTAGGATGTTGTAAAGAGGAGATTGTAATTTTGGACAATTAAAAAACAAGTGATCAGTAGTGCCTTCGTCCATACCGCATTCACAAAGAGAATTGTCTCTCACCCTAATTTTATGTAAATGTACAGGAGTACAGGCATGACCGAGACGAAGACGACAGATAACAGATGTTGAAGACTTACTTAGTCTACGGTACTTAAAAAACCATGGTTTTACTGGGATGTTAGGTTGGATGTCACCATAGTATTTTCCTGTTTGTTTCTTAGTCAACTGCCATAACCGGTCCCAGGATCCTTCCATACGTGGCTTAGCGAGTGAACATAGATCCTCAGAAACAATATGGGAATGTTGAGGTGATCCAGTTTGAATGGCATTTTTAGCACAGTAGTCAACAGTTTCGTTACCTGGAGAAAACAATTGTATAACGCCTCCCTAATTTTAAGGATAATCGGAAATTTTGATTTAGATAGAAAAGGGTCAGAAAGAATAGACTGGATACAACTTTGGGAATCAGTGAAGATAACAGATTTATCTAAATTGTGGGAAAGGACATAATTGATGGCTTCTAATAGAGCAATTGATTCTCCTGTAAATACAGATGTATTTGGAGGACATTTGTAACTAAGGATGATTTTAAATTGGGGAATCCAAACAGCTGCACCTACGCAGCCCTGATTTGATGTTTTTGAAGCATCCGTAAATATATTCAGCCACCCATTAAATTTTTTATTTATCTCTTCATTAAATTGATTTGCAGCCAGTAACGAGTCTTTATCAATTCCGACATTCAAATAAAGAGTGGGACGAAAAACAAGTGCATCATAGGGGATAGAAAAAAGGGGATTGAGTTGAAACTGCATAACTTGATGCGATAGGTTGGAGATTGAAGTAACACTTCGAAGAAGGCATGGCATTTTATTGGAAGCTAAATGAGGGTAAATATTTTGCAGTTGTTGCAATTCGACAGGAAGCGGGTGGGAAGAATTTTGTATCAATTTAAAAAAGAATCTGTCACATAAGTACTGTCTACGAAGATGAAGTGGAGGTTCCACACATTCTACCTGCATAGCATTGATGGGTGAGGATTTCATTGCGCCTAAGATAATCCGTAGACATCTGGACTGGATTTTGGATAGTTTGATGGTGCCTGCCTTGTTACAGTGGTCCAAGAGAAATGATCCATAATCCATATGGCTACGAATAATGGCATTCTATAAAAGTTTTTGTGAATAAGGGTGGGCACCCCACCATACACCAGATAGAGCTCTTAGTACATTGATACCTTTTTCACATTTTTGGGCAATGTAACTGGAATGAGGAACCCCAGTCATTCTAGAGTCTAGAATGATACCCAGGAATTTTACCTGGTCATTTAAAGGGATTTCCTCGCCGTTAAAAATAATATTGACTAATGGGAGTATTCTTTTTCTCGTAAAGATCACAGCACGACTTTGAGTAACGGACAGAGATAATCCATGGTCGGATAGCCAGTCCCCTAAGTATTTAAGAGCAGTGTTGAGCTTACCAGCAGCTTCTATACCAGAAAGAGATGAAGAATATAGTGCCAGATCATCCGCATATTGAAGTACCTGACAGAAATTATTAACAGATTGTTCGAGATCATATGTGTAGAGGTTATATAATAAGGGACTGAGCACCAAACCTTGAGGAAGACCTCTCCAGATAACTCTGGGAGAGAGGGAGCCATTTGGAGTTCTGATTATGATGGTTCTAGCCATTAAGTGATTGCAAATGAACCTAACCATCTTCTCAGGGACACTCAGCTGTAGAAGTTTCTTCCTGAGAACCGGAAGAAGGACATTATCATAAGCAGATGAAATATCTAAAAAGACTCCTATAAGGTACTCCTTTCTACCAAAAGCTAACTGTATGTCTGTTGTTAATAAACTGAGGTTATCCATGGTACCCATGCCTTTTCTGAAACCAAATTGACTCTTAGCCAGAATACCTTTGCTCTCTAGCAGCCACTCCAATCGGTTCCGTAGTAAATGTTCCATGACTTTAGAAAAAATAGAGGACAGAGCAATAGGTCTTCTAGAATTTGGATCTGAAGGATCCTTTCCTGGTTTAAGAAGAGGGATGATTATTTGTGTTTTCCATGGTTCTGGGATTAGGCCTTGATCAAAAAAAATATTTAGGAGTCTGAGGAAGGTTGCTTTTGCTTTTTCATTTGCCTTACACAGAAAAGAGTAAGGAGCTCCATCTATTCCTGGTGCGGAGTCCACTAGACCATCATGGGCCCTATGAAGCTCATTCATTGAAAATGGTGAGTCCATTCTATCATGTGAAATTATAGGTGCAGAATGAATGGGGAGTGAGTCAATGAATGGGACGGAAGGGGGGGGCTAGTTTGTCCACAAATGAATCAATCCAAAAATCAGGGTCATTTGTGGATAAGTTTTCAGTCACAAGTGATCCTCGGAATCTCTTAATCTGTTTCCAGACTATCGAAGCAGGAGTACGTGGAGACAATGATTCACAAAAGGTAAACCAACCTTGCCTTTTTTTTGATGACAGCAACCTCCGTGTACGGGCTGCTATATGCTGGTAAGAAAGATAATTTTCTATCGACATATAAGTTTTATACTTTTTCTCAGCTTCACTTCTTTGGTGTACAATCGCTGTACACTCAGAGTTCCACCAAGGAGGAGATACTTTAAATGACCTTTTCCTTTTCACAGGGATATGGTCGTCCGCAGCAGACAAAATGGTCTCCACAAATGTATTATATGCACTTAGAGGATTCTCATTAACTAGAGGAGGGAGAGATTCTAGCTTGTTATCTAACGCTGAAGCATACGCCACCCAATCTGCTTTTGATAGTCTATATTTTAAGAAAGGAGAGGGAGAATTTTGACAATGAGACCGAGGAGGAAAAGAGATTATGATAGGGTAATGATCACTACCATAAGAGCAATCAGCAATATTCCACGAAAGAAGTGAAGATAGAACAGGTGAACAAAAAGTGAGGTCTACTGCGCTTCTTGGGTCTTGGGAAGGAAGAACTCTTCGAGTAGGGGAGCCATCATTAAGTATGCAAAGGCTGTTGTCATCCAGTATATCTAAAATAATTGAGGAAAAAGAGTCACAATGGCTTGAACCCCATGAAACATGGTGAGAGTTAAAATCCCCCATTACAATGATTGGAGAAGGAAGGGAAGCAATGATGGAGTGTAGTTCTGGACCAAGGGAGGGATGGGGATGAGGAATATAAATTGATAGAAAGGTTGTATTTAAAGTTCTAACTGCTACTGCATTGATGTTGCGACTGTGAGTTGGGAGAGTAATTTGTGAGTAGGTATGGGATCGCCTAATCAATAAGGCACACCCAGCATACCCATCATCTCTATCATCACGCAGACAGGCATATCCCGAAACCCTAAAAAGGGATCCAGGGACTAACCATGTCTCCGAGATGGCCATCACGGAAGGAGAAAATTTTGAGATTAAATGTAGAAGTTCATGTTTTTTATTTTTAATGCTTTTACTGTTCCATTGCATTATTCGGACACAATACATTGTTGATAAGAAGAACGATTTGAGAGAGTTTACTTGCTACGTTGGACGGTAAATTTTTATCATTATTGGAAATTAAATTGAGAACCATAGATAGGAGTAGGTCTAATATATTCTCACTAGGAGGAGAAGGAGTTTGGGATAAAGCACAACCATTAGGAAGGGACGAAGGAATTTCGGAGGTTAGGGATCTATGAGCCCTTTTATCATACCCCACACCTAGTTGGGGACGAGGTTGTCTGTTGGTGAATATTGTTTTTCTTTAAGAAGTTGTTGGAATTGGTTGTGATTCGTTATGGGGTTGGACTCCATAAGATGGAGAAGAAAACATTTCTTTTGCAACTTCTGAATAAGATTTGCGCACAGAGGGAAAATGAGTAGATGCTTCCTCATATGAGATATTATCCTGGGACATTAGAGATTTAATGTTTTTTTGCCTGTCATGCTCAGGACAACACCTATTTGTAGCGAAATGCTTCCCTGAACAGAATAAACAAGATGCCAGATCCTCAACAACATTACATCCATCCCCAGAATGAGGTTGAGAACACCGGAAACAACGAGGGGTTGAACGACATTGAGCCTTTATATGGCCAAACCTACAGCAATTATTACACTGTATGGTGGGAAATTTATATATCTCAACAGGTAAAGAAGTATGGTAGCAGTAAACATGACTGGGTAGAACCTGCCCATGGAAGGTAAGGACAACACTCTGGGTTGCTATCCATGTCACTTTGCCATCTGTAAAGTTTTTCCTGTTAAGCCTTCGTGCTTTTAAAACATATCCACACCCATCAGGAAGCATTAATGCTTCAACAAGTTCATCCATTGACCATTCTACAGGAACATTGCGAATTAGACCCATACGGGTGATATTGTAGGTTGGTATATTGGCAACATATTTGTATTGGGGAAGCAGTGGATTATCGAGGAAATTGTTGGCATCACTTGCTGATTTAAATTCGACTGCTATTTTGTTACGACCAACCCTTTTTACCCCATCCTTAAATATATTCTTAATTTTGTTTGTAACAAGGAATTGGCCAAACTTGAGGGGTCTAATTGAAGTCCCAGCCGAGGGATCAGGTTCTGTACGCGAAACATGAACTAAAAACGGTCCTTTATCATTCACTTCGTATGCCTTGTAACCGATTGTTAGACTATGGTGCATAAAAACTGTCTGGATCGACGCAGATGCAGTCGCGGGGTCTACAATAGTTTTTTTAGCAGGTAAATTAACGTCGTCATTTTCCAGACGGCGTTTATTGTTACTAGATGTAGGAGGCGTATCTTGGGTGAATAGCGGGGGAGACGAGTCCATCATTGGTACTGGCACACTCTGTCTATCCGGTGGGTCTGGGGGTTCAGGAGGGTCAATCATACTTACAACGGGAAAGTTAATGCACTTTTTGAATAATACACACACAAACACTTAAATAGGGAAATTTAGCATAAGTTTCTCGTAACAATTAGACGAAATATACTAAAATATGTAAGTCAATCTCACTAACACGTGTATCAACTTAAAGAATCCGACCTTATTTATAACTTTACATTCACGCAATTCTTCAAATAATTTCACTATCTAATCCTGTGTTGCCAGCATCTCTAGATGCAATTAACAATTTCAACCTTTTCACTAATTCATTAGGATTATCCCAGTAGATTAATTCTACGCTTTTACGCCCCATTTTTAGTATCGCTAGACCTTTTCCCTGAACTGTATTCTTCAGTTGAAAAAGAGGTTACTTGGCTCATAGTCTCGACGATGTGCATTTGTGTCAAGTAACATCAACTTATAATTTTGCTTATCACTATCTGTAACCAAGCTTAATTCTACATCTTTCTTAAGCAACAACTATACCTTACTACCTTAAACTATAACTTATAGTATTTCGGTATTTACGTTCAGCCACGGTGATATATTGATCGTTGATCGTTATGCAAGCAGAACCTAACATCAGTTGGAATATCTACCAACGCTTCCGAAGATACTGACCAGGATGACGTATCACAAGCTTGATTACTTTCAACTACTGATTCATAAGAAGAGTCACTGTTGTTATCGGATTCATATTTGTTTTCATCATCATTATTATCATTTCTTCCTGCGCTACCAGTTCCTTCTTTCTGCAAAGTTTCGTTAGTAAACGGAACATGAGCAAATCATCACTAACACGCAGGTGAGGAGTTTGCTCAGCAGCATTAGCAATTAAGTTAAGTGGTTCTGTTACAGGTTTGAAAACAGATTTCAGTGCTTGTTTATTGTTAGTTTCGGCATCTCTCACTTTTCGTTCTTTTATCTTTACAGCTTCTGCCGCATCAACAATTTGCCGTTTCAATGATTTTTCCATACTGGTAAACAGGTCTTAATTGATTTAGCGTCGTAAGGAGAATAATATTGTTAGACAGGTGATATACGTGGGACACTCAGAAAGTTTTGCGAAACTAAAAAAAATTGTTCTATACGTACATATATTTTTATTAAATCTTTTCAAAGTACTTTCCACCAGCCTCTATACAAAGATTCATGCGCCTAAACCAGTTTTCAAAACACTTTTTCCAGTCCGCCGCAGACACCTCGTTTACAGCCTGCTCGAACGCAGCCAGCGCATCTTCCGGCGACGAAAATTGTATCCCTTTGAGCTGATTTTTTATTTTTGGGAATAAAAAGAAGTCACACGGTGCTAGATCAGGGCTGTAAGGAGGGTGACCCAGGAGTTTGACTGGCGTGCTGTCCAGGAAGTCCCTCGTTTTGAGTGCGGTGTGCGCAGGTGCATTGTCGTGGTGGAGCAGTAGCCCGCGGAGCCCTGTGTTTGGTCGCTTGTTGCTTATAACAGAGAAAACTTCTGGCAAACATTTGGTAGTATACCATTCGGCATTAATGCTTCTTTGATCCCGTAAGGGAATTGATACCAAGTGGCCAGTCAAATTAAAAAAGCTAGCGATCAAAATCTTACCCCCGCTTCTAGATCGCTTCACTTTGGTAGGCGTTGGCTCATTTTGAAACACCCAAACAGTCGACTGGCGCTTGGTTTCTGGGTCGTATTGATAAATCCAGGACTCATCACCTGTAACGATGTCGTAAACACGCCGAGACGAGCCTGCTTCAAATTTGTTAAGCATATCACGGCACCATTCCACCCGGGCCTGCTTCTGAGCATCGGTGAGGTTGTGCGGCACCCAGCGTGATACTATCCTCCTCACGCGAAGATGGCTGTGTAGAATCTCGTGAACGCTTCCCGATCCAATCTTCAATATGTGTTGAATCTCCTGATATGTAATTCGCCTATTGTCTTGGATTAAATTTTTCACTGCTAGCACGTTTTCTTCGGTAACAGCCGTCAAAGGGCGACCGCTTCTTTCGTCATCCCCCAAAGTTGGTCGACCGCGCTTGAATTCGTTATACCAACGATACACGGTATCAAGGAAGGGCCTTCATCCATGAATGCCATTTGAAGTCTATCGTACGATTCATCCGGTTTCAGGCGACACTTGAAATCGTATAAAATCATAGCTCTAAAATGTTCCCGGCGCGGATCCATATTTCAGTGAGACACAATACTTTGAATTAACTCGCAAAAAATGTGGAGGGAAATTTTGAAATTGGAACTTACTTAATTTCCTTTTCACTAATTCATTAGGATTATCCCAGTAGATTAATTCTACGCTTTTACGCCCCATTTTTAGTATCGCTAGACCTTTTCCCTGAACTGTATTCTTCAGTTGAAAAAGAGGTTACTTGGCTCATAGTCTCGACGATGTGCATTTGTGTCAAGTAACATCAACTTATAATTTTGCTTATCACTATCTGTAACCAAGCTTAATTCTACATCTTTCTTAAGCAACAACTATACCTTACTACCTTAAACTATAACTTATAGTATTTCGGTATTTACGTTCAGCCACGGTGATATATTGATCGTTGATCGTTATGCAAGCAGAACCTAACATCAGTTGGAATATCTACCAACGCTTCCGAAGATACTGACCAGGATGACGTATCACAAGCTTGATTACTTTCAACTACTGATTCATAAGAAGAGTCACTGTTGTTATCGGATTCATATTTGTTTTCATCATCATTATTATCATTTCTTCCTGCGCTACCAGTTCCTTCTTTCTGCAAAGTTTCGTTAGTAAACGGAACATGAGCAAATCATCACTAACACGCAGGTGAGGAGTTTGCTCAGCAGCATTAGCAATTAAGTTAAGTGGTTCTGTTACAGGTTTGAAAACAGATTTCAGTGCTTGTTTATTGTTAGTTTCGGCATCTCTCACTTTTCGTTCTTTTATCTTTACAGCTTCTGCCGCATCAACAATTTGCCGTTTCAATGATTTTTCCATACTGGTAAACAGGTCTTAATTGATTTAGCGTCGTAAGGAGAATAATATTGTTAGACAGGTGATATACGTGGGACACTCAGAAAGTTTTGCGAAACTAAAAAAAATTGTTCTATACGTACATATATTTTTATTAAATCTTTTCAAAGTACTTTCCACCAGCCTCTATACAAAGATTCATGCGCCTAAACCAGTTTTCAAAACACTTTTTCCAGTCCGCCGCAGACACCTCGTTTACAGCCTGCTCGAACGCAGCCAGCGCATCTTCCGGCGACGAAAATTGTATCCCTTTGAGCTGATTTTTTATTTTTGGGAATAAAAAGAAGTCACACGGTGCTAGATCAGGGCTGTAAGGAGGGTGACCCAGGAGTTTGACTGGCGTGCTGTCCAGGAAGTCCCTCGTTTTGAGTGCGGTGTGCGCAGGTGCATTGTCGTGGTGGAGCAGTAGCCCGCGGAGCCCTGTGTTTGGTCGCTTGTTGCTTATAACAGAGAAAACTTCTGGCAAACATTTGGTAGTATACCATTCGGCATTAATGCTTCTTTGATCCCGTAAGGGAATTGATACCAAGTGGCCAGTCAAATTAAAAAAGCTAGCGATCAAAATCTTACCCCCGCTTCTAGATCGCTTCACTTTGGTAGGCGTTGGCTCATTTTGAAACACCCAAACAGTCGACTGGCGCTTGGTTTCTGGGTCGTATTGATAAATCCAGGACTCATCACCTGTAACGATGTCGTAAACACGCCGAGACGAGCCTGCTTCAAATTTGTTAAGCATATCACGGCACCATTCCACCCGGGCCTGCTTCTGAGCATCGGTGAGGTTGTGCGGCACCCAGCGTGATACTATCCTCCTCACGCGAAGATGGCTGTGTAGAATCTCGTGAACGCTTCCCGATCCAATCTTCAATATGTGTTGAATCTCCTGATATGTAATTCGCCTATTGTCTTGGATTAAATTTTTCACTGCTAGCACGTTTTCTTCGGTAACAGCCGTCAAAGGGCGACCGCTTCTTTCGTCATCCCCCAAAGTTGGTCGACCGCGCTTGAATTCGTTATACCAACGATACACGGTATCAAGGAAGGGCCTTCATCCATGAATGCCATTTGAAGTCTATCGTACGATTCATCCGGTTTCAGGCGACACTTGAAATCGTATAAAATCATAGCTCTAAAATGTTCCCGGCGCAGATCCATATTTCAGTGAGACACAATACTTTGAATTAACTCGCAAAAAATGTGGAGGGAAATTTTGAAATTGGAACTTACTTATTTTTACTTATAAATAATCATATTTTCGAAAAACATTATAACTGGCCAGTCTCCCATATATAAAAACTTTTTTTCGCAATACTTTCTGAGGGGCCTGGTACTATATGTATTCGTGTTCTTAGTCAAAGACTACAAACGTGTCAAATTTACTTCTATAACATCCTTTATTTTTTGAATAATATTTATTAATTACAACATAATTGATAGGTATACTCCATATATTTGAACACATTTCACGAAATTCAATCCATGTCATGTCAGTGTTGACGTGTTCTTCATAAAAATGTTTCATATTTCTTTCATTTTGTTTAAAAAGTACGGTTAGGTTTGCGTTGTCTCTTACTAACTGTTTAGGGATTTAACTATACGTCTGATTTAGATAAAAACAATCGATGAGCTTGTGTCTCCCCATAGCAAAATATTCATGTATATTACTTTGGTTTTCACAAGCAACATCATCAAATACAATTACAGAATTCGGTTTTGCGGTCTCAACACTTAGTGCTTGCATTTTCATGATATTTCTGAAATGAAATGCCTGGTACCTTCTCGTTGCAAGATTTTTTCTAAAAAAATATACTTAGGTTGTTGCAAGGTTTTAAATCAAACCATTTTATTTTGCAGGTTTTTAATCTTAAACCATTGTCGTGTATAAGAATAACAATTATTAAATTAGTTATGCCACAATTTGGCGGTCCGCAAATGATGCATCGTATCGATTTAGGTAATAATTCTCCATGGCGAAAACCAGTCTCCTGAGAATGAACACAAAGTTTGCTTACTTGTAACGATTGTGGTTATTTTACAAATTTCATGGCAACTGCTTAAACGGTTATATTAATAATGAGTCAATTATTTTATTACACTGACATTTATAACTCATTGTCGCTAACTCGAACAAATGTACGAACAACCTCACCATGGCTGTCCTTCAATATAAGATAGTGAGTGTTTTCTAAATGAGATTTCACCAAATCTTGCATCTGTCGCTGGAACAAATCTTCTGTGCGGTATGTATAGCTGTCCTGGTGTTTTGATGAATCGTTATCTGTATTTTTTTAATCAGTCTTCAAATCTCGAATAAATATAATCTTGCCGCTTGAATTCTTGATTATAAGTTTCCAAATGTCTTTTAAATCAGATTTCACTGATGCATGTGTTAGCATTGGAAGTACGGGTGACGTGATTTAATCATGAACTTTCACTTTTAAGCACATGCAAAATACAAACTGTCATATTTATTAAGCATCTACCGACAAATGTCTAAGTACCTACCTAAATTATTATTGTGTTGTCAAATACCTACAGTTATTAGAGTATCCACCTGAGTAAATATTGTTGGGAAAACAGGAAATAACTCGAAATTTACATTTAAGCCACAGTGATGAAGTTCCTATAAAGTGTTACGTAATTTGTAATGATTATTGCGATGTATTCTGGATTTTATATTGCTATTTTAGTATTATAAGTCCTTTGAGACAATTAGTCCAAGACTGTCGGTTAGTATCAATATTCTTTCGAATATTGATTAAGAATAACTAAATAGACGATATTAAATTCCTTAATTCTCTTGATAAGTTTTAAAAAGGTTTCATTACTCAAGAATTGATTATTACTGATTGTGAGATTATTTAAAGAAATATAGAAAACGGTGGGGACTTTTGACAGGTCGACTCATTATTATGAATAGTGTTTAATTCGTAAGTTGACTAGCACTTTGTTGTGAAATATGGACTACACAAGCTTCACGTAAGTTATTTGATATTATAACTTGATTATTGCTAATGGTTGTGTTGAAACGCTATCTGTATCATATTATGGCCTTTATTCCTAATGATGTTAAATTTATTTATTTAAGGGCTAGTCATGTTATTTGCCTTACCCTTGTTGTTTTGATTATGTAACATTGTGAAATGTTACAAGATTTACATATAATAGTAACTATAGAATTAATCTATATTGTTATAAACAATATTTAAATATTATGATTGTAAAATATATCTAAAAATACTTTTACAACCATAGTTGCTTCCGTGAAGTTTCTTGCCCTTCTTCTTCACGAGAACTAGGTCTAGCGAATGGACGGTAAGCTCTCTGAGCCTCAATATGAATTAGTTGACAAGCCTAATTGAAATAAATACCTGGTCTTGTCTTTTTGTGTTTTTCTTCATAAAACCTTTCCCTTATACACCACATATAGGAACTCCGATATACAGTAAATAACCATCATGACATATATCAATACTTTTATATGGAGTTCCTTCATTTTTCTAACACTTGCATTGTAGTTATTTGTATTTTGTTTCGTGATACAAAATTCACCCTTCTCGATACAATAGTGAGAATCGAATGTAGCGTTGAATTACTGCAAAAAAATATTTATAAGTTATACCTTCCCCACCCACAAACTTTGTACATAAATTTATGTTATTGGACATACATTTATGTACACATTTCGTTCCATTTGTAACCAAAAGAGATTCAAAAAGTGGAGTAGCATCCAAAACACAGACGTTGTGGAATAGCCGTCGAACCAGTATTTTACTGCATTACTGCACTATGTACGATTTCATTAAATATATTATTTAGCATTCTATTCCACCAATAGCGACGAAGGCGAACGAAGTGAGCAGAAGGAAGCAACAGGTGACTTTATACCACTAAGTTCAAGCTGGGAATATTTCCTTCCGCTTTTAAATGATCTGTTGTAACTCCTGCCTTCAAGGGCGTCCCATGCGAAAGACTTCAATAACTACAGATCTATTTCTGTGCTACCCTGCATCTCAAACATTCTCGAAAAACTACTGAATAACAGAATTGTTTTATATTTAAATAAAAATAACATCTTGTCTGACTCCCAATACGGCTCTAGAAAGGGACGTTCTACACAGGATGCTGTATTGGCATTGACAACTGAGATTGTAGGTAGTGTAGATAAAGGAGATAAATGTCTTACACTGTTTCTAGATCTAAAAAAAGCATTTGACACATTGTCGGTCCCCATCCTTCTGCGCAAGCTTGAAGCTATCGGTATTAGAGGTGTCACTCTTTCCATTTTTGAAAGCTTTATTCGAAAACAGCGGATCAAAATTAATAACCTTGAAAGCGACGAGGAATGTGTGGTTTATGGTGTGCCGCAGGGGAGTGTGCTCAGCCCGAGGTTCCCACCTCGGATGAATAGGGATATCCATTTGCATATAAACATTAGACATAATATAACATGGCATACTTTGGATCCTAATTTTATTTAAGCATAACATTATTTTCGAATAACAGCTTAGGCATATATTTTTTTAAATAATGTTTAAGCATTACATTCTTAAGCATAAATTTGTTTACGCATAATGATATTAAAACATATTTTTTAAGCGTGACAAATACGCATAGTAATTAACAATAAGCATGCAACATGCAAAGATTTAAACAAGCATACAACATGCATGCAGCAGGCATGCAGCTTACAAGCATGCAAGCAAGCATGCTGCATCATGCAAATATGTAAACAAGCATACACCATGCATGGAGCAAGCATGCAGCATGCAAGGAAGCATGCAGCATGCAAATATGTAAACAAGCATACACCATGCATGGAGCAAGCATGCAGCATGCAAGGAAGCATGTAGCAAGCATGCAGCATGCAAACATGTAAACAAGCATACACCATGCATGCAGCAGGCATGCAGCTTTCAAGCACGCAAATAAGCATGCAGCAAGAATGCAGCATGCAAGCAAGCATGAAGCAAACATGCAGCAAGTATGCAGCATGCATGTAACATGCAGCAGACATGGTTTCTGTCACGGCTCTGGCGATCCCACGCGAGCTGCTCGTCGCAAATGTGTTTAACGCTCATCACCGCAGCTCGGCTCGGCTCGGCTTGCTGGCCGGCTTCGCCGTCCAGCCTCAGCCACGGCGGCGAGCGTTGAAACCACCTGCTCCTCAGCTCGCTGGCCGCCTCGCCCCTCCGCGACTTCTCGATTTTAAATAACACTCTAGGGGTAGGGCAGACAAGACTACGTGGAGTCAGTTTTGCAGCGATTTCTGTCACTAACTTTTGTAGCAATTTAATTTTAATCAATTAACACGCATTGCATGAAAATTCAAAATAAAACACGTAAAAATTACTCAAATTTGTTGCCATTATTCCTATTAATTTGTATGCCTTAATACTATTATGCTGCATAGTCATAAGGGGTTGTCACATTATGCGAATTAAAATTATGCCAAAAAAAATTAGCCGTCCAGATAATTATGCCAATATAAACTGTATGCCAAAAAAAATATGGCAAAGTATTATTGTGGCAAAACAAATTATGCCAAAACAGTTGTGCCAAAGTATATTAGGAAAAAGAACATTATACGAAAAAAAGGGATCTCTCGGCCCGACGCTTTTCCTGTTATACATAAATGACCTATGTAACGTTCCGATCAGTGGTGGACGGGTTATCTCCTATGCTGACGATACCGCTATATTTTTTACCGGGGTGTCATGGGCCGCCGTACATGCTACCGCGAAACTTGGTCTTGCAGAGGTGGCTAACTGGCTAAATGCTAACTTATTGACTTTCAACATCTCAAAAACAAACTTTATTTGTTTCACAGTCGGAGGAATCAGCCAGGAACTGAATTTCGGATCAAGATACATGAGTGTGTGAATTTGCGGGACAGTGTTTGCAACTGTAAGGATATCCAACAAGTCCGATCTACAAAATACTTGGGACTAACAGTTGACCACAGCCTGTCCTGGCACTCCCATATTATAATTATATACTAACCAAACCTATTTCATCCGGTCAAAATAACGAATCATACCTAAAATCTGCTTACGACTAGATAATTAGACAATGGTGACAACATTTCTGCTTCAAATTGCAGGTATGATTCGTCATTTTGAACTGGGTGAAATAGGTTAGAACTGTGACAAACCACGCGCGAGCCGAGCGACCGAAGCGATCGGTGCTGCGGCAGCGGCCGGCGAGCGCTACTTCTCAAAATAAAAAAAACATTGGTACGCAAATCAAAATATATATTTCTTGTTAACAATGTCAATGGACAATGCACTCATACCACGTATTATATCAAAATGTGTTCGATATTCTAACGAGTATGTATTTTTAACGTAAATATAATGAACTTAGGTGTTTTAAATGTTGAACATAGGTATAATAAATATCGACATTTTGAATCAGTCGATATTTTAATCAGTTGGCATTCTTATCTTAGATATTTTATTCTTAGGTATAACAATTTTCGATACGAGTATTTCAATACAAACGTTATTTTAATTTTCGATGTTTTGAACAGTGACATTTAACCGTAGGTATTTTAATATTCGATATTCAATTAAGTACCCGTCATGACTCATAAATCAACTCGCTTGATTTTACATGTAGGTCTGTATGGGGCGAGTATCGATGAAACCGGGGGAAATAATCAATCCAAGACTCCCTGATTTTGTTTTTTATTACAAATATTCCCATGGCCTTATTTACATATTTACAAGACTTCCTTTGAAATTCGATTTTTATTCTCTTGGCAAAGTGAGGGCCATTTCTTTAAGTTTCGTCCTCTGTATCTTCGATGTGCTGGTTAGTGGCAGCTCTTTCAAGAAGATTACGCCTCCTCTTAGTTGCTTGGAATCTGTCAGCGATTCTGGAAAGAGTTAAGAACTTTATTAAGAGAGTGTCTAATACATGGAGTTGCTTGTTTTTCTCCTCAGATATTTGGAGTGTGCAAATTAGCTTCATCTTTCTGACAGACCATCTCCTAGACAATTCAGAAGCCTGTAAATGGTTTAATACAGATAAAGGCTTAGAGTTTCAGTTTGATAGCGAATTTTATCACTCGTACTTCTACAAACCTATTTGCTTCCGCAATTCTTTTTGTTATGAGAGATTAATTTTTAACTTCAGTTTATTTATCATTGCATGAAAACTATAGTTGACGAGTAGTCACTTTCAGAATAAAATTACTAGAGACATCAAAATTGGATTCCCGAAGTAAAATCTTAGGATATTGGTAAGTATTGTGTAATTTGCTCAGGTACATGATCAACAAACTGGAGCACCTTGGTGAAGTTATAGTTCTGCCCGTTAGAATCTCCTTCACTAAAAGTACTACTAAATGCCAGGTAGGAGTCAGCCAATACCTTTAACCAAGTCCTTAATCTCCTGTGCTGTAGGGTTGCAGCCAGGCTTAGGAACAACACAGGCTACCACCAGGTCCCCGTGCTCCTTGTCAGGTATACCTGTTACCGCTGCGTGGAATACTCCAGGGTGCTTCAATATCACCGTCTCGACTTCTAATGGAGACACCTGCAATCACAATGTTTTTTTAGGATATCAAACTGGCCAAAATAAAAAATCCCAAATGGTAAAAAAAGCTTAAAGAACGAGAGAGATCCGAAAGGCAGAATGATATTCGCCGGGGTCGTGGGCGCTCATATTGGGGACTCTGGCTACCCACCAAGTGATTCCAGGAAATACGGTGGCACAGTGATCATATGCTGCCGTGCACAGCGAGGATCAGGGGAGGCGCTCTTTCAGTCGCCCCAGGGATGTGCCCTAATAGGCGTTACACACACAGTCATGCTCTAGGTGGTCTTTTGAAAGGTCATGTTCTACGTGCTGATTGTGATCACCGGGTGGTTTTAGTGAGGTTAAAATGCTACACTCCCTGGTCTTTTCCCCAAAATATCAGGCACCTTTTGAAGGATTCCTCTCCGATAACAAAAAAAAGGGCAGCTTGATATGGAGTTTTCGGGATCCGAACACTTATAATACGAGTACAAGGTAACTTACCTGGTGATTTCTGTACTTCAACAATAACTTGTAGCGATCGACAAAGAACAAGTTCCAGGACGCGTCTCTGTAGAAAACGTCACCAGATTTGAGCCAGCCGTCTTCTGTCAACGTCTCCTTTGTGACCTCTGGGTTGTTGTGGTATCCCTAAACATACGAATGTAGTGTAAAGTTTAGGCCGCTCAAATAATCTTAATATAGCAAGATCCCAGGGCGCCCAGACCTTTCTTACTTCTTAATGTGTTAGTTCGAAGTACATACTAACGCCACTATATCCCACACATTTTGCGAAGAAACGTCTGGTGGCCCTGGGATATTGGATCATAAGGTTACGCGCTACGTCCGATCAGTGTTCGTAAAATTTTGAAGAAGCCGTAGTACTTTTTATAGGCAAGCTTACGCACAACGACCGAACTCTATCAGTCATAATATTACTATATTATAATCTTATCTTATCTTATGGAGGGGCCGAGAAGCAACTCGGACACTTCGACCCATTGGGATCTATTGTGGTCAATATATATATTGTACTATATTATAATACTATTATATTAATTAAGTATATGTGCTATTCCAGACTATAATCTATCTCTTTGCCAAATTTCATCCAGATCCATTCAGTAGTTTTTGTGTGAAAGAGTAACACACATATAAACACACACAGACTCACAAACTTTCGCCTTTATAATATTAGTGTTATTATAAATGTGGAAGTTTGGTTGGATGTGTGTTTGTTACTCAATCACGCCAGAATGGCTCAACGGATTTGCATGAAATTTATCACAGAGATTGATTATAGTCTGGAATAGCACATAGACTTAATTTCGGTATAACGTTGGGATGATAAATTACTTTTCACGCGGGCTTAGCCACTGGCCGAAGCTGTTTTGTCATAATTCTGAAAATTTTGAACTTGGAACTCAAATCACGGACACGGATCACGGATCACGGACACGGATCACGGACAAGGATGTGTAGTGTGTAGCCGCCTTAAGGCTTAGTACAGAACAAACCTTACTTTGAACACACTTGGGCCTCTAAACCATAATTCTCCTAGGACGTTAGGTTCAGTAATGTCTTTATTGGTTTCAGGATCCACCAACTAAAACAAAAATAAACATTAAATGTGTGATATAATCATCTTCATTGACAAAACATTATTTTTACCCGACTACGGCGAAGCAAAAGGGAGGGTATTGTTTTTGACCGGTACGTGTGTATGTATGTATTGTTCATCTGATGCCTCACAACTTCTAAACTTCTTATTATAATTTGACAAATGATGTGTCATTGGAGGCGTCTTGTTTGTTGCGTCTTGAATTGAATATGACGTCTAGGGGGCCCGAAGTCAAGAATAAAACAAAAATGTTCGACCACCCCTTCATGTGGTATCGTTGAACAGGGATTTTAAAATTAAGGGTTTCGACGCTTCATATTTTTGTCAAGCGTACCGTTTGCGAGATATATTCCGTTAAAAGTCATGAAAATTATTATTACCCGACTACGGCGTCGCAGTATTTGTTGATCGGTATGAATGTATGTATGGTATGAATGTATACATTTATGTTCATTAGTGAGTCTCTCAAATTTTAACAATTTCAGAAGAGAACATGTACTTGTTTCATACTTTTTAGAGCGTGATTTTCAGTAGGTTTTTAGTTTTATTGTCACGAAGAATTGTAGCAAAATATTAGGTCATCAAGAAATTGGCGTTTTGTAAGGGAGGATCATTAAAACTTTTTTTTTTAATATAATAACCACCACCATAACCGGCGTGTGTGTATGACTAGATGTATGAATGAGTATGAAGCAAAACAAGTATGTAAGGATCGTAGCAGGTGGCGTTCTGTAGTTTCTGCCTACCCCCATGGGAAAAAGGCGTGAGTTTATGTATGTATGTATGTAATATATTTATTTAATCATAGTATGTACCATTGCTATCTATGCACTTTTGCCATCTCATAGGAAGCTCATTGATCCCTTTACAAAAAAAACCATTCAATTCAAGTCAAATATATTTATTCAATTAGGCCAATAAACGGCACTTTTGAACGTCACATAAATTAAAATTAAAATTTACAAGTAATAAAAAAATGATTCTACCGTGCATTCGGAAAGTAGATTGCTAAGGAGAAGAACGCACAAGAAACTCCATTCGGACGGGAATCAATAATTTCTTTGAAGGCGCTTTGGACTGCCCCATCGGAGTTGAATTTTTTCCTTTGCTAGAAGTTAATCAAATTTCGAAAAAAAATGGTAATCTGTTGGCGCAAGGTCCGGGGAGTACGGTGGATGTCTTAGACATTCCAATTGAAGCTCCTCTTATGAGCAATGTAACGCAGCAGTCGACGCGCGTTTGTCGGTTTGCTGCACGCAATTTATGAGGTACCCACCTTTCAAGCTTTTTACTTTCTCAATTTGCTTCAAGTGGATTAAAACAGTTTCATTAAAACACCGCAGCCTGCAGCTAACTCGGACGTGGTTTGCGATGAATCCGCTTCCACAATAGCCTTCAATTCTTCATTATCAACTTTGGTATCTGGCCGTTCACGGGGCTTGTTCTACAGGTTGAAATTTCCAGAACGAAAACGTTAGAACCAAAACCGCACTGTGTTTTCTTTTGCGACACCTTAGCGATACACATCATTAATCCTTCAAGCCGTTTCTGCAACACTGGTGCCACGATGGAACTCGTACTCGTATATAACGCGATATTTCAAGTTACCCATTTTGTAAACTAACTGGCACAAAGAAAAACCAAAAGTGGAAAAAATAAATGAATTACGGTTTTCAAAACACAAAAGCATGAGTAAATACACACATCAAGACAGTCTAGGGATATTTCATACTCAATTAAATAACTCGAAAAGTACTGGCCGCATTGGAATCTTTTATACACCGATTTGTTTGTAATTTATCTCAGACTAATTCCAAATTAAAATTTTTGAAAATTCTTTTGTTTCGGTGGCATAAAAATGTCTTGATGTGTAGGAGAGGGAATTTTCATTTGTGCGAAATTTAGAAAACAATACGAATTACGTTTAGTTACAGTTTTTTTTCATTTTTAAACGAAAGATAAAGTTAAAATTGAGGTATTGTAGCCATGCAACGCTAACATTTGACGAGGGCGGAGATGTTACGAGCTGTGGGAATGCTGGAAGCTGGGTCTGTTCAGCGTAATGTTGCTGAGGCCATAGGGACCCACCAAAATGTAATTTCAAGATTGTGGACACGCTATCGTGCCACAGGTGAAGTAGCGGAGAGGCACCGGGGGCCAAGTCGCATCACTACCCCCAGACAAGACCGATTTTTGCAAATTACTGCGCGAGCTCAACCAAATGCAACGGCCACTCAATTGGTCCAAAGGCTGCGAGTGGAACACCAAGTGCTTGTGTGTGACCAAACTGTAAGAAGACGACTGCATGAAAGCAATCTACGCTCTCGTAGACCACTCCGGGTCCCACCTTTACGGAGAGGCAATCGTGGACGACGATTAGAATGGGTTCGGAACCACGTGGACTGGGGCCGTGAGCAATGGTCCAATGTGCTGTTCACGGATGAATCCAGGTTCGGCTTCCATCCAGATTCACGAAGGACGCGTGTTTGGCGAGTTCCTGGACGATGGAGCTGTCTTCAGAACCCTCAGGAAGTTCACCCATACCAAGGAGGAACAATTATGGTTTGGGCAGTAATTCGTCTTGGAGGACGGACGGATCTCGTTTGGGTGCGGGGCAATATGACGGCAGAACGATACGTCCAACAGGTGCTGGGGCCCGTAATCTTGCCCCACAGAACACAAATGGGGCAAGATTTCCTGCACATGCACGACAATGCCCGGGCACACACGGCGAGAACGGTAGCAGCTTGGTTACATACACACAATGTTAGGGCCTTAGACTGGCCTGCTCAATCGCCAGATCTAAATCCCATTGAGCATGTGTGGGATATGCTGCAAAGAAGAGCTCTGAAGGAAGTTCCTGAAAATCTGGCTACAGAAGATCAACTTTTTGCGCACCTTAGAAGGACATGGGACAATATTCCGTAGCAAGACATTGACAACCTTGTTCTGAGCATGCCGAATCGTTGCCGATGTGTTATGAACATCATGGGCGCTTTCTCAGACTACTAACTTCAAGTTTATAAACACAAATTAAATGATTTTTCTTTTTTTTTTCAGTTTTTACTCATAAATTAAAAGTTAATTCATATACGGTTTCCGTCTATGCTTCATTTTTTTCCATAAAATCCTGAAATTTTAATCGAAGTACCTTAACCATTATTAAAAAATGGTAGAATATTAAATAACGTATCTTTTAAATATATACATGTCGTATAAATAATTAACACATTGTTATTAATTCGCTTTTTTAAAAATATCCCTAGACCGTGTTGATGTGTTTAGCTGTATAAATTGAAAAATGGAATTCCAAACCAAAGAGGAGATATTTGAGATCAAAGTGGCCAGTAACACAAAACGCCAATTTCATAGGTAAGGACCTAATATAATGATTTTGTTTTTAACCTTTTCTGTCCAACAACTTGTCTGCTAAGCTCCAGTGTAATTGGACCAGACAGGGCCAGTGTCTTCACGCAGTGGAAGCCAGAGGATGGGGGTGGCCTAGATAACCTAGAAGCGTCTACAGTAGATTGGCCGAACAGTAGACTGGGAAGAGTGGCAGGCTATGGGGGGTCCTTATTCCAGTAGTAGCACAACATAAAATGTAACATCAACCTGTGTTTCCCGAAGGTTTGGGTAGAGGTGCTTCTTCCTTTCGCCAGTTATGTCGGTAAGTTCCATGTAATCGGTTGATAGCAATGGGTTCTCCATTGCTATCAACCGAGCACAAGTTTAAAACGGGCTGCAGCTATTGAGAAATTCCAGAAAGAAAAACCCAATAACACTTATCCCGACCCAGGAATCGAACCTACGACTAACGAAGCAGTTAAATATATGTTAAATGATTACTTACTTTTATTTCTATAGAACCAATTGGTCTCCCGCAGGACCCCGGTGGTGGTGGGTAGTCGTGTTGGACAGCCTGACCGCTCAATTCACTCATGCCATATAAAATGCACACGTCATCTATTTTCGCTAGTTGCTGCAACACAAAATTCATGCACTTAGGCGACCGCTGAAAATCAGTGCCGTGGTTTGGGTCCCCCAAGGCATCATGCTGAGTGGGAGCATTTTTGTCATAGTCAAGAATTCACGACATAAACAATAAACAATATTTATTTGTTCAAGACTTAAACCTAATTGCGTCGGCATAGGTTTTTTTTTTATTTGGCTCGCGTTTGACTACTATCTCTCCTGAGACGATAAAGCACTCTTGCCTGGAAGTAACCTAGCTTTCAAGAAGAAGAAGTCAGAGAGTTTATAATCCGTCCGTAATATCTTTGTCACTATTTAAAATTTGGTATCTCTATCGCAATACTTCACTTACATAATTTATGTACCTACTACTAATATTATCGTAAAGGATTTTACTTTAAGCTCTTAATTTGGTTGTGATGGCAACTCGTCACACTAGCTATGTCGTCGCTATCGATTCGTCTCTTTCCCTACTCATCCGACGCTTATGTACAATTAACCACAAAATATGTTAATATAATATTTAGATTTTTTTTATTAAAAAAATACATGTAGGGAATACTGTGTAATTGTCAGGAAAGGCCATTATTTGCATGGGTTCTTTTCGGGCTAGGCTAAACAAATCAACTTCTTTGCTTGTATGTAGGCTCACAATGTAGCTAATCACGTTACGTATTGGCGAATAACTTAAACAACATACGACTAAGCACGTAGTTTGATCTACACGAACAATCAGTAACTCTCACTGTATTTCTCCTTAGGTTTTATAATTCATTCACAATTACAACTCAATCCAACCTGCCAATTCTTGCTCGATCTCTTGTCTAATTAATTCCCCGTGTTCGCGCCAAAAAATAGTACTTAGTTTGATGTCAAGTTGACATCTGTCAAAGTCTTTCGAAACCATAGCTCTCTTCAGAACGAAATATTTAGAAATGCCGACATACTTTTTACGGGTTTTCTTCAGAATCACAACGACGTCACCTCAGGTATCGGGTGTACGGGCTTCTAGCAGCCACGTATGCGACGCGTAGCTACTCATTGTCTGCAGACCATCAGTACAAGGGGCGCCTTGTGAACTGTGCGTGAACGCGAAGCGTGGCTGCATCGATGAACTACTGCGCCTCCTCTTCGACGTGGATGGGTCTACGGCATCCACGAGGGCCTAGCCATGTCCTCATGACGCGTTCCCATCGATAATAGCCACTAGACCGTCAAGGTCTCCTATCCAGTTATTACGAGGGGAGAGGACCAAATATTGTTCATCGACCACCGCCATGTAAATCGATCAATGCAGCATGATCTGGAGCAAAAGATTCTGAGGACTGCTTCAGTGATTAATATTTGAAGTCTGCTTTTATTTGTACTTTTTTATTATTATTGATAGGATCGCATTTGGCCACTGTCTCACCCGATGTTAAGCGATGATGTGGTTGATGATAGAGCACGCTTGCCTAGATATAACTTATTCAGTATTGACTTAAATACTCCCAGATTGGAGCTATGGGGGGGTATTCGTTTAAAGTGAAACTTTTCATTATAGCATAAACCGCTGAACCGATATAGATGTAATTTGGTATGGAGGTAGTTTGAATCCTTGGCAAGGACAAAGGCTACTTCTTTTTGCATAAAACACAAAAGAGGGGAAATGGGGAGGAGATAAGATTTTTTGTCAAACTTTTTATTATTCCTTAAATCGCTGAATCGATTCACATAAAATTGGGTATGGAGATAGTTTGAGACACTGGGAAGTACCTACATAGGCTACCTTATTTTTGAATAAAACGCGAAGGGGGTGGGGGTGGAGTGGGGTCAATTTTGTTGTAACTTCGTATTATGGCTTAACTTAAGATAAGATAAGATAAGATATTTATGTAAGATCGGGCGTACTCAGGATTCTCAAATGATAACGATCAGACATCTTGTTTACACTTTTTATTACTCACACCAACAGTAAGTCTCACAACTTAATTTTATGAAGATATGTGCACAGTTCAATACAATTCAATACTGAGTTCTTTCGACTAGAACCAGCCTATTTATACGTTTAAACAAATGACAAGACGTCACACAGCAACAACATCCGGTGACATTCGTTTATCAATTAATTATAGATTTAGGTTTGTAAAAATACAGTAATTGTGTACATTATTTGTTTAGTAATTAATAATACTTTTTACAAATATTTTGAACGAATATAGTTACCAATTATTTTATTGAAATAAACTAACAGTCGGTGAATCTACCTTCCATTTTTGACTTTAAAATATTACTCAAATAAAAACAAATCTTTACAATAACAATACGTAATTCGTGTTTCCGTTATGTCATCTGCCTTTTTGACGTTTTGATTTCGTCTCTGCTGCTAGTTTCATTTACCAGCGCTATCATTTATTTTGTAAAACATGAGTACAGTATTTTCTGCACTTTCTAGTGTCTTTCTTTAGAAGTCGGTATATTTTTTGTGAAATATTTTTTTTTACTAATAAGCAAAGTTAGCTTAAATTTTAAGTCAATAATTAACTATTGTAGGATTAAAAAGATTACCTTCACTTCATTGACGACCTCCTGCGTGACTGCGCTGCCACCCAAAAAGACAGATTCAAAGCAGGAGAAGTCACATTTAGCACTGGTCATCATTGTGGTCATCAATGTAGGGCTAGTACCGATGAAGGTAGGCTGTAAAAGAAAAACAATCTGTAGTATAGACGTGTGCGCCGCGCCGGCGCGCCGCCGCCGCCGACCTTTTTGCCACGCCGCCGCCGCCGATTTTCATATCGGCGCTAAATCGGCGTGAGGTTTTTTAGAACTTAGTTTTAGGAAACACTACAACAACACTCAAAATCTTTACTTCGAACTGAATTTCTGACTTCTCTGTATTATATTAATACAATTGTCACCTACATAAGAACAATACAAAGATATTGGCAATATTATCCCAGTGAGGGTAAAAGAAACACAACCATCTGTTTTCGTTTATTTCACTACATACACCGTCATCGGCTATGCTATCTATTAAATCTGCTACGCCTACTCGCTGGCACAGTACTTTGGCGATGCTGCAAAGTTTAATCAGCAAGTGCAACCGAAACCAGTCAACGCCTTGCTTGATTTGATGATCAGGAATGGGCGCTCATTGATTAGTTTTATGTACCTACGCAGACCAATTGCTTTTTTATTTTTTATAGGCTCGCACTTGACCACTATCTCACCTCATGGTAAGCTATGATGTGGTCGACGATGCAGCACGCTTGCCTAGACCTATTCACTCTTGACTGACTTCAAGGTTGTGGCTATCAGGAAATACAGACTCCGGCAGGATATTTCAATCCTTAGCTGTACGCACTCCCCGAAATGTAACCAATAAAAAACCGACAGACTGCATGGAAACTCGGCGCCGATGTTCAAGGATCTGGAGCCTAGACTCGACCAGTATCTCATTGCAGATGAGCGTATTGGTCCCTTTTTCGATCGACTCAAGTGCATTCAGCTGGTACTTAGCAGATCTGTCCAAGAGATGCGAGCAGTACACCATGCACAATCGAACTTGCGCTTGAATACAAGTTGAACAACTGTACTGGCGTGAAGTACCGTCTCACCTTTGCTAGGACCACCAACGTTTTGGCAGCCACTTGAGCTTTTGCCTCAATGAATGGACCAAAATTGAGTGTCGATGTCATCGTAACGTCAAGTCGAAGCTCAAGTCGATGGTCCATTATAGGCACGGTCACATCTCGACAAGAAGGAGCCGGGTGGAATTGGCTCCTTTTAGCGGGAAAAAGACACGCCTGGATCTTAGTAGCATTGAACTTGACCAGATTGGCATCGCACAATGTGATTTTTTCAAATTGTACTTGATTTTTTAATTGACCCTGATAATATTGTAAAAACAATTGGACAAACTAGACAGCGATCGCCATTATGGCTTCCGCCAAAACTTGGTCTACTGGGGATCTTCTGGAGTATGCCATTCACATATGGAGTGAGGCCATCGAGAGACACGGGGATAAGCTTGCCGTCTCCCTCGACATCTCAAAGGCTTTCGATAGGGTCTGACACGAAAGCCTTATTGGTAAGCTTTCTATATTCAATCTGCTCAGTGGTCTGTGTGGTTGGATTGCAGACATCCTCAGCGATCGGTCCTTACGAGTGGATATCGATGGCTGCTTGTCGAACATATTGGTTTTTATTTGGGGTCCCTTAGGTGTCGGTACTCTCAGCAACTTTATTCTTATTGCACATTAACGATCGTACCTACGAACGTTGACATCGACTCTCAACTATGGCCCATACATTGAGGCTCAGCTGGCTGCCAAAAAGTTGGATATCCTTGTGAAGGTAGGAAGGTACTTCACGCCGGAACAGCTACTAGACTTGTATCAAGCGCAAGTTCGATCATGCATGCATTACTGTTCTCATCTATGGGACGGATCTGTCAATACCAGCTTGATGCACTAGAGTTGATAGAAAAGCAGGCTTCAACGGCAATGAGGCACTGGTCCAGTCAAAGCTCCAGAGCCTCGAACATCGTCGCCGAGTTGCCAGCTTGTCTTTTTTATCGGATATATTTCGGGGAGTGTGCGATGGAATTGCATGATCTAATTCTACCCAGCCCAGACAGGCGTACGGCGATGCGTCATCGGTACATGGTGGATATCCCACCCATACGCACAAAACTTTTTGGAAACACTTTTATTATGCGTACAGCTAAGGTGTGGAATTCCCTGGTTTCCCGATAGCTACAATCTAGGTGTCTTTAAGTCAAGAGTGAATAGATTTTTTCTATGCAAGCGTGCTTCACGGTCGACCACATCTTCGCTTATCATAAGGATTTAAAAAAAAAAAACTTATTTCTTGCAATCAGACCTTCTGACTATGAGCAGATGTGTTAAACGGCTTACCATCAGGTGAGACAGTTTTCAAGCACGAGCCTATATATACTACAAAAAATAAAAAAACAAACGACTGTTATATAAAAATTCGCCGCGCCGAAATCACGCCGAAAACACGCCGCCGCCGCCGACTTTTTGACTGGCGCCCGCCGCCGATGAATTTCTCATCGGCGCACACGTCTACTGTAGTATACTGCTCGGTAAAATAACTGTACACCTGGTACTGTTACGTCACTCTGACGCAAGGCTTGGAACCAGTTCAAAAATCACCGGTTCTTAAATGTTACAATCGGTTTTATCGTTTATTTTGTGCAGTTATTTAAAATTTAAAAGAAAGTTATTGAAAATCCTAAGTAACCGGCGTAAGCGGGGCGCGCATAAACCTGAATCGTTTTTGTACTTCAACACGGTTGCGCATTGAAGGTTGGCGTTCATAACCGGTTAATTTCACAAAACTTATTTAAAATCTTTTGTTGCCAAAAACAGTTTAATTGTAGTTAAAGGTAGAACAAAACCAAATAGAAAACTTCCCTATGTACTTAGACGTTAACCGGTTCGAAATTTAATTCCGGTTTCCATGCCTTGCTAAGTTATTTTAAAATATTTATAAGTTTTTTTTTATATTATTTACAGGCTCGCGCTTGACCACTATCCCACCTGATGAAGTTCTATCATGTGGTAAGACACGCTTGCCTAGAAATAATCTATTCACTCTTGACTTAAAGACTCCAAGATTGTAGCTGTCGGGAAACACAGACTCCGGCAGGGAATTCCACTCCATAGCTGTACGCATAATAGAAGTGTTTTGTGTGTATGGGTGGGATGTCCACCATGTAGCGATGGCGCATCACCGTACGTCTGGTACTCCGATGATGAAAGCGGACAAGGTGGAAACAGATCGTGCAATTCCAGCGCACATTTCCCGAAATGTATCCGATAAAAACGTACAAGCTGGCAACTCGGCGACGGTGTTCAAGGTTCTGGAGCTTTAGAAAGAAAGAAAAAGTGTTTATTTGTCACAAAACGATATACATACAATAATAAATACCCTTTAACAATAGTATGACCAGCCCCCCCCCCCCCAGCCCCAGCCCTTTACTTGACCAGTGCCTCATCACCAATGAGCTTCTTGGCCCGCTTTTTGATCGACTCCTGGGTGTCAAGCTGTTATTTGGCAGACTAGTCCGTCCTAGAGATGAAAACAGTACTCCATGCATGATCGAACTTGCGCTTGATACAAATCGAGGAGCTGTTCCGGCGTGGAGTAACCTCTCACCATTGCAATGATCCCCAACTTTTTGGCAGCCAACTGAGCCTTTGCCTCAATGTAAGGACCAAAATTGTGAGTCGATGTCATCGTAACGCCGAGAAGCTCAAGATGGTCCGTTATTGACACGGTCACATCTCGGAAAGTTGGAGCCGGTTGAAATTGGCTCTTTTTTGCGGGTATAAGACACGCCTGGGTTTTAGCAGCATTAAACCTGACCATATTGGCATCGCCCCATTCGGACACTGCCTGCAAGGACAGGTTTAAACGCTCCACTAGGACTTCACGGAGCGACCGGATCTGCGGCCCCGTAGCCAGTACGTTGTACTAGTATCTCTGAGCAACAGTGCTGTCACCTGCATACCCAAAGGTGCCGGGGTTTTAGCAGATCGTTAATGTGCAGCAAGAATAATGTTGCTGAGAGTACCGACCTCTGAGGGACCCCGTCATTAATACCCAGTTGGTCAGACGAGCGGCCATCAATAACCACTCGAATGGACCGGTCCTTCAGGAAGTCTGCAATCCAAACGTACAGACCACTGGGTTGACCGAATGTAGGAAGCTTACCAATAAGATTTTCATGCCAGACCCTGTCGAAATCCTTCGATATGTCGAGGGTGATGGCAAGCGCTTCCCCGTGCCTCTCGATGGCCTCACTCCAGATGTGAATGGCATACGCTAGAAGATCCCCAGTTGACCGATTTTGGTGGAAGCCATATTGGCGGTCACTGATGATATCGTTAGCTTCTAGGTATGCCAGGAGCTTGGAGTTGAAAACTCGTTCCATACTCTTGCAGAGGATGGACGTTATTGATGGGACTGTAGTTGGCCGGGTCAGCCTGACTGCGCTTCTTGGGCACAGGCTGAATGTTTGTGTCTGGGTTTTTTTTTTTCGTACAAAATTTTTATCATTTTGTCTTCTTTCTTTTCATTTTGTTCCGAAGAATTTTTGTACGTCCCATTGAAACTTAAACTTGAAATTTGGTGATAATGTTTATTATTACGTATATTTTATTAACAAATACCAATATATTGATAAATTACATTTTGCCTTTGAAATTCCCTATTTTTTTCTATTACAACCAATTGATTTTGCAGTTTGGTACGGAACCATAAATGTGCGAAGACCGACACGCACTTGGCCAATTTTTTATCAATTGATTGTTTTCTGAACAAAATAAATTAAGAACTAAGCAGAGGATGGCAAAATGCCCAGAGGCTCTTGCTAAACAAAGTTTCATCCTACAGCGATGATCACTGTCGGTATTTCGACCGTGACCATCGCTAACATCGCTTATCTTGAGCCTTTGTCATCATCAGGTCAATCAAGCTGTAACAAGAATTTTAACTTTTTATTTTATTTCTATATCTTTGTTTTCATAATGTTTTACGGGCTTTTGGTTGTACTGTTTGTCATTTTTAAGTCTAATATGTGGCTTTAGTTTGAGTGAAATAAACTATCTTTTTTCCTTAACTTTTGTCAATGAGGGTTGGTGGATGTCTGATATCAACGAATTTTTGGTCCCTTACCTTATAAGTATTAACTAGTTCGGCGAAATGTGCCGGAGTAAGAGCTGATGATGTCTGCAGTCGCGTGTACTTCAGGATCGGGGAGAAAAGGTAGTGAAAACCAGCAGTCAGCCACTGCGCTGCCGAGGTCACTATCACCATTCTTGTTGGGGTTGGGAACTTCTTGAAACTTGCCCTGAAGAGAAAATAATATGGTGGTAAAAAGACGATTAGTTTATACTACTTTCATGGAGCGGAGACGGTGACGTTAAGTATCCAACGGAAACGTTAAGCATCCCACGGCAACGTTTAGTATCCCACGGAAACGTTAAGCATCCCACGGCAACGTTTAGTATCCCACGGAAACGTTAAGCATCCCACGACAACATTAAGTATCCCACGGCAATATTAAGTATCCCCCGGTACCGTTAAGTATGCCACGGAAGCGTTAAGTATTCCACGGAGACGTTAAGTCTACATGAGCATTTCCTTTTCCAGAAAAAAGGAGACGAGGGGTTCTTACCACAAATACGGAGTTCCAGTAGCCAAGTTCCTGTGCGTAAGCATGGCCGTCTTTGGAACTCCCGTTGTTCCACTGGTCGAAGTTAGGTACGCTATGATTTCCTCTGGATCAAAGTCTGTTGGTCTGCAAGTAATTAAAGATTCAGTTAATCCATAGAAGTTTGTCAGCCTTGTGGTTGCCAGAATATCACATTTTCGGAAAAAACTTACTTAAACTTTAGAATTGCTTTCTTATCTTCCGTTGCTAGTAGGTTGGCTAATGTATTATGATTACAATTTTTGTCAAAGGTCACAATTTTAGCATCTACTTTCGACATTTCTAACCCTTTCTCAATGTCTGCCGTTTTTTCGCTTTGACAGAATATTATATTTGGACGGTTAGTGTGGAATAAATCCCTCAGTTCATCTGAAATAAAAAATAGAATATAAATAATTATTATGGGTTAGTTCGATCTATGGTTTTTTCTTAGCAATATATGAAGAGCCTTTGCCGTACCGTTTGACAATTGCAAGCCCACATCATATCTATGAAAAAGAGGAGAGAAAAGCGCTATTAAGAGATTTTACAAAGAGTTTTTCTTTCAGTTTTCGACTAGATATTAATATGAGACGAAACAAGTAAGCTATACTCAGCTGCAAAATAAGACGGTTAAAAATATACTCACTGGTTCCCAAAGTAGCATCGATACACGCCACCATGATACCAAGATACAACGCTGCGTAGTGGGGAATGCAGAAATCTATATGATTGGGTGCCATCAGTACCATGACATCGCCCTTCTTCAGTCCCAAGTTCGTGAGAGAGACTGCGCATCGGATGCTCCTATCTAAAACTGAACCATTGGTTTCAGATTGCCCTGTTCCTCCATCGATCTGTTGAATAAAATAATGGATGAATTAACGCGCTTTCTCTAATCCAATGGTGCTTAAGAAGGTTGCCATAGAGACAACAAGACTTATTTATAACGAGATAGCATATTCGGGCTAAAATTTCCAACTGCTGGGACACTGGCACCTCTGTGAGAGCGAGTGGGCAGTTATCCAACCTGCATCACGACTTCGAATTTTACAAGCTTTTTTTAACTTACAAAGTAATAAATAATGAAATGTCTTATTCGTTAACCAAACACCCGTGCCAGGAGTTGCCGCTCTCCCTTAACTTGATTACATTTATGTATTATAATAACTTATATTAAATCTGTTTGATTGAGTTAATAGAACAATTTACTAATTTGTGTGTGTGGAAGTGTGAGTTAGGGTGTGCGTGTGTGTGTGAACGTGTGTGAGCAAATATATAACGAGATATATTTTTATTTATAATGTATGTATAGTTCCCGCCAAACTTCTTGGCCGCCCTGAAGTTGGCTACAATGGCTGCGAAGTAGTAAATCTCATACAAAATCAGTACCCATCACAGAGTACTTTTATTATATGGTACCCATCCCGCAGTCGTCGGCCGCCGCCGCCATGTGACTAAATTGACGACGGTGACAGGCGGCGCCTAAAGCCACTGCTCCACTCGCACGATAAGTGAGATTGTACTTTGTACCTTAAGATTCTGTTGTTAGGGCATGTTAGCATCAGGTGGGATAGTGGTCAAGCGCCAGCCAAAAATAAATAAAAAATGTAATGGAGAAGTCCTTGCGCGTCGGAAACCCAACTTCAGGGCGGCCCAGAAGTTTGGCGAGAACTTTAAGTATGTTTGGGTCAAATCTTGCAACTTAACTTTAGAGCAGTTATCCTCAACCGATTAAGAAGAAATTTTGCGAAAAATGCGCGGTAAGTTAAAAAGCATCTTTTATAAACGATTTTTTTTAGTGGATAAAATATATAGACCTTAACAACCTTAACCCTTTATATATATATATGGTCAGGGTTGTTAAGGTCTATATATATATATATATATTAAGGTCTAGGGTGGTTTCCAAGCAATGTTGTACTTCACTGTTTTTGTGAGCAGTGGTAACATTGTTAATAAAAACCTAAGCAGATTGATTTTTTTACTACCTGTGATCAGCTGTATTTACAAGAAGATTCTAAATTCTTTAGAGAATTAGATTAAATCTCAAAGAGAATTTCTAATTTAAAAAAATATAATCTGAGATCTATAAAGAATATAGAATGTAACGAGATTTTTATTTTATAAAAAAGATGTTTGAATTCAAAATCTGTTAATCAGTTGCTAAAGAGCTCAGAGATTATTATAAATAAAGACCTATATTTTTTATCGTCATTAGTCATCGATATCAATAAATTTAAGGCATTGATAGCTAATTTAATCTGACCCTGAATCACCTACAACAACACGCTATTTGGTACTTGTAAGATATTGAGGACCTAGTTAAACAAAATTATGAGTTAAAAGTAAATTACCTGCATAACAAAATCAAGGTCTTCTTGCAAGCTGTGTAGTACAAGTTTACCGATGTGATGTCTGTCTGAAGGGATCCCTGTCTTCGCCACTACGCGGGCTCCTACCTCACTCATATACATATGCACTGCGTCGAAAGCTCTTCTAGTCATGATTGTTGGTGGTTATTACTGGAATAAAAATTTAGTTTAAAAAAATTAATCGCTTTCGTTTGACCACCATCACACCTGATGGTAAATAATGATTTGGTCAACGTAGAAACACGCTTACTTTTAAGCAACTTATTCTAATCCAGAATGTTGTACTGGGATCGGTCCATCATCATTGCATCTGTAGCCAAGATGACAATCTACAATCGATAATGCTAGTAGAAAACGAATAAATGTATGGGAATGTCACATCTGAACGTTAAGTCACGTGGTCAGACCAAACAGATAGAAGGCGTTAACGATTGTTGAGAAAGAGATTCGATACGAAACGTTTGTAACTTGGCTAAGGGTCTGATAGGACTATTGTTCCAATGAGCTGTATATGGTGGTGATAGACCGATTAGCGCACCGCACAATCATAATCGATGTCCCCATCCCACATGACGAGAACCTCGTGAAAGCTAAGAAAAAGAAACAAATCAAGTATCTCGACTTAGCATACGAGGTTGTCGACATGTGGAATGTATTGGATTAAATTGTATGTTCCTGCTGGGCTGAATACTGCATGCGTTTGCCTGTTTGTTTTCTTTTGTAGCACCAGATGGCGCTGCGTTCCTTTTTAAAATGTCACCGGCAGATAGCATTGCTCAGCATATAGCGAAAGTGGAAAGTTTGGCTAAGCTACTCAAAGAAAGTGGATAGGTTATTTAGTGCCACAGCGACCATAACTAAAATATTAACTAAACTGCCACCCAAGTATAGATCTCTACGCCAAGCTTGGATATCACTTGATTCAGAAAATCAAACCATAGATAATCTAACAGCTCGCTTGTTGGATGAGGAGGCCAGCTTCAATGTAGAACAAGAGAATGAAAGTGCTTTATTAGTGGCAAAACAAAATATAAAGAAGAAAACTGTTCCAGTAAAAGAATCTAAGAAAGAATTAAATGTAAAGTCACATCGCTTTATATGTTACAACTTGTCATAATGCAAGAGATTGCCGTGCATCTAAACAAAAACCACAAGAAGAAAGAAACATGTTAGCTTTCAATGTAGCAAAAACAAATTGGAAAAATAATGATGAAGGTTTAAGATGGATATTAGACAGCGGTGCCTCAGCATACATGTCTTTTAAACGTGAAAATTTTGTTTAATTAAATGAGTACACGGGATCTCCACTGAAACTGGGAAATCAAGAAGCTGTAGAAGTGGTTGGCCAAGGAAGTATATATATGATAAACAAATGTGTCAATGGACAGTGGGAGACATGTATCCTGAAAAATTTTCTATATGTACCAAAATTGAGAATAAACCTATTTTCTGAAGGAGTATTAACAAGACAAGATTATAATATTGTCAAGAAACATACTGATGCTTTGATTTACAAAAATAATAAAACAGTGCTGTGTGCATCTTTACAAAGCAACTGCAGTTTGTATGAGTTACAAGTAAAAACTGTGCAAAATCCAGTATGTAATATAGTGCAAAAATTAGACCTTGAATCATGGCATGAACGTCTGTGACATTGAAATGTAAAAGAAATGTAATGTAATTGCTGGTGTGGACTTATCAAAAGCAAGAGTTTCCTGTGTCAAAAAATAAATCTGATTGCGCACTTCCGAATAGGCACATTCTTAGTTTAAATCCATGACTGAATCTTATGAAAAAAAAAAAAAAAAAAACATACAAGAAGTCGAACATAGAACCTCCTCCTTTTTGGTAAGTCGGTTAAAAATGGGTTTGTAAGCATAGCAATTTGGGGCGTTTTTATTTTTTACCAGATATCTCTTGATCGTAGAAAAAATACTGCATATACAGATCGACAGAGGTTTTTTTGCTTATTACAAGATATTAAAACTCAACTCATCCAAATGTCATATAGGATATAACGGAAAGATGCGAACATATTTTAAGATCTGGTTCTGCTCATGTAAACGAATAACTTTCTCCATGGAAGTCATAGCCAATTCTCAAATCATAAATGCATCTCCAATACAATATTTTGTCAACTGACGTTAAGTGTGTACGGAAAATCCAATTCCTTTTTCGGGAATTTCCTACGACTTCTTTGGACGAATGGACGAATTTGTTCATTTACATGGGCAGAAGCAGTTCTTAAAATATGATCGCAACTTTTCATTACACCCTTTATAGTAACACTTTAGCTGCTCTTTAGGACCTCAAGACGGGTTATGGCATATCCACCGGAACTCACTACTGCAGTAGGTCTGCCTGTCTGCGTCTATCATGCGGACGTCTTCAACATAGGAGGTAATAGCGTGGTTTAGAAGAACTAAATGTCAAGTCAATCTGTGAATTCACTAGAAGGAATTGCCCGTTTGTTTAGTGAATTCACTCTCAAAATCCAACGGGACGTCAATCCGACACAATCGGTGAAATACCTCAAAATTTTAAAAGAAAGTGACCGTGATATTAATATAATTATGTTTGACTGCCTCCAATCTTACCATTATACACAAATTCACAGCACAAAACTAATAATACATTTCAACTTACAAATTGACAATATTGTCAATACTAGTGCTTCGCGCCAGGAGAATCAAGTGTATGTTTATAAATCATTCGTTATCTCATTATATATCCAAAATTGCAAAATTATCACGTTTTTTTGCACTAAGCCTTAGTGCAACAAAACATGATAATTTATTAGTGATTAAGGGTTAGTTCACACTGTGCACTCTGAGACGCTACTCTGCGGGCACTTCTAAAGATAGATAAATAAAGAAAAAAAATCGTTTGTGACCCGCGCAGGAGACACGAGAATGAAAACAAAAACAAAACATATAATAAAAGGCGGCCAAAAGCGCGCATTTAGGGTTTCGTACCAACGAAAAATCAGATTATGAATATATTGTTATTTGTTAATAAAATATACATAATAATAAAATTTAACACCAAATTTCAAGTTCGAAGGTCAATGGGAAGCTGAAAACAATTTTCGGATCAAATTGTGTGACAGACTACAGACAGACCGACACGTGAGTGACAGCAATAGAGCTCCGTTTGCAACCTTCGGGTACGGAACCTTAAAAGAACCCCGTGCGAGACCAAAAAGTCCCATAAAAGATAGCGATCTTCTTGTCGTGTCGATTGACTCTAATTAAATTTTGTCGGACTAGTATTTAGCATCCTGTACAACTCTTGCGTCCCACTGCTAGGAGCAGGTCTCCCCCAAAGTCTTCAGCTCTATCATTGGCCTCGTAAAAATGCTGGAAGCTGCAGGTGGTTGTGCACAGCAGTGACAGCAGACGCGATCAATGCAAGACAAGTTTAAAATTAATAAATAAAACTAAAAAAGAAACTTGTATATTCCTCTCAACAACCTTTAAAAATATATTTTATATACATAATATTAATCATGTGTATAAAAATAATGGTTTACCATCATTCTGCGTCCGAATGATTGGATTTAGAATGGAGGAATTCGCAGGAGGTATACCTCCTGCGAATTTCACAATTTTCAAAATATATGTACAGGACAAACAATACTAAAAGAAGATGTGCAATGACCAGCCTTATCGCACAGGGCAATCTCTTACAGACAACCTTTGGATGGACTGAACGAGAGGAGATGAATTTAGGGTTGTCAGTGTACTTATCTTAAATAATAATCCTTAGACATAATAACATGAAATACATACATGCAATGAACCATAATATACTAATAAATAACAAAAATATCACAGAGAAAGGAGAACACTAATAGTGAAAGGAAAAAAGGAGCATTCCCTCACCATTTTCAAAATGTTGGTAAGGATTGAGCAAGTGTGAACTGAAAGCGTTCTTTAAGATAATAACCCTTACCTTGCAGTCGGGTAAAAAGGACTAGATAGAAAGAAAGAAAGAAAAAGTGTTTATTCGCCACAAAAACAACATTCCAATTTTTTGATTTTTCCTTAAATTAAACCCTTAACGGTAGTATTGGTAAGTACTTAAATTATGTTAGTAAAGAAAAGTAAGAATAAAATTAGATGGATGGAAGAGCACGATATATCGCAAACAAAGTATGAGGGCATTCTGGTGAAAGTAAATAGCCGAATAGGCGCCATTTGGTTCGAAATTCAGAAACATGATCATACTTTTGCAAGCCACATATGAACCTGGCACAGTGATTTTGAAGTCGCTCAAGCTTGTCCAATTGGTCTTGGGTGAGATTAAGATAGCTGGCATCAGCATAGTCCAGGACAGGGAGAATTAGAGATTGTGCTATCGCAATTTTAGTGGTCATGGGAAGAAAATTACGAAGGCGTCTCAGAGAGGGTGCGTCTCATATCATATAAAGTTACTTCGTATATTTTCATTTCAATAACGTTCACAAGATATAATAATCGTGAGTTATACCAACTGTTGATATTATTTCTTTAAATATAACATTTATATAGTCTAAAACTTATTTCGTATAATGTTATTGTATATAACGTTTATTTAATCGAAAATCATTAGGCCTATCGTTTAAAATATATAATATTAATACCATCTTTATGGTTAACACCCCGATTCAAAGCAATCTAACTCGAATATCGAATATTTGGTTAGAAGATCAAGGCGGGAGCGGAGATATTAAAACTCAACTCATCCAAATGTCATATAGGATATAACGGAAAGATGCGAACATATTTTAAGATCTGGTTCTGCTCATGTAAACGAATAACTTTCTCCATGGAAGTCATAGCCAATTCTCAAATCATAAATGCATCTCCAATACAATATTTTGTCAACTGACGTTAAGTGTGTACGGAAAATCCAATTCCTTTTTCGGGAATTTCCTACGACTTCTTTGGACGAATGGACGAATTTGTTCATTTACATGGGCAGAAGCAGTTCTTAAAATATGATCGCAACTTTTCATTACACCCTTTATAGTAACACTTTAGCTGCTCTTTAGGACCTCAAGACGGGTTATGGCATATCCACCGGAACTCACTACTGCAGTAGGTCTGCCTGTCTGCGTCTATCATGCGGACGTCTTCAACATAGGAGGTAATAGCGTGGTTTAGAAGAACTAAATGTCAAGTCAATCTGTGAATTCACTAGAAGGAATTGCCCGTTTGTTTAGTGAATTCACTCTCAAAATCCAACGGGACGTCAATCCGACACAATCGGTGAAATACCTCAAAATTTTAAAAGAAAGTGACCGTGATATTAATATAATTATGTTTGACTGCCTCCAATCTTACCATTATACACAAATTCACAGCACAAAACTAATAATACATTTCAACTTACAAATTGACAATATTGTCAATACTAGTGCTTCGCGCCAGGAGAATCAAGTGTATGTTTATAAATCATTCGTTATCTCATTATATATCCAAAATTGCAAAATTATCACGTTTTTTTGCACTAAGCCTTAGTGCAACAAAACATGATAATTTATTAGTGATTAAGGGTTAGTTCACACTGTGCACTCTGAGACGCTACTCTGCGGGCACTTCTAAAGATAGATAAATAAAGAAAAAAAATCGTTTGTGACCCGCGCAGGAGACACGAGAATGAAAACAAAAACAAAACATATAATAAAAGGCGGCCAAAAGCGCGCATTTAGGGTTTCGTACCAACGAAAAATCAGATTATGAATATATTGTTATTTGTTAATAAAATATACATAATAATAAAATTTAACACCAAATTTCAAGTTCGAAGGTCAATGGGAAGCTGAAAACAATTTTCGGATCAAATTGTGTGACAGACTACAGACAGACCGACACGTGAGTGACAGCAATAGAGCTCCGTTTGCAACCTTCGGGTACGGAACCTTAAAAGAACCCCGTGCGAGACCAAAAAGTCCCATAAAAGATAGCGATCTTCTTGTCGTGTCGATTGACTCTAATTAAATTTTGTCGGACTAGTATTTAGCATCCTGTACAACTCTTGCGTCCCACTGCTAGGAGCAGGTCTCCCCCAAAGTCTTCAGCTCTATCATTGGCCTCGTAAAAATGCTGGAAGCTGCAGGTGGTTGTGCACAGCAGTGACAGCAGACGCGATCAATGCAAGACAAGTTTAAAATTAATAAATAAAACTAAAAAAGAAACTTGTATATTCCTCTCAACAACCTTTAAAAATATATTTTATATACATAATATTAATCATGTGTATAAAAATAATGGTTTACCATCATTCTGCGTCCGAATGATTGGATTTAGAATGGAGGAATTCGCAGGAGGTATACCTCCTGCGAATTTCACAATTTTCAAAATATATGTACAGGACAAACAATACTAAAAGAAGATGTGCAATGACCAGCCTTATCGCACAGGGCAATCTCTTACAGACAACCTTTGGATGGACTGAACGAGAGGAGATGAATTTAGGGTTGTCAGTGTACTTATCTTAAATAATAATCCTTAGACATAATAACATGAAATACATACATGCAATGAACCATAATATACTAATAAATAACAAAAATATCACAGAGAAAGGAGAACACTAATAGTGAAAGGAAAAAAGGAGCATTCCCTCACCATTTTCAAAATGTTGGTAAGGATTGAGCAAGTGTGAACTGAAAGCGTTCTTTAAGATAATAACCCTTACCTTGCAGTCGGGTAAAAAGGACTAGATAGAAAGAAAGAAAGAAAAAGTGTTTATTCGCCACAAAAACAACATTCCAATTTTTTGATTTTTCCTTAAATTAAACCCTTAACGGTAGTATTGGTAAGTACTTAAATTATGTTAGTAAAGAAAAGTAAGAATAAAATTAGATGGATGGAAGAGCACGATATATCGCAAACAAAGTATGAGGGCATTCTGGTGAAAGTAAATAGCCGAATAGGCGCCATTTGGTTCGAAATTCAGAAACATGATCATACTTTTGCAAGCCACATATGAACCTGGCACAGTGATTTTGAAGTCGCTCAAGCTTGTCCAATTGGTCTTGGGTGAGATTAAGATAGCTGGCATCAGCATAGTCCAGGACAGGGAGAATTAGAGATTGTGCTATCGCAATTTTAGTGGTCATGGGAAGAAAATTACGAAGGCGTCTCAGAGAGGGTGCGTCTCATATCATATAAAGTTACTTCGTATATTTTCATTTCAATAACGTTCACAAGATATAATAATCGTGAGTTATACCAACTGTTGATATTATTTCTTTAAATATAACATTTATATAGTCTAAAACTTATTTCGTATAATGTTATTGTATATAACGTTTATTTAATCGAAAATCATTAGGCCTATCGTTTAAAATATATAATATTAATACCATCTTTATGGTTAACACCCCGATTCAAAGCAATCTAACTCGAATATCGAATATTTGGTTAGAAGATCAAGGCGGGAGCGGAGCGAAGTGCCAGGTCCCCTCTATGTTGGTGAATCATTTGGGTTAGGATTGGTTAGAACAGTGACCATTAACGCGCGAAGGCGAACGAGTGAAGCGAGCGTGCTGCGGGAGCGGCGTGACAGAAACGAATCGCTGCAAAACCGACTTCACGTAGTCATATCTGCCCTACACCTAGAGTTTTATTTAAAATCGCGTAGGTGTGGAGGGGTGAGGTGGCCCGCGAGGTGAGGAGTAGGTGGTTTTATCACTCGCCGCTGCGGTTGAGGCTGGCCGTCGAACCCGGTCAGCAAGCCGAAGCCGCAGTGGTGAGCGTAAAAACACATCTGCGACGATAATCTCACATGGGACGGCCGGAGCCCCGCAGCGCTGGAGCCGTGACAGAAACCATGTCTGCTGCATGTTGCATGCTTGCTGCATGCTTGCTTGTATGCTGCATGCTTGCTCTCTTGCTGCACGCTTACTTGCATGCTGCATGTATGGTGTATGCTTGTTTGCATGCCTGCTGCTTGCATGGTGTATGCTTGCTTGCATGTTTTTTACAGGGAAATGAAAACCACATATGTTCACGATTAACTGTTTTATATAAAACAAACGATTACTAAAAGTTATTGTTAGGCGTTTTATCATACTAGACTAAATAGGTTGTATGTCTTTTGAGTGGTATATCGAACGATTTTATAGGCTAGGTTATGTTTATACAAATTAGTTACTTTTAAATTATATCAATCGTTTATTATATTAAATGATCATTATATCTAATAATATTATGTATTCAGTTGTTATATCTTTTAAATATTAGAGATTTTGTAATTATATCATATATTACTTACCCTCCAAGAGAACCAGCAGAAGCAAATAGTTTACGATTAACCTCCTGTAGCTGTTTGGTTCAGGGAAGAGTGCTGTCGACATAAATCCCTAGGTTCTTCACGTTGTGAGTTATATGAACAATCAATTATCTAATTTTAATAATACTAATTCATATTGGACCTGCTGTTAATCGCAAATCTTAAAATTAATTATGTACTAAGTTAATGACAATTAAATATTTGTACACCATATATTTCGTGGTAGAATGTATAGAACTAACAAAAATATTAACACCATACTATGTAAAACTACATTCTTACAAATAAATAAACTAATTCTAATTCTAATGATATTGTTGAAATAAACCTGAGGAAGTAACGCCCAATCAATCGTAGAGACAGTTCGGGAACTACTAACAACAGCCACTTGAGTCTTAGTTGGATTGATCTTTAACTTAAACTCTGTGCTCCAGTCACCTGTTCGAGCAGGTCTATAATAGTCTCAAAAGCGTCAGATAACTCTACGACTGGGGCTTGGGTATAAATTTGGAGATCATCAGTATACAGGTAGGTAGAAAGAAGATAGTCGTTGAGTGATAGCATCAATAAAGAGTGCGACAAGCATAGCGGATATACGCCACCCTGTGGCACATCGGCAGAGGTGTGATACTAATTAGAGAAAGATTCCAAAATGCAAATACGCTGCTGGCGGCCAAACAGGTAACTTAAAACCAGTAAATTACCGCAGGATATATTTTAAAAGAGCATAGGACGCCCAGCAAAATTTCGAAGTCAACCGTATTGAATGCATTGCTAAAGTCAAGCAAAGAAAGTACAGTTAACTTGCCTATTTCCATGCCTGACTTAATATCATCCGTAATGTGCACAAGTGCTGTGACCTGGACAAAAACCAAATTGGAAAGGATTTTACAGCTTGTGTTTGGAAAGGAAGGAGCTGAGTTGATGGTGGACAAGTTTTTCAAGGACTTAGGATAGGAAAGAAAGAGTAGAAATGGGATAATAGAGAACGATGCAGGATTTTTGTGTAGAGGCATAACTTCCAGGATTGTGGGCAGAAGTGTGGAAGTTGAGGATGTAAAGGAAAACAGGAGGAATGTCATCAAGGATGAGATAACCATTTTACGGCTGACACGGTCACTACCAATCAATTCACTGACAAAAGGGGAAAATTTAGGTACCGGAAGATTTGAAAGATTACTTAGTAGTGCTTTGGTGGCCCTATCGAAAGGCGAAGTAGGAAAATTACTATTAATTAAATTGAAGCCTAAGTCTTTAGGAATGGTGTTATGAGACTTTTTGTCGTTACCTAATGATAATGAATGAATTTTGTGTAGTAAATAAAATTTGCTTTCGCTACTTAGTGCGCAATCGGTATCGGTGTGTACAAGCCCTTACAGATAATTATTTAACGTGAGACATTAAAATAGTTTGATCAATTTAAATATATGTAAGTGCAGCACATATCTTGATTTATATCAGTCAAATAAAAAGAAAATGTAATGATAAAATAATATAAACTTAGTAGATGCCGCCCGCGCCACCCCCCGCGTGGTATTATTACTTCTATCTTTATAAATTATACCTACTAGCCTTTTATATATATATACATAGATAGATAGATAGATGTGTTATTCTGATGTAATAGGCTCTATTACTGTAATGTTTCATTAAATCCTTTCAGTAGTTTTTGCATGAAAGACATCCATCCAACCATCCTCACAAACTATCGCGTTCATAATAATATCTATAGTAGGATAATATCTATATATATATATAAAAGAAAGTCGTGTTAGTTACACTATTTATAACTCAAGAACGGCAGGATCGATTTGGCTGAAAATTGGTGGGGAGGTAGCTTAGAACCAGGAGACGGACATAGGGTAGGGTAGGTGGGTAGGGTAGGGTAGGGTAGGGTAGGGTAGGGTAGGGTAGGGTAGGGTAGGGTAGGGTAGGTTAGGGTAGTGTAGGGTAGTGTAGGGTAGTGTAGGGTCGGGTAGGTTAGGGTAGGGTAGGGTAGGGTACGGTAGGGTAGGGTAGGGTAGGGTAGGGTAGGGTAGTGTAGGGTAGGGTAGGGTAGTGTAGGGTAGGGTAGTGTAGGGTAGTGTAGGGTAGTGAAGGGTCGGGTAGGGTAGGGTAGGGTAGGGTAGGGTAGGGTAGTGTAGGGTAGGGTAGGGTAGGGTAGGGTAGGGTAGAGTAGGGTAGGTTAGGGTAGGGTAGGGTAGTGTAGGGTTGGGTAGGGTAGATAAATGTTTGGTCTTTTTATGGCAAAACAAAGTTTGCCGGGTCAGCTAGTTAGATATAAAAGCTAATGTCAGTTATATGTTTGTTATGCTTTCACGTCTTTACGGCTGGACGGATTTTAATGAAACTTGAAAGAAAGAAAAATATTTATTTATGACCCGCACTATTTGTTTTTGCTTATTATTAGTGTCTTCTACACGAATAATAAGCAAAAACAAAATAACAATAATAAATACTTCCCGATGGAGGTCATCATTTTGTTATTACCAAGGTGCATTTACAATTTCCCTTAGCACTTAGTTCTTGAATCATTGCATAAATAATATATTATCCGTTGCGTGCGCTGCGTAAACGTCGGCGACGCGTAAATGTCCCATTAGGATTGTCTCGCAGCTTTCTCTTTTACGCCATACAAAAAGAAATCCCACGTGTATATTTAAAATAGGATGGACGTAGGTGCCATGTGAGTAAGACTATCTACACTTGTAATGTATGTCGCATCAAGGCTGGCTGATATTTTAAACCATCGGGAAGTCAGGATGCATTCCCTTAGGTTAAGACATCGTGAGTGGGCAGGTCAGTGGGTACAATCGTGAAAATGAAATCACATAAATTATTCGATAAATAAAATAAAATAAAATAAATAAAATAAAAATGCCCTTTATTCCACTACTTACAATTTTCACACTTAACTATGTATATAAACACTGTTTAAAATATAGAAAATACTTTTAAAAGAAATCCTTCTTCTCAATCTCAATGTATTACTTCCTTCTTTACTTTATTTTATGAGCGTTTGCCATCGCTATTCGTAGCGGTCGCCTCAGCGGCGTAGGCCTTCCCTAAATCACTCCACACGATTCTATCGCGCGCCTTCTGCATCCAGTCTGGTCCACAACGTTGGGTAAAAATATCTCTCCATCTCTTTCTTTGTCTTCCTTGCTTTCTTTTACCTTCTAGTGGTATCCATTCGGTAACCCTCTTTGTCCACCTAGTACTTTCCAGCCTACACAGATGCCCTGCCCAGTTCCACTTCAGTAATCTTATTCTCTGCTTTACGTCGGTTAGTTTAGTTTTCATCCGTATTATTTCGTTCTTTACTTTGTCTGATTTTGTTATGTGTAACATACTTCTTTCCATTTTCCTTTGGCATATGGCAATCTTCTCTTCGTCTTCTTTCCTCAACGACCACGTTTGACATCCGTACGTAAGGCAGGGTAGTATAGCTATTTCGTAGACTTTCTTTTTTATATGTAAGTTGATTTCTCTGTTTTTCATAATTTCTTTCAGTCCCCAGTATTTTTTCCATGCTAAAGCTATTCTTCTATGTGTCTCTTTTTCTGTGCAGTTTTCAAACGACACCAACTGCCCTAGGTAAATATAGTCCTTAACATATTCTATTATTGTGTTCTCTACTGTGACTTCATTCTTCTCTCCGTTTGTAATAATTTTTGTCTTTGAAGCGTTCAGCGATAGACCGACTTTCTTACTTTGTCCTGCTAATTCGTTCACCATGGATTCCAATTCAATTGCGGTTTCAGCAAAGACAACAATATCATCCGCGAAGCGGAGATGGCTCAGGTACTCTCCATCCACTTTAATGCCCTTTTTGCTCCACTCTAGGTTCCTAAATACTGACTCGAGTACCGCCGAAAACAACTTAGGTGATAGCGGATCCCCTTGTCGTACACCTTTTTGTATGGGAAACTCTATTCCATCTCTTTCCAGTCGCACTTTCGCCCAACATTTAGAGTAAACGCTCTTGATTAAATTTACGTACTTAACGTCTATTCCTTTGTGTTAAAGTGCTGACCAAATCGCATCGTAGTGAAGGGAGTCGAAAGCCTTCTGGTAGTCGATAAAGCACATATAAACAGTTTTCCCATACTCATTAGCTTTCTCTATTACCTGAGTAACAACCTGTATGTGGTCCATCGTTGAGTACTTTTTACGGAAACCAGCTTGTTCACGTGGTTGGTTCTCATCCAGTATTTTAGTAACTCTATTCAAGATGACCTTCGAAAATATTTTGTATAAATTGGTCATAAGGCTGATCGGCCTATAATTGCCCAGTTCACTTCGATCGCCCTTTTTGTGAAGCAAAGTGATTGTGGACTTTGACCATTGTTCTGGCGTTTTTTCCACGCTTAGGATGTTATTGAAGAGGAGTTGAAGAGGTTTGAGCAGTGGGATGCATAGGGACTTCAGAACTTCGTTTGCAATATTGTCGCTACCGGGAGATTTATCATTTTTCTGCGTGATTATGGCGTATTCGATCTCAGATTGGAGAAAGCTTTCCGTTCCAGTTCCAAAATACGTTAGATAACTTAATAAAACGAACAGGCGCTTTACGTAAAGCTTACAAAGAGTTGAGTGACAAGACCGAGTGGACTGCGAACCTGAAAAGTAAACGTGGAAACATACTAACACGACGTCCAGACATAATCCACGAAGCAACACGTTTCTATAAAGAACTGTACACCAACGATCAGCAAAACAATACCAGCGACCACATTATGGGAAGAATCTATAATGACCAAAATTCTTCTGGAATTATTCGATACACTGGGTTTATTCAAATATTCACAGTTACCTCCCGTTCACAGTTACAGATCCTCTTAGTCTACTCCGACCCGTCAGTCTCCCATCAAACAAGGGATGTTTTTCTGAAACACAAAATTTCCAAACAGTATTCGCTCCGTCCAATTCTGACTCATATTCTAGAGATCTTTAAATGATCATGTTTGATTGTTTCAAAACATTTTGAAACAATCAAACATGATCATTTAAATTAACTTTTGAATTTGAATTAACTCGGACCAATATCATTAAAATCAGATTATCAACAGTTACCCATTACTATCGCTCACTAACTCAATTTTCACGTAAGGAAAACGATCGCGAGATCTACTGCTATCATAATATTACTTTGAAAGTAAGCAAGTGAATTCAGATCTGAAGACGGTGGTTGTAAATCGTTACGCAACAGGATCTGTTCTGAATACACGTAAATGACAAGTACCGTTACTAACAAGATACAATTGCGATAGCCCAACAACATTACTAACTCGCTTTGCCACTGAAAACGACTAGTTATTCAGTCATTCTGGATATCTCATATCCTTCGTATGGGATATCTCATCCTAAAGTTCGTACTGAACCAAATAGTGAAACTATTACCGCCAATAGGAAACTCTTTAACTACTGGTTTTTTACTAAGTGTGTCTTAATTACCTAGTGATATTGCTAGGTATAACCACTACCAATTAAGTGATCAAACATGTATAATCTTAAAACTTGATATAGCATCTCTTCACTAGAGAACCTTCGACCTCACTATCGAAATAACATGGAAGCGACTCACCGAGTATTCCATTCCAAACTTGCACGCGCTCGTAACATTCGGCTACGACCTGCGAACTGCTACCCTGCCGTTCCTCTTAACCTCTCAGATGGTGACAAGTCAGCCTTCGCATACAGCATCTGAACCGCTAGCCGCTAGCCTGCAGCAGAGACTCCACTGCGACACAATATGGTATCTGAAACATGAAAAACACTACGAGAGTATATGTTCACACAGTTATCTTAACCATACACAGCTTTTATGGAATTTAACTGGTGAACTGGTGCTGTAACCTAAACCAATCAATCTGCCTAGCCTTTTCCCAACAACATTGCGGTCGGCTTCCAGTCCTACCGGATTCAGCTAAGTACCAGTGTTTTACATGAAGTGACTGCCTATCTGACCTCCACAACCTAGTAACTGGGTAACACGGTACCTCTTGGCAAGACTGGTGTCAGATCTCAGGCTTCTGACTACCCGTAACGACTGCCAAAGATCTTCAAATGACAGCCGGGACCAACGGCTTAACGTGCTTGTACTCACTTTACCTAGAGAATAAAATTCGAATACCAAATGTTCTAAAAAGAATTATATATGTAATAAGGCCATGGGAAAATATGCAATAAAAAATCAAGCAAACTTTGATTAGTTCTTTCCCCCTTTTTAATAGATTCTCCCTCCATAAAGACAATATCTGCATGTACAAACGTATCGTATGTTTGATAGGTATCGTGTGATACGTATGTTACGATACATTATTCTGTTATGTAATATTTGAGTGATAAGAGGTAGTTTGTTTTATTGCAATAAAGTATTATTATTTTTATCAATCTGACTGGTATTATCTATATGCACCTGCAGGTGTAATATTATGTAGTCACATTTTCCTTATCAAGAAACATGCTAAATTATAGCACACCATTATAAGCAGTGTTATCTGTATACGAATAAATAATTATTACAAAACATTTAAAGTAGCGATACCGCACGATAAGAAGTGATAACAGGTGCTGCTAAAATTTTACGCATCATTCCAGAGGGTCAATCCGGGTCAAAGTCACTTTCACAAAAAGCACTTATTGATATCTTCTCTCTGGAAACCCGGATCTGGGAGCTGCAACCCTGTTGCTTCTTCTTCATCATTTCGTGTGAGGATGTGGCAACCTTTGGTGTCAGAGTTAACTTAAGCGTCCTCTGGAAACACCATAGGCCACCCGCCTCTGATTTTACTATTTCAGACTTACATTAACCATATAAGTCCAGAGGCCCTAAACGTGAAAATAGGGGCACCCCTCTCTCCCTTAGTCGGTCCCTCATGTCTGAGGATCGTGGTCAGCATCAGGTTTACATCTGAAGCGGATGATATGCCTATACCGGTTTCTGTCCAGCGCTTCCCTTACGAACGTGTAGAATTTGGAGGACGACGAGTCTTTCACTTGATCGGTCCATCTCGTTGGTGTGTACTGTTTGGTGTTCGGTAGACCAAATGAAAGAAGTGTCTTACTCGAAGTACCAACGTTTAATGCCTCAACTTACATGCTAAGTACAATCATATGGGGAGGATATGTTAAACACACTACACCTCCCCCGTTATTTTTAGAAAAAAGGAATTTTTTTTTTTCTTATGTTATAAGATAAGTGCTACTTGTTTATTATTAAACATAATAATATGTCTTTAATTTTATGTGCTATTTAATTCGTGCTTAATTGGCTTCACATAGCCATTGCTATAGTGCTCCTTAAATATAAACAACTTACAGCTATTACATACTTATATTGAGTTATGGTATAATTTTGTACGGTTTTTGTGTATAATGTCCTCTTTTCCTTTTATTTGTATTTTACATTTGGTGATAAATCTTGTAAAACTTTATAAGGACCTGAATTCACTGGTTTTGTTAATTTATTACCCGTCTCGTTATTTACTAATATCAAATCATCTTTCTTATAAGTTACTGGATTTACATATTGATCAAAGTTGCATTTTCTAAGTTCTTTACTTGTAATTAAATTTTGTCTTGCATCATACTGTGTTTTTTGCAAACGGTATTTTAATTCTAATGGATAGTAATCAACTTCAATAAACTTAAAAAATAATATCAAGGATCAATATTATTTCAGTGATGTATAAAATCGAACGCTCAGTAGTTTCAATGAGTGCGTGCGTACGCGTAATGTTGCTGTGTGCGACTAGATACCTAAATTTGAGTGTGTCGAAAATGTAACAGCGTCCTTAATTAAATTGAAGCCCAAGTCTTTAGGAATCGTGTTATGAGACTTTTTGTCGATACCTAATGATTTTGAATGAATTTTGTGTAGTAAATAAAATTTGCTTTCGCTACTTAGTGTGTACTACTATATATTTAATACTACTACTTACTGTACTTACTTTGCTTGACTTTAGCAATGCATTCAACACGGCTGACTTCAACATTTGCTGGGCGTCTTATACTCTTTTAACATATCTCCGTCGGTAATTGACTTGTTTAAAGTTACCTGTTCTGTTTGGCCACCGGCTACGTGGCTACGTATTTCCATTGCTCTTCTTGGTACCACACCTCTGCCGATGTTCCGCAGGGTGGCGTTTTATCTCTTCTGCTTTTTGCACTCTTTATTAATGCTATCACTCAACGACTATCTTTTTTTTACCACCTTTATACTGATGCTCACTAAATTTATAAACTTGGAGAGTTATCGGAAGCTACTGAGACTATTATTATAGACCTGGCTCGAATAGGTGACTGAGTCAGAGAGCACTGAGTTTAGGTTACAGATTAATCCGACTAAGACTCAAGTGGCTGTTATTAGTAGTTCCAAACTGTCTCTACGATTGATTGGGTGTCACTTCCTCAGGTTTCTTTCAACAATATCATTGTTCATATAACTCACAATGGGAAGAACCTGGGGATTTATATAGACAGTACTCTTTCCTGGACCAATCAGCTGCAGGAGGTTAATCGTAAACTATTTGCTTCCGCTGGTTCTCTGAGACGCCTTCGTAATTTTCTTCCCATGACCAAAAATTGCGATAGCACAATCTCTACTTCTCCCTCTCCTGGTCGATGCTGATGCCAGCTATCTTAATCTCACCCAAGACCAATTGGACAAGCTTGAGCGACTTCAAAATCACTGTGTCAGGTTCATATTTGGCTTGCGCAAGTATGATCATGTTTCTGAATTTCGAACCAAATGGCGCCTATTCGGCTATTTACTTTCACCAGAATGCCCTCATACTTTGTTTGCGATATATCGTGCTCTTCCATCCATCAAATTTTAATGTTACTTTTCTTTACTAACATAATTTAAGTACTTACTAATACTACCGATATGGGTTTAATTTAAGGAAAAATCAAAAATTTTGAATGTTGTTTTTGTGGCGAATAAACACTTTTTCTTTCTTTCTTTCTATCTAGTCCTTTTTACCCGACTGCAAGGTAAGGGTTATTATCTTAAAGAACGCTTTCAGTTCACACTTGCTCAATCCTTACCAACATTTTAAAAATGGTGAGGGAAAGCTCCTTTCTTCCTTTCACTATAATTAGTGTTCTCCTTTCTGTGACATTTTTGTTATTTATTAGTATACTCGTATTATGTTTCATTGCATGTATGTATTTCATGTTATATGTCTAAGGATTATTATTTAAGATAAGTACACTGACAACCCCAAATTCATCTCCTCTCGTTCAGTCCATCCAAAGGTTGTCTGTAAGAGATTGCCCTGTGCGATAAGGCTGCTCATTGCACATCTTCTTTTAGTATTGTTTGTCTTGTACATATATTTTGAAAATTTTGAAATTCGCATCATTCTAAATCCAATCATTCGGACGCAGAATGATGGTGAACCATTATTTTCGGGGGCTAGACACTTATATTGCGGGTAGAGGGTAACTTACCTGGTGATTTCTGTACTTCAACAATAACTTGTAGCGTTCGACAAAGAACATGTTCCAGGACGCGTATCTGTAGAAAAGTCACCAAATTTGAGCCAGCTGTCTTCTCTGAAATTCTCCTTTGACTCCTCCGGGTTGTTGTGATATCCCTAAATAAAGAATGTAGTGAAAAGTTCAGGCCGCTGAAATAATAGTAATAGAGCAAGATCCCATGCCCCCCAGACGTTTCTTACTTCTCCATTCCTTGCTAACATGGACAAGTGAAGAAACTTCTGGTGGGTCAGGGATCTTGGACCATAGGGCTTAGTAAAAACAAATCTTACTTTGAACATACTTGGACCTCTAAACCATAATTCTCCTGGGACGTTAAGTTCAGTAATGTCTTTAATGGTTTCAGGATCCACCAACTAAAACAAAAATAAACATTAATTGTGTGATATCATCATCCTCTTCTGACAAAACATTTATATTGTTGTCACGAGGAATTGTAGCAATATATAATAATTTTCATTTTAACCTATGCTGTGCCACAACTAGTCTGCTAGGTTCCAATGGTATTGGACCAGACAGATGGGCCAGTGTCTTCACGCAGTGGAAGACGAGGGAGCCCTAGCCGACTTTGAAGTGTTCACAGAAGATTGGCCGGAGAAAACAAATCACTGGGAATAGTGGCAGGCTATGGGGAGTCCTTTGTGCAGCAGTATCACGATATAAAACATAACATAACATCAACCTGTATGCCCCGAAGAGTAGGGCAGAGGTGCTCCTTCATATCGCCAGTTATTATGGCGCATGGCAAGACCCAGGGCCTCTCACTGCAACACCGTGTCGCGAGTGCAAAAAAAAAACAAAAAAAAAGCGAAACGTTTCTTTTCGAATCATGAAAATCAATCCAGTCGTTCTTGAGTTATTCATTAGCGATGTAAATAACCTAACATTGCTCGATATTTATATATTGTTTAGATTGATACAACACTATCAAAAGCGGTGTCTCGCAAAGACCTTATACGTATTTCTTACTACAAGTATAAGGTCTTTGGTGTCTCGTGTTCGCCTCGTAAGCCAATATCTCTCTCTCAAATCTGTCATCGAATTGACAGCTTTTGGATTGAGCTTGACGTTGACAGAGGACTCATAAAAATGAAACCGACATGGCTGGAAACGATACCGGGTTCTTGTTTTGATTTTATTGTAATTGTTAAATAATTAACCCATCGTTATTGGAAATCGTGTCCGCCATCTGCGGGTGGTATTGTGCATCGCCCGGACATTGGTATTTGCGTAAATTTCGCAAGCAGGGAGGTATTGGAAAGTGTCTGCTGGCAGCCAGAGCCCCGGCTCAGAACACGTTTGTTGTCCCTTCCATATTTATTATATATATTTTCCCTATAACCCCCCGACCACACGGGATTGACCAGGAGTCCACCACGAGGACAAGGGTAAGTGCATGGTTTATGGACCTCTTTCCAACTGGCTGACAGGAACCAGTATCTCTAAAGAACAAACCCCTAGCTTTCCGCTGCTGCGAATCGCAGTGTCGCGGGTATAGACCTGATAGGATCCAAGAGTCGTAACATTGCTATGGGCCCCAGTGTTCGGCTGTTGGCTTTGTGATCCGCAGGCCTGTATTCAACTTTTGGTATGACCAAATTGGTGTTGATGGGCCTGATGATGCCGGCCGCTCCCCCATAGGCAGGGGGTCCGCAACCCCACCAACCCCACGTGTATCTTCGACGTGGTTTACCTTGCACAGGTAGGGGCACCACTCCACCCCCTCCTCAATTGTAGGAAGCGTCCGCTTTTCAGGACGACTACCAACCCCAGGGGGTTATCAACATTAAGTAGTCGTCTCCTTCTCCTCCACTACAGCCGTCCAGAAAGAGACAGTCCTGCTGCCAACTGTCTCTGTAATTATCTGCGGCCCGTAGGATAAATCTTTGTTAGTTCGTGCTCTTTTGGATTCTTCTTTGTTTAGTGGAAATATTGGATTTTCCACGTAGAATTCACCCTTCTACCATATGGGTGGTATTGAAGCGGTTGGTCAACGGGCAGAAATTGAAATTTGTGTTTCGGCTGTTCATTGTGGGCTAAGAACCTTGGCCAAGGCTGTTGTTTTGAATGATATTATGGGCAGACACCCGCAGGTAACCATTAACCCTGAAGTGGTGAAATTAACGTTAGACTTAACTCCTGCCGACCCGAAGTGGTTTGTACCCGGACCCGTAGACTTGCTCTTAGGTGCGGAAGTTTTGGGTTTGATTTTGTCCGGGACAAAACGGGTTCTGCAGATGAATGGATTAGTGGTTGTACCGACGGTTTTTGGTTTTGGCTTTACGGGTCCCGTGTTGAAGAGCTCCGCCCCGCGAATTGAGGAACAAGGACTGATAGTGAAATGGTCCTTTGTTGGCTGGCGAATGGAGTCTCACAGATTCGAAACTCTGAGACTGGACTGATCTGGATACATGTCCCAGGAGAATTGAAACCCGCAGACTGCGCATCGCGTGGTTGCGAGGCTCCTGTCTTTGTCAACCATTCTCTTTAGTGGGGACCAGACTGGTTTACGCATCGCCAATCGTCCTGACCCCAATAGGTTCTCCTCTCCAGAGGTTTTGCCAGGTTTGCATATTGGTATTGTGGAAACGCAACCTGCTGGATTACCTCTTGGACAAATACAGTTCTTTGTCGAAATTGTTAGGAGTTGGTGCTTGGATCCGGCGTTTCATACGTAACGGACGGAACCTGAATAATAAATTGTTATCCTCAGTTTTGTCACCTTATAAACATAAAGAGGCACTGATTTTGTTGGTTCGTGCTGAACAAGCCGAGCACTTTGACCAGACTATTGAAGCCCTGAAGAGATCCTCAGCTTTGTGGGGCTCAATAGCTCGCCATCCTTTGTTGCTCCCTAAAGGAGGAGCGTTGGTGAAATTGTTTGTGTCCGATCGACACATTAATAATGCGCACGTAGGTTGCATCGCCCTCGTAGCCATTTTGCAGCGTGAATTTTGGATTTTGTCGGTCAGACGCACTGTTCGTGGGATATTTTTTTTTAAATGTATGCAGTGATATCGTTTGAAGGCTACTCCCACACAACACATACTGGGTGATTTGCCATCCGATCGAGTGACCAAGAGAAGGCCATTTGCTTTGCTGAACTGACTTTGCTGGTCCTTTCTTGGTGCAGACTTCTCAACTTCGTAATGCTAAGTCTGTCAAGGCCTATTTGTGTGTGTTCGTTTGTCTGGCCTCCAAGGCGGCTCACTTAGAACTTGTAACTGCCCTCCGCACGGATGCGTTCGTTGCAACGCTATATAGTTTTGTTTCCCGCCGAGGACTACCATCTTTGATCCGTTCTGATAGCGGTGCTAATTGTAAGGGCACTGATAGATATTTAAGTGAAATTTGTAATACCAAAAAACCCAACTAATTTGACCCCCAAGTCTGCCCACATTGGGGTGGCAATTTTTAAACCGCTGTAAAAGTAGCAAAAACTCATCTCCGCCGTATTATTGGTGAAACTATTTTTACATTTGAGGAACTGGTTACGGTATTTTGCAAAATTGAGGCTGTCCTCAATTCGTGACCTCTCTGTCCGATCTCCTCAGACCCAAATTACTTGGAAGTCATGACATCTGGTTATTTTTTGATTGGACAGCCCCTTAACGCCTTGCCGAAATACCCCCTTAAGGAAGTTAAATCTTCGCGATTGACGCGTTTTGAGTTGCTCCAAGAGATGACCCAAAGTTTCTGGCATCGTTGGTCTTTGGAATATTTGCATATTCTGCAGTAGCGCATTAAGTGGACTGACAAAACTGACCGTCCCAAAGTTGGAGACCTTGTACTTGTACGTCGTGGACGCATTGTAGATTTATTTTATGGGTCTGACGGAATTCCCAGAGTTGCGGAGGTCATGGTCGGAGATTCGGTTTTGAAACAAGCAGAGCAAGTTAAGCACGCTTGCCATTTATTTGCGGACATAACTCCATATGTTCGAGACGGGACGATGTTCGAAACGAAACGTTTCGCTCTTTTTTTTTGTTATTTTGTTGCAACACTGTGTCGGCTCGCTGTCATCGAATTGACAGCTTTTGGATTGAGCTTGACGCGTTGACAGAGGACTCGTAAAAATGAAACCAACATGACTGGACGCAATACCGGGTTCTTGTTTTGAATTTATTGTAATTGTTAAATAACCCATAGTTATTGGAAATCGCGTCCGCCATTCGCGGGTGGTATTGTGCATCGCCCGGACGTTGGTATTTGGGTAAATTTCGCGCGTAGCGAGGTATTTTTGTGTGGGGAACGTGAAGGTGTCTGCTGGCAGCAGGAGCCCCAGCTCAGAACACGAAAATGAAAATCAAAATCAATAATTTTTATTTCACATAGGCCTACATGGGCACTTATAAAACGTCGACAATGTGCACGGTTCGGGTTGGTCGATTCCTATGGAGAAGAACCGGCAAGAAACTCCATGGTTACTCTTTTAAAAAATTGTTTGGTTTTACAATATTTCCATGTTACAGCAGTACTTAGATGGGGTGTGTGGGTACATGGTTGATAATGTTATAAGCATGGCGGGTAGGTGGAGAGAATAAATGATTAGTCTAAATCCAACTACGTAGTTTGATTAACGCATCCCTTAACGTTTACATGGCGCAGCCGGTTTAAAATAAAGAACCGTTATTTAAATAGTGAGACCTTTTGTGGAATTAAGTGTGGAACTGGAAGTTATTTTGCAATGGAAACCATATTGTCACCACCGCAGCCGTTTATTTTCGATAATAATTTGGAGAATGTAACATCTGGAAATTTGTCAGCGGAGTGGTCTAAGTGGAAAAAAGCTTTCATTATTTACTTTGAGGCATGTCAGCTGTCAAGCAAGGCGGATGAGAAGGTCCAGATCAGTATATTTCTGCACGTTATTGGTGAACGGTGTCGTGACGTGTACGAGCAGTTCGAAACTGAGTGCAAAACACTGAAAAGTTTGATCGAGCGCTTTGATCAATATTTTTTGCCGAAAAAGAATTTGACTATAGAAAGGCATAAGTTTTTTACTCGTAATCAGAGCGATGGAGGGTTAAAATTTCCATTATGGGCCGTCGATTTTTGGCGCGGGGAGGGTGGGGGGGGAGAGGGGGGAAGCTTTGGTTACCCCCCTGTGTCATCCCCACCACTCGGAGCCCCATGGTTATGGAGATATCCATGGTCAAAGTTTTCAGGTTAGAATAATTTTACACCACCGAGGGCGCGGTGGCCGTTACCAGGCACCCGCCCGCTACCCCGCGCTTCCTCGGTCGAACCCTGTGCGCCGAAACCAGTCGCATAGTCAACAAATGGGCGGTATAAATGGTGATAATAAAAGTGGTAAATTATTATGCTCGCGTTGTGGTTTGACTCATGACAATTCGAAGTGTCCTGCCATAGGCAGAAGATGTTTAAGGTGCAATAGCTATGACCATTTTTCGCGTATGTGCAACGTATACGAGATGCGAGCCGATGAAAACACTGAACAGGTAATCTATTGCTGTACTAGCTCGAGTGATTGGTCAATTGAGCTGTTGTTAAAAGGTACAAAGATTCAATTTAAATTAGACACTGGGGCGGACGTAAATGTATTGCCATGTTGTTATTTACGTCAGATAGGTTTGTCTCAGTGCGATTTAGGCTCGACGGATGTGAAATTACGCGGATACTCTGGCAGTGATATCGAGGTAATAGGCAAATGCAGTTTAAAGGTGCAATACAAGGAGCGTATATACATATTGGATTTTATAGTGGCGGATGTGTCGTCGCCGCCGATATTAGGTCGGGATTCATGTACGGAATTGGGTGTAGTGAAGTTGATTTTAGCTGTGAACAGTGATCGCGGAAATGAAATAGCAAGGTATGTCTATAAGGAGTATGCAGATATTTTTGAAGGTGTAGGGTGCATGCCGGGAGAGTATAAAATAGAGTTAAATAATGATATTAGGCCGGTGGTACACGCACCTAAAAAATTACCAGTAGCCTTGAAAGAAAGTGTTAAAAATAAATTAAATGAAATGGTCAGTGACGGCATTATCGCTAAAGTAGGCGGGCCCACCGACTGGGTCAATAGTTTGACCGTGGCGAGGAAAGCTAATGGTGACATCAGGCTGTGTTTAGATCCGAGGGATCTGAACCAGGCTATCAGGCGCGAACATTTCAAGTTACCGACGCTTGATGAGATGACCGTTAACTTGGGGGGTTCAAAATTTTTTAGTACTCTTGATGCAAAACAAGGGTTCTGGCAACTTCGTCTACATAAGGATAGTACCGATTTGTGCACATTAATTACGAGTTTTGGTAGGTACAAGTTTTTGAGATTACCGTTCGGAATAAGTTCAGCGTCAGAGGTATTTCACAAGAAAATGTACGAACACTTCGACGACTTGGAAGGTGTTTGTCTATTTGTGGACGACCTACTGTTTTACGGTCGCACAAAAGAGGAACACGATGCTAGGCTAAAATGCGTGTTAGATAGGTGTCGCGAGATAAATCTAAAGTTAAATAAAGATAAGTGCAAGTTTGGTTTATCTGAAATAAAATATTTAGGACACAAGATTACTTCCCATGGCATTTATCCCGATGACTCGTATACATCAGCAATAAGGAATATGCCAACCCCGAAGAACACAAAAGATCTTGAACGATTTTTAGGGATGGTAAATTACGTAGGTAGCTTTATACCCAATCTATCAGACAAAAATCATACTCTAAGACAATTGTTGAAAAAAGATATCGAATGGCACTGGTGTGAAGAACACCAGTGCCGTCATTTAATGTTCATTTAATGTTCTGAAGCAGTGTTTGACGAGTGTGCCTGTTTTACAGTATTACAGTTTCAAAAAACCCGTGGTAATTTCGGTTGATACATGTAAAAATGGTTTAGGCGCCTGTCTTCTGCAGGATAACTTGCCTGTGTGTTATGCTTCTCGGTCTCTTACAAAAGCGGAGCAGGCATATGCACAGATAGAAAAGGAGCTCTTTGCGAAAAATTTTACGCGCACATTTATGGACGTTATGATATAACGGTAGAAACGGACCACAAGCCTCTGGTGAGTATTATTTGTAAACCGATTGCAAGTGCCCCCGCCAGGTTGCAGAGGATGCTGCTACGTTTGCAGCCATATAACTTTAAGCTTGTATATAAACCGGGCAAATATATGTATATGGCAGACACACTGTCTCGCGCGGTGGACCCGGCGAGTGCACCGAGCGTGTTGCCGCGAGACCAGCTAGAGGCGCGCGCACAGGTGTGTGCAGTGTTGCTCAGTAACCCGCTTCTCGACTCGCACTTCGTGTGTATACAAAAACTCACGCAAGACGATGCCGAGCTTCAGTCGTTGATCAAGTGTGTAACTGAAGGTTGGCCCGACCACAAACAGGATGTAGATGATCAGGTAAAACCATATTGGGGTTATCGAGATGAGCTAACAGTCGCTTATGGCATGGCGTGGAAAGGCGATCGAATAATCATTCCAGTGTCCATGCGCAAGGACATGTTAAGGCGGGTGCACATTGGGCACCTAGGCTTAGAAAAATGCAAGCTTAAAGTTCGCGAGTCCATGTTTTGGCCAAACATAAATAGTCGATTAGAAGATTTCATTAAAAATTGTCAGGCGTGCCTAACTTTTAAAAATCAGAATTGTAAGGAAACATTAATACAACATGATATACCAGACAGGGCTTGGTCAAAAGTTGGAGTAGACATTTTTCATTTTAAAGAGAAGAAGTATTTATTAATAGTAGATTACTACAGTAAATTCATAGAAGTGATGGAACTGCATTCTTTAACGTCTGGGCATATTATTGACCAGTTAAAGGGTGTTTTTAGTCATCAGGGCATACCCGACATTGTTATGTCTGACAATGGTCCTGAATTTTCTTCGAGCCAATTCAAATGGTTCTCGCAGCAGTGGTGCTTTGAGCACATGACTTCCTCACCCTGCTACGCACAATCCAATGGACAAGTTGAAAGAAGTGTGCAGACAGTAAAAAATATTCTTAAAAAAACTTATGTTGAAAAAACTGACTTCAGGCTCGCATTGTTAGAATACTTAACTACTCCCATCACTAATACGTTAGCATCTCCCTCTGAAATTTCGAGGTATTGTGCCGTACTTGCCTCGACTCCTGAAGCCGAAAATCCATGATAACGTTACACTAGAATTGGAAAAGAGGCAGATCAAGCAAAAACTACAGTATGATAAAACAGCTCGTGATTTAACACTTTTAGCACCGGGACAAAAAGTAAAGGTTAGAATCGATAAGAAATGGATTAGTGGTACTATTTTGCATCAAAAAGGTATACGGTCATATGTGATTCAGTTAATGCAGGGAGGTACTTTGGTAAGAAACAGACGTCATCTAATATTAGATTCTGCGAACCGTCCGGAGGCACCGGTGTGTCCTCGGTCTTACGACGATATCATTATGCCAGGTGATAACGCTAACGCGAGCGCCCGCGAGCCTCAGTCGCACGCACAGCATGCCGTCGCCAGCCCGTCCCCAGAGTCTGAGTATGCTTCAAATAATAACAATTATGTCACTCGTTCTGGCAGGGTGGTGATTCCTCCTGATCGGTACTGACAGCTGCAGGATCGAAGCGTGTATTACTTGACAAGACAAATACATAATTCCTGCCTTGCACACAAAATTAAATATGAACTTTTCTTTTACCGACTCGTAGCACAAGAATTGAATGATAACTTTAGTATAGTTAGTCAGCAAAACAACTTTTTTTGTTGTGGTTTAAATGTAAAATGAATATAAAATTCTGCAGGCCCAACATTCATGATAAGCGAGTGTTACTAGGTATTATACTATTCTTGAATTACATATTATATTGAGCTAACTAATTTTGAATGTATAATTATGAATAAGCAAATGATTTTGAATGTTTTCAGCAATGAAATTGTATAATAATCATTTATAATGTTTTTATTTCTCAATATTAACTATTGCAAAACAAATTGTAGAAACCGTTACTGTTTTTCTAAGATAAAAAGCAATAATGATACTTTAAATAATGTTTTTTTTTTATGTAAATGAGATTTCATTAATCTAATTAAAAAAAAAAAAAAGAGCATGCATTTAATTTTAAGTTTTAAGCATATAAAAAACAAAAATGTTACCTTATCCAAACCTAGACCTAGGTATAAAAAAAATAATTTTTTTTTATGTAGTAGTGAAATTTGTATATAAAAAAAAAAAAAAAAAAAAGTGTATACATGTAAATTGATTTATAATATTGATTTTTATATATAATTAAAATAAATGTATGTATACATTTTAATGTCATTTAGTGCGATGATATAGAATGTGAAAAATGTGTTGTTTGTTTATCAAAGTAAAAAAGGGGGTTGTGGGTACATGGTTGATAATGTTATAAGCATGGCGGGTAGGTGGAGGGAATAAATGATTAGTCTAAATCCAACTACGTAGTTTGATTAACGCATCCCTTAACGTTTACAGGGTGGACAACGCAGGCCCGATAATAAGTCGTAAGAAACTAAAACAAGAAATGATTATATAATAAATAAACAAAAGATTAAAAAAAGTAAAACGAGATAAAATGTTAACAATCTAGAAATCTAGAAGGCCTACTTATTTAATTTATTTTGACTATAATTTATTATACTATATTATCTTTATACCAATTATTATTTATTTGTTTTGTATTTTGTAATGAAATTTAGAATGACTGCATGTAAAATGTAATTAAATGTAAACTAATATACCTACAAATTTTCTACGCCATTATTGGCAAAACATGGACGCTCACAACATTTATTAATTAAATACCATACATGTCTGATTAGTCATGTAAACGCATGTTTGACAAAGTTTTCTTTCTTCTTTCTTTCTTTCTTTACAATGTTCACACATTTACAAACCAATCGGTAAAATAATCTATACAAAGTATAACAAGACTAAATTTAACATGTGGCACAAATGTTGTGATCAGTGCTGTAACTATTCTGAGCAAAGGGCTATAAAGATAATTGAAAACCATTGTAAAAAGTCTTATTAAATGAAGAAAAAATGAGATTGAGAATAGTTAGCGACATCCACATATTTGTGCCGTTTATAAGTTACCATGGAAGCCGCATGTGCAGAAGGAGCTAAAACCAAATATTTTATCTTCAACGTAGTCCTTGATTTTATAATATGCTTTTTTAATAAGGACACGTTTGATGTGATTTTAGAACTTTCCATCGGTCAGTTCTATAACTGACTTTGGCAACTTGTTATAAAAGCGTATACTGTTTATAAGAAAAGACTTGCTAGTTTTCGTTAATCTGAATTTGGGTAATACAATTTCGTGTTTACTGCGTGTATTAAAATTATGGAAGTCGCTTCTACTTTTGAAAAGCCCTCGATTTTTGCGGACATACAAAATATATTCTAAAATATAAAGTGAAGGTAGAGTCAGTATATCGATCTCTTTAAATTTTTCTCTGAGGGTCTCGCGAGGACCCATTTTATAGATCGCGCGGATTGCCCTCTTTTGTAATATGAAAATTGAGTCAACGTCTGCTGCTGATCCCCACAGCAGAATGCCATATGTTGTATAATCAAACTATTAGGTGTTTACCTTTTTACAAAAAGTTATGGTCTTGTACTCTTTAGTCTCTTCTTGTCATATATCTATATTTTTCTTACTAAGAAAACTGTACTGTTATTTTTGATTCTATTAAATATAATTCAATACCAGCTTACTTCTACTCTCTTCAAGTTTATTCCTTCAACACGTTATCAGCACGAAGGCTGCTTATTTGAATAGATCTAGATTTTACTGAATAAAATGAATTTTCAAGGAATCACGATGTTATCAAACCGAGACGGGTACCCAACCTGGAAATTTAAAATGAGGATGCTTCTCATTCATGAGGAGCTTTGGACGTCCATAATTGGGTACGATGATTCTGATACAACAGCGGAGGATGTGCGCTCTCGTAACGACCAAAAGGCGTTGTCAAAAATATGCCTTACGGTAGACGGAGGTGCAATTTCGTACGTAAGAAATGCGAAAAACGCTAAGGATGCTTGGAGTGCTTTGCAAAAAGCATATGAGGATAAAGGTATGGGTCGAAGGCTCTCTCTAGAGCGTAGATTGTACAAATATTCCTTGACCGATTTCCAAGACATAGAATCATATATCAACGCCGTTATGAGTACTGCTCAAGATCTTGACGATATTGGTAAGAAGATCGACGATGGATCTTTGGCTGCGATTATTCTCGGAGGATTGACATCACGGTACGAACCGATGATCATGGCTTTAGAGAATTCGAATGTTGATGTAACCAGTGAGTTAGTTAAGGCAAAATTATTAAACGAGCTTTCTAAGGATCCTCACCAGAATGAGGTGGCTGCATTACGTTCAACAGGTTCTACAAGCAAAAAGAAGAAGCCTATAATCTGCTTTAAGTGTAGACAACCAGGACACAAAAGTCCCGAATGTCCCAATAAGAAGGTTAGGAAAGCTATGATGAGCGCATCGGAAAAGGTTTTTAAGGGTACAGATTGCTGTCATAATGAAAAGGTGGAACAGGCTGTTGTGCAGGAAATGGCTCTCTCTGCGCCGGCTGAATCTGATGGGAAATGGATTATTGATTCAGGTGCAACCATTCACATGACCCCGCATCGCGAGTGGTTCAGCAGTTATCGGCCAGTACAAGGTGGAACGATTACTGTGGCTAATGGACAAAAATTAGCGGCTGTGGGTATTGGTGATGTATCCATTGAAACGGATACTTTGGCGAACAGAATAAAGAATGTAGTTCATGTTCCTGATTTGAACTGTAGTTTACTTTCAGTGAAAAAAGTAGTAGAGAAGGGTTTCTCTGTAGTTTTCAATAAAGAAGGCTGCACAATTTATGACTCAAAATGTGTTGTAGTAAACAGTAAAAATGTTTTAGCGTATGGTTCTGTATGTGATGGGCTGTATACTGTGGATTGTTTAACTAAAACTATCAATAATGTTTCAGCTAAACTTGTGCACTCTGATTGTTCCAAATTCCAGCTTTGGCATAAGAGGTTGGGCCATTTGTGCCGAATTGGCATGGATCTACTTAGAAAAGGTCAGGCTATCGGAGTGGAGTACACGGAGGTCGACAAGGAACCATGCATACCCTGCATAGAGGGTAAGCAGTCTAGAAAGCCCTTCAAAAGCTTAAAATACAGGAAGGCTACTTCGCCACTTCAGTTGATTCATACTGATGTTTGTGGACCATTTTCTACGAATTCGTTTACAGGTAAAAGATATTTTATTATTTTTATAGATGATTATACACGTTTTACTTTTGTGTATTTTCTGTCTTCTAAAACTGAAGTCAAAAGTAAGTTTTGTTCCTTTCATTCTCATGTCGAAAGACAGTTTGGTGGAAAAATAAAGACTTTGCGTTCAGATAATGGAACTGAGTTCATCAATAAGGAATTGATGGATTATGTTCAGTCATTGGGTATCGATTGGCAAACGACAGCACCATATAGCCCTCAGCAAAATGGGGTAAGTGAACGGTGTAATCGTAGCATAGTAGAGAAGGCTCGGTCACTATTGTCCCATGGTTCTCTCTCAAAAGCTTTTTGGCAGCGACAGTGGAGACGAGCGTCTACTTGAAAAATCGGTCACCACACCGCGCGCTTAGTGGTAAAACACCATTTGAAATGTGGTTTAATAAAAAACCCGATCTGTCTCATCTGAAGGTTTTCGGATGCAGATCACTTATTCATGTTCCATCAAGTCAGAGATGTAAATTGGACATGAAAGCTGAGGAACAGATTTTTGTAGGATACTCAGATGATCCTCATACTTATTATTTCCGGAATGCGGGCAGTCCTAGACGTTTACTAAAGTCAAGAGATGTAACATTTTTTGAAAACAACTTTACTGGACTGAAGGAAAATATTGAGCCTATAGGTACTGTGAACTCTGATATTGTAAATTTGCTCTCACAGTCACCATCGCCAGCTATTTCAAGACCAGAAGTACTTCCCTCCTCTTCATCTCGGAGATGTGAGGTAGATGCTCCTAACTTAGATACTTCTTTCATGGATGCTGAGGATGCTGATGCTGAAATCAATGAAGCAGACAATGTAGAGGTCAACAATGTTGATGATCAGCAGTCAAGTGAATCTACAGATTCCTTAAATGAATCTAGTCGATATCCTTCGAGAGTTCGCAAACCACCAGATTATTTCTCTTATAATACCCTGGTATATGATGGGTGCGATGATCCAAATAATTATCTGGCTACCATTAACAGCGATGAGAAAGATAATTGGATTTTAGCTATGAGAGATGAGTATAATGCCTTAGTCAGAAAGGGCACATGGATTTTGGTGGATAAGCCAAATCTTAAGACTTGTATTCCTAGCAAGTGGGTCTTTAAACTAAAGCGAGATGCGAAAGGTAGCGTTGTGAGGTATAAAGCGCGCCTAGTAGCAAAAGGTTTTTGACAAAAAGAAGGTGTCGACTACCACGAAACATTTTCTCCGGTAGTACGCAACTCGTCGTTGCGAACCCTTTTAGCGCTTGCAGTGCAGGAAAATTATAAGGTCCGCCATATGGATGTGGACACAGCCTTTTTGAATGGCAGTTTAGAAGAAGAAATCTACATGACACAGCCAGAAGGTTTCGTAAGGGAAGGGGAAGAGTCGAAAGTGTGTCTTTTGAAACGGTCACTCTATGGGTTGAAGCAGGCACCAAGAGCCTGGAATACAAAGTTAAAACAGACTTTGTCAGTTCTTGGTTTGACTCAAACATGTGAGCCGTGTATTTTTAAAAATAATGCGGACTCAGACTCTTTGGTTCTGGTTGTATACGTCGACGATCTAGTTATCTATATCTATAAAAGCGAAAGGTGACTGACTGACTGACTGACTGACTGACTGACTGACTGACTGACTGATCAATCAACGCACAGCCAAAACTGCTAAGCCTAGAAACATGAAATTTGGCAGAAAGATTCTTCAAGTGACGTAAGTGTGCACTAAGAAAGGATTTTTGGAAATTTCACCCCTAAGGGGGTAAAAAGGGGGTTGAAAGTTTGTATGAAAAATCTAATTCCTTCGACCAAAATTCTTGAAACTTAGCACAAATAGTATTCTAAGTAAATGATAAAGATTGACATTATTAGTTTTTCGAAACAAACCCCAAATAATGATTTAGGGGTTGTTGAAATTTGTATGGAAAATCTGATTTCTTGGGTCAATAAACTTGAAACTTGCCACAAATACTAACCTAAATGAATAATAAAGGTTGCTATTATTATTTTTTGAAACTACCCCCAAAAGTCGATTTAGGGGTGTTAAAGTTTTTTTGAAGAATCTTATTACTTCAGTTAATAAACTTGAAACTAGACATAAATACTAATCTAAATAAACAATATAGACTTTCATTGTTAGTTTTTCGAATCTACCCCCAAAAGATGATTTAGGGGATGTTATTTTTTTTTGAAGAATCTGATTTCTTGGGTGAATAAATATGAAACTTGACATAAATACCATCTTAAATAAACAATAAAGTTTGTGATTATTAGTTTTTTGCAACTATCCCCAAAAGACGATTTAGGAGGTATTTTTGCAAAATCTGATTTCTTGGGTCAATAAACTTGCCACAAATACTAACCTAAATGAATAAAAAGGTTGCTGTTATTATTTTTTGAAACTACCCCCAAAAGATGATTAAGGGGATGTTATTTTTTTTGAAGAATCTGATTTCTTGGGTGAATGAACATGAAACTTGACATAAATACCATCCTAAATAAACAATGAAGGTTGTCATTATTAGTTTTTTGCATCTACCCCCAAAAAACACTGTAATAACTCCTGGTATTAGTGTTTTAAAAAAAAAAAAACTTGGGTCAATAAACTTGCCACTAATATACTAACCTAAATTAATAATAAAGGTTGCTCTTATTATTTTTTGAAACTACCCCCAAAAGACGATTTAGGGGATGTTATTTTTTTTGAAGAATCTGATTTCTTGGGTGAATAAACAATGAATTTGACATAAATACCATCCTAAATGAATTATAAAGGTTGTCATTATTACTTTTTTGCAACTACCCCCAAAAATGACGATTTAGGGGATGTATTTTTTTTTTTGAAGAATGTGATTTCTTGGGTGAATAAACGTGAAACTTGACATAAATACCATCCTAAATAAACAATAAAGGTTGTCATTATTAGTTTTTTGCATCTACCCCCAAAAAACACTGTAATAACTCCTGGTATTAGTGTTTTAAAAAAAAAAAACTTGGGTCCATAAACTTGCCACTAATATACTAACCTAAATTAATAATAAAGGTTGCTCTTATTATTTTTTGAAACTACCCCCAAAAGACGATTTAGGGGATGTTAATTTTTTTGAAGAATCTGATTTCTTGGGTGAATAAACAATGAATTTGACATAAATACCATCCTGAATGAACTATAAAGGTTGTCATTATTACTTTTTTGCAACTACCCCCAAAAATGACGATTTAGGGGATGTATTTTTTTTTTTGAAGAATGTGATTTCTTGGGTGAATAAACGTGAAACTTGACATAAATACCATCCTAAATAAACAATAAAGGTTGTCATTATTAGTTTTTTGCATCTACCCCCAAAAAACACTGTAATAACTCCTGGTATTAGTGTTTTAAAAAAAAAAAAACTTGGGTCAATAAACTTGCCACTAATATACTAACCTAAATGAATTATAAAGGTTGCTATTATTATTTTTTCAAACTACCCCCAAAAGACGATTTAGGGGATGTTAATTTTTTTGAAGAAACTGATTTCTTGGGTCATTAAACTTGAAACTTGACATAAATACCAACCTAAATGAATAATAAAGGTTGCTATTATTATTTTTTCAAACAACCCCCAAAAGACAATTTAGGGGATGTTAAGTTTTTTTGAAGAATCTGATTTCTTGGGTCAATAAACATGAAACTTGACATAAATACCAACCTAAATAAACAATAAAGGTTTTCAATAATTAGTTTTTCGAAACTACCCTTAAAATACGACTTCGGGGTGGTAAAGATTTTTGATTAATTTTACTGCACATAGCTTCTTTTTATGACGTTGGGGAGCACTTAGGAGTGGTTTTTGAAAATTCATCTTTTTAAAGGGTTAAAAGGGAGACATTTATTTGTATAAAAATCTTATTCCTTTGGCAAAATAATTAAGGATGGCTTCATTAGTTTTTCGGATTTACCCCCAGAAGACGATTTAGGGGTGTCAAAGTTTCTTTGAAGAATCAAATGGCACTAGGATGTGGACTTCTACATCGATTTGGAACTACCGAACTGGACCGTTTGTCTCAGGTTTAATAGCAGCTTATTTTTGGTTGCCATCACACGAATGAAGTCGCGGGCGGAGTTAATATTATAAATGTGAAAGTGACTCTTGTCTGTCTCTCTGTCCACCTTTTCACGCTTAAACCGTTGAACCGATTTAGATGCAATTTGGTTCGGAGATATTTTAAGACGCTGGGCAGGACATAGCATAGTTTTTATCCCGGAAATCTTACCTAAGGGGGTGGATAGAGAGGTAGAAGTTTGTATGGAAAACCCACAATATTATGCTGCGATATGTATTCGAATTACTAATGCTTCGCAGACGAAGTCGCGGGCAACAGCTAGTCTTGTATAAAAATGAAAGTACGCTTGACAATTTCAAACGTCAACTTGAAAAATGCTTTTCATTAAAAGATCTTGGACAAATTAATTTCTTTACGGGAATAAATATTTGCCATGATACTTATGGAATGAAGCTATCTCAGAGTACATACATTGAAAAGTTACTGAAAAGATTTAACATGCAAGATTGTAAGGGTGTTCCCACCCCACTGGTCAAGAAAAATCTTGAGCCTGGTATAGGTGAGTGTGAGTATCCTTACAGAGAGTTAATTGGCTGTCTTATGTTTTTGGCTGTAAATACTAGACCAGATATAGCCTACACCGTAAGTTACTTGAGTCAATTTAACTCTAAATTTGATCAGTCACATTGGAATATTGCTAAACGATGTCTACGTTATCTGAAAGCGACAAAAGATAGTGGTATTACATACAGTAAAGAAAAAGGTAATACTACAACTTTGACGGGTTTTTCAGATGCAGACTGGGCAAATTGTCCAACTGATAGACGATCCTACACAGGGTTCTATTATGAACTTGCAGGCGGCCCAATTTCGTGGGAAGCTAAAAAACAGCCCACAGTGGCTTTATCGTCCGCTGAAGCTGAATATATGGCGTTGGCTATAGCAGTAAAGGATGCGTGCTTCTTAAAAAGACTGATATCCGATATAACAGGTAGGTCGCTTAATATAGTTTTGTATACGGATAGTCAGAGTGCACAAAAAATAGCCATGAATCCTGTTCATCACAATCGGACAAAGCATATAGATGTTAAGTTCCATTTTGTCCGAGAAAAGGTGAACGATAAAACTGTTGAACTTAGGTATATGCCCACCAACAGGTTACCTGCAGATGTTTTGACGAAACCTTTGGGTCCAACAAAGCATCGCAGTTGTTTGCAAATGATTGGTATATGCTAGTTTTGTTTGTTCGTAATGTTTTTCTATACTGGTTATTTATGACTTTGTGTTATGGGTGCAATACGATTAACTTTTTGACGGAGCATGTTGTATAATCAAACTATTAGGTGTTTACCTTTTTACAAAAAGTTATGGTCTTGTACTCTTTAGTCTCTTCTTGTCATATATCTATATTTTTCTTACTAAGAAAACTGTACTGTTATTTTTGATTCTATTAAATATAATTCAATACCAGCTTACTTCTACTCTCTTCAAGTTTATTCCTTCAACACCATAAGACATAATACTGTGGAAATAAGCATAGTATACCAGCCTAGCTGTGGCTACATCGGTTAACTGCCTTATTTTCCTTACTGCATATGCAGCTGAACTTAACCTACCCGAAAGAGTTCTAATGTGCGCGCCCTACTGCAGTTTTGAGTCGATAGTAATCCCTAAGAATACAGTTTCAGCTATAACTTCAAGAATTTTGATGTCAAGATTTAAATTTAGGTCACGTTGTGGTACATTTGGTAAAGAGAACTTAAGACATTTAGTTTTTTTCGCATTCAGTAAAAGATTATTAGCTGCGAACCATTTTGAGAGAATAATTAGACTTTCGTTGACCTGTAAGACATCCGTATCTTTCCTATCTATTTTAAAAATTAGCGACGTATCATCAGCAAATAGAATTATATCCGATAATTTGGCCATCATAAAAGGGAGGTCATTAATGTAAACAAGGAAGAGGAGTGGGCCGAGAATTGAACCTTGAGGCACGCCCATCTTGACTAGAGACCCGAAGGACGTCGCCTCATTAACATTTACTTTTTGCTGTCTGTTTGATAAATAGGAAAGCACAAAATCAGCAGCTCGTCCTCGAATTCCGTAGTGGTGTAATTTACAGATCAGTGTGTTGTGGTCGACGCAGTCGAACGCTTTTGAGAGATCACAGAAAATGCCAATGGCATCCTGAGACTTCTCCCAAGATTCCAAAATGTGACTGATGAGTTTTACTCCCTCGTCCGTTGTCGACCTACCTTTCGTGAAACCAAACTGCTGACTATGCAGGATCCCATTTGAATTGAAGTGAGACAACATCTGGTCCAGCATGATTTTTTCATAGATTTTACTAAATGCTGGAAGCACAGATATAGGTCTATAATTAGAAGGATCACTCTTACAGCCTGATTTGAAAATTGGTACTACTTTACTGTGTTTCATTAAGTCAGGAAACGTGCCGCTGTCCAAACATTGATTGAATATAACGTTTGTTGTCCCTTCTACTTTTATTATATATATTTTCCTTATGACCCCCGACCACACGGGATTGACCAGCAGACCACCACGAGGACAAGGGTAAGTGAATGGTTTATGGACCTCTTTCCACCTACTGCTGGCACCAGTATCTCTAAAGAACAAAGCCCTAGCTTTCCGCTGCTGCGAATCGCAGTGTCGCGGGTATAGACCTGATAGGATCCAAGAGTCGCAACATTGCGATGAGCCCCAGTGTTCGGCTGTTGGCTTTGTGATCCGCAGGCCTGTTTTCAACAATTATCTTTGATTTGTTAGATTTACCTCCCCCCGAATAACAAAATACCTTAGCGTTTAAATATCGAAAAAATCTTGAAAAATAAATTTATGAACAATATTAAATTACCCGGGTCACACGTCACCTGGTAATTGCGTTGTCTCGTTTACTCTTTCATTTTCACGCTCTCAATTTCAGTCGACGGCAAGGTTACCAAGCAATTAGTTGCATAGTAACGTTGTATAAATCAATATGTAGATAACGCCTTGGACTTCACTTTTTTTTTACCTCTTTTAGGATTCTGCACCCGAAGGGTACAAAGGGAGCCCTATTGCAGTCACTTACGTATCTATTATCTCTCCGTCTGTCTGTACGTCGTTGGCCACAGGTTTTACAGCTAAACAGTTGGAGCTCGGTTCTCAAATTTTCACCATACAAATTGTCAAAAAATAATAAGGGGGGGGGGGGGGGCACGAAAAAAATAATTACCTGCCCATCGAGTGAGATATCGTTGTTTAGAGCTCGTTGAGCAAATAAATACTGTATATTTCGTTTTAGAAAACACTAGCGAGCGGTGCCGCGGCAGCGGCCGGCCAGCGCTACTTCTCAAAATAAAACAACATTAAAAAAATATGTTTCTTGTAATCAATGTCAATGGACAATACAAAATATTAATCAAAATAATCCTTCTCTTTGTTAAATACACACATCAACACGGTCTAGGGATATTTCATACTCAATTAAATAACTCGAAAAGTACTGGCCGCATTGGAATCTTTTATACACCGATTTGTTTGTAATTTTTCTCAGACTAATTCCAAATTAAAATTTTTGAAATGTCTTTTGTTTCGGTGGCATAAAAATGTCTTGATGTGTAGGAAAGGGAATTTCCATTTGTGCGAAATTTTGAAAACACTACGAATTACGTTTAGTTACAGTTTTTTTTCATTTTTAAACGAAAGATATAAAGTTAAAATTGAGGTATTGTAGCCATGCAACGCCAACATTTGACGAGGGCGGAGATGTTACGAGCTGTGGGAATGCTGGAAGCTGGGTCTGTTCAGCGTTATGTTGCTGAGGCCATAGGGACCCACCAAAATGTAATTTCAAGATTGTGGACACGCTATCGTGCCACAGGTGAAGTAGCGGAGAGGCACCGGGGGCCAAGTCGCATCACTACCCCCAGACAAGACCGATTTTTGCAAATTACTGCGCGAGCTCAACCAAATGCAACGGCGACTTAATTGGTCCAAAGGCTGCGAGTGGAACACCAAGTGCTTGTGAGTGACCAAACTGTAAGAAGGCGACTGCATGAAAGCAATCTACGCTCTCGTAGACCACTCCGGGTCCCACCTTTACGGAGAGGCAATCGTGGACGACGATTAGAATGGGTTCGGAACCACGTGGACTGGGGCCGTGAGCAATGGTCCGATGTGCTGTTCACGGATGAATCCAGGTTCGGCTTCCATCCAGATTCACGAAGGACGCGTGTTTGGCGAGTTCCTGGACGATGGAGCCGTCTTCAGAACCCTCAGGAAGTACACCCATACCAAGGAGGAACAATTATGGTTTGGGCAGGAATTCGTCTTGGAGGACGGACGGATCTCGTTTGGGTGCGGGGCAATATGACGGCAGAACGATCCGTCCAACAGGTGCTGGGGCCCGTAATCTTGCCCCACAGAACACAAATGGGGCAAGATTTCCTGCTCATGCACGACAATGCCCGGGCACACACGGCGAGAAAGGTAGCAGCTTGGTTACATACACACAATGTTAGGGCCTTAGACTGGCCTGCTCAATCGCCAGATCTAAATCCCATTGAGCATGCGTGGGATATGCTGCAAAGAAGAGCTCTGAAGGAAGTTCCTGAAAATCTGGCTACAGAAGATCAACTTTTTGCGCATCTCAGAAGGACATGGGACAATATTCCGCAGCAAGACATTGACAACCTTGTTCTGAGCATGCCGAATCGTTGCCGATGTGTTATGAACATCATGGGCGCTTTCTCAGACTACTAACTTCAAGTTTATAAACACAAATTAAATGATTTTTCAGTTTTTACTCACAAATTAAAAGTTAATTCATATACGGTTTCCGTCTATGCTTAATTTTTTTCCCATAAAATCCTGAAATTTTAATCGAAGTACCTTAACCATTATTAAAAAATGGTAGAATATTAAATAACGTATCTTTTAAATATATGTATACATGTCATATATATAATTAACACATTGATAGTAATTCGCTTTTTTAAAAATATCCCTAGACCGTGTTGATGTGTGTAATCAAAAATATAAGTGAAAAATCAACTTTAGAAAATACCAGTACAATACACTCAAACCACGTATTATATCAATATGTGTTCGATATTCTAACGAGTAGGTATTGTTAACGTAAACATAATAAACTTAGGTGTTTTAAATGTTGAAATTTTGAACATAGGTATAATAAATTTTGACATTTTGAATCAGTCGATATTTTAATCAGTTGGCATTCTTATCTTAGATATTTTATTCTTAGGTATAACAATTTTCGATACGAGTATTTCAATACAAACGTTATTTTAATTTTCGATGTTTTGAACAGTGACATTTAACCGTAGGTATTTTAATATTCGATATTCAATTAAGTACCCGTCATGACTCATAAATCAACTCGCTTGATTTTACATGTAGGTCTGTATGGGGCGAGTATCGATGAAACCGGGGGAAATAATCAATCCAAGACTCCCTGATTTTGTTTTTTATTACAAATATTCCCATGGCCTTATTTACATATTTACAAGACTTCCTTTGAAATTCGATTTTTATTGTCTTGGCAAAGTGAGGGCCATTTCTTTAAGTTTCGTCCTCTGTATCTTCGATGTGCTGGTTAGTGGCAGCTCTTTTAAGAAGATTACGCCTCCTCTTAGTTGTTTGGAATCTGTCAGCGATTCTGGAAAGAGTTAAGAACTTTATTAAGAGAGTGTCTAATACATGGAGTTGCTTGTTTTTCTCCTCAGATATTTGGAGTGTGCAAATTAGCTTCATCTTTCTGACAGACCATCTCCTAGACAATTCAGAAGCCTGTAAATGGTTTAATACAGATAAAGGCTTAGAGTTTCAGTTTGATAGCGAATTTTATCACTCGTACTTCTACAAACCTATTTGCTTCCGCAATTCTTTTTGTTATGAGAGATTAATTTTTAACTTCAGTTTATTTATCATTGCATGAAAACTATAGTTGACGAGTAGTCACTTTCAGAATAAAATTACTAGAGACATCACAATTGGATTCCCGAAGTAAAATCTTAGGATATTGGTAAGTATTGTGTAATTTGCTCAGGTACATGATCAACAAACTGGAGCACCTTGGTGAAGTTAAAGTTCTGCCCGTTAGAATCTCCTTCACTAAAAGTACTAGTAAATGGCAGGTAGGAGTCAGCCAATACCTTTAACCAAGTCCTTAATCTCCTGTGCTGTAGGGTTGCAGCCAGGCTTAGGAACAACACAGGCCACCACCAGGTCCCCGTGCTCCTTGTCAGGTATACCTGTCACCGCTGCGTGGAATACTCCAGGGTGCTTCATTATCACCGTCTCTACTTCTAATGGAGACACCTGCAATCACAATGTTTTTTAGGATATGAAACTGGCCAAAATAAAAAATCCCAAATGGTAAAAAAAGCTTAAAGAACGAGAGACATCCGAAAGGCAGAATGATATTCGCCGGGGTCGTGGGCGCTCATATTGGGGACTCTGGCTACCCACCAAGTGATTCCAGGTAAGACGGTGGCACAGTGATCATATGCTGCCGTGCACAGCGAGGATCAGGGGAGGCGCTCTTTCAGTCTCCCCAGGGATGTGCCCTAATAGGCGTTACACACACAGTCATGCTCTAGGTGGTCTTTTGAAAGGTCATGTTCTACGTGCTGATTGTGATCACCGGGTGGTTTTAGTGAGGTTAAAATGCTACACTCCCTGGTCTTTTCCCCAAAATATCAGGCACCTTTTGAAGGATTCCTCTCCGATAACAAAAGAAAGGGCAGCTTGATATGGAGTTTTCGGGGTCCGAACACTTATAATACGAGTACAAGGTAACTTACCTGGTGATTTCTGTACTTCAACAATAACTTGTAGCGATCAATAAAGAACAAGTTCCAGGACGCGTCTCTGTAGAAAACGTCACCAGATTTGAGCCAGCCGTCTTCTGTCAACGTCTCCTTTGTCTCCTCTGGGTTGTTGTGGTATCCCTAAACATACGAATGTAGTGTAAAGTTTAGGCCGCTCAAATAACCTTAATAGAGCAAGATCCCATGGCCCCCAGACGTTTCTTACTTCTTAGTTCCCTGCTAACTTGGACAAGTTAGCAGGTATGTGTTAGTTCGAAATACATACTAACGCCACTATATCCCACACATTTTGTGAAGAAACATCTGTTGGCCCTGGGATCTTGGACCATAAGGTTACGCACTACGTCCGATCCGTGTCCGTGAAATTTCAGTTCTGAAGAAGCCGTAGTACTTCTTGTAGGCATGCTTAAGCACTACATCCCAACTCTATCAGTCATAATCTTAGTATGTTATAATATTAGCTTGTGCCAGCGGCTTTGTCCCGCGTGAACGTCGAAAATTATCCCAAGGGAATAAATTTTCGGGAAAAAAGTATCATATGTGCTATTCCAGACTATAATCTATCTCTTAATATATCACCAAACTTCATCCAGATCCGTTCAGTAGTTTTTGTGTGAAAGAGTAAAAAACATATAAACACACAAACTCACAAACTTTCGCCTTTAAAATATTAGTGTGATTATAAAAGTGAATGTTTGGATGGATCTGTGTATGCATGTATATTTGTAACAATCACGCTAGAATGGCTGAAGGATTTGAATTAAATATGGCACAGAGATATATTATTATCTGGAATAGCACATACACTTTAACCCGGTATAACGTTCCCTTGGGTTGATAGAACACTTTGCACGCGGGCGAAGCCGCTGGCCGAAGCTGGTTTGTCATAATTCAGAACATTTTGAACTCGGAACTCAAATCACGTACACGGATGTGTAGTGCGTAACCGCCTTAAGGCTTAGTACAAAACAAATCTTACTTTGAACACACTTGGGCCTCTAAACCATAATTCTCCTGGGACGTTAGGTTCAGTAATGTCTTTATTGGTTTCAGGATCCACCAACTGAAACAGAAACAAACATTAAATGTGTCATCATCTTCTTTGACAAAACATTATTATCACCCGACTACGGCGAAGCAATTATGACGTCCTCTAGGGGGCCCGAAGTCAAGAACAAAACAAAAATGTTCACCCCACCCCTTCATGTGGTATCGTTGAACGTCGGGATATTAAAATTAAGGCAGAGTTTGGTACATAATATTTTTGTCAAGCGTATCGTTTGCGAGTTATATCCCGTCAAAGTCACGTAAAGTTGAACTTCGGGATATGGATCTTCGGGATTTTAAACTTTCGACCAAACAATCATTAGGCGTTTAATTTTTCAAAAAAAACATAACACAACATCAACCTGTATTCACCGAAGGTACTCCAAGTACTCCTTCATTGCTCCAGTTATGTTTAAGTCGGTGAGTCCCATGTAATAAGGGAAGAGCCTATTGCTATCAACCCGGCACAAGTTAAAACCAAGGTGCTGCTATTGAGAAATTCCAGAAAGAAATACCCAATAACACTTATTCCGACCCGGGCATCGAACCTACCGCTACGCTACGACCTTGCGAGCACGAGACTAACGAGGCAGTTAAATATAGGTTAAATGATTACTTACTTTTATTTCTATAGAACCAATTGGTCTTCCGCAGGATCCCGGTGGTGGTGGGTAGTCTTGTTGGACAGCTGGACCGCTCATTTCACTCATGCCATACAAAATGTTCACGTCATCTATTTTCAACAGTTGCTGCAACACAAAATTCATGAACTTAGATGAACGCTGAAAATCAGTGCCGTGGTGCGAATCCCCCACGGCATAGGATCATACTGAGTGGGAGCATTCCTGTCACAGTCACGAACTCACGACATTCGTCTGCATAGCATTTTTTGTTATTAGGCTCGCGTTTGACCACTATTTTAGCTAATGGTGAGCGATAATGTATTCGAGAAGGTAAGCTTCGAAAGATAGCTTTCAGGAAGACAGCGAGTGAGTTTGTATTCCATCCGTAATATCTTTATCATTATTTAAAATTTTGTATCTTTATCTTAATACTTCACTCAAGTACATACTATACACAAGTACTTCACGCAAGCTCTTAATTTACAGGCAGGTATGTCAGTTTCTGTAACAATAAATACTTTTTTTATCACATCTATTTAAAAAGGACTAAAATAGCTCATTAATCCCTAGGGACTAAAAGTGATTTGAATTTGGAATGTGGATACTGTTAGAAAATGTTCTAATCAGCAAATAGATGAATCATAAACCATGCTGTCCAAAATAGGATTACATAGCTAAAATCGATTACGACGAATGTATGAGGTGAATGGCTAATGAGCAATTGTAATTCTATTCTGAACGCACGGAAACATATTGAACAAGTGACTGGCTGGAAAACCGCGAGCGATCCAAATTAAAAAATAAATCTACCGTTGTAACGGCAGGTACAAATAAAATTGTTACGATGCACTTCCATAATTGTTCAAATATAAACATTAGCCTCTAATTAATTCTGTGTTATGCTTACGGTTCCTAATTGTATGTAAATAAATAAACGTAACGTTCTTGTTCATAAGTTGCACTTACTTATTTTCTCATAGAGGGTACTAAAAAGTAGAGTGCCCACCTCGGGAGCAAAACTATTTTAAGCTCGAATGACGTACTTTAATTCCTTTGCTGCGCTCTGTATTAAAATAAATCGGCCAAGTGCCTGTCGGGTGACGCGCAGTAATAGGGTTTCGTAGTTGCACAATAATGCGGACTTAGAAGAAGGCTTTTTGTTGTTACATGAACATTGAAACGGTTTTAATGGCTCACAACGTCTAAAAACGGGTCCACATTGAACGATCGTAACTGAAGAAGGAGTTATAAAACTTTTTAACAAAAAAAACAAACCGACTTCCAAAACAAAACACTACAAAGCAAACAATAACTTTCTTTTCCAAAGTCGGTGCCTTTGGTACTTATTGTTTTCCGTCTTTCGACACCGACTTCGGAAAAGAAAGATTTTTTTTTCATTTATAGCCAAAGTGAATCTCATGACGATTCCAATAGACCCAAATACGACTAGGATCCATTGTTTTATTTCGGAGTTCCAGTGCCTACCTTCCAGCTTTATCATCAGATCAGTTCGATGTTATCATTTTCATCAGTATCATTTATTTATATGTATTTGCTTCATCATAGTCGGATATTCGATATATCTTATACTCCTGATATACTTAGCATTAATCATATTTATCAAAATCTGTATAAAGAATTATCAGTTCCATTTCACCAAATGACACTTGCTGAGTGTAAATGATGCATTGTTGATTAAAGTACCAAAATCGCTATATGTATGCCTATAATATTTGAGGAGTTCCTTCGATTTCTCTGGTATGCCATCATCAGATCCTAGTTTCCTTGGGATATCTCCTTTCCAACAAAAAAAAGAATCATCAGAATTGGTTAATAAAGAACGAAGTTATCCGTGAACACATTATCCTACTTTTTGGACAGTCGTTTAAAAAGGGGAATTTTTAACTGCACCTCTATTTAGAAATTTAAGCAAACAAAATATCTCCACTAATAACCTACTGCAAAACAATATTACTCACCGTAAAACAAAAATACTGATTTGCACACAAATTATTCAATTAAATATAAAATAAATGTGAATTAGTCCAAGAGCGAGCGAAGCGAGCTCGGGAGCTTAGGGCACCCCGACACGGATAGGTTAGGTTCGAAGGAGATGACGGGAGCTGAAGTGAGCGAGCAAAGCGAGCGAACTCAGCTCCCGTCATCTCCTTCATGTTAGGTTACTTTAGACCCTGCAGACAGAAATAGGAGCCCTGCGCAGCGGGGCTCCGTCGACTTTGTTTCGTTTCCCCCCTCCCTTAAAACTTAAATATTTTGTTGCACTCGAAGAATTATTAGATTTACTTTTAGTTAACAGATAGTTATTCAGTAAAACAGTTAAGCTTTAAAGATCTAGCAGTATAGTATAATTCATTTATTTGATGAGCAAATTTAGTGTGCAATTCAGTATTTTTGGTAGTAATTTCGAATATTTTGATTGAAAAAAGGGGAATTACAGTTAAAGTATTAAATACCACCCGTTTAAAAATACAAATCCACAATTGAAGTTATAAAAACTATTACCTATCTACTTGCTATCAATTTGAGTAGGTACCACCGCGTTTAGAGAGGCAAGCGTTTGTAATAAAGATTGATAACGAGCGACACGTAATAATTTGAATACTGCAGTATTGCCGTTAGGGAGATAGTCTACGTTAAAATCGCCAAATATTTATAAACCGATAGTAAATATTTTAGTATGAGTATTTTTAAACAACCTACTCAACCAAAAGTAACATAAAATTATTCAATGATACAAACAAACAACTAAGGTAAATAAGCTGCAATAAAATATAACCTGTATGAAGGACGTCAATTGAGGAAGGAGCCGATATGACCGATTAGAGCCACGGGGAATGGTATGGTTCGTTCCTGGATCCTGGCACGCACGCTCCTTGTTACTTTCTCTTTCGGAATTTGAAAAAAATAGTATATTATGCAACTAGTGAATAAAAGACGGATTTAAATCGAGGGCTAAAGATGAATCACGAGCAAATGAAGGATTCTAACGACTGAATCACGACCGTAGGGAGTGATTCATGATGATTGAATCACGAGCATAGCGAGTGATTCAAGTGTTAGAATCATGAGCGACGCGAGTGATTCATGGCCCTCGATATAAATCCGTTTTATTCAAGAGTTGCATACTATATTTTATACCATGACTTCGAGAAAAAGAAAGATCTAAGCGAAAAGCACAAGAGATATTACGAGTAATAAATAAATGGTTTATTTCCTTCAAAATTTACAAAAAATGTGAAACCTTGACCCCTGAGCTAGGTAACAGCACCAGTGTTTCAGGGGCCAGTGACCACCTCCGTTACGCTACATAATTATAGTGAATTAAACACCATTGCAATTATTATTAGAATTACAATCCAAATAAGTATTCAATAAATATCCTAGACTAAAATCAAAATCATTATTAAAATCCTATATATAAAAAAAACTCAAAATTAAAATCCAAGGAGTTTGAAAGTCGAATATTCTCTGCACAAGAAGTTTGTATCGAGTATTTTTTGCGCAAGGAGGCGCAAAGAGGTTATGTAGCATTGAGATGAAGGTCGAATGTATTGGTGTGTTCCAAATTCAAACACCAAAACAGTGATTAAAAGTGCTTTTTATTCACCGTTTTCAGTGAATAAAATAAGCTTTTTAGACGGGGAATGGTATAAATGAATTTATTCACTATTTCGTTCTCGAAAGTTGTACTCAATTAGTGATGTAGTTGGGTCAGAAATTTATATCGACAAAGTAAAATAAGTAATCTAATATTTTTAAACAATAATATTATAAAGAGGCCCGCTCGCCTCAATGAGTACAATTAAATTAGTAACATAATTTCAAATTGTTTTGATTTATAAAAATAGTACCTGGGCGACCGAGCTCTGCTCGAGTGAAAATAGAGAAAACGACGTTTTCTAAAAATTAAAACTAGCTAGATCGATTTATCGCCTCCAAAACTCTCTGCATACAAAGTTCATGAAAATCGATGGAGATTCAGATTAAATACATAGGTACATATTTACAAGAATTGCTCATTTAAAGTTATCAGATTAGATATATCCTTTTAAATAAAAATATCAAGTCGACTTAAGAAATCGGTATCTATCGATATCGGCAATGTAATTAAAAATGCAATGTTTTACAGTTATGGCACTGATGTGGCCTTAGTTGAGTAGTTGTAAATATCGACCTATGACGCGAATGTCAACCTTGCGACAATCGTAATTAAGTTTAAAATTGCGACCACTGAGAATACAGCCATCTATGGTCGGGATCCATGTACAAGTTGAACAGACACGGTGTTCACCGCATCGGGTTTCCAGTGCGGTCTGATGAACCTTACTATAGAACTTGCGCACTTTTTAGTGATGGGGTATAAAAATTAAAATGAGTCTTTGTTGAAAAACTATTAAAATAAGAGGTACAAAGACACCGACTTCCTAAAAAAAGTTACTTATTTTTACACTTTTTAGTGTTTTCTTTAGCAGTCGGTTAATTTTTTGTGAAAATGTTTTTTTTTTAATTAAAGTTTATTTTCTAATAAGTTAAGTTTGCTTACATTTTAAGTCAATAATTTAGTATAATAGGATACCTTCACTTCATTGTAGACCTCCTGCGTGACTGCACTGCCACCTAACACGACAGATTCAAAGCAGGTGAAGTCACATTTAGCACTGGTCATCATAGTGGTCATCATTGTAGGGCTAGTAGCGATGCAGGTAGGCTGTAAAGGAAAAACAATATGTATTATACTGCTCGGTAAAATAACTGTGCACCTGGCGCTGTCACGTCACTCTTTCGCAAGGTTTGAAACCGGTTTAAAAATTACCTTTTTTTTTTTTTTTTTTTTATAACCTATAGGCTCGCGCTTGACCACAATCTCACCTGATGGTAAGCGATGATGTGGTCGACGGTGAAACACGCTTGCCTAGAAATAACCTATTCACTCTTGACTTAAAGACCCCTAGATTGTAGCTATCGGGAAACACAGACTCCGGCAGGGAATTCCAATCCTTAGCTGTACGCATAATAAAAGTGTTCCCAAAACGTTTTGTGCGTATGGGTGGGATGTCTAGAATTTAGATTTGTATGTTTTCAATACGGGAAGTACCACACTTCTAGGAAGACAATGGCTTTCGGAATTAAATATTAGTATACCGCCATTAACAAATAATAACGCTAGCATATCAAATGATTTATGTGGTCAGCAGAGAGATAATATAATATGTAATATTTATTCTAGATACAATGAGTTATTTGATGGCGGATTGGGGTGTTTCACTGGCGGTCGGGCGACTCTGCATTTACGGGAGGGAGCCGTGCCGGTATTCTGCCGCGCGCGCCCGCTGCCGTACGCGCTGCGCTCGCGTGTCGACTCCGAGCTCGAGACCATGCTGCGCACCGGCGTCATCGAGCCTGTTGACAGTTAATAGTTCCCAAGTCTTGTCAAGACAGGGTCTTACAAGAGCTGCATGATACGCATATGGGAATAATCAAGACAAAATGCATAGCCAGAAGTTATGTGTGGTGGCCGGGCATTGATGAAATGTTAGAAAACCTATGTCGGAACTGCTCAGTCTGCGCAGAAATGGCCGAGGCCCCGGTACACCACGCACCACAGCCGTGGACCTGGCCAACTCGCCCATGGACAAGGTTGCACGTCGATTTTTTAGGACCAATACACGGACACAAGTATTTAATAATGGTTGACGCTACGTCGAAATGGATAGAAGCGTGTCCGGTCGTTTCTACTACGGCACAAGCAATCATACGTAAAATTAGGGAAATTTGGTCACGTTTTGGAATACCGAAACAATTAGTATCTGACAACGGTCCCCCCTTTAGTAGTGAAGAGTTTTATTTATTTTTGGACTATAATGGGGTTGAACATAGATTTTCTGCACCGTATCACCCAGCATCCAACGGTTTGGCGGAAAATGCAGTAAAACAATTCAAGAGGGTAATAAAAAAAGCGATTATTCAAAATCTAGATGTAGAACTTGCGCTTCAACGGTTTTTACTAGTCTATAGAAATACGGAACACAGTACCACAAAAGAAACGCCTTCACAAATATTACAAGGTAGAACATTAAGAACTCGGTTAGACAGACTAAAACCATCGCGCGAGAAACAGGTGGGCGATGCGCAGCTGCGGCAGCAGCGCGCAGCGGGCGGGACGCATCGAGCGCTGCGGCCGGGGGACGAGGTTTGGTGCCGCGTTTACCATGGTTTAAAGAAATGGGTAATGGGTACAGTAATCGAGCGATTGGGTACCACAGATTATCAAATAAAATTATTAGATGGCACAGAGATACATAGACATATTGACCAAGTGAAACTTAAATGTAAGTCGAATCAATCGCAATTTACCGACGGCGGGATAGTCAGCACAAAAGCAGCGTCGCTAAATTCTAACCGGCAATTAAAAAATGTACTTGTTTTTCCTACCATACCGGTAACGGAAATACCAGATGAGGTGTGCTCGGGAGTTGGTGTGGTGGGCTCGGGGCGTAGTAAGGGTGAGGCGGGCTCGGAGTCGACCGCGACGAGATTGCCTAAACAGTTAGATAGTCGATCACTCCCGACTGTTGCTGAAACTCACCCAGTTCGACATAGGAGACCACCGCAAAGATACGGTCTATCCTAAATTATTGTTAATTTTAGAAATAAGTAAGTCTGTAGTTATTTAAGTACTTAATGTAAGCTTGAAGTATCCTACGTATATATATAATGTTTGCTTCTTCTGTGTGTGCAACGTTTTATGGTTTTATTTAGTTATAAGTTTAGATAATAAAGATTGTATAAGAGTAAATAAGGGTGGAGGTGTAATGTAGGGTATGCATTAAACTACAAGAGTATATATGTACGGTAGGATGACCGCGCTCTCAGTCAATAAAATATCATCGTGCGGACTACATCGTTGTTTTATTCCACAGTTTCTACTTGCATTATATATTACACGCAACGGTGCACACCATCACTTGGAACTTCCGGGAACATTAAAATAAAATTAGGATAGAATATCGGAGTTAATAATAAAACTATTGAAAATTTTAAATAATGAAATACAGTCAGAGGTCACTCGCCGATTAATTAGGGTTAATATGATATTTCTTAAGTTCTTACAGAGATTAAGGTAATCTTCAGACCGATTTCTATTGATAACACAAATACTTGATGAACCTTTTCTGAATGCTTTCTATACGATCAATGTACTTGTGATAACATGGATTCCAGATTTTAGACGTATATTCCAAGTTGCTTCTAACAAAAGTACAGTAAAGAATTTTAAAGTTTGGCTTGAGTGTAGCACTTGGATACTTTAGATGCTTTAGTGACTACGGCATTGGCATGAAATTCAACATAAGCTCAGAATTATGATATACTCCCAGATCTCGAATGTAATTCGTTCTAGGTAGTTTTGATCACCTAAGATATACGATGAAGGACGCTAATCTCCCTGAGAAGCTAATCTACTGGTTGGAATTGAAAAAATATTTTTGGGTTGGATAGTCCATTGATCGAGGAAGGTTATAGGCTATATAAAATCAAGCTACAAGCAATAGAAGCGAATCTTAAATGAAAAATGTTGCAAAAACGAAAAAAAATATTGCTTTTTAAAAGCTTCCGTTGCGTGCGCTGCGTAAGCGGTTAAACTTACGCAACATTCATGTATGTAGGGTAGGTAGGGTACGGTAGGTAGGTAGCCAGTTGACGGGCGCGAAGCCGCATGGGACAGCTAGTAGGTTATAATCGGTTTAATCGTTTATTTAGTTCGGAGTTTTAACGTTAAAAGAGCGTTATTGATAATCCTAACTAACTGGATTAGGTGGGGCGCGCGCCTGAAACTGAATCGTTTTTAGGGTTCCGAAAGTAACAAGGAACCCTGATAGTTTTGCTCTGTCCGTCTGTCCATCCGCAGCTCATAGGTGGCATCCCAAAGGTGGCTGCTATACTCCATGCAGGATCGGATTTGCGCTTTGTATAGAATTAAAAGCGTAAAGTATCGCTTCACTCTATTTAGGAAACACAGTTTTATGGCCGCAATTTGGGCTTTGTACTCAATGTAGGCGCCGAAGTTGAGACTGGATGTCAACTCCGTGCCTAGGAGCTCGAGCCGATCAGTCACAGGAACAGACGAACCCCAAAAAGTAGGAGTTTGATCGAAACGACTCGTTTTAGCGGTGAAAAGACACGCCTGTGTTTTGGTGACGTCAAAGGAGACCAGATTGTCATCACCCCATATGGAGACAAGACAAGGTCAAATCTGTCCGCTCCACCATAGCCTTTCTCAAGGAACGAACTTCATCCGTGCTGGCTTTTGCGCTGGAAAAGTTTCTCTCTGAAATACTACTGTCATCTGCGTACCCAACAATACCAGGCTGAAGAAGATCATTGATGTGCAGCAGGAAAAGAGTTGCAGAGAGAACAGACCACTGAGGAACGCCGGCATCAATAGCCAATTGGTCAGAGGAGCAGCCGTCAATGACTACTCGGATCGACCGTTCACTAAGGAAGTCTGATATCCAGCTAAAAAACCAGCTGAGATGCCAGAAACTTACTGAGAAGACTTGCTTGAAAGACCCTGTCAAAGGCCTTCGAGATATCAAGCGATACAGCAAGTGCGTCGCCGTGTCTATCGATGACTTCGCCCCAGCAGTGCATGATATACACAAGAAGAAGATCGCCAGTTGACTGTCCCCGGCGAAAGCCATTTTAACGGTCACTGAGGAAATTATTGTCTTCAGGGTAGGTCAGCAACTTACTGTTCAGTACCCTTTCCATAACTTTGCACTGGATGGCGGTATTAGCGATCGGATGGTAATGGGCAGGGTCTGCATGGTTGCCTTTTTGGGCACTGGTTGCACATTTGCAAGCTTCCAAGATTTTGGTACCGTTCTTTTTACAAGAGATAGGCGGAACAAGCGTGTCAACACAGGAGACAGTTCAGGCGCACACTGCCTCAGCACTCTCGCTGGAATGCCGTCAGGACCGCTGGCCTTGTTCACGTCTAGAGTGCACAATACTCTCCGGAGCTCCTTAGTGTGCAATGCGATCTTCGGCATCGAAGAGTTACAATGAGGTACAGTAGGTGGTTGCTTGGAGCCAACGTCCAGACGTGAATTGCTAGCAAAGAGAGATGCAAATAAATTTGCTTTCTCACTCGCAGAGTGAGCCAGCGACCTATCAGGTTTCAGCATTGGAGGCAAAGTAAACCAAAACTGTTCACTGCCCGGAGGGTGCGAAGCCAGTTTGGCTCCAATACGTCCAATATGGTCAAATCGTGCCCCACGCAGAACCCACTTGCAGAACTTGGCGGCAGAATTAAATACTCTCATCATCGCGCGAACCCTACGCGCTCTAAATTTGCGGTCGCGGGCCTCAACCCAGGTTTGTTAGGCAGACTCTTTTCAGGACTCACCGTGGGCGCATTCTGCATTATATCAAGGTCGGATTTGTGACCGAGCGGAATGTCGGAGAATGTGGAATGAACTACTACATTCCCTGCTGAATCACGTCCGCAACCGCACAACACGAGTGGTCAACTGAGGAGAAGCACACATGCCACCAAGGATAAGACGCATAAAAGTGCCGCATCTCGTCCCTGTCTGCTGACTCGTAACGCCATCGCCAATGTACCAGTGTAATCCATAGTGCAGGATTATGCCGCACTTTGACTCATCGAATAGGGGCTGGTATATGCTGGTCATACAAGTTGAGAATGGTTACATTAAGGCACTCCACCTTGTCATCGATGTCATCGGTCCCAACCAGAGGAGACCAATCGAGATCGCCAGCATCGCGCCACATGCCTCTAGGTCTATGCCCTTGTAGTTACGAATAATACTACTACTAATAATAATACGATATTAGAGCTGGGGCTTGGAAACACAGATACGATAAGATAGAGAAAAATAATCGTGGTAAGATAAAGTAGCAGTAAGTTGACCATGGGAAGAAACAATAGCGAGAGTAATTTTTAATCAAATAAGTGTTGAAGTCACCCATTAAAATAATGTGCTCATACATGGGGCATAGATCGGTGAGAGTGAATTCAAGGGAATTGAAGTAGTAAATGTGAAGATTAGGCCTGTAGAGCACTGCAAGCAAAACTTTTGTGTGATAAAAACATACTTCAATAAACAAGTATTCAGCCGATTCAGATTACAGCGAAGGAGGTGAACTAACCACCCTGTAGAGTAAGTTAGCCACACCTCCTCCACATTTGCAAGTACTATCATTGCGGATCAAAACGAAGCCGGGGAGTAAATAATAAGTAGATCGGGGAGAAGGCTTCAAGCAAGCAATGATTCCGATATCAATATTGCATCCAGGTTAGCACTGCTAAAGGACGACAGAAATTCAGAATAGTGACCAGGAACACTCTGGACGTTTATGTGCACAATATGCAGATTTTTAGGAGAAAAGATAAGAGATTTTATCATGTAAAGTGAGTGGCAAGGATGGGTCACTATCCGCACTAGTAAAACTATCAGAAGAAGAGCATGAGCATAAGAAGAGCTGTATGTGTCAGTGCTGACTTGATAACAGTATATAGCGGGTGTGGGGCGGTTTAGTGTTAAATTAACTGTTTGATTTCTATAATAATAGAAATATATATTTTAAAATTAATTTAACTTAGAACTCACAAAAAACTGTTTAAGCTTTGTCTACAAAGGAAAAAAAAAACTAAGCAGAGGATGGAAAAACATCCAGAGGCTCTAGACAAAGTGTCATCCTATCAGCGATTGTGACTGTCGGCATTTCGACCGTCACCATCGCTGACATCGCTTGTCTTGAGCCTCTGTCCTCATCTGGCCATCAAGCTGTGACAACAATTATAACTTTTTATTTTAACTTAATACCTTTGTTTCGAACAATTCATTATGTTTTACGGGCTTTTGGTTGTACCGATTGTCATATTTAAATCTAATATGTAATTTTTTTTTGAGTGGTATAAACTATCTTTCATTATTTTCTTCCGTAATCAATGAGGGTTGGTGGATATCTGATATCTACGAATTATGATCCCCTACCTTATAAGTATTAACTAGTTCGGCGAAATGATCCGGACTGAGAGCTGATGATGTCTGTAGTCGCGTGTACTTCAGGATCGGGGAGAACAGGTAGTGAAAACCAGCAGACAACCACTGCGCTGGCGAGGTCACTATCACCATCCTTGTTGGGGTTGGAAACTTGTTGAAACTTGCCCTGAAGAGAAAATAATATTGTGGTAAAAAAGACGATTAGTTCCAAATCAAATCAAATCTTTTTATTGTGGGTCGTTTGTACTACTCCCATGGACAAGAGACGGCGACGTTATCCCACGGAATCGTTAAGTATCCCACGGAAGCGTTAAGTATTCCACGGAGACGATAATTGTACATGAGGATTTCCTCTTCGAGAAAAAAGGAAGCAAGGGGTTCTCACCACAAATACGGAATTGCAGTAGCCAAGTTCCTGTGCGTAAGCATGGCCGTCTTTGGTACTCCTGTTGTTCCACTGGTTGAAGTTAGGTACGCTACGATCTCCTCTGGATCCAAGTCTGTTGGCCTGCAAGTGATAAAAGGTTCAGTTAATCCATAGAAGTTTGTCAGCCTTGTGGTTGCTAGAACATCAGATTTTCGGAAAGAACTTACTTAAAATTTAGAACTGCTTTCTTATCTTCCGTTTTTAGTAGGTTGGCTAATGTAGTATGATTACTATCCTTGTCAAAGGTCACAATTTTAGCATCTACTCTCGATATTTCTAACCCTTTCTCAATGTCTGCCGTCTTTTCACTTTGACAGAATATTATATTTGGGCGGTTTGTGTGGAATAAATCTCTCAGTTCATCTGAAATGAAAATAAGTATATTATTATGCGTTAGTTCGATCTATGGTTTTTTCTTAGCAATATATAAAGAGCCTTTGCCGTACCGTTGGAAATTTTAGAAAATTCCAAGCCCACATTATTACGATCAAAAAAGAAGAGAGTAAGCGGTACATAGACAATTTTCAAAGAGTTTTTCTTTCAGTTATAGGTTATTTTTTTGTCTCAAATCAAAATCTTGCAAGATATTGATATGAGACAAACAAATAACCTATACCCAGCTGCAAACTAAGACGGTTTAAAATAAACTCACTGGTTCCCAAAGAAGCATCGATAGATGCCACCATAATACCAAGATACAACGCTGCGTAGTGGGGTATGCAGAAATCTATGTGATTGGGTGCCATCAGTACCATGACGTCGCCCTTCTTCAGTCCCAAGTTCGTGAGAGAGACTGCGCATCGAATGCTCCTATCTAAAACTGAACCATTGGTTTCAGATTGCCCTGTTCCTCCATCGATCTGTAGAATAACAATAATTGTTGAATTAACGCGCTCTTCTTATGCAATGGTGGTTTTAATAAGTAGCTGGACTGACAGAGATAATGAGATAGCATAAAAATAAAATAAAATAAAAAAGCCTGTATTTTCTTATCCTTAATTTCCATTTTAAATGTTGGTATTTGTTTGTGAGTGTTTAATTAGTTATTAATATTTTGCTTAGTGTCTAAATTTTTGTAAGAGTTAGTTTTTTCTATTGGATATGGACCCCTCCTCGGGTGAACGCCTCCTCCAGTCCTTTTCACTCATCTCTGTACTTGCCGATATGTTGCCAGTCCTTAGTTCCTATTAATTTGGTTATATCGTCAGCCCATCGTCTTTTCGGTCTCCCCACCCTTCTTTTGCCTATTGGCCCTTTTCACCTTGTAGTATTGATTGTCCATCTGCTGACTATAAATCTCGATACGTGACCTGCCCACTGCCATTTCAATTTTAGAGCTTGTGTGATTATTATCTGTTATCTTTGTTTTCTGTCTGATTACTTTGCTCCTGACTTTTTGTATTTTTCTTATGTTTTGGATACTTTTCGCCATTGCTTTTGTTTTATTGTGATACTTTGATTTGCTTTTTTCGTGTATATCCAAGTTTGGCAGCTGTTCGAAACCAATAAAGGTGTCGTCCTTTTTTTGTTATTTTGGTGCAACACTGTGTCAACTCGCTGTCATTTGGGTTGAAGTTGGCAACACTTGTAAAAATATCATTGATATGGCGAGACGTAAAACGTTGGCCTTGATTTAATTTTGTTAAAATTGTGAATAGCCCGTGCATTTGTTTGTGTATATATTTCGCGTGCACCGAAATATTGTTGTCGGAAACGTGTCTAGTGGTCTGCCGGGAATCTCGGTCCAGACCACGTCGGTTATGCGTTACCTATTATATATATTTTCCCCCTATAACCCCCAACCGGACACAGGATTGAACGAGACCAGGAGACTGTTACGTATCCGAACTTACAAAATAATATATTATGTATCTATGGTTCACTGTTCCTTCCGTTGTTGCCTTCCACCCGCTCGTCATGAATACACGTATAATTTAATACCAGAATCCAGTCGTCTTATTTCAAGTATAAACCCGTCCACGCACCATAACATGGTGTCAGAAGTATTCAGCAGTAGTATTCAGAAGTCGATGCCAGAAAGAACACAAAATCCAATAAGTCGCAAAGAAAATTTTCACCTGTAACGTCGCCGCGTGCTCCAGTCCTAAGATGGCCGAAAATGCAAGTACAAATCGTCCCCTGCCGCCGAGTAATTTCTACCTTAATATCAACGCATCGAACATGCCACTGGCTTGGCGAAATTTTAAAACCAGTCTTGGCATTTATATGATCGCTAACAGTTTGGAGAACGAATCCGACAACAGAAAGGTAGCCATTTTATTACAAACAATGGGTCCGGACGCTCTTCAGATATTTCACTCGTTCAATACGGATATGGAGAAGATCACCTATAAGAATCTACTCGCCAAATTTGAAGATTATTTTACGCCACGTGTTAATATTTCCGTCGAAAGGCATAAGCTGTTCAACAGAAAACAAGGTCCAGATGAAGAAATTGAGACGTATGCCACCGATCTCAAGAATTTAAGTATCCAATGCAATTTCGAAGGTCTTGCCGATGACATAGTAAAGGACATATTTTCATGGAACTTAAATTTAACCTGCTCGTACATCAGAGAACGTATCCTGATCGAGAAACCAACTTCATTCGATGCCGCCGTCAGTCTCGCTAAAACACTGAGAAACACAAGGTTAGAGGCTAGAGCGATAGCAAGCCACGAAGTAAGTGTTGTCGCCAGTCAATCGCGTCGTAGTCACCAAACAAACAGTCGTCAAAGAAGTCACAGTCGTCCAAGAAGTCATAGTCGTCAAGGAAGTCAAAGTCAGCAGTCTCAAGGAAGTCAAAATCGTCAGTCACAAGAAAGTCAACATCGTCGAACAAACAAAACGTCGTCCAGTCAAGAACCTCAACAGTCAACCAAGATCTGCTCAAGATGCGGTCAAGTTCACCGATCAAAATGTCCAGCCATAGGTGTCATCTGTAACAACTGCCACAAGCCGAACCACTTTGCCAAATGTTGCCGTAGCATGCAAGTGAGATTCGTAGAAAAAGAAAGTAAGGGTAATCCATCTGATACATATTTTTTAAATAGTCTTTTCATGAATGAGATTTCTGTCAGCCAAAGAAACCCATTTAATGCAACTTTATTCATAAATAGTAAGAATGTAGACTTTTTACTTGATACAGGTGCAGACACTAACATTTTATCATTCAATACATACAATAAACTTAATTTGCCATTGAGTAGTATAGTGAAAAGTAGTCACAAACTCTCAACATTTAGTGGTGAAATACTACCTACTGTAGGTCAATGCATTCTGTCAGTCAACCATAACAACATAGCATACAAAGTCAATTTTCATGTTGTAGATTTACCTTGTAGAAATATTATGGGTCGTAACAGTTGTGAGATTTTAAAATTAGTTAAAAGAGTCCATAATGTCCAATTTCATGAGTCAGTCAATGTATCACAGATTGTTGAATACAAAGATCTCTTCACAGGAATAGGTTGTCTTAAAGATTATGAATGTCATTTGTCAATGAAGCCTGATGCTATTCCATCTGTTGATGCCTGCCGTAGAATTCCATTCAGTCTATTAGAACAAGAAGAATTAGCTATGTTAGAAAAGGATCAAATTATAGTCAAAGTCGAGGAACCAACAGAATGGGTAAGTTCTATTGTGATTGCATCAAAGAAAAATGGTAAACTACGCCTGTGTATAGATCCAAGAAAACTTAATAAAGCAATTATGCGTCCTCATTATCAATTTCCAACGATAGATGAAATTAAATGCAGCCTCTCTGGTGCACAGTATTTTACTACCCTTGATGCAAACAAAGGATTTTATATGCTCAAGTTAGATGAAGCTTCTTCAAAGCTATGTACATTTATCACACCTCAAGGTAGATATAGATTCCTAAGACTTCCCTTTGGTATAAATGCAGCCCCAGAACTGTTTCATTCCATTATGACAAAGAAATTCTCTGATATCTCAGGAATTAAAATCATGATGGATGATTTTTTAATTTATGGTAAAACAAAAGAAGAACATGATTTTAGGTTAAAACAAGTCTTAGAAAAAGCTAGGGAAATAGGCATAAAATTTAATAAAGAAAAGTCTAACATATGTAAAAGTGAAGTCAAATATTTAGGGTTATTCCCGTTCGTCCACACCCCGTCGTCTACACTGCGGACGACTGGGAATAATGCGTTCTGTTCGTCCACAGTGTAGACGAACAGAACGCAACATTCCCAGTCGTCCGCACCTCGTTTCATGTTTAGTTTAAGAGTCAGTGTTTTTTTTTTTAAAATTAAATAAATGATTTAACGGTTTAATTACTTTAAAAACAACATAACTATTAAGTTTTTTTTATTTAAAATCATCAAATGTTAAAATAATTAACAACAATTCTAGTTTTTATCACAGATCAACATAATTTACAATAATTAAAAGGCAATATTTTAACTAATATTTTGTTGGTATTATATAAACATTTTTAAAGTATATAATAACAACATAATATGTACTAAGTAGTGTTTAAATTCAACAGTATTTTTCATCACAGATCATCTTATTTTACAATAATTAAGGGCAACAACAAAGTAATTTGTATCACAGATCAACTTAATTTACAATAATATAAATAAAAAAAAAAAATGTAAAATAAATAATTAAAAAAAAATTTAAAATTAAAATATTATTATTATTATTATTATTATTTAAATTTTAAATTTCATTTTAAATAATAAAAACTTAATAGTTATGTTGTTTTTTAAAGTAATTAAACCGTTAAATCATTTATTTAATTTAAAAAAAAAAAACACTGACTCTTAAACTAAACATGAAACGAGGTGCGGACGACTGGGAATAATGCGTTCTGTTCGTCCACAGTGTAGACGAACAGAACGCAACATTCCCAGTCGTCCGCAGTGTGGACGACGGGGTGTGGACGAGCGGGAATGACTCAATATTTAGGACACATCTTTTCTAAAGATGGTGTAAGAGTTGATGAAAACAAAGTCAAAGCCATTTGCAGTATGCCACCCCCTACAAATGTCACAGAATTACAACGTTTCTATCTTCCACGGTCTAATGGTCTTGTAGAAAGAACCATAGGCACGGTTAAGAACATATTAAAAAAATGTCTTAGTGATAGTTCAGACCCTCATTTAGCATTATTACAGTACAGGAATACACCTAAAGAAGGCATGTATTCACCTGCACAATTACTTATGTCCAGGGCACTTAGAACTAAACTTCCAGTCTTAGAACAGACTCTGAAACCAAAATTACCTAACTACAGGTCTGTAACAAATAAAATTCAAATAAAAGATAAAAAATCACAGATTTATTATAATCAACATACAAAACCATTGTCTTCGTTAAACATAGGTGATAAAATATACTTTATGAAACAGCCAGATAGTATATGGACACCAGGTACTATATCAGACATAGGTCCACAGCCCAGATCTTATAGTATAGTTTCCCCAGAAGGTACTTTCCGTCGTAATCGCCAACATATCTTCAAACCAAAACTTTCAGCCACTTTCTCTGCTCCAAATAGTAGTCCACTACAATTCCCATCAGTTCCACTTGATACAAGTTCACCGCCGTCTTCCAGTACACAGCCGTCATCAACATCCAACCGTCAATCCCCTTGTTCAGCTAGTCCCGTCCAACAACCTGAAACAAAAACAAACACATTACATACACAGACACCAAATAGTCATACAAACCGTTCAGCAGTAACATATTCTTCATTCGGCAGAGCTATAATAAAGCCCCGAAGATTCTGTTAGTCATAAGTCTAGATTAAATTCTTAATGTACTTAAGTTTAGTTTAAAACTATAGTTATTGTGTTAATGTTCAAACAAAGAAAAATCATTGATGATTTCTAACCTCATTTTGTTTGTTATTAGCTGTCAATGTCAAGTTAATTTGTCAGACGTCACTGTCATAGAACTGTCAATTGAAAATGTCAGTCAAGTCAAATTGATAAACGTTCCGTTTCATTCATAATATAAGTTGAAATTTGTTAATTATATATAAAAAAAAAAAAAAAAAGTGTATACTTACAATTTGCGTACATTTTCCGCTTCAAGCAATGTTTTCTTTTAATAAGGGAGATGTTACGTATCCGAACTTACAAAATAATATATTATGTATCTATGGTTCACTGTTCCTTCCGTTGTTGCCTTCCACCCGCTCGTCATGAATACACGTATAATTTAATACCAGAATCCAGTCGTCTTATTTCAAGTATAAACCCGTCCACGCACCATAACAGAGACCAGCACGAGGACTAATATAAGTTGTAGCTGTAAGTTGTGTATGCTTGTTCACTTGTAGGACTATCACTTTCCATCTATACGGGAATCAGTATCCCAAAAAACAAAACCCTAGTTACCGCTGCCACGTATCGCGGTTTCGCGGATCTTGGATCCTTGTAGGATCCAATATTCGCAGAATTGCTCAAGGGCCTCAGTGTTGCCTCTTGGCTTGTGATCCGCAGGCCTGTATTCAACATTTTGGTAGCAGAGCGTGGTTTGCATTCCACCATCATAGTATACGCTAGGATACTCGTTCACACTAAACGCTGTATTGTTTGTTTTTTTTTAAATTGTTGAGCATACTTTGGTTGGAAAGTGGTACATTTTTTAAACAGTTAAAGTTAAAGTCATTGTTTCTAACTATTAAAGTAAATTGAATATAGAAAACTGACAAGCTAAGGGGTAGTTTCGTTGTACGTGTTATATGTGTTACTTTACGTTACGTTGTATGTGTTAGCCTTGAATGCTTTGAAGCAATTAGGTCTTCCAATCGAACAATGGTCATTCATTTTGCTTCACATCGTCTTGTCTAAGTTGCCTTCCGATTTAAAGGTTCGGTTCGAGCAGAAGTATGGTGGGGATACTGCCACATACCTTTCCCCTTTCAATTTGCTGAAGTTTTTGGATAAGGAGTGTCGCTTTTTAGACAACTCTGGTGTTGAAGGTCGTGTTTGTGGAAATCTCTCTTTCCGACGCCGTTCAGCGCATCTGGGAAGTCGAAGAGCTTCCACTTGCTTCAAGAGTCGATCCTGTCGTGAATCCTCTTTGCTCTTTGTTTGTATCTATAGTTTTTATGAAACAAAAAGTAACTGACAAGTGATGTCAAAAATATATATGTAAAAAAATTGTTGAAAATTATTAAAAACGAAAATATAAATTATCTCTCTTAGTTTTTGTTCCCAACATTTATGGCGACCGCGTGAATTATGGACATATTAAAAAAATAACAAACTGCCCTCCGTTTGTTTTTTACAAAATCGATTCGGCAAATAGAAGAAAAGTTGGAGAAGGGATCCACGGCAGATAGCGATCTAGTTGGTATATTTGAGGCTTTACAAGTTCGACATCAGAGGCTCGTAGAGATTGGTAACCAATTATTAGGAATATTGCTAGATTCGGATACTACCACTAAGGATGATATCGCTAAAGAGATGGAGTGTCAGGATAAATACAGCTCACAATGGTATGCCATTTCCTGAAAATTTTAGTCGGAGCAACGGCCAAGAGAGCTAAACAAGAGTGCGAATTTATTTACCAGAATAAAACTGGTCGCCTCGCGGATGATCGTTTTGACACTCGATTATCGTTACAGACTGCGCGCCCCCCTCTTGGTCATTCCTATGCCTTAGCGGAAAAAAGTTTATTTTCCATGGAGCGTCGAATGCGGAGCGATTCAGATTTTTGTAGGAAATTATGTTGAATTCATGCTCGAGTATTAAGGTTTGGGACACATGTCTCTTTCTTATATTGATAGCCGTTCAATCGAGCATTACTTGTTTCAGCACCATGCGGTTTTGAAACTCCGGGAGGTAAAACCCGTGTGGTATTTGATGGCTCGGCCCCTACGTCAAATGGAGTTTCTTTGAACCAGTGTTTGCAATCGGGTCCCAAATTGCATAGGGACATTTCGGATATCCTCACCAATTTCCACCGACACCATATTGTTTTTGTGGCTGACATCCATATAATGTTCAGACAATCTCTTGTTCCAAATGATCCTTTGGCGTGAGCGACCTTGCGATACGATTTGTGTGTATGAGTTGAATACTACTACGTATGGACACAGGTCTAGTCCCTATATTACCATCTGCACTTTGGCCAGCCGTGAACATTTGAAGTATCCTCGTTCGGCTGCCATTTTGAAAGATTCCGTCTACGTCGATGACCTGTGCACCTGGGCCTCTACAGTGGAAGTCGGTGTCGAGTCGACGAAGAAGTACATGGGACTGGTCCTCGACAGCTGGTGGAATTTACGGTCTGCCGGAGGCTCTACGCAGGGTTCGTGCGGTCCATGACCCTTCACGGGGCACCGGTATGAGCGCGTTTCCTGAGGTGGCGACCAGCCCGCCGGTTAAACGCATCCAAAAGGGTCATGGCCATCCGGCTGGTCCGGGGATACCGCACGGTCTCCAGTGAGGTGGCGAGCCTCCTTGCCGTATTGCCGCCATGGGATCTGGAAGCAAAAGTCCTCGCGAAAATATGGGGGTGATGCGAGGAGGCGAAATGCCGGGGCGAAACTCCGTTGGCTCGACAAATCGCAGCGAGAGGACATGGAAAGCTGTCTCCTTCTTCTGCGAAGCAGTAATGCTCGCAAAGGAGGAGGTAAAACGCGTAAGGGAGATGCAACGGAGACGTCCTCACGCCCCTAGCCACCGCAGGAGACGCCGCGGGCGTCGGGAGTCGCAAGCTGATTCCGGGGCACCATAGGCGGGAGCTTGTGGACGGCAAGTTATGGTTAGCTCGCTGTCCGATAAGGACCAAGCCCGAGTTTACGGCATTATGTCTCCCTAACAATTTAGTAACTAGACAAGTAGGTATGTCTTCTATCGTTGCCTCAAGCCAACTACCCCTTTCTTCGTTGGTTTTTCCAGCTACCTGATCTAAGCGTCCCTTGTACCCCGGCGCCCGGACTCTTCCACTCCCTCCGTCACCATAAAAATCACAACGAGTCTCTGTTCTCACGGTTTGTAGATTTTTGTACAATTGCCTAATTGTTTTTGTATTGACCATTAAGAGCGACCCTCTCTATTCAACACTCCACACGTGTAAACGTAAATGGCAATTCCTTTGCATTCTTTGTTCTTTTGTCTGCGCGCCTGGCGACGGCCAGACCAACGCTTATAGTTGCCACATGGCGGTCCCTTAGTTTCACTCATCCACGGACCGACCTCGTCAAGCGTTGCTTAACCTTGATGATCTACCAGTGCGGCTGTTATTATTTAGCTCCTAAGATCTCTAAGAGAATTTCTAATTTATGAAAATATAATCTCAGATCTATAATATAAAGAATGTGGAATGTCACGAGATTTTTATAAATAAAGGTGTTTGAATTCAAAATCTGTTAATCAGTAGCTAAAGAGCTCAGAGATTATAATAAATAAGGCCCTATATTTTTTATCGTCATTAGTTATCGATATTTATCACATTTGAGGCGTTTATATTATAGCTAATTTAATATGACCCTGAATTTATTATCTACATCAACACGCTATTTGGTACTTGTAGGATATTGGAGACCTAGTTAAACAAAATTATGAGCTAAAAGTAAATTACCTGCATAACAAAATCAGTGTCTTCTTGCAAGCTGTGTAGTACGAGTTTACCGATGTGATGTCTGTCTGAAGGGATCCCTGTCTTCGCCACTACGCGGGCTCCTACCTCACTCATATACATATGCACTGCGTCCAAAGCTCTTCTAGTCATGATTGTTGGTGGCTATTACTGAAATAAAAATTTAATAAAAAAATATGAATCGCTCGCGTTTGGCTGATATTAATGGTCAACGTTGAAACACGTAACAGTAGGTACGTTGTACTGGGATCGGTCTATCATCAGACCATACGAATAGAAGTTGTTAACGATTGTAGAAAGAGAATCAATACGAAATGTTTGTTTGTAACTTGGCTAGGGGGGCTGACAGGACTATTTTTGCCAATAAGCCAGATATAGTGGTGATAGACTGATTAGCGCGCCGCACAATGATAATCGATGTCACCATCCCATATGTCGAGAACCTCGTGAACGCTGAGAAAGATAAACAAATCAAGTATCTCGACTTTGCACACGAGGTTGGCGAAATGTGGAATGTCGACACGGCTTGAAAACTCCGAGGTTGTACTTGCTGTACGACAGTTAAATTATTCCCAAAACGCTTTGTGCATATGTGTGGGATGTCCAGATGATTGGATAACGGAGTTTAAACTTAAATATGCTATAAATTGGCAGCCACTTGGAGTATGCATCGCAAGTCTGGAACCCTCAATATGAGATCCATAAGTCACGCATTGAGGGCATCCAGAAAAAGTAGCACCAAGTATCTATAGATTACAGTCACCGTTGTAAGAGGCACCATTTTCTGCCATTAGATCGTAGGCGGCTCATTAATGATGTATGTTTTTTGATTAACATAGCGAATGGCTCGATTGACTGCCCTGAGCTACTAACAAAGTTATCATTTCGCACTAACACTATTGGATTACGTAAAAGGCCGCTTCTAGATGTTTCTTCTACCACTACTAATTATAGGCGTAATGCTTTTCTTATAAGAAGCGCTCGAAGTTTCAATGATGTGTCTTCTGAGCACGATGTTGACTTATTTTGCACTAGGATAAGCACAGCAAGGACGCTCTTAGCCAAATCATTTTTTGTGAATAATGCACCGGCTAGTGGTTCTTTGACTAATACGTAGTAACTTAAATAATTAAATAAATAGGAATAACCTACTTACTTATGTACACATTGAACTTTAACTGTTCGGCTTAAATTGATCGATATGTTATATTATATATCTGTGGAGGCTTGTTATTAGCAACTTGATAATGTGTTGTAGTTACCTATTATTATTTGTAATTAGACTGTAAGCCTTCTTAAAACTAATAAAATAAATAAAATAAATATAAAATATAAATGCCCACCTGACCGATTTAAATCACGGCGGTCAATATCAACGGAGATTATTAGCAGTACGCAAGAACAAGCAAAGAGAAAGTGCACTGTCTCTTCTCTTTTTTTTAAGAAAGGAGTTCACCAGAAGCACTTGGCTGTGGGCATGCCTTCGCTACCTATCGATGACAAAATCATATTTTGAGTTATTTTAACAGGAAAAATAAAATAAAACGCGTAATAATAAAAATCCATGCTGTTTATCAACTAAAAATCCTGAAAATGCTGTGTCAAAAAATAAATCTATTTGCGCACTTACGAATAGGCACGTTCTTAGTTTAAATCAATGAATGAATTTTATCAAAAATGTGTTTGCAAACATAGCTATTTGGGCCGTTTTTATTTTTATCATACCAGGCCCCTCAGAAAGTATTGCGAAAAAAAGTTTTTATATATGGGAGACTGGCCAGTTATAATGTTTTTCGAAAATATGATTATTTATAAGTAAAAATAAGTAAGTTCCAATTTCAAAATTTCCCTCCACATTTTTTGCGAGTTAATTCAAAGTATTGTGTCTCACTGAAATATGGATCTGCGCCGGGAACATTTTAGAGCTATGATTTTATACGATTTCAAGTGTCGCCTGAAACCGGATGAATCGTATGATAGACTTCAAATGGCATTCATGGATGAAGGCCCTTCCAAGGCAACCGTGTATCGTTGGTATAACGAATTCAAGCGCGGTCGACCAACTTTGGGGGATGACGAAAGAAGCGGTCGCCCTTTGACGGCTGTTACCGAAGAAAACGTGCTAGCAGTGAAAAATTTAATCCAAGACAATAGGCGAATTACATATCAGGAGATTCAACACATATTGAAGATTGGATCGGGAAGCGTTCACGAGATTCTACACAGCCATCTTCGCGTGAGGAGGATAGTATCACGCTGGGTGCCGCACAACCTCACCGATGCTCAGAAGCAGGCCCGGGTGGAATGGTGCCGTGATATGCTTAACAAATTTGAAGCAGGCTCGTCTCGGCGTGTTTACGACATCATTACAGGTGATGAGTCCTGGATTTATCAATACGACCCAGAAACCAAGCGCCAGTCGACTGTTTGGGTGTTTCAAAATGAGCCAACGCCTACCAAAGTGAAGCGATCTAGAAGCGGGGGTAAGATTTTGATCGCTAGCTTTTTTAATTTGACTGGCCACTTGGTATCAATTCCCTTACGGGATCAAAGAAGCATTAATGCCGAATGGTATACTACCAAATGTTTGCCAGAAGTTTTCTCTGTTATAAGCAACAAGCGACCAAACACAGGGCTCCGCGGGCTACTGCTCCACCACGACAATGCACCTGCGCACACCGCACTCAAAACGAGGGACTTCCTGGACAGCACGCCAGTCAAACTCCTGGGTCACCCTCCTTACAGCCCTGATCTAGCACCGTGTGACTTCTTTTTATTCCCAAAAATAAAAAATCAGCTCAAAGGGATACAATTTTCGTCGCCGGAAGATGCGCTGGCTGCGTTCGAGCAGGCTGTAAACGAGGTGTCTGCGGCGGACTGGAAAAAGTGTTTTGAAAACTGGTTTAGGCGCATGAATCTTTGTATAGAGGCTGGTGGAAAGTACTTTGAAAAGATTTAATAAAAATATATGTACGTATAGAACAATTTTTTTTAGTTTCGCAAAACTTTCTGAGTGTCCCACGTAAATCTATTGTTCGTAGAAAAATACTGCTTAATCAGATCGATAGAGGATTTTTTGCTGATTTCGAGGTATTAAAAACACAAAATCGGAAAACGTAAAGATACAAACATATTTTAAGATCTGGTTCTGCTCGTGTAAACGAATAACTTTCTCCAAGAAAGTCATAGCCTTTCTCAAAAAATAAATGCATCTCTTATACAAATTTTGTTTAACTGACTACAATTTTTTACGGAAAATCCAAATTCCTTTTTTGGGAATTTCCTACGACTTCCTTGGACGAATTTGTTCATTTACATGGGCAGAAGCAGTTCTTAAAATATGATCACACCTTTCCATTACACTCTTTATAGTAACATTTTAGCTGCTCTCCTCTCTCCTGGACCTCAATACGTCCCATGGCATATCCACCGGACCTCAGTACAGTAGGTCTGCCTGTCTGCATCTATCATGCGGACGTCGGCTAAAATTTTCATTATGGGCCGTCGATTTTTGGCACGGGGAGGGTGGGGGGGAGGGGGGTAGCTTTGGTTACCCCCCTGTGCCACCCCCGCCACTCGAAGCCCCATGGTTATGGAGATATCCATGGTCAAAATTTTCAGGTTAGTATAAAAATTTCAGTAAATGTCCATCGATTTAAGGGAGGGAGGGAAACGAAACAAAGTCGACGGAGCCCCGCTGCGCGGGGCTCCTATTTCTGTCTGCAGGGTCTAAGGTAACCTAACATGAAGGAGATGATGAAAGCTGAGTTCGCTCGCTTTGCTCGCTCACTTCAGCTCCCGTCATCTCCTTCGAACCTAACCTATCCGTGTCGGGGTGCCCTAAGCTCCCGAGCTCGCTTCGCTCGCTCTTGGACTAATTCACAATTTTTGTAACTCACTAATTATATTTAAGTATAAAAGATGTCTAATATCTCCATAACCATGGGTTTCCATGGGGTGGGGATGGTACAGTGGGGTAGCACCCCTACACCCTTTCCTTACCTCCCTACTTGCCCCTTAAACGATGGACATTTTCGGAATTTTTTACACTAACCTGAGAACTTCAACCATAGATATCTCCATAACCATAGGGCTTCGAGTGGTGGGGATGGTACAGGGGGGTAGCCAAACCGCCCTTCCTCCACCCCATACCATCCCCGCGGCAAAAATCAACGGCCCATAATGGAAATTTTATCCCGGACGTCTTCGACATAGGAGGTACTAGCTTGGATTAGAAGAACTTTTTATTTTTGTGTATTTTCACCGATATCTCCATCAATTGTAGACCGAATCAAAAAAAAGAATTTTCATTCTTTTTTTTTGTTTGAAAGACTATGTTTCGAAATTGGTCCCATTTTAATTTGGTAAAGATCTGATGAACAATTTCGTAGATATACAAGAGAACTCTTCAATAAATAACGGTAAATCTCTCGGGATTTTCAAGATATTCGGGTAATCTATTCTGACATTATAGGTACTTTACTAATGCACTTGTCTATTAGGTAGGTAGAACTAAACCTTTGTTCGCATAAGGACAGATTCTCATAGACAGTTTCAAACTGAAAAATAAAAAAAAACTTTTTACAGAAAAATACTAGGCAGTCTCGAAACCGACTTCCCAATAAAAAAACTACAAACTGAAAAATAACTTGCTTTTTGGAAGTCGGTGTCCATAACGCAAAACATTGGTACCAACGAAAGTCACCGAATTCCAAAAATAAAGTTATTTATCACTTGTTGTAGTTTTTTATTTGGAAGTCGGAAGTATTTTTAAGTAAAAAAGTTTTTAAAAGAAAGTGACCGTGATATTAATATAATTATGTTTGACTGCCTCCAATTTCACCATTATACACAAATACAAAGCACAAAACAAAAAAAAACTTCGACTCACAAATTGTCAATATTGTCAACACTAGTGCTTCACGCCAGGAGACTCAAGTGCATGTTTATAAACCATTCGTAAACTCATATTTTCCAAACTTGAATAATTATCATGATTTGTTTCACTAAGCCTTAGTGCAACAAAACATGATAATTTATTAATGACTAAGGGTTAGTTCAGACTGTGCACTCTGAGACGCAACTCTGCGGGCACTTCTTAAGATAGATAGATAAATAAGCAAAAATTTAAAATTAGTGACCCGCGAAAGAAAACCAAAAAATTAAAAAAATATTAAAAAACCGTCCAAGTGTGGGCATTTAGGTCTCTGAAAAATCTGATTTATCAATATATTGGTATTTATTAGTAAAATATACATACCTAATAATAATCATTATCATCAAGTTCATAGGTCAATGGGAAGTTAAGAAATTCTTCGGATCAAAATTGTGTGATAGACGACAGACAGACGGACACGTGAGTGACAGCAATAGAGCTCCGTTTGCAACCTTCGGGTACGGAACCCTAAAAACACCCCATGCAAGATCAAAAAGTCCCATAAAAGATAGCTATCTTTTTCTTGTCATGTCGATTGACTCTAATAAAATTTTCCTGGAAGCTGCAGGTTGTTGTGCACAGCAGTGACAGAAGACGCGATCAATGCAAGACAAGTTTAAAATAAATAAAAAAAAAACTAAAAAAATAAACTTGTATATTCCTCTCAACAAACCTTTTCATTTGATATACATAATATTTATCATGTGTATAAAAATAATGGTTCACCATCATTCGGACTCCGCTTCATTAGATTTAGAATGATGAATACCTCCTGTGAATTACAAAATTTATAAAACACAGGCACAAAAGGAACAGGACAAACAATAATAAAAGAACGTGTGCAATGAGCAGCCTTATCGCACAGGGCAATCTCTTACAGACAACCTTTAGATGGACTGAACGAGAGGAGATGAAGGTAGGGTTGTCAGTGTACATAACTTAAATAATAATCCTTAGACATAATAACATGAAATACATACATGCAATAAAACATAATATACTAATAAATAACAAATATATCACAGAGAAAGGAGAACACTAATTATAGTGAAAGGAAATGCCCTTTGCCCATGTTGGTGAGGATTGAGCTTGCCTCAGAATGTGTATCACAGAGGAACTGAAAGCGTTCTTTAAGATAATAACCCTTACCTGTCATATAACAGTCGGTTAAAAAGGACTAGATATAAAGAAAGAAAGAAAAATGTTTATTCGCCACAAAAACGTCATACAATTTTTTTGATTTTTCCATAAATAAAACTCTTAACGGTAGTATTAGTAAGTACGTATATTATATTACTAAAGAAAATTAAGATTAAAATTAGATGGATGGACGAGCACGTTATATAGCAAAGAAAGTATGTGACCATTCCGATGAAGGCAAATAGCCGAAAAGGCGCCATTTAAGCTTGGTTCGAAATTCAGAAAAATGATCATACTTGCGCAAGCCAAATATGAACCTGACACAGCGATTTTGAAGTCGCTCAAGCTTTTCCAATTGGTCTTGGGTGAGATCAAGATAGCTGGCATCAGTATAGTCCAGGATAGGGAGAAGTAGAGATTGTGTTATCGCAATTTTAGTGATCATGGGAAGAAAATTACGAAGGCGTCTCAGAGAACCAACAGAAGCAAATAGTTCACGATTAACCTTTTCTTTCTTTTTTCTTTTTTTTTCTTTTTTTTAAAAAAACGTTGCCCCACACTAGGAATTTCTTCCTGTAACGTGGGTGCGTTTACAAACATATAAACTCACATACACAACACCCAGAGCCGGAACAACTATCTGTAGGTCATACAAATATTTGTTCCGTGCGGGAATCGAACCCGCGACACGCAGCGCAGCAGTCAATCGCTCAACCACTGCGCCAACCGTGCGCCCAAACCTCCTGCAGCTGTTTGGTCCAGGAAAGAGTACTTTCGATATAAATTCCCAGGTTCTCCCCATTGGGAGTTTTATGAACAATGATATTGTTGAAAGAAACCTGAGGAAGTGACGCCCAATCAATCGTAGAGACAGTTTGAGAACTACTAATAACAGCCACCATAACAGCCTAAACTCAGTGCTCTCTGACTCAGTCACCTATTCGAGCCAGGTCTATATTAATAGTCTCAATAGCGACCGGTAACTCTCCAAGTTTATAAATTTAGAGACCATCAGTATACAAGTGGTAAAAAAAAGATAGTCCTTGAGTGATAGCATTAATAAAGAGTGCGAAAAGGAGAAGAGATAAAACACCACCCTGCGGCACATCGGCAGAGGTGTGGTACCAGGAAGAGCAATGGAAATACGTAGCCGGTGGCCAAACAGAACAGGTAACTTTGAAACAAGTCAATTATGTTAAAAGAGTATAGGACGCCCAGCAAATGTTGAAGTCAGCCGTGTTGAATGCATTGATAAGTCAAGCAAAGTAAGTACAGTTAACTTGCACATTTCCATGCCTGATCTGATATTATCCGCAATGTGCACAAGTGCTGAGGTAGATTGGAAGGGATTTAGCAGCTTGTGTTTAGCCGAGTTGATGGTGGACAAGTTTTTCATGGACTTTGGATAGGAAAGAAAAGGAAGACTAGAAATGGGACGATAACCAGAGAAAGATGCAGAATGTGCCCAAGTTATTGCTCTACCCAACATACGTAAAAACGTATGTTGGGTAGAGCAATAACTTGGGCATTTTGGAAAGATGCCCAAGTTATTGGCTTAAGGGAAGACCCCACTGGAAACATAGAAGTTGAGGATGGAAGGATAATGATAGAAAAATCTCATCAAGGATGGGGATAACCATTTTACGGCTGACAGAGTCACTACCAATCAATTCACTGCTTGTGATGTTAAAAAAAAGTATTGTATCAATTACTTCCGACGCCAACTTATGACAAATAGGTTTCTAGGGGGAAATCAGGTACTGGAAGGGTTGAAAGATTACTTAGCGTAGTAGCTTTGGTGGCCCTATCCAATACGGCCGAAGTAGAAAATAGACTATTAAGTAAATTGAAGTCCAAGTCTATAGGAATCGTGATAAGAGACTTTTCACCGATACCTAATGATTCTGAATTTTATTTACAATTGTGTTGTAAATAAAATTCGCTTTCGCTACATAAAGCGCATATCGTAGCGTCGGTCTCTGTGTACAGGCCCTTATAGATAATTATTTTACTATAGACACTTAAATAGTTTTATCAATTTGAATATATTTAAGTGCAGCACATATCTTGATTTATATCAGTCAAATAAAAAATGTTTCTAAAGATAAAATAATATAAACTTACTAGATTCCGCCCGCGTGGTATTATTACTTCTATCTTTATAAATTGTTGCCTGTGTTATTCTGATGTATAAGCTATATTACTGTAAAGTTATTTATTTTTATTTTTTATTATATATTTAATAATAATAATATTTTTTTATTATATATATATTTTGCCTTAGTGCGGCATTGATAATTTAACCAGACCCTTCCTTGGTAGGTTATGAAGTACTTCTTCTATTATATATTGTACCCTAGTGATTTGTGTTTGCTTATATTGCATTTAATTTCTCGTGCGACTTTGATCCGGAATTTCTTTAAGTATTAAGTATGTAAATACCAATTGACACCCATTTCGGTTTTTACATAGTATTAATTATAACATTAATTGCGGGAAAGCACAATTTATAAAATAATGAAAATATTTCAAGAAAAGATTTATACGCTATATTTTTTGTACTGGGAATATCATAAATTGTGCTGTATGATTTAGTTCTAGGATTTCAACCTTATATGCTTTGCGAAAATTATGAGCTATTGCTTATAATTTAGCAAAACATGTAAGCATTATCAATACAAGTTTTAGTTTTAAGGCGTGTGGGTTGATTCACATCTAATTTTAGATTTTAGTTAAGCAAATGGCACTCAAATTCAATCGTTTGAAGGTTCCTATTTAAGGCGGTACCCTGAGCAAAACGCCGCGCAAGCCGTTTTTTGTGCTGTTTTTAGGAGCTATCTACTCGTTATTTAAAAAGAAATATCAATTAATAAATACACATTAAATTTCTACATAATATTGATTCTAAAATGGTAGATTTAGTTTTTTTTTTAATGTTGTATATATTTCACTAATCTACTTCCAAAAAAACATAAAAATGAGAAATAATTATTGATATTATGCATCTCCTCGTAAAGTGTTCATTAATTATTTTTTGTACTAACACTAATGGATAGACAATTTATTTTTTTTATTTTTTTTATTACGATGTAACTGAGTAGTTACTTCATAACAGTCACAATCTAGCCTTGAGGCTAATAAGTAACTTAAATTTAACCTAATTTGCTAATAATTTATACGGTAAAGAATGTGTCCATTGGCACTTTTCTTATTGTCTCTATTATGATGGGAAGACACTTAGTTCATGTGTTCTTAAAAGGTAGCACTCACTGCACTCCGTAACACTAATTTCACTCTAAACTAACTCAAAAGGCTTAGTCCTTTTCAGTCTCCTTATTATGTCCGTGGTGTCAAGGAGCTGGATAGCCTCGACATTCACATGTTTATGAAGTCTCTCTTCATGGGCTTCGGCGTATTTTTTTATAACTTTGGCGACGAGGTCCACTCCTAAGTCCCGGTGGATGTCCTCGTTTCTAATATACCAGGGAGCGTTTACTATGCTCCGCAGTACCTTGTTTTGAAATCTTTGTATAATTTCAACATTGGTACGTTTTGTACAGCCCCAAAGCTGTATACCGTATGCCCATACAGGCATAAGTACTTGTTTGTACAGAAGTACTTTGTTGTACACTGACAATGATGAATGTCTGCCAAGTAGCCAGTACATATTCCTGTAGCGGATATCTAACTCCAGGCGTTTCTTTTTGACATTTGCCTTCCAGCGAAGCTTGGCGTCAAGCGTCATACCCAGGTATTTTGCAGTATTTTCGTAAGGTATTATGCAACCGTTGATATAAACCGGTGTATAATTAGGGCTTCGGTTTGTGAAGTCTATATGGGTCGATTTGGACTCATTTAACTTAATTCGCCATTTTTTTGTCCAGTTGGTGATGGAGTTCACAGCAATTTGTACTTTATCTACGGCTTCTTTGTGAGTGACACCTATAGCCATGATGGCTGTGTCATCTGCGAAGGTTGCAATAAAGTTGTTTTTCATTTCTGGGATATCACAGGTGTACAATAGGTACAAGATAGGTCCAAGAACACTTCCTTGTGGTACACCAGCTTTTATTTGCTTGAGATCTGAGTAAGCATCTTCATGTCGGACTCTAAACGTCCTCTCTGTTAGGTAAGATTCTAAAATGTCTGCAAATTGTTTAGGAAGCATTTTCTTTAACTTATAAATGAGACCTTTATGCCAAACCTTATCAAATGCCTGTGCTACATCTAGAAAAACTGTAGAACAGACTTTTTTTTCTTCTAGGGTTCTTTCTATAATGTTGGTAATTCTATGTACTTGGTCTATCGTGGAGTGTTTTTCTCTGAAACCGAATTGGTAATTGGGAATCAGTTTTCTGTCTTCTATTATTGGTTTTATGCGTCTTATAAGTAGTTTTTCAAATAATTTTGAAATTTTTATTTATTTATTTATTTAACTTACACACACTATCTTACAGGTTGTACCCAATACAATAGAGTGGTTAGAATCTTAAATCTAAAATCAGTTCTTAAATAAATGTACCTATAATAATTATATAAACCTAAACTTCTAACACTATTAATATCTTCTAAACTAATATAAAATTAAACGTTACTAATCTAAATTTTAATTAACTAACAAAATTTAACAAAACTCTTGCGAATTCACTCAAATTGCACGAAAATATGTCTAGCCTCTCATGCAATTCGTTGAGCACACAGATTGTCCGGGTGAGAGGTGTTTTCGCTAATAGATTGGTTCTAGCAGCAGGCACGGCCAGCAGTGGCGGCCGACGCCGCCTCCACACGTACCGATCTGGCACGCACAGCTTCAGGTGACGCAGCACACCCGGGTTATGTACTACTCCACGCAGGAGCTTTAGTGCATACGCCGCGAGTGTAAATTCCCGGCGCACTCTGAGTTCGTTGTACCCCACCATTCCGAGTACAAACAGTGTAGGATACATTAGCGGGTAAAATGGGTAAACTCCATAAAGTTTGAAATACAAGTGTCTTGTAAATTTATTTTGTACTCGCTCCAGCATGACATTATATTTCGCTTCATGAGGAGCCCAAATCACCGCACTGTGCTCCAAGTGACTCCTTACCAAAGCGTCATACAGCACCCTGAGCGTGGTAATATTTGTGAATCCTTGCGACTGCCTCAGCACGAAACCCAGGTTTCTGTATGCTTTCTTGCAAATCTTAACTATATGATCCCGGAAAGTGAGATCCGGGGTAAGCAGTACTCCTAGATCTCGCACCTGAGACACACGCTGCAGTGGCGCTTCCTCTACTTTGTATTCGTAGTCTAAGGCAGTCTTCGCGCGCGTAAATGACATGACTGAGCATTTCGCTGTGTTGAAATAGAGTTTATTTTTATGGCTCCACGCTACCACTCTATCTATGTCTTCCTGCAATCTCTCACAGTCCGACAAACTCTTGACCTCGAGCAGCAATTTGAGGTCATCGGCAAACAATAAACATAAACTATGTTTGACTACGTCTGGTAAGTCATTTATCATTAAAATAAATTCGAGAGGACCTAAATTGCTGCCCTGGCTCACGCCGGATCTGGTGTAATATGGCTCGGATTCGAACCCGTTGTAGTCAACGTACTGCTGTCGGTCTTTCAAGTAGCTGGCGAAGAACCGTAAGAGGTGCGATGTACAGCCAATTTTTGCCAGTTTCATTAGCAGTACATCATTGTCGACAGTATCAAACGCTTTCCTAAAATCAAAATAAGCTGCGTCTACCTGCACACCAGCATCGACTGCCGGCACCACCCGTGCCATGAAGTTAAGCAGATTAGTGGCAGTGCTGCGCGCCGGACGGAACCCGTGCTGCGCGTCTGATAGCTGTGCGCACACTTGACCTTGCACGCAGCGCTGGACGGCAGACTCAAACACTTTTGCAGGTGTCGACAACACTGCCACCGGTCTGTAGCCACTGACATCCGAACCTGACTTACCCTTAGGAACTGGAATCACTCGAGTGATTTTCCACCTCGGCGGAAACGTTGCTTGTTTTAAACAAGTATTAAAGATATGATGCAGGGGTTCAGCCAGCACCCTGCCACAGTCTCGGAACAGAAAAGCTGGTATGCCATCGGGGCCAGATGAGCGCTTTGGTTTGAGGTTTATGAGCGCTTCCCTTACGTCTTGAAGACTGAGGGTCTCAATGTGCACTCGCGCACTGTTCGCCTCCGCCTCCGCCGCCGCCGCCCGCGCTTCCAACCGCGGCCGCTCCTTATTGTATACCGACTCAAAAAATGACGCAAATTGTCTAGCACACTCCTCATCCGAAAGATGTTGACCATCCTTTATGATAGTTTGTCTGTTTAACCTGCTTCTTTTGGACCTAATATACTGCCAGAATGATTTGGGATCTTTTGAGAATTGACTTTGAATTTTAAACTTGTGTTCTTTGTGCGCAATATCTATTGATTTTTTAATACGAGCTCTGCACTTTGAAAATTCTGAATAATCACTATCCAGCTTTGTTCTCTTGAAAGTTTTATGAAGTCTAGCTTTATTCTTAATATCTCTTATTATATCTGCAGTGTACCATTCGGGATAAACGTATCGAGAATTTTCAAGTTTAGTCTTTTTGCGGGGTACACATCTATCTAAAATATCACATAGTGTATCATAAAAAATATTCAACATATCCTCCAAATCATGCGTGTCATAAATCATACTCCAATCAGTGGAAGTCAGCAAAGAATATAATGTCTCGTAGTCAGCCCGATAAAAGTTCCACTGCGGCCTAACACTACGTGCTGCGGGACTACCGTCTTCGGCAGAAGGCATAGGCGGGGCGGACACCGTGGGTGCGGGGGGCGCGCGTGCACAGGGCACGCTGAGCGCGAGCGGCGGGTGGTGCGCGTCGACGAGCACGAGCGCGTCTTCGGCCGCCACCACCGATATCTCCCCGCCAAAACCTGTGCTCAGAACCAAATCCAACTGACGACCCAGATGGTTGGGTACTGTGTTGCTTTGAGTGAACTCGCAATAGGACATAAAACATTCACAATAATTTTTTACATTTACAGGACACGAATACAAATTAAAATCACCAATAACAATTATTTCTCTATATCTATCGCATAATTTTTCTATTAACCTAAATAATGTCAAGTAGTCATTCTCAGAACTCCCTGGAGGTATGTAAACCACACAACATAAAAACAAAAATCTATTTTTAAAATAAACCGTTGCACTAACCATTTCAAAAACGCAGGTGTCTATCGACGCGTCTGCGATTTGTACTTGTCGCAGCTCATATCGGTGTGTGGCCACTAGAAACGCTCCTCCCTGACATAAAAACAAAAATCTATTTTTAAAATAAACCGTTGCACTAACCATTTCAAAAACGCAGGTGTCTATCGACGCGTCTGCGATTTGTACTTGTCGCAGCTCATATCGGTGTGTGGCCACTAGAAACGCTCCTCCCTGAAATGATTGGTAAAAGAGATATAGGTCTGTATGATGTTACTTCCTGAGGCGATTTTCCGGGTATGGGGATCATTATTACTTCAGCAACTTTCCAGATATCAGGCACGTGTTTCAATCGGAATGTTGCATTTATAAGGGTTGTAAGTTTTACTATGGCTTTTCGTGGCAGATTTTGAAGCAGTTCTCCAGTGATAAGGTCGTATCCAGGCGATTTCTTTTTGGCTAAGTTTTTGATCATATTTTGCACTTCTTTCGGCGTAGCTAATCGTATATTCAACTCGTCATGGTGAGTGACATCTAGTGTTATTTTTTCAGAGCTTTCCTCAGCACTTGTTTGAAAAGTTTGTTGTAAATGCTCTGCAAATATATTTGCTTTCTGTTCGTTGCTTATGGCCCATTTGCCATCTATTTGTTTAATAGGTGATGCATGAACAATAGGCTTATTCAGACGTTTAGTGGCTTTCCACAGTGAGTGTTCTGTTTTTCCACTACTTGTTAATTGGCTTAAGTAATTATGTGTAGCATCATCATGATATTCCTGTATTGCTTTACTTAATCTTTTTGTAAGTCTATTTAGCATTGTTTTGTCAGGTGGATATCTTGATTGTTGCCATTTTTGCCTCTGAGCCCTCTTTATGGCTATGAGGTTTCTTATATCTAACGGATAACTATGACTTGCAACTTTTCCTTTCAAGAGAGGTGTATTTCCCCAAGCGCAGTTTTGAATGTCTGTCACAAATTTTGACACTTCTTTATCCAATTGTTGATTATTTTTGAGTGGTACTTTGAGGTCAATCATATTGTCTAAATCGAATTTGAAGCTATCCCAATCCGTGTTTTTATTCACTAAAGTTGGATTGCTTTCTTTCTGAATTATGGTAGACAATTTAATAACGAACATTTTTGTAGAATTATTTTTTTCAAAAGACCATAATTCGATTTTATAAAGATTTTATTCTAAAATCTGGGCGTATTCACTACTGTAATTCATGCGCCACCAGTGCCGCTAGACCAATAGGAACGCTCATATCTCATGCCGATTTTTTGGTCAGGGTACCGTCTTAATATATCGATATTAAAATCCCCTGCAATGATAATATTATGATAGCATTTCTTAGTTAGCACTTTTAGGAGAATTTGTTATTTATCCATACATGCGTCCAGGTTAATTAACTTGGAAACTCTATACACGCATGTTAGGACAGTGTTATAATTAGGTAACTCTATTGCCCAACATTCAAACACTCTGGGTTCTGTTATGGTTGCTATCTTCGTTAATTCAATGAAGTGGTGTCCTTTTTTTACCAAGATGCATGTTCCTCCTCTCCTGCTTTCTTTTTTGCAGTACGACGCCGCTACTTTATAATTTGGTATAGTACATAAATACATATCCTGCCATAATTAAGTGTTCGGTTACGCATAATACATCTACATTTAAACCTTTTTCTGATAACTCATCCAAACATACTGTGACCCTCGGATCGGATTAGTTTAGTAAACCGGCAATATTCTGATGCATCACACAGATATTATTAGTGACGAAAAAAAATTGTTATCTTCTCTTTATTTACTTTCTTAGTTTTAACCGTGTCATGGTACTCAATTTGAAAAATGTTTTCTTTATCTTGGTCAACAAGTTGTCGAGTCTAGTTATCTTCATACTCTTGTATATAAGTTATCATTCTGCTTATATTGAGTCTGCGTTAGATCGGTTGATTTCAAGTAAAATACCATTTAGATCTTGAAAACAGCTCGCATGCCAGTGTTATTGAGCTTTCCGTTACGTCTATAGAACTTTGTGTAGTCATAGGGCATGTTCTTGTTTGACTCGAGATAATAAGCGTGTTCATGAGTCAATATATCACGGTATAGTAAACTTTTAAAATGTTTTATCCTCCCATTAAATAGATTCGATTAATTGCCGTATTAGAAAGTCGGCACGCAGATAATAATATTTGTATGTTTAATTTTACTTATAGTTTTTTTTTTTATATACTAAATATGAAACCATGATAGTCTTTTGAGTTGACGTTTCTTCTCCTATTAATATGATACAGAGATCGTTTGTAGTGAATGATTGCACTTTGGTTTCTATGTTGTGCATCATTTGGTCCACCGTACGGTGTGGCATCAAGTAGTGTCATATCTCTGGCTTGGGTTGTAGAGTAGTACCTGAGATAGAAATAATTTTATTTACTTTATTGTTGCTAAAGATACATATCTTATTGGTTTTTGAAGCATTCTGCCTGGGTCTTGGTTCTTGTGTACTGGGCGTGTATTTGTCTTGGCGTTTTGATCTTGATGTTTAATAATCTCAACATTGTTTGTGACATTTTGTGAACACTGGATTTTAGGGGTGGCTGTTGATGGTTCGCTTTATTTCTGTTATAATGTTTCGGTTTGTGTTTGTTTCACTTTCTTAGTCTTACTTCATTGGAGATGCGACTTTATGTTTGACCGGACTACTCGTTATCTTTTTATATAAGCTGTTCTACTTTTATAATTCTTCATTGGTCTGTCTAAGTTCACAAAAATATAACCTGGTCAGATGGGGAAATAGAGTTACGAGGAGATGCATAATATCAATAATTATTTCTCATTTTCATATTTTTTTGGAAGTAGATCAGTGAAATATATACAACATTAAAAAAAAAACTAAATCTACCATTTTAGAATCAATATTATGTAGAAATTTAATGTATTTTTATTAATTGATATTTATTTTTAAATAACGAGTAGATAGCTCCTAAAAACAGCACAAAAAACGGCTTGCGCGGCGTTTTGCTCGGGGTACCGCCTTAAGATGTTGTGGGTCGAAACACAGCAGCTCCCAGAACCAGGTCTCCAGAGAGAGGATATCGATAAGTACTTTTAGTGAGTGTGACTTTGACCCGGATTGACCCTCTGGAATGATACGTAAAATTTTAGTTGCACCTGGGGGGTGACCACAATCTCTTAGAGTAAGGTTATTTTGATATCGAGTAAGGGACGGATGTATCTGACTTGTATACATCTGTCACTTACTCGATCTCAAAATAACCTTACTCTAAGAGCTTGTGGTTACCCCCCTGTTGTTTTATCTTCTTATCGTGTGGTATCGCTACTAAATGATTTGTAATAATTATTTATTTGTATAGAGATAAGACTCTTTATAATGATGTGCTGTATCTAAACATTTTTTTTATAAGGAAAATGTGAGTACATAATATTATTTATATGCACCTGCACCTGTCAGAATAATAAAAGTAATAATACTTTATTGCAATAAAACAAACTACCTCTTATCACTCAAATATTACATAACAGAATAATGTATCGTAACATACGAATCACACGATACCTATCAAACATACGATACGTTTGTACATGCAGGTATTGTTTTTATGGAGGGAGTATCTATTAAAAAGGGGGAAAGAACTAATCAAAGTTTGCTTGATTTTTTATTGCATATTTTCCCATGGCCTTATTACATATATTATTCTTTTTAGAACATTTGGTATTCGAATTTTATTCTCTAGGTAAAGTAAGCACCATTTCTTTAAGTTTCTTCCTATTTATCTTCGATGTGCTGGTTTCTGGCAGCTCTTTTAAGAAGATCACGCCTCCTCTTAGTTGCTTGGAATCTGTCAGCGATTCTGGAAAGAGTTATGAGGGATGAATTAAAATAGTGTCCAACTGTCCAGTACAAGGAGTTTCTTCTTTCTCCATAGAGTACGTTTTGGAATGTTAAGCTTCATCTTTCTGGCTGACCGAAGCCTTGACGGTTCAAATTAACTGAATATGGTTTTATACATTTAAAGGTTTTCAGTTTGCTTCTGCATGTCTTTTTGGTAATGGTTTAATTTTTCATTCGAGAAGTGCTGCCACTTATACTTAGGTATCTGCAATATCAGAGATGACGTTTGCATCCTAGATGCTTAAGATATTAGTATTGTCGTATTCATTTGACGTGTTTGAGCGATCGGCTGCTACTATTTGTATGGCTGAACAAATATTTGTATGGCTATAGATAGTTGTGCCGGATTTGGGTGCCTTGTGTATGTGAGTTAAAATGTTTGTAAACGCACCTACGACACAAAAAATAAATGTTTCATGTGCACAGACAATGATCATGATGGTATATATGCTCAGCGATCAATTTTAAATTTTTCACTGTACTTTTTTAAAATTATTTTCTCTGTTACATTGTGTATGTGTCGAATAAATGTTTTCTGTTCTATTTTATATAAACTGGGATACAGCAACACTGAGCTACCTAAGTAAAGTAAAAGTGCTTCCCAGAAGAGCTCCTTCTCTTTTGAGCTCCTCTACTAAATAGCTGTTAGGAGTCAGCCATTACCTTTAACCAAGTCCTTGATCTCCTGTGCTGTGGGGTTGCAGCCAGGCTTAGGAACAACGCACGCCACCACCAGGTCTCCGTGCTCCTTGTCTGGTATACCTGTCACCGCTGCATGGAATACTCCAGGGTGCTTCATTATCACCGTCTCGATTTCTAATGGAGACACCTGCAATCATAATGTGGTTTTAGGATATGACACTGGCCAAACTAAAACATCCCCAATGGTAGAAAACCTTGAAGAATGAGATATATCCGAAAGGTAGAATGATATTCTCCAGGGTCGCGGGCGCTCAGATTAAGGACTCTGTCCACCCACCAAGTGGGAACAGTGATCACCTGCTGCCGAGCACGGCGAGGCTATGTCATTATGCTTTTTAGTATCCCCAGGGATGTTCACATGCGATGCATACACAGGCGGGCTAAGGGGTTGTTTTTTGATAGGTTACGTTCTACTTGCTGATGGTGATCACCGGGGTGGTTTACTGAGGTAAAAACTCCCTTGTCTTTTGCCCAAAAAACGAGGCTCCTTTTTTTTTTTTTTATAACCTATAGGCTTGCGCTTGACCACAATCTCACCTGATGGTAAGCGATGATGTGGTCAACGGTGAAACACGCTTGCCTAGAAATAACCTATTCACTCTTGACTTAAAGACCCCTAGATTGTAGCTATCGGGTAACACAGACTCCGGCAGGGAATTCCACTCCTTAGCTGTACGCATAATAAAAGTGTTCCCAAAACGTTTTGTGCGTATGGGTGGGATGTCTACCATGTATCGATGGCGCATCGCCGTACGTCTGGTAGTCCGATGGTGGAACGGGCTAGGTGGAATTATATCGTGCAATTCCGTCGCACACTCCCCGAAATGTAACCGATGAAAAACCGACAGGCTGGCAACTCGGCGACGATGTTCAAGACTCTGGAGCTTTGACTTGACCAGCGCCTCATCGCCGATGAGCCTCTTGTAGGATGCCCGCCGTTAACAAAAAAAGGCAGATTGATATGGAGTACTCGGGGACTAGACACTTATACTGCGAGTACAAAGTAACTTACCTGATGATTTCTGTACTTCAACAATAACTTGTAGCGTTCGACAAAGAACAAGTTCCAGGACGCGTCTCTGTAGAAAACGTCACCAGATTTAAGCCAGCCGTCTTCTGTCAACGTCTCTTTTGTCACCTCTGGGTTGTTGTGGTATCCCTAAACATACGAATGCAATGTAAAGTACAGGCCGCAAAAATAAAAGTAATAGAGCAAGATCCCAAGGCCCCCAGACGTTTCTTACTTCTTCCTTCCTTGTTAATTTGGACAAGTGAAGAAACGTCTGGTGGCTCTGGGATCTTGGACAATAAGGCTTAGTAAAAAACAAATCTTACTTTGAACACACTTGGGCTTCTAAACCATAATTCTCCTGGGACGTTAGGTTCAGTAATGTCTTTATTGGTTTCAGGATCCACCAACTGAAACAAAAATAAACATTAAATGTGTGACATCATCATCCTCTTCTTACAAAACATTATTGTTGTCACGAGGAATTGTAGCAAAATATAATGATTTTATTTTTATGCAATGCTGTCCCACAACTATAAAGTCTGCAAGGCTCCAGTGGGATTGGACCAGACAGATGGGCCAGTATCTTCACGCAGTGAAAGCCAAAGGATGGGCGTCGACGCCGAGGCGTTCACAGAAGATTGGTCGGAGAAATCAAAACACGGGAATACAGGTTACGGGGAGCCGTTTTTACAGCAACAGCACAATATAAAACATAACTTAACATCAACCTGTATTCCCCGAAGGGTTGGGCAGAAGTGCTCCTTCATTTCGCTAGTTAAGTCGCTGAGTCCCATGTAATAGGGGAAGATTCTATTGATATCAACCCGGCACAAGTTAAAACCGGGCTGCAGCTATTGAGAAATTCCAGAAAGAAAAACCCAATAACACTTATCGCGACATCGAACCTACAGCTACGTTACGACTCTTGCGAGCACGAGACTAACGAGGTAGTTGAATATAGGTTAAATAATTAAGTAATCCAACATCTAGCAACTAACGGAGACCCCTCTACCACCACAAAACCCAACACGGCTGGTCACCGCGGGGGAGAAAAATGAAATCAGTTTTTCTCTTGACTACAACCCTCCAAGAAAACAGAAAACCTCAACAAACATTAAGAAAAATAAATACAACCTCTACATTGGAACATATAACGTGAGAACGCTGGCAAGCCCCGGCAAACTCATTGAACTTATGCACGCGCTTAGCCATATTAAATTTGATATTATCGGGCTGTCAGAAATGAGAAGACTAGGCTACGGTATAGACGAATACGACGATTTTATTCTGTGTTACAACGGAGAAACAAAGGGAAGATATGGAGTCGGCTTTATTATAAAAAAAACATCTTAAAACCTGCATCAAAAGCTTTAGAGGGTTGTCCGATCGAGTAGCACTTTTAGATGTCGACATAAATGACTTACCAATCACTATTATTCAAATATACGCACCTACTGAAGAATCTGAAGAATCGGAGATCGAGACATTCTACAATACCTTACATAAAGCCCATGAAATCTCAAGGAAATACGTAATAACTATGGGTGATTTTAACGCGAAAGTAGGGAAGGGGAAATTCGAAGAAAACAAACACCTTGGAAAGTTTGGGTATGGAAAAAGAAGCCCCAGAGGACAACGATTAATACATCACGCCCAGGAATACAATTTATCCATTATGAACACTTTTTTTAAGAAAAAGTATAGTCGAAAATGGACGTGGAAGTCTCCTGACCAGACAACCATGAATGAAATAGATTATATACTAACGAATTTTCCAAACCGATTCCAAGATGTGCAAGTTTTAAATAATATCATGTTTACAACCGACCACAGAATGGTTAGATCAAAAATATCATTTACACGAATGAAACAAAGTCGTCTAAAATATAAAAACCCTATCTACACGCTAAAAAACCCTAATGAAGCAAGTCTTTACCTTGAAAAACTAAAAGAAAATATACAATTTGTAAAAAAGGAAGAAATATATACGGGTCAAGTCTTATACAATAAACTAGAAAATTGTTTACTAGAAAGTATGAAAACAGATAGTCAAAAAGAAAAACCCAAATCATACAAAATTCTCACCGAGGAAACCTTAAACTTAATTAAACAACGCCACCTACTACAAAATCTCAAGCCTAAAAGCCGCGAAGATAAGATGAAACTCAGCAGAATCTATAAACTAACAAATAAAAACATTAGAAGAGACTACCAGAACCATAGATCAAAAACAATAGAAAAACATTTAATAACTAGTGGAAGCTGCAAACGCGCGTTTAAAGAACTTCAAACACATAAAACCTGGATACCAAGCCTACAAGAAAACTCTATTTCATCTACCAACAGAGAAAACATCCTCAAAGTAGCGACTAATTTCTACGCAAACCTCTACGACCAGAAAGATCTTGGGAACTGTGAAACCACAACTTTTGACACTCAAAATACAAACACCATAGACTGGAATGAAGAAGAAATAGATCAAGAAATAAAAAGGCTAAAACCAGACAAGAGCCCAGGACCAGACGGTATCCCAAATGAGGCACTGAAATTGGCAAGAACCCTCCTAACTCCTATAATAACCTGTTTATTTAACATTATAAACAAAGAGCGAAAAGTCCCCGAACAGTGGACCAAATCAAATATTATCTTACTGTATAAGAAAGGAGATCCAAAAGATATAGGCAACTACCGACCTATCAGCCTATTACCTAGCCTCTACAAACTATTCTCACAATGTATCCTAAGCCGAATATCTGAGAAAATTGAAGAAAACCAACCGGTGGAACAAGCAGGTTTTCGCAGAGGATACTCGACCGTCGACCACATTCAAACCTTGGAGAGCATAATAGAGAAATATAAAGAATTCCAAAGGCCTCTCTACCTGGCCTTCATAGATTACCAAAAAGCATTTGACTCTATCTCACACATCTCAATATGGGAGGCACTGAAGATGAACAACATAGACGAAACCTATTGTAACATAATAAAAGACATTTACGATAGAAGCACTAGTAGAGTTAGCTTGGAAACAAAGGGCCCGGCAATAAGAATTAAAAGAGGCGTAAAGCAAGGTGACCCCTTATCACCCAAGCTCTTTATCGCCGTACTGGAGGCGATATTCAAAAAACTCGACTGGAGGAATCTTGGTATTATAGTAAACAAGAAATATCTCAGTCATTCACGATTTGCTGATGATATAATATTGTTCTCAGAACATAGCTCGCAACTAGAACGCATGATACAAGATCTACAGACAGAAAGCGCACGTGTGGGATTGGAAATGAACCTGACAAAAACGAAACTAATGACAAATTCTTCAAAAAAAGCAATCAAAATAGGAAACGATAAATTAGAATATGTGGAGACTTATGTATACCTCGGAAAACAAGTATCTTTCCACCAAAACAACAACTTTGAAGAAATAACTAGAAGAATAAATATATCATGGCAAAAATACTGGGCTCACAGAGAAGTAATGAGGAGACATGCCGCTGTCTGTGAAAAAGAAAGTAATGGATAGTGGTATCCTCCCCTGTCTAACGTATGGCTCACAAACCTGGACGTACACAAAAAAGGTGAGAGAAAAAATAAGAATATGTCAAGCAGCCATGGAACGATCCATTCTAGGACTCCGAAAGAGAGATAAGGTACGCCACACCAAGATAAGAGAGAGAACAAAACATATCGATTTCTTACTACACTCTTTGAAATTGAAGTGGAAATGGGCAGGACACCTAGCTAGACTGGAAGATGCCCGGTGGACGAGACGTGTCGTGGTATGGAAAGGACCAATGGGAAAAAGAAAACAAGGAAGACCATCTAGAAGATGGATTGATGACATTAGAGATATAGCAGGCGTCGAATGGCAAGCAAAGGCGAGAGATAGAAAGAAATGGATAAAAATGGAGGAGGCCTTTACCCTACAGAGGGGTTCTCATTCAAATAATTAATTTTTTTACGCTATAATAAATTTATTTAAATAATAATAGTATAAAATAAATATGTAACTTATGATTAATACCAAACCAAAATATTAAACAATTACGCAAAAACTGATTAAAATCAACGAAATCAACGGTACTTAAATTATATGAAATGCCGCAATATAAGAATTATGGCTAAAATAATGATTATAGTAATTAATGTAAATTCTTTTGTTTTAAGTTTATTGCATGTAAATAATATTATTGTAAAAAGTGCATGTAAATGAGAACCAATAAAAGGCTAATTTATTTATTTATTTATTATATAATTAAGTACTTACTTTTGTTTCTATAGAACCAACTGGTCTCCCGCAGGACCCCGGCGGTGGTGGGTAGTCGTGTTGGACAGCCATACCGCTCAATTCACTCATGCCATACAAGTTGTACACGGCATCTATTTTCGCTAGTTGCTGCAACACAAAATTCTGGAAGTTAGGCGACCACTAAAATCAATGCCGTGCTATGGGTCCGCCAGGGCATAGCATCATGCTAAGTGGGAGCATTCTTGTCACAGTCATGAACTCACGACACGCATCTGAATAGATTTTTATTATTTTTTTATTTGCTCGCGTTTGACCATTATCTCACCTAATGATGCCGATTCAGGGGGATGATGAGCCTTAATGGATAAAGCGGGGGATATTTTAGGGCGACAGTTTGAGTCCACTTTGGTTCTGCTTAGCCCTGAATCCTCTAAGTACACTGCTGGAGGATTCAGGTCTAGGCTATCGGTTGAGAAGAGGTGGTTAGCAGTGCTATTCTCTAAGGATGCAACCTTGAGCGCAAAGCTGTGCCAGCGACGAATCTACAGTTTTGTATTTGTTAAACCGCGAATAGCGACACTATCTACCGCTCAAAGCTGTGAAACTACTGTTAGAACTACTTAATGTCGAGCAAATTGACACTAATATCTCACCTCCTTTACATTGATGATCTGAAATTCTTTACCCCGAACAAACTCCAACTGACGGAGCTACTGAAGGTTACTGAAACCTTCAGTAACTCCATTAGGATGGAATTTGGTGTGGACAAAAGTGCAGTCATGCATGTGAAGCAAGGGGAGATTATAGAATCCGAGGGAATTAAACTCCCCAATTCCATACACATTAGACACCTATCCTCGACTGAAACTTACAGGTATTTGAGTGTGTCAGAACCGTTGAGAATCAACAGTACTGACATGAAGCAATTGCTGAAGGAGCGTTTTTTTGGCCGCCTGAAAAAGTCAGGCGTTTGTCATGCGGAAACAACATGCGCGCCTTCAACAGTTGGGTCATGCCGGTTTTGATGTACTCTTTCGGTATACTGACCGAGCTCGATGCTCTCGATAGGAGGGTCCGGAAACTGCTGAGCGCAAACCTGATGCATTAAACACGATCATCGGTGATGAGACTATACATCCCGCGGCAGTGTGGGTGTCGTGGCTTTTTAAACCCCAAGACTCTTGACAACCGCGAGGTGTTCAGCCTCTGAAAAGACTTTTTAAAAGTTGAAGTGGTTATGTACCGGGATGTGGTCGCAGTGGACAAGTGACTCACCCCCGTTGTCCATGGCTAAAAAGAACTGGTGCAAGCCTGTAATACTAACTACTGATGGACGCAAAGAGGTATGGCAACGCAAGGAGCTACACGGGTGCTTCTATCGGGATGATGAATAACTATCGGAGACATATAATGAAGAACGGGATGCTTGACATGTGTCGGGCATGCCACCGTCCGGGTGAATCCATCTCATCTTTGGTTGTTCTCGTGAAAGCGGTAAAGGACGTCAGATTCCAAGTAGGTCAGAATCCATGTACGTCATTTTCCAGCTAGGTCATTTTCCAACGAGGTCAGATTTTGAGTTGGTAATGCACAGTACAGTCAGTATCATAATTTTCCGACATGAAATTAAGCCATGTAAATATGAAATAAAACATTTTTATTCGTAATAAGTTTTCAAAATTTCTATACTATGAAAACAAAAAAAAAACATTTTCCATCTTTAAACATTCTTACATTTATATCTTGTATTTATATTCGGCGATGGAGCTCAGATTAGGATAGTAGCATTTTTTCTATGCTTGAAATGTTGTGCTCCGAATCTGAGCTTATAGATACGGTACTTTGGCTTTCAATTGATGATACAAGTTTAATCACTTTCTGATTCGCTAACAGAACTGTCTCCCGTATCTTCTGTTCTGTATTTTCTCCTGTAACTTAATTTGGATGCTCTTCAGTACAGTTATGTACCCGGTTATGCACTCTTCATTTAAAATTTTCAATGACTCATCAAATTTTCTGTCAAAACTTCTAGATTTACAATAAATACAAAAATATTTATACCCTTTATAAAGGATACACGGTTTATGCCGTATAAATCACTTTCAAATCTTCGGAGTCTCCGCGATCCATTTTTTATGTAATGTAATAGATTATTAGCGATTTAATAAAGATGGCATTGATTGACATAAACATAGACTAATTTATAATAGATTGAGAGTCATAATATTGTCTGATAGATGGGGCCATGGCGTGGCCGTACATGAAACAACAATAACACTTTGGCTTTTACAGCCTAGAACACTTCAACCCACCATCGCACTGACACTTATTATCTATAAATAACCCAATTCCTTGTCTCAATAAACACTTAATCCCGCGAAATCACAAAAATAATCAAACACGACCGAGTTAGTTTGTCAAACCTGCCATGATATTAGCGTTTGACAAACAACAAAAGCCGGACATGGTGACAAAGACAAAAAATAATCTTCTGTCCTTATTATTTACATGGGGCTGCCAATTAGCGATCTCGCTCTATCAATCAAGCTCAGTTTATGGCTAAATCTATAGGTATTTTATCTAAGATGGCTATACATTCGCCGCCGGGTACCCGGCACCGGCTACCTGCCAACCGGGGCGTGTGAAAAGGCACTAACTGTACCAGAAACCATTACTTACTCAAAATCTGACCTTGATGGAAAATGACCTAGCTGGAAAATGACGTACATGGATTCTGACCAACTTGGAATCTGACGTCCTTTACCGCTTTGTTCTCGTCTGGCTAACGGTATGTACTTACACAGGCATAACAAAGTGGCCAGGATTATTCACCAGCAACTTGTTTGAAGTAAAATTTTGTGGATTCTGAGATACCATATTACAAATATGTGCCTGACCCAGTTCTCGAAAATGAACATGTCAATTTGTACTGAGATCGGTCTAACATCAATCAATAAGCCGTATATAATGGTGGTAGACCGATTAGCGCGCCGCACAATGATAATCGATGTTACCATCCCGAATGACGAGAACCTCGTGAAAGCTGAGAAAGAAAAACAAATCAAGTATCTCGATTTAGCACACGAGGTTGTCGACATGAGGAATGTGGACTCGGCGATCCTTATGCTGATTGTCGTTACAGCCAACGTCCTGATGGCCAAGAGCCTCGACGACCATCTGTTGAGGCTGTCATTGCGCGGTTGGATCAAGGGCCTGATACAGAAGGCAGTACTCCTCGATACGACTCGCATTGTGAGGAGGTTCCAGTCTCAGGAGTGCTAACCACCGGTAGCTTGGACCCTGCTCCCGACACCGGCGGACAAAATTTATTTTTTAAATGTTTTTTTTTAATAGTTGTTTTTTATAAAGAAATCATTTAAAATGTAAATATAAAATGTGTACCAAATAGAATAAACGGCATAATAATAAAGAAGATAATAATAATACCTAATTAATTATCACTATATAATAAGGGTATTCGTAATAACTTCAGACTCTGGTTGGTGATCATGTGTCACAATGGTGACATTTCACGCTGTTTTGAAGTGGGCGTGGCGGCGACAATGATTAAATCGTTGGATTAAAACTGAAGAAGGCCGTATTTGAATACTTTTCTCTCGATTGGTTTGGTAGTAAATTGTTTATGGATGATCGATAGACCCTTATACTCAAAAACTACTGAACGGATTTAGATGAAACTGTACAGTTATACCTATACCTTATACATCAGAATAACACAAAGGCTATTATTTATAGAGCTTAGTTTTTTCTTACGGGACTGTACTACCGGGCAAGTATCCTTTATCCCAATCCAGACCACCAGAGCTTTGTCGTTTGCTAATTAGTTTTGTTTTATTACAAAATTCAAAAAAAAAAGGAAGAAATCAATTCGACACGACTGACTTACTTGACTTTATATCTTCTATGTCCCCTGGATGGAGCAGAGGGCGTTCATAGTAGTTCTCCATCGCGATCGGTCTTGAGCTTCACGCTTCACCTGGCTCCACGTCTTTCCAATGTTCGTCGCTTCTGCCAGCACGTTACGACGCGTGGTTTGACTGGGACGGCCACTTTTTTTTTTGCCTTGGAAATTCCAATCCAACGCTTGCCTTGGTATATGATCAGAATCCCTTCGCAGCATGTGGCCGTTCAAACTCCATTTGCGACGCTTGATCTGGCGGTCGATCGGGCTCTCGTGGCATTTCTCACCTTTTTCCGTTTCTCTAGGTTGGTGATGGTCTCGGACCAGTAGATGCTAAAAATGCGATGAAGACAGCGGTTGACGAAGACTTGGATCTGGCGCGATATGTCTTTTGTGACCTACCACGTTTTGCATCCGTAAAGCAGCACGGATTTGACATTTTACCCTAGGATTTTGAGTTTAATACTTTGGGCCAGTTTGGCGATCCGTAAAGCGATGTTCTCTTCACTACCTCCAGTTTCTGACACGACGCTCCCGAGGTAAGTAAACCTGTGAACGCGTTCCACTGCCTCAGTCTGCGCCAATCAGCAACGGTTAAGTAATCCTCACACCAGATCTCATCTTTTGGGTCTTCCGGATGTTTATTTTTAATCCCGCATTTCCTGACGTAAATCATTCAATTTTGAATGGATGTCAGCGAGGGTATGACTGTGCAGGCATAGGTCATCGGCGTAATCCAAGTCTTCCAAGACGTTAGATAATCCCCACTCTATTCCACGGCGCTTGTTATCGAAAATGCGAAGCAAGATCTAGTCAAGAACGACTAGAAAGAGGAGCGGTTAAAGGAGGCAGCCTTAGCGGACACCTGCGTGTAATGCTATATCATCCGAGATGAGGCCGCCGTGAGTTACTCTACAAGATTAATTTTTGTATATACTCTCAAAGAGACGGACAATTTTCGGCGACATTCCTATGTCCGGTAGGAGGGACCGATTGTAGACTGTCAACTTGGCTAAAGGAGCATATGCTAGATCACTTCAGCGTATCAAATGCCTTTTGGAAATCGACGAAGGTGATAGATCTCCCTCGGCCATTCTGATGCCTGTTCTAGAATGATACGCAGAGTGTTGATCTGGTCCGTGCACGAGCGGTTCGAGCGAAAACCGGCCTGCTCTTTATGTAGGAAAGGATCAACAGCCTTCGGTAAACTATCCAGTATAATCTTGCAGAAAACTTTCGAGGGAATTGAGAGCAACGTAATGCTACAGTTATCGAATTGACTAAGATCTCCCTTCTTTGGTACAGTTTTCAAAAGTCTTCAGTGGTCCATATTTTCTCAATAAGAGGCGTCAGAACGTTGGCGGTGGAGGATAAGTCAGCTTGTACCATTTTCGCCTTTATCAGGTCGAGTCCTGGTGCTTTGCCTGTCTTCAAAGAGAGACTGCTCTATCAATTTCCAATGCTGACCGTGGTTCCGTGTCGATGTCGAGAGGCCGGAATGGTGTAGAACTGACTTGCAGCGCGTTAGGTATTGAGGTTGCTGATAAAATGAAGACCTCTTCAAAGTGATGACGCCAGCGCAGAAGCTGCCCTTTCAACGTCACTATGAGTTGACTGTCTTTAGACTTGAACAGCTTCTTCATAAACAGGCTGTTACCTGCCAAGGTTTTGGTAGCCTTATACAATTCCTTTAGGCTACCAATTTTTGCAGCTTGTTGAGCACGATAAGTAATACCATCAGCCCTCTGCCTCTTATCTTTGCGGGTGCTGGATAGATTTCTTTGCGTTTCTGACGGTATTGCATGTTAAGCTCGGCTCGCATGGCGTCATTACGGGTCTCAAGCAATCTCAGATGAAGGTTTCTTCTGTCTTCGATCAGGATCCAATTCGACACGTATTTATGTTATATTGTAATGTTGGAATTGCACAATATTTACCTAATTATGTTATTATGTTATATGGGCTTCTAAACATGCGTGCCAAGTAACATTTGTTTATTTTTTTAAATTATTATTGATAGGCTCGCGCTTGACTACTATCACACATGATGAAAAGCGTTGATGTGGTTGACGATGTAGCACGTTTGCCTAGAAGAAACCTATTCACTCTTGACTTAAAGACTCCCAGGTTGTAGCTATCAGGAAATACAGACTCTTAGCTGTACGTATAATAAAAGTATTCCCAAAAAGTTTGGTGCGAATGGGTGGGATGTCCACCATGCACCGATGACGTATCGCCGTGCGTCTCGTAGTCCAATAATGGAACGGGCTAGGAACAATTAGCTCATGCAATTCCATCGCACACTCCCCGAAATGTAAACGATAAAAACCTGGCTAAGGCTGGTAAATCGGCGCCGGTGTTCAAGGCTCTGGAGCCTAGACTGGACCAGTATTGCATTGCCGATGAGCATCTTGGCCCGTTTTTCGATCGACTCTAGTGCATCCAGCTGATACTTGGCAGATCCGTCCCAGAGATGAGAGCAGTACTCCATGCATGACCGAACTTGCGCTTGATACAAGTTTAGCAACTGTTCTGGCGTGAAGTATCGTTTCACCTTTGTAAGGATCCCTAACTTTTTGCACGCCAGTTGAGCATTTGTCTCAATGAATAGACCAAAATTAAGGGTCGATGTCAACGTAACGCTAAGAAGCTAAAGATGGTCCGTTATCGACACGGTCACTCCACAGAAAGAAGGAGCCGGGTGGAAAAAGAGTAGCCTGGCTCTTAGCAGCATTGAACCTGACCAGATTGGCATCGACCCATGCGGAGACTGCCTTCAATGACAGATTCAAGCGCCCAAACATGGCCTACCGAAGAGACCGGATCTGAGGTCCAGTAGCGCGTGCGTCAACGTATCTGTCAGCAACAGTGCTGTTGTCTGCATACCCAAAGCTCGTTAGCAGATCGAGTTCGAGGTTTTAACAGATCGTTTATGTGCAGCAAGAACAATGTCGGTGGGTGCGAACAACAGCACGAATTTAACGTAAAGTAAGTTATTATGGATAGTTTGTCAATCCTTTAGGTACCTTTCAATACAATAGAACTTGCTAACCTTTTAGTGATGGGGTACAAAAACTAAAAAGAGAGCATTAAAACATTTTCACAAAAAATAAACGGTGTTGGTGCAATAGATGCGGAAAAAAAAAAACTAGACGTACCTAACAAAACCAAAGACACCGACATTAAAGTTATTTATTTATGCACTTTTTAGTGTTTTCCTTTAGAAGCCGGTTTATTTTTTGTGAAAATGTTTTTTTTTGTTAAATTTTATTTTCTAATAAGTAAAGTTTGCTTAAATTTTAAGTCACTAATTAAGTATAATAGGATACAAAAGATTACCTTCACTTCATTGACGACCTCCTGCGTGACTGCGCTGCCACCTAACAAGACAGTTTCAAAGCAAGTGAAGTCACATTTAGCACTGTTCATCATTGTGGTCATCATTGTAGGGCTAGTAGCGATTAAGGTAGGCTGTAAAAGAAATCAATCTGTAGTATACTGCTCGGTAAAAATAACTGTGCATCCGGCGCTGTCACGATACTCTGCCGCAAGTCTTAGCACCAGTTAAAAAATAACCGGTAATGAAATATTATAATCGGTTTTATCGTTTATTTTGTTCGGAGTCTAAACGTTAAAAGAGCGTTATTGAAAATCCTAATTAACCGGTTAAGGTGGAGCGTGCACCTGAAACCGTACCCAAAAGTTAAAAACGCGACCCTATTACTAAGACTCCACTGTAATGGAATGAGTTTGTGCAAAGCAATGTCCATGACTAAGACAAACCCACTGTCATCTGTAAAGGATGAGAATGGGTATCTCACGGAAACTGGACGGGACACTCTGGGCGTGATGTTTAGAACTCACTTCCCGGAATGTATACTGCGCGACAGCGATGAAGAGGAACCAGTCACAAGGGACGAGCTCACGAGGCAAAAATAACTGGCTCACGGCAAAGAAAGTGGTAGATGAAAATAAACTGAAGCTTGCCATAGCAGGCTTCCTGCCTCTCAAATCCCCTGCTCCGGATGGCATCTACCCAATACTTTTGCAAGAAGGGGAATCTGTTTTGATACCACATTTGAGTAAACTCTACAGAGCCTGCATAGCCTTTGGGTATGTACCTAAGGCATGGAGGGAGGTCAAAGTCACCTTTATACCGAAGGTGGGCAGACCAACTTACGAAGAAGCTAAAGCTTATAGGCCCATCAGTCTATCATCCTTTCTCTTAAAAGCTCTGGAGAAAATGGTAGACAGGTACCTAAGAGAGGGACCACTTAAATTCCCTCTACATAAACTACAGTGCGCCTACAGCCCTGGCAAATCTACGGAAACGGCATTGCACTATGTTGCGAGTCGAGCCGAGGCTGTGCTAGAAGGACAAGAGATTTGTGTCGGAGCTTTTCTCGACATAGAGGGAGGCTTTGACAAGACAACATTTGAGTGCATACGCATTGATGCAAAGGAACATGGTATCAATTATACCACGTGCAACTGGATTGACTATATGCTGAGAAGCAGAATAGTCAGATCATAACTGATGGGAGACAGACTTAGCGCAAAAACAACAAGAGGTTGTCCGCAAGGCGGAGTGCTGTCACCATTATTGTGGTGCTTGGTAGTAGACTCGATGCTTACCAGACTCAATACCGGACCATTCTACACAGTAGGCTATGCAGATGACATAGCTATAATGGTTAATGGTAAAGGACATGGCTAAACAACTGCCCTTAGCATGAATAGAAATTTATAATTAGCTCGTAACATCCAAATATTCATTAATGAATTACTACAGTTTTATTATTCTCCTAGAACTTTCGTGAATTAATCAAATAATTAAAAGTTTTTTTCATGGTTTTGTTTGACAAAACGAACATAAGAATTGGTGACTGGAGCACTGAGTTTGGGTTGAAGATCAATCCGACGAAAACTCAAGTGGCTGTTGTGGGAGGTTCCCGAACAGTCTCTAGGATTGATTGGGCGACACTTCCCCGGGTTTCTTTCAACAACACCATTGTTCCTATAGCTCAAACTGTGAAGAACCTGGGGATTTACATCGACAGCACCCTTTCCTGGACTAAACAACTGCAGGAGGTCAGTCGTAAACTGTTTGCGTCTGCGGGCTCCCTGAGACGCCTTCGTAACTTTCTTCCCATCACCACTAAAATTGCGATAGCACAATCTCTTCTTCTCCCTATCCTGGACTATGCTGATGCCAGCTATCTCGATCTCACCCAAGACCAATTGGACAAGCTTGAGCGACTTCAAAATCTCTGTATCAGGTTCATATTTGGCTTGCGCAAGTATGACCATGTTTCTGAATTTCGAACCAAGCTCAAATGGCTTCCTATTCGCCTTCGCCGGAATGCCCACATACTTTCATTGCTATATAATGTGCTCTTTAATCCTTCTAGTCCTTTTTATCTTAAAGAACGGTTTCAGTTCCTCTGTGACACACATTCTCGGACCTTGAGATCATCGGAAAACCTAAAATTAAGCATTCGTATGCATTCCACATCCTTCTTCGACAAATCTTTCACGGTACAAGCAGCTCGTTTGTGGAATGCATTACCTATTGAGATAAGGCGTGCGCAAACTTTACCTTCATTTAAAAAAATGGTGAAGGAGCATTTCCTTTCTCTATAACTATTCTTCTCCTTTCTCTGTTCTTCATTTGATATTTATTAGTATATTATTTTATTTGTATGTATGTATTTTATGTTTTATCTAAGTAATAATAATTAATATAGTTTTTGTACACTGACAGCCCTAATGTCTATCTCCTCTCGTTCAGTCCATCCAAAGGTTGTCTGTAAGAGATTGCCCTGTGCGATAAGACCGCCCATTGTACACTTATCTTTGTAAATGTTTTGTCCTGTAATTTTTAAGTGGTGTACAATAAAGTATATATAATAATAATAATAATAAGGCCTATGACTCGGTGCCTCATACATGGCTCATGAGGGTGCTAGAATTGTATAAAATAGATACAACTCTACGCACCTTCCTGATGTCGTGTATGAGGCAATGGAGCACAGTCCTTTGCTATCCAGGATGTCGAAATATCCAGAGGAATAGCGAACCTGTAAGGATCGAGCGAGGTATATTCCAGGGTGATAGTTTGAGTCCACTTTGGTTTTGCCTGGCCCTGAATCCTCTAAGCATGCTGCTGGAGAATTCAGGACTAGGCTATCGGTTGAAGAGAGGTGGTCAGGTTATATCTCACCTCCTTTACATGGATGATCTGAAGCTCTTTGCCCCCAGCAATCTTCAGCTGATGGAGCTACTGAAGGTAACTGAAACTTTTAGTAGCGCCATCAGGATGGAGTTTGGCGTGGACAAATGTGCGGTCATGCATGTAAAGCGAGGCGAGATTGTGGAATCCGCGGGCATTCAACTCGCGGATTCCATAAACCTGAGATCCCTCTCTCCAAACGAAACCTATAAGTATTTGGGTATGTCGGAAGCGTTAGGTATCAGCACTACTGACATGAAGCAATCGTTGAAGGAACGCTTCTTTGGCCGCCTGAAAAAGGTTTTTAATAGCCTTCTTTCGGGTGGAAACAAGGTGCGCGCCTTCAACGGTTGGGTCATGCCGGTATTGATGTACTCTTTCGGCATACTCAAATGGACTCAAACGGAACTCGACGCCCTGGATAGGCGGGTCCGTACACTGCTGACTGCATATCGAATGCATCACCCACGATCGTCGGTCATGAGATTGTATATCCCGCGGAAGTGTGGAGGCCGAGGCTTTTTAAATGCCAAGAACCTCCACAACCGCGAGATATGCAATCTCAGGGAATATTTTCTACACGCCGACGTGGGAATGCATCGAGATGTAGTAGCAGTGGACAAGGGACTCACCCCGCTCTCCTTGGCGAATGAGAACTGGCGCAAGCCTGTAGTGCTTGACACTAACGACCGCAGGGAGGTATGGCAGAGTAAGGAGCTTCACGGACGCTTTTTCCGGGCCCTACATGGGTCCGATGTAGATCAGTCAGCGTCCGTAGCCTGGCTGCGTTTCGGTGACCTCTTTGGGGAAACCGAAGGTTTTGTCTGTGCAATTATGGACGAAGTTATCATGACGAATAACTACCGGAGATTTATTGTGAAGGATGGCACGGTTGACATCTGTCGGGCATGTCACCAGCCGGGTGAATCGATCCGCCACATTATCTCTGGTTGTTCTCGTCTAGCTAACGAAGAGTACTTGCATAGGCACAACCTTGTAGCCAGGATTATCCATCAGCAACTTGCTCTGAAATACACTCTTGTGGCATCGGAGGTGCCGTACTACAGGTATGTGCCCGACCCAGTTCTCGAGAATGGCAATATCACATTGTACTGGGATCGGTCCATCATCACTGACAGGACCATTATTGCTAATAAGCCTGATATAGTGGTGGTGGACCGAATCGAGAGGCGTGCAATGATTGTTGACATTACCGTCCCGCATGACGGGAACCTCGTGAAAGCCGAGAAAGATAAGCAAATCAAGTATCTTGACTTGGCTCGCGAGGTTGTCGACATGTGGGATGTGGACACAGCGATCATTGTACCGATAGTCGTGTCAGCCAATGGCTTAATAGCCACGAGCCTCGACCAACACCTTAGGAGGCTCTCGTTAGGCGGCTGGGTCAAGGGCCTGATCCAGAAAGCAGTATTGCTGGACACGGCTCGTATTGTTAGGAGGTTCCTCTCTCTGGAGCCCTGACCGCCGGTAGCTTGGACCCTGTTCCCGATACCGGTGGGTCTCTATTTTTTATATTTTTAAATGTTTTTTTTTTGTATGTTTTATAAAAATATTTAAAAATGTAGACAATAAGAAAGAATATGAATAAAGGAGATAATAATAATAATCCTGATTGACCATCTAATCACGTGGGGGGCGGACACACGAATGAGATATTACTGGCGTGGCTAACGTGGCTCTGGAAACCCATTCAATATGGAGACTCGTTCAAAGAATAAACGTATAGGACCGCTACCCGAGGGCGATCGTCGGGGCGCACCTGGGGCCGATGCTGGGTGTCACAGCATACGATCCATCGGCGGTGGGGGACTGAGCAGGCGGGTTCTCCCCGATAAAAATACTACAGCCGAACCGACAGACAGACTAGACAATAGAGCAGTTACATCTGCCGAGGATGTTTCGCAGGCGGCATCAGCTACTCAGCCTGCGACCACCAAGGCGGGAAAACCACGAGTGCGCATGAAATGGACGGAAGATATGAACATATTCATCATGCGCACATACTTCTATGTAACAAAACTTGAAGAGGACAAAACAATGTATTGCACACAACTATTCCAAAAATTTAAACTACAATACCCAGATATGAATGTAACAGAGCAGAGAATAGCAGACCAAAGGCGAGTTATTATTAGAAATAAGCTATTATCGGATAACACGTTAAATAGAATCAAATTTGAAATAACAGAGCAACTTAAAAAAGAAAAAGAGGAAAGTTTAAATATTTCACAACAAAATAACACTTTACAAATAACTCAATCACTCACACCTTGTAATCCATCCTTACAATATGACTCGAGCATAGGGACTGAATATTTTGACACCGCACTACCTGTTAACGCACCACATAGCAGTCAATCAAATATAGATGATTCAATGTTAATACAAACTCAAACGGTATTTAACCCTTCGTTAGTAGAGACACTAAACAATGAACTAGAAATAAATATGTTAAAATATAATGGAATAGATCCCACATGTAGACCTTTATTACCAAAAATGCGACAAACTCGTAAATTATCGGATATCATTGGTATATTTAACCAAAAAATTATCCCACTAAAACTTTCATCACTGGAAAACTTATCCGATACACATTCTCTAATTTATTGTATAGCTCTTACGGTCGCTGAACATTTTAAATTCAAAATAAATATAGGCAGGTCAAGCTTTAAAACTAAAGTAAAAAACGAGCCTCCATGGCAAAAAAGATTAGAAACAGACATAACCCTACTAAGAAAAGATATAAATAGGTTGACACAATTTAAAAATGGTAACACATCAAGAAGGCTTGAAACAAAAGTTAATGAAATTATTGCGAAGACCAAACAACACAGCTCACACGAAAATTTTAATAAAAGGATAGAAGACCACCTAGACACCTTAAAACAAAAACTCTTAGTCAAGAGTCATAGTATAGCAAGATACAAAAAAGCCAAAGAAAGAAAGGATAACAACAGACTATTTACAACAAGTGAGAAACAATTTTATAGAAAGCTTAAAGGAAACGATACGACTATCATAAATCCACCATCGGAAGAGAGTTTAAAAGAATTCTGGCAAGGAATCTGGTCAGACAACGCTGAACATAATAAAGAAGCTAGATGGATACAAGAAGAAATAGTTAGATCAGAAAAAATAGAAGAAATGCCGTTTGAAGATATAGATACTGTTGAATTAAATATGATTATAAATAAAACACATAACTGGAAAGCAGCAGGAATAGATGGTTTGCATAATTTTTGGATAAAAAGATTACAAGCACTACATAGTACATTAGCTAAACAAATTAATGATATTTTAAAAGGTAACGAGAATTTGCCAGATTTTCTCACAAAAGGCATCACATATATGATCCCAAAATCTAGTAGAACCCAGGATCCCTCACAATACAGACCTATAACTTGCCTCCCAACTATGTACAAAATCATAACGTCTTGCATTAATAACAAAATTATTAAACACATCGAAAAATATAATATTTTAACTGAAGAACAGAAAGGCTGCAGACGAGGGCATATGGGTTGCAAGGAACAATTAATTATTGATTCCACTCTCTTAAAACATGTCCAGAGAGCAAGAAAAAACTTATACATAGCGTACATAGATTACAAAAAAGCATTTGACAGCGTACCGCATTCATGGTTAGTTCAAGTTCTAAATATCTATAAAATCAACCCATTGTTAACAAACTTTCTTAAAAACACCATGGGATCCTGGAAAACTACTCTTAAGCTACAAACACAAACCTCAAACTTAACTATAGATGAAATAGCAATTAAAAAGGGAATATTTCAAGGGGACTCACTAAGCCCTCTATGGTTTTGTTTAGCCCTAAATCCACTCTCCCGCGCATTAAACGAATCTAAATTAGGATTTGACATAAAGAACAATAGATCACTATTACACCAAATAACACATTTACTTTATATGGATGATTGATGACTATACGCTAATAAAAATACAGATTTACATGGTTTATTAGACATAACAACATCGTTTTCAAAAGACATTAGAATGGATTTTGGACTAGACAAATGCCGAAAGCTTAACATAGAAAAGGGTAAGATAATCGGCGGAAATTACACAACAGATTCGGAAGAAGTGATAGAAGCAATGAAAAATGAGGAATTTTATAAATACTTAGGATACAATCAAGCGCGACTATTAGAGCACAAATCTATAAAAGACAAACTAAAACAGGAATATTATAAAAGAATCCATTCATTATGTAAAATGTACCTCTCTGGTAAAAATTTGTTCAAATCCATAAATACTTATGCTATTCCTATACTAACTTATTCTTTTGGCGTTATAAAGTGGTCTAAAACAGAATTAAATGCACTTGAAATTAAAACTAGAACAATTCTTACACAACATAGATATCACCACCCTAAATCAGCAATCGAAAGAGTGATTATATCCAGAAAGGAGGGGGGCAGAGGGCTAATTGAAATATCACATTTACACAAAAGGCAAATAATAAACCTAAAACAATTCTTTAATAGGAAGAAGAATACAAGTCAATTACATAAAACAATAGTAGAAATAGATAACAAATATACACCACTGAATCTTAGCGAAGGTGATATTGAAACAATAGACAAAGCAAGACACATAGAGGAGATACATAAAAAATGGAGACAGAAAGAACTACACGGAAGACATCCTAACGATCTAAACCAAACACACATTGATAGGGAAGCTTCCAACAAATGGCTTGAAATAAGTGGGCTGTTTCCAGAAACAGAAGGATTTATGCTAGCCATTCAAGACCAAGTCATTAATACCAAAAATTATAGAAAATATATTATAAAAGATAGTACAGTTAGAAACGATTTATGCAGAAAATGACACAGCAAACCTGAAACAATACAACATATTACGGGAGCTTGTATGACATTGACTCAGAACGACTATACTCACCGGCATAACCAACTTGTTAATATTATACACCAAAAACTTGCAATCAATCTTAAACTCATGCAGGATCCGTACACACCATATTACAAATATTCACCTAGAGCTGTTTTAGAAAATCAATTATACAAAATATATTATGACCGCACAATAATTACAGATCACACTATTTATAACAACAGACCAGATATAACACTTGTTGATAAAGAAAACAAACACACATACATAATAGATATAGCAGTCCCAAACACTAATAATATACAAAAAACTATCACAGAAAAAATTAGGAAGTACACAGAGTTACAAGAAGAAATTACCAGAGTTTGGAAAATGAATAGAGTTACAATAGTCCCTATAGTCATATCAACAACAGGTGTTATTCCGAAACAAATATACAATAGTTTTAATGTTCTCAATCTATCAAAATACACATACCTAACACTACAAAAAGCTGCAATATTAAACACTTGCCGAATAGTAAGAAATTTTTTACAGTTAGATTTAGATTACAATTTGAGTGCAGTACAAAATAATTTACCAGGTCAAATAGAAAATTAGGATTTCACCTTGGTTCACACCCGTGAGATTCTATAAAAACACCAGGTTCTTACCTGAGAAACTGAAGTTTAAAAACCATAATAATAATAATAATCGGAGGTGCCGTACTACAGGTATGTGCCCGACCCAGTTCTCGAGAATGGCAATATCACATTGTACTGGGATCGGTCCATCATCACTGACAGGACCATTATTGCTAATAAGCCCGATATAGTGGTGGTGGACCGAATCGAGAGGCGTGCAATGATTGTTGACATTACCGTCCCGCATGACGGGAACCTCGTGAAAGCCGAGAAAGATAAGCAAATCAAGTATCTTGACTTGGCTCGCGAGGTTGTCGACATGTGGGATGTGGACACAGCGATCATTGTACCGATAGTCGTGTCAGCCAATGGCTTAATAGCCACGAGCCTCGACCAACACCTTAGGAGGCTCTCGTTAGGCGGCTGGGTCAAGGGCCTGATCCAGAAAGCAGTATTGCTGGACACGGCTCGTATTGTTAGGAGGTTCCTCTCTCTGGAGCCCTAACCGCCGGTAGCTTGGACCCTGTTCCCGATACCGGTGGGTCTCTATTTTTTATATTTTTAAATGTTTTTTTTTATGTTTTATAAAAATATTTAAAAATGTAGACAATAAGAAAGAATATGAATAAAGGAGATAATAAGATTCCGTTCTACGAAAAATTGTGGTCAATAATCCTACTTTTAAAGACATTTGCGTAAGTTAAAACGAACAGTATTCATTATTATTTATTTCTGTACCTATCGCAATAAATCTCAAAACGTTGATTTCTTTAATTGCATTTATCTGATTTCTAGAAATTATTAATGATTTTTTGTTTGACAAAAAGAACATAAGATTCCGTTCTTCGAAACATTGTGGTCAATAAACCTACTTTTAAAGACATTTTCGTAAGCCGACACGAACAGTATGCATTATTATTTATTTTTGTTCCAATCGCAATAAATTTCAACACGTTGTTTTCTTTAATTGCATTTAGATAAATGCGAAAACATCAATAATAGAAATTATTGATGATTTCGCATTTAACTAAAAATCAGATGATTATTAGAAATTATTGATGTTTTTTTTTTTATATTATTGATAGGCTCGCGTTTGACCACTACCTCGCCTGATGGTAAGCGATGATGTGGCCTACGGTGAAGCACGCTTGCCTAGAAGAAACCTATTCACTCTTGACTTAAAGACCCCAAGGTTGTAGCTATAAAACCTTGAAAGAAACTGCACCTAAATAGTGCTGACACTAAAAAGTAACAATCGATTCTTCCCGATTAAACTTGATTCCATTAGATAGAACCAAATTAAAAACACATGTTGGGGGTGTCGTGGGAACTCGCTTTGAACGAAGTTCCTTTCGCCGGGTATTATGTATTAATACTTAGCCAACTATTATGGTCTTAAGTTTCAATTACGTATAGATTAATCATGAGATGCATAAACTGAGGTGTAGCCACAAATAACAGATCTCCAAATGGCAGCCAGGATTAACGGCTTTTCTAGCTTTCCAAGGCACGAAGGAAACTCGCTATGTAAAGATGGTACACGATGGATCCACGGAATGACCTTGGCAAGCGTCGCTTAACCTTGAAGATAGACCTGAGCGGCTGTTATTACTTAGGCACGAGCTCCTCTAAACGCCTTACTAAAATATCATAGAAAAATCTTATTTTTTTACAAGTTTTATACCTATTAATGTAGGCGTTTCTACGATTTTATTTTCAGAATTGTGACGAAATAAAAAGATCCTGTAACTTTTTTCACATGAAATACAAATATAAAGCAATTCAGCATTACATATTACTAGTTAAAATGTTTATACATTGCTAGGGCAATCGTCCATACTTTATTTAGCCATGTCCTTTCCGAACGGAATGATTGTTACAAAAGGCATTGAGGATGACAGAGAAATGGTGTACAAAGAACCACCTCTCTATCAACCCAAGTAAAGCAGTCATTATTCCATTCACGAGGAAGAGACAACTAGGAAACCTAGGAGAGCCCTCCCTCAATGGAATAAAGCTGCCCTGGTCCACCGAAGTTAAATATATGGATGTAACGCTTGATAAAGAACTCAGGTGGAAAACTCATGTGTAAAATATTACGACAAAGGCCCTACGAGTGTTCGGCATGTGTCGTTCCACCTACGGTAAAACTTGGGGATTAAAGCCCAAAGTTATACGATGGCGGTACCGAACAATGATAATACCTATTATCACATACGGCAGCATAGTGTGGTGGCCAAGAACAAAGCTTGCCTTGTGCAAAGCGCCACTCACCAGGTTACAAAGAACAGTGTGTCTCGGCATCACGGGTGCTTTCAGGACAACACCTACGGCAGCGATTGAGAGATACCTCAATATCCCTCCTCTGCATATGATGGTTGAATTCGAGGCAAGGTAGACATTACATCGTCTTGCTGTTGCTGGACTATGGGATACCTCTAGGCCAAAGACTAACCATACAAAGTTTGATTGCAATGAAGGCCTGGATCGGATAACTAGCGGATTTGTATTTTATCGGATATCCGATAAAATACAAACTATTTTTATGTTTGAAAGGTCTTTTAAGGTCCAAATCACTTCAATAGAGGACTAGACGAAGGGACTCGATCCACCAGAACAAGATAGCCTGGTGTGGTACACTGATGGATCCAAAATGCAATCAGGTACAGGAGCGGAAATATACGCAAAAGGTTACAAATTTAGCAAAAGCTTAGGGCAGATGGCAACTGTATCCCCCCCGGTGGGTTCCCGCATTGTCGAGGCGGGGGGGCTCAGTAGCCGTGGCTTGGACAACCACGGTGAAGCCAAGAGGAACCCGAGGAGGGGCCGCTCGTCAGGGCTTATGCCGATAAGCCGACGACGGCCAACATGTAGGTTGCGGTGTTGCCTAGGCGACATCGCAACTGAGGCGGGCCGCGATGTGGTATGGAAGGCATCGCGGCTGAGGGTCGGAGGCCGCGGCGGGAGAGGAGTGCCGGTATTAGGTGCGCCGCTCGCCCTACCCTCCGCGGCCTGCACGGGGTCGCCACCGTCTGATGGCGGACGCGTTGGGGCCGCAGGGGAGGAGGAGTGTCGGTATAGCGCTGGCCGCTCTCCCTATCCCCTGCGGCCGAAAAATGGTAGGTGGCGGGGCAAGTGTCCTGACCCGTCACAGGGGGACCAAGGGTGCCATACACGGGGTTGTCTGGTACCCATGTGCTGGTTTGGTCCCCGGGTTGGTCACGGCGTACTGTGTGTTCTGGTGCGCCGGTGATGGGGGTAAACCCCAGAGGAGGGTCCGGAGACGGATAGCCGCGGCGGGTTCGCGGATGTATGCTTACGCGTTCCCGTGTTCCCGCCATAAGCGGCACAGGAGGACACCGTGGAGTTTTAGTGGGTTAGAGTCCCACATAACTGCGCTATCTCCCCGTGGTAGCGCAGTATGCATGAGCATTTCTCCACGCTAAAAAAAAAAAAAAAAAGATGGCAACTGTATGCCAAGCAGAAACATATGCCATAATAACCTGTGCTCAAGAGAATATAGATAGAGGAACCAGAGGTAAATTCATATATATTCTTAGTGACAGTCAGGCTGCCATCAAAGCCATGGCATCCTACAAAGTGGATTCCAAACTTATTCTGGATACTATCCAAGCCCTAAACAGGCTTGGGAGGCATAACAGGGTGAGACTGATGTGGGTCCCTGGACACAAAGGAATCCATGGTAACAAAATGGCAGATAAACTGGCAAGAGAGGGCTCAGCAAATGATTTTGTGGGTCCAGAACCATGTGTAGGCATTTCGACGTGTCTCGTAAAAGCCACATTTAAGGAGTTTGCAGATCACAGACAACGAATACACTGGCTGTATACTACTGGTCTACAACACTCCAAGAAATTCCTAGGCTCTACGTTCAAAGCCCGGGAATGCATCTGGAATATGAGCAGGGGGCAAATCCGCTACCTGCTTGGGGCCTTTACTGGGCACTTTGGAACCAACGATATGCTCATGAAGATGGGTCTAACCGCAACACCCATGTGCAGGTTGTGTGGGGAACATACGGAACGCATGGAGCATCTTCTGTGCACATGCGATGCGCTGGCTAGTAAGCGAATGAGTCTACTAGGGGTTGGATATCCTAAACCAGAAGACTATAGGCTCATATCTCCCAGTCTCGTTGTAAGACTCATGAAAAGAGTTTTCAACGAGATTGGGGAGGAGTAAGTTATCTAGGGGACCACAATAGATCCCAATGGGTCGAAGAAGCAACTCGGACAGTTGCTTCTCGGCCCCTCCATAAGATAAGATAAGATAAAATAAGACTCCACTGTCCGTCTGTCTGTCTGTCACCAGGCTGTAAGTATCTCGTGAACCGAGATAGCTAGATAGTTGAAATTTTCCCAGATTATGTATTTCTGTTGCCGCTATAACAACACATACTAAAAACAATAAAATAAATATTTAAGTGAGGCTCCCATACAAGAAACATGTTTTTTTTGCCGTTTTGTGCGATAATGGTACGGAACTCTTCGTGCGCGAGTCCAACTCGCAATTGGCCGGGTTTTTTTAATCAATTGTTTGTTTTCTGAACAAAATATATTATAAACTAAGCAGAGGATGGAAAAACGTCCAGAGGCTCTAGATCAAGTGTCATCCTATCAGCGATGGTGATTGTCGGCATTTCAACCGTCACCATCGCTGACATTGCTTGTCTTGAGCCTCTCTCCAGATCAGGCCAATCAAGCTGTGACAACAATTTTAACTTTTTATTTTATGTTAATATCTTTGTTTTAAATAAAAGCGCTGTTTTTTTTTATAAGAGTGATTTCAATAGGCATATTCGTATACACAGAGTACAAAAACCTTACAAGTGTGATGTTTGTAAGCGTAGTTTTGGTGTAAAGGTTAATTTGGATAGGCATGTTCTTACACACTGGTGAAAAATCTTAAAGGTGTGAAATTTGTCGGCATGTTTTTTTTTACAAAGGATGCTTTAACGAAACATTCATAAACACACTGGTGAAAAACATTTTAAATGTGATGTAGGTGAGCGCTATTTTGAGGGAGGAGCTCGTGGCTAAATAATAACAGCCGCACGGGTCGATCATCAAGGTTAAGCAACGCTTGACGAGGACGGTCCGTGGATGGATGACCATCTCCGTGCCTCGGAAAGCACGTCAAGCCGTTGGTCCTGGCTGTCATTTCAAGATCTTTGACAGTCGTTACGAGTAGTCAGAAGCTTGAGATCTGACACCAGTGTAGCCAAGGGGTACCGTGTTAACGCAGTTACTGGGTTGTGGAGGTCAGATAGGCAGCCGCTCCATGTAAAACACTGGTACCCGGCTGAATCCGGTAAGGCTGGAAGCCAACCCCAACTTAGTTGGGAAAAGGATAGGCAGATTGATTGTTTTAAACAATTCTTTTATGATTAACGGGCTTTTGGTTTTGTACTGATGGTCATTCGTGGATTTTATTTGAGTGGAATAAACCATCTTTCATTCTTTTCTTCAGTATTCAATGCGGGTTGGTGGATGTCTAATATCTATGAATTTTTGGTCCCCTACCTGATAAGTATTAACTAGTTCAGCGAAATGTTCCGGAGTAAGAGCTGATGATGTCTGCAGTCGCGAGTACTTCAGGATCGGGGAGAACAGGTAGTGAAAACCAGCAGACAACCACTGCGCTGGCGAAGTCACTATCACCATCCTTGTTGGGGTCGGGAACTTGCTGAAACTTGCCCTGAAGAGAAAATAATATTGTGGTAAAAAAGACGATTAGTTAGTACTACTGCCATGGAGAGTTGATCCCACGGAAACGGTAAGTGTCCCACGTCAACTTTAAGTATCCCACGGCAACATTAAGTATCCCACGGAAGTGTTTAGTATCCCACGGAGACGTTAATTGTACATGAGGATTTCCTCTTCGAGAAAAAAGGAGGCGTAGGGTTCTCACCACAAATACGGAATTCCAGTAGCCAAGTTCCTGTGCGTAAGCATGGCCGTCTTTGGTATTCCCGTTGTTCCACTGGTCGAAGTCAGGTACGCTACGATCTCCTCTGGATCCAAGTCTGTTGGTCTGCAAATGATTACAGGTTCAGTTAATCCATAGAAGTTTGTCAGCCGTGTGGTTGCCAGAATATCCGATTTGTGTGCAGAACTTACTTAAAATTTAGAATTGCTTTCTCATCTCCCGTTTCCAGTAGGTTGGCTAATGTAGTGTGATAACTATCCTTGTCAAAGGTCACAATTTTAGCATCTACTTTCGACATTTCTAACCCTTTCTCAATGTCTGCCATCTTTTCGCTTTGACAGAATATTATATTTGGGCGGTTTGTGTCGAATAAATCTCTCAGTTCATCTGAAATGTAAAAAAGTATATCGCATCAAGGGTGGCCGCTAGATGCAAACCATCGGGAAGTCAGGATGATATTCCCTTATGAAACGCGAAAGTTTTAAAGTTGATATTCCCCTTAGGTTAAGACATCGTGTGTAGACAGGTCGGTGGATACAATCGTGAAAATGAAATCAAACAAATTATTCGATACACTGGGTTTATTCAAATAGACACAGTTACAATCTTTGCTAACAAATGTTACGTATCGACACTGATTCTACTACGTCTTAGCTCTATTGCGGTCAGTATTCAACTGCCATATTCTGCTGTCGCCACTACGCAAGTGATTAGAAAAAGCGCGCCAATGAGTAGTTGTTCTTGATTGGCCGCCAGGGGCGTGCTTGTTGGTGCTTGTGCGTTGTTTTGTCGTCCGTACTATTGACTAAACCCGACAAGGTAGGTTATTTCAATCTAAGGCATTTTCTTTGCATTATGTGAAAAGCCTTTACCGTACCGTTGGACATTTGCAAGCCCACATTATTACGATCAAAAAGGGGAGACAAGCGCTATATAGACAATTTTCAAAGTGATTTTCTTTAAGTTTTCTGCTAGATATGAGACAAAAAAAAACTATACCCAGCTGCAAAATAAGACAAAAATAAACTCACTGGTTCCCAAAGTAGCGTCGATAGATGCCACCATAATACCAAGATACAGCGCTGCGTAATGGGGTATGCAGAAATCTATGTGGTTGGGTGCCATCAGTACCATGACGTCGCCCTTCTTGAGTCCCAAGTTCGTGAGAGAGACTGCGCATCGGATGCTCCTATCTAAAACTGAACCATTGGTTTCAGATTGCCCTGTTCCTCCATCGATCTGTTAAATAAAATAATGGATGAATTAACGCGCATTTCTAATCCAATTATGGTTTTAAGAACCGCCAGAGAGACAACAAGGCTCATTGATAACGAGATAGCATAATCATAATTAGGCTATAATGTCCCACTGTTGAGACACAGGGCTCCTCTGTGAGATGGACTGGGTAGTTTATTTATTTATTTAACCATTTATGCACACACACATATACAGAAAAGAAGGAGAAACATAAAAAAAGGTACATAGGTGATGCTTATTTCTAATGAAATCTCTTCCAGCATACCGGCGAATGGAGACGTAAACAAGTAGAAAATCATGCTGTGCAGTCGTAGGATACATATGCGCGAGCTGGCTGACGAAAACCAGATGTATCCTCCGACTGCACAGCATGATTTTCTACTTGTTTACGTCTTTTAGTTGGCTTTTTAAGCAGTCGGGTTTTTTGTTATTTTTAAATATTTTTTTATTTACACCTTTTTAGTTATTTTTTTTAGAGTCAGATAAATTTAAACATTATGAGTATAATATATTTTTATAATCAACTCTTAATACCCTTCATTTTGAAACCGCACACGATGGGTTTGGACAAAAAAAAAATTTGGGCCCCTACAATATGGCGCCCAAAATCCGCCATTTTTCTATTTTGCAATTTTAATGTAGCCAATGACACTCGCAGGGTTAAAACGAATCGATTGACGTAAGAGTCATCAAAATCGGCCAACGCGGTTGGTCTCTAGAACGCCATATAGGAACAAACATACATACATAGACTGATCTGACTGTTCAGGAAAATGAATATATTTCTAGTTTAAATAACTTGATGCATATTTTATCTTGTCGTCATAGTGACCGTTTATTGTTTTTTGACACCAACAATTTTGTTAGTGATTTTGTTTTGATTCGGGACCATATGTTTCTTCCCAAAAATAGTCGACATTTACTAGCTACATTGTCAGCTTTTAATATACACGCAGTTATTGATGATTTAACTGAGACTAGGTTTAGTGATTTAAAAGTATTATCCAGTTTTTCTGATAATACTACTGTAGATTCTTTAAACTATTAGAGCCGACAAAAGAGAAGACGAATAGTAATATTTACTATATCATCAAAATATAAATCGCTTCTCCGGCAAACTTTTAGACGTGAAATTGTTAGTAGATAAATACCACATGGATATCTTATGTTTTTTTGAAACTTGGTTAAAACCAGATAGGATGTTGTTTAATGTATATAAAATTTCAGTTGCCAGCGCGTACAACAGATCCTCAGTGGGTGGTGGTACACTGATACTTTGTAATAGTCATCTCAAATATAAGGAAAGGAAGGACATCACTGCTTACTCTGTCGATCGCTTATGTGAGGTAGCATGTGCAGAGGTCGAGGGGCATACTATCTTGTGTGTTTACAGACCACCAGCATCAAACTTGTCATTGTTTTTAATAACAATGGAAATAAAATTATGAAGTAAACTTTTCAGGGATAATAAATTAGTTTTTGTTTGTGGTGACTTAAATATAGATCTATTAGTAAATTCACCTGAAAAATGTAAGCTCATATCATTGTATTTAAACATTTAACTTAAAATATTTATTTAATGAACCGACAAGAATAACAGCAACTTCAGCTTCGTGCATTGATAATGTTTTCACTAAGTGTAAAGTAAAAAATTCGTTTTTAATTAGTGGCGTTAGATCAGACCATACTGGTCAACTAGTATCTTTTGAGTCAGATAAAAATAATAATAACCTAGCTAAATCAATTCGATTAAGACCTCTTACAAAAAAAAAGTTAAATTCTTTTAATAATAATGTTTTTAGCAACCTATGTAACGCCAGTTTTGATTCAAAAGACCCCAATATAAATTACAGCACGTTGTTTTCTACAGTTTGCCAAGAATTCAATAAAACGTGTCCTGTAAAAACAGTTAAAGTCAACAATTGCAAATCAAAATTTAGTGAATGGGCCACTGTGGGCATAAGAAAAAGCCGAGATATCTTATATAATTTATATTACGAAAAATCTTTGACTTCCGATCAAGTTTTCCACACTTATGTTAGAAACTATTCCAAAATATTCAAAAGAGTCTGCGCTCAAGCAAAATCTCAAATAATAATTAACAAAATTGGTGTTTCTAATAATAAAATTAAAACTGTGTGGCAAGTAATTAATAGAGAAACCGGAAAGACACAACTACGCGATCAGAATGAGAAAATAACTAATCAAACCATTTCTGATAAGCAAGAAGTCGCTGAGACATTAGAAAATTTCTTTACTAACATTCCGCTAGAGGTTACGAAGTCTCTTCCCTCCTCATCTAAATTAGCTGAAGCTCTTCTCAAGGAAAACTTTACTAAAGACTTACCAACCTTTAGATTTAAACCAATATGTATTGATACAATTAAAAACGCGTTCAAAAGTCTCAATATAAAAAATACTGAAGACTTATGGCGGATATCCGTTAGGGTTCTTGGAGATATTATTGACTCAATTGCTCCTGTCCTAACAGGCATATTCAATCAATGTTTGGACAGTGGCACGTTTCCTGACTTAATGAAACATAGTAAAGTAGTACCAATTTTCAAATCAGGCTGTAAGAGTGATCCCTCTAATTATAGACCTATATCTGTGCTTCCAGCATTGAGTAAAATCTATGAAAAAATCATGCTGGACCAGATGATGTCTCACTTCAATTTAAATGGGATCCTCAAAAGCGTTCGACTGCGTCGACCACAACACACTGATCTTTAAATTACACCATTACGGAATTCGAGGACAAGCTGCTGATCTTGTGCTTTCCTATTTATCAAACAGACAGCAAAAAGTAAATGTTAATGGGGCGACGTCCTCCGGGTCTCTAGTCAAGATGGGCGTGCCTCAAGGTTCAATTCTCGGCCCATTCCTCTTCCTTGTTTACATTAATGACCTCCCTTTTATGATGGCCAAATTATCGGATATAATTCTATTTGCTGATGATACTTCGCTAATTTTTAAAATAGATAGGAAAGAATCGGATGTCTTACAGGTCAACGAAAGTCTAATTATTCTCTCAAAATGGTTTGCAGCTAATAATCTTTAACTGAATGCGAAAAAAACTAAATGTCTTAAGTTCTCTTTACCAAATGTACCACAACGTGACCTAAATTTAAATCTTGACTGCAAACATCTTGAAGTTATAGCTGAAACTGTATTCTTAGGGATTACTATCGATTCAAAACTGCAGTGGGGCGCGCACATTAGAACTCTTTCGGGTAGGTTAAGTTCAGCTGCATATGCAGTACGGAAAATAAGGCAGCTAACCGATGTAGCAACAGCTAGGTTAGTGTACTATGCTTATTTCCACAGTATTATATCTTATGGCATTCTGCTGTGGGGATCAGCAGCAGACGTTGACTCAATTTTCATATTACAAAAGAGGGCAATCCGCACGATCTATAAAATGGGTCCTCGCGAGACCCTCAGAGAAAAATTTAAAAATTCAAAAATCACATCAAACGTGTCCTTATTAAAAAAGCATATTATAAAATCAAGGACTACTTTGAAGATAAAAATATTTGGTTTTAGCTCCTTCTGCGCATGCGGCTTCCCTGGTAACTCATAAACGGCACAAAAATGTGGATGTCTCTAACTATTCTCAATCTCATTTTTCTTAATTTAATAAGACTTTTTACAATGGTTTTCAATTATCTTTATAGCCTTTTGCTAAGAATAGTTACAGCACTCATAACAACATTTGTGCCACATGTTAAATTTAGTCTTGTTATACTTTGTATAGATTCTTTTACCGATTGTTTTGTAAATGTGTGAACATTGTAGGCCTTCTAGATTGTTAACATTTGTTAACATTTTATGTAGTTTTACTTTTTTTATCTTTTGTTTATTTATTATATAATCATTTTTTGTTTTAGTTTCTTACGACTTATTGTCGGGCCTGCGTTGTCCCCCCGTACAGTACGTAACGTACGTAAGTACTGCTGCAACATGAACATATTGTAAAACCAAACAATTTTTTTAAAAGAGTAACCATGGATTTTCTTTACGGTTCTTCTCCATAGGAATCGACCAACCCGAACCGTGCACATTTTGTCGACGTTTTATAAGTGCCCATGTAGGCGTGAAATAAAAATTATTGATTTTGATTTTGATAAACACATTACCCTCGTTCGACCGACGAGAAGATAGCCGAACTCGAGGAAGAATTGAGCAGGTTACGATGGAGTATTATAGGGTTATCTGAAGTCCGAAGAGAGGGGGAGGACACGATAATCCTCAAATCCGATAACCTGCTCTATTTCCGAGAGGGTGACCGGCAGTCCCAGGGTGGTGTCGGGTTTATCGTCCACAAGTCCCTTGTGAACAACGTGGTGAAGATCGAGAGTATGTCGACCAGGGTGGCGTACCTTATACTCAGAATATCCTCAAGATATTCGCTGAAGGTCATACAGGCTTACGCCCCAACCTCGGCACACCCCGACGACGAGGTAGAGACCATGTATGAGGATATCTCTAAAGCCATGCATGGTTTCAAAACTCACTTCACCGTTGTCATGGGGGACTTCAACGCAAAACTGGGCAAACGAGACGAGGATGAGCTGCAAGTGGGGCAATTTGGAGTTGGACGTCGGAACCACCGGGGTCACCTACTGGCCAGTTTTATGGAGAAGGAAGGCCTCTATATGATGAACTCCTTCTTCAGAAAGCGTGAGCACAGGAAGTGGACATGGCAAAGCCCCGATGGTGGAACTAAAAACGAGATCGACTTCATCATGTCAACCAAGAAGCAAATGTTCAATGATGTCTCTGTGATCAATTCGCTGAAAACCGGGAGCGATCACCGTATGGTAAGAGGCACATTGAACATTCATATCAAGCTTGAAAGGTCTCGACTGATGAAGTCCACGCTCCGTCCAGCACAGATCCAGATCCAAAACCCCGAGAGCTTTCAGCTCGAACTCCAGAATCGTTTCGAGTGCCTAGGGAGCTCCGTGGACGAATACAGCGATGGGTTCGTGGAAGCTGTCCATACGGTCGGGTCTAAGTTTTTCAAGACCCGCCGTACATATAGAAATAAAAAGCTCTCTGATCCTACTCTCAAGCTAATGAAGGAAAGGCGTGAGATGATCCTGCAGTCTTCAGACGATGCGGTGAAATACCGGCAGCTAAATAGACGGATCTCAAAGTCCTTGAAAACCGACCTCCGCCGCTTTAATACCGAAAGCATTAAAGATCTATCGAGCGGAATAAGGGCTCCAGGGTCTTTGCAAGAGATCTGTCTATTGGGCAGAGCCAGCTCACAAAACTGAAGACCGATGATGGCAGGATTGTATCCGCCAAACCGGAGCTTTTGAGGGAGATCGAGAGTTTCTATGGGCAGTTGTACACGTCAACCAGTAAACCCGTTGCGAATCTAGCAAACGACCCAAGAGCTAGATTGACCCGACACTATACCGAAGATATCCCTGACGTCAGCCTGTACGAGATTAGGATGGCTCTGAAATAGCTCAAAAACAACAAGGCGCCGGGTGACGACGGAATCACGGCTGAACTCCTGAAGGCGGGTGGAAAACCGGTCCTTAAGGCCCTTCAGAAGCTGTTTGATTCCGTCATACTCGAGGGCAAAACGCCACAGGCATGGTGCAGGGGTGTGGTGGTCCTCTTCTTCAAAAAGGGTGACAATGCCCGGCTGAAGAACTATAGGCCTATCTCACTTCTTAGCCATGTCTACAAGTTGTTTTCAAGAGTAATCACGAATCGTCTCGCGCGCAGGTTTGACGATTTCCAGCCTCCCGAACAAGCCGGATTCCGAAAAGGCTTTAGCACCGTAGACCACATACATACGCTGCGGCAGGTTATACAGAAGACCGAAGAGTATAACCTGCCTCTCTGCTTAGCGTTTGTGGACTACGAGAAAGCCTTCGATTCGATCGAGACTTGGGCTGTACTGCAGTCTCTCCAACGGTGCCAGATCGACTACCGGTACATTGAGGTGTTGAAGTGTTTGTACAGAAACGCCACCATGTCAGTCCGTCTTCAGGATCAGACCTCGAAACCAATATTTCTCCAGCGTGGCGTGAGACAGGGAGATGTCATTTCTCCGAAACTGTTCACTGCTGCGCTGGAGGATGTATTCAAGGTTCTGGACTGGAGGGGCCTAGGCATCAATGTTAATGGCGAGTACATCACTCATCTTCGGTTTGCCGACGACATAGTGGTCATGGCTGAGACCATGGAGAGCCTCAATACAATGCTCGATGACCTCAGTAGAGCTTCCGGAAGAGTGGGTCTTAGAATGAACATGGACAAAACCAAGGTGATGTTGAATGCCCATGTTACACCCACTCCTATCAAGGTTGGAGACTCTACACTCGAAGTTGTGGAAGATTATGTCTACCTGGGACAAACGATCCAGTTGGGTAGGGCCAACTTCGAGAGAGAGATAAACCGTCGAATCCGACTCGGCTGGGCAGCGTTCGGGAAGTTGCGCGGTGTCTTCTCGTCCAACTTACCACAGTGTCTCAAGACAAAAGTCTATGACCAGTGTGTGTTGCGAGTGATGACATATGGCTCTGAGACGTGGTCGCTTACAATGGGCCTTATCAGAAAGCTTACAGTCACTCAAAGGGCAATGGAGAGGGCTATGCTCGGCATTTCCTCGCGTGATCGAATCAGAAATGTAGAGATCCGTAAGAGAACCAATGTTACCGACATAGCTCGAAGAATTGCCAAACTTAAGTGGCAGTGGGCAGGGCACATTGCTCGCAGAACGGATGGCCGATGGGGCAGAAAGGTTCTGGAGTGGCGACCGCGAACCGGAAGACGTTGCGTTGGAAGGCCTCCCACCAGGTGGACCGATGACCTCGTGAAGGTTGCGGGGATCCGCTGGTTGCGAGACGCACGGGACCGATCAATGTGGCGACGCTTGGGGAAGGCCTATGTCCAGCAGTGGACGTCTTTCGGCTGATATGATGATTACCCTCGTTCGGCAGTCGGGTAAAACAGTAGTCTATGTCACCCGGGGAAAGTGTAGCTTCCCAAACGGTGAAAGAATTTTTGAGATCGGTCAAGTAGTTTATATGTTTATTCGTTCCATACAAAAAAAAGTACAAATCTTTCCTCATTCTAATATTAGTATAGATATAAATAATATAATCATCATATGATAAGGCCCTATATTTTTTATCGTCATTAGTTTTCGATATCCATTACATTTGAAGCGTTAATAGATATAATTTAATCTGACTCTGAATTACCTACAACAACACGCAATTTGGTACTTGTAGGATATTGAAGACCTAGTGAAATAAAATTATGAGCTAATAGTACATTACAGCAGAATCCAGTAAGTAAGCCTTCCTGGCCGAGTATGAGTTAACCGGACCGAACCGCAGGTGAGGTCCGGTTATATACGAGGCCAGGATGGCTTTCTTACTGGTTGAGGTTTGTATAATGCTTTTCTCAAAAATGAAAGAAAGTTTAACAACAAATTCGTTTAATTAATATTGAAGGTTACATTCATATTAGGGCAATTACTGATAGATATTGTGATCGATTTACCGGGGGCATTTATATTTGTTTGTTGTACATCTTGATTAACGGACTCTTTAATCCAACATGATTTATAAACTGAAATGACTAAATACAAACATAAAATCCCACACTATACTTCTACAACATTACTAAGTACAAAACGCAACGTGCATACTTTTTCTGCGTCGCGTTATGTGTCACAGACCCATAAAAAAAAAAAAAAAAGTGTCACAGACAATAAAATGGATGTTTAAGGCTCCAAAATATATTATGTATCTCATAAAATGTCATACCAAAAAGAGATAGATATATATTTGGAGCCTCCCTCTAACCATGTTATAATGGCTAAACTCTAATCTGTGTCTGGTACTATGTTTTTTTTTTCTAAGCAGATCTAAAGAGGATGACCTAAACCGTGCGAAGCCATAAAAAAAAAAAGGGATGAAGGATGACCAAGTGTCCAGTAAGTAAATTACATACTTACTTACTGGACAGTAGGAGATTCCAAATTTAAAATCTCGCTTCTTACCGGACAGTTGTGAATAGTCTCCGGTAGAGTTCACTTTCTGGATACTTTTTAGAGATGTTATGTCAACATTACATACCATTTTTGAGAAAAAGTAAATTACCTGCATAACAAAATCAGGGTCTTCTTGCAAGCTGTGTAGTACGAGTTTACCGATGTGATGTCTGTCTGATGGGATCCCTGTCTTCGCCACTACGCGGGCTCCTACCTCACTCATATACATGTGTACTGCGTCGAAAGCTCTTCTAGTCATGATTGTTGGTGGTTATTTCCCTTATTACTGAAATAAAAATGTACTAAAAAAACAATAACCCGACTGCTTAAGAAGCGAACTAAAAAGCTGTGAACAAGAAAAATCATGCTGTGCAGTCGGAGGATCAGGCAGTTAACGAATATATATCGTCCGACTGCACAGCATTATTTTTTCTTGTTCATAGCTTTTTAGTTCGCATCTTAAGCAGTCGGGTTATTGTTTTTTAAATTAGCTTTTTTTATTTACAACTTTTTAGTGTTTTTTTTTTTTATAAATACTTTTAAACATATAAGTGGTATATATTTTTGTAATCACCTCTAAAAACCCTTCATTTTGATACCCCACTCGACGGGTTGCGAAGAAAAGAAATTGCAACTTCTACAATATGGCGCCCAAAATCCGCCATGTTTCTTTTTTTTTATCGGCACTTATCTAAGAACACTTGGGCGGCCAAGACCTATCTAACGATGTCTAATTTATATAAATCCGTTAAGTGGTTTGAAAGATACGAGGTGATAAAAACATACATACAAACATACTTACATACATACAAGATACGCGCAAAAAACATAACCCTTTCCTTGCAGCTGGGTAAAAAGTATTAATCACTGTCCACACCACACGTTTGACCACTATCTCATCTGATCGTAAGCGATGATTTGGTCAATGTTGAAACACGTTTTTTAAGTAACTTATTCATTCTTGACTTAAAAACCCCGAGGTTGTAGCTATCAGGAAAAAAAAACTCTGGCAGGGAATGTGTGTATAATGGTAAGATTGGACGTCGTCAAACATAAACGAGACTAAAGATAAAAAAAAACAGCAAAACACTAATAATAAATTCCCACTTACAAATTGTCAATATTGCCAACACGAGTGCTTCGCGCCAGGAGACTCAAGCGAATGTTTTTAAAACATTCGTAAACTCATTAAATATCCAAACATGAATAATTATTGTGTTTTTTGCCCTAAGGATTAGTTCACACTGTGCACACTGAGACGCTACTCTGCGGGCACTTCTTAAGATAGATAAAGATAGAAAACAAATATTATTTATCACACGCGCAGGAGAAACAACAACTAAAACAAAAAAATAAGCAATTATTAAAAAACCGGCCAAGTGCGCGTATTTAGGGTTCCGTACCAAAGACTAATCTGATTGATCAATATATTGTTATTTGTTAGTAAAACATACATAATAATAAACATCAGCAAATTTCAAGTTCATAGGTCAATGGGAAGTAAAAAAAATCTTCGGATCAAAATTGTGCTATAGACGACATACAGACGGACACGAAACCGTAAAAAGAATACCTTCGGGTAAGAACCATACAACCATAAGAACCATAAAAAGCCTAACCCCGTGCGAGACCTAAAAGTCCCACAAAATATAGCGATCTTCTTCTTTGAGTGTTGAAGGACTCTAATTGAATTTTGTCGGACTAGTATCTGTACAACTCTAGCGGCCCACTGCTAGGAACTGTCTCCCCCAAAGCCTTCAGCTCTATCATTGGCCTCGTTAAAATCCTGGCAGCTGCAGGTGGTTGTGCACAACGGACAGCAAAGGCAATCAATGCAAGACAAGTTTAATTTAAATAAAAAAACAAAAAAAATAAACTTGTATATTCCTCTCAACAAACCTTTTAATTTGATACACATATTTATCATGTGTATAAAAATAATGGTTCACCCTCTTTCGGAGTCCACCTTATTGGATTTAGAATGATGCTGCCTCCTTGCGATTTACAAAATTTTAAATTCAAATTTCATCAATTTTTATTATGCATTTATTAATTCTTTATTGTATATTGTCCACATATCTAAGTACTAATGCTATAACAAGGAAATATTGTAAAACCAAACCATTTTTTTAAAAGAGTAACCATGGAGTTTCTTGCCGGTTCTTCTCCATAGGAAACGACCAACCCGAACCGTGCACCTTTTGTCGACGTTTTATAAGTGCCCATGTAGGCCTATATGAAATAAAAAAAAAAATTTTTGATTTTGTACATTACTGACAAACAATAATAAAAGCAAGTGTACAATGGGCGGTCTTACCGCGATCGGATTTTTTAGAGACCACCTTTGGATGGACTGAACAAGAGGAGATGAATTTAGGGTTGTCCATTTACAATATATCTTAAATAATAATACTTAGACATAATAACACAAAATACATACAAACAATAATACAAAACATACTAATAAATAACAAATATATCATAGAGAAAGGAGAAAACTAATTATAGTGAAAGAAAATTCTCCTTCACAATTTTTTTAAATGTCGGTAAGGATTGAGCACGCCTCACTTCAATAGGTAATGCATTCCACAAACGAGCTACTTGAACTGTGAAAAATTTGTCGAAGAAGGATGTGGCATGCATACATATACTTAATTTTAGATTCTCCGATGATGTCAAGGACCTAGAATATGAGTAACAGAGGAACTGAAAGCGTTCTTTAAGGTAATAACCCTTTACTTGCAGTCGGGTCGAAAGGATTAGATGGAATAAAGAGCATGTTATGTATAGCAAAGAAAGTATGTGGACATTCCGGTGAAGACGAATAGGAAGTCATTTGAGATAAGTTCGAAATTCAAAACCTGATCATACTTGCGCAAGAACCTAAAGCAATTTTAGTGGTCTTCGCAAGAAAATTACTAAGGGAACCAGCATAAGCAAATAGTTTACGACTAACCTCCTGCAGCTGTTTGGTCCAGGAAAGAGTGCTTTCGATATAAATCTCCAGGTTTTTCACTGTGTGAGTTATAGGAACAATGGTATTTTTGAAAGAAGCCTGGGAAATTGACTCCCAATCACTCCTAGAGATATTTCAGGAACTATGAACAACAGCCACTTGAGTCTTAGTCGGATTGATCTTTAAGCCAACCTCAGTGCTCCAATCACCTATTTGAGCCAGTTTTATATTAATAGTCTCAATAGCGTCAGATACCTCTCCGAGAGGGGTATCCCCCTCTCGGAGTGTTATATAAAAATCGAATTTATAAATTTAGCGATTATCAGCAGAAAGAAGAGAAAGGAGATAGTCGTTATGGGATAGTATTAAAAAAAAATACGAAAAGTAGAGGATGTAAAACGTCACCATACGGCACACCGGCAGAGATGTGACAACAAGAAGAAAAAGATTCCTCAATGCAAATACGCTGCCGGTGGCCAAACATGTAACCATGCAACCAGTCAATTACCGAAGCAGATATGTTAAAAGAGCATAGGACGCCCAGCAAAATGTCGAAGTCAACCGTGCTGAATTCATTGTTAAAGTCAAGCAAAGCAAGTACAGTACTTGCCCATTTCCATGCCTGATCTGATATTATCCGCAATGTGCACAAGTAGCTCAGGTAGTGCTGTGTCCCGGACGAAATCCAGATGTGAAGGGACTTAGCAGCCTGTGTTTGGAAAGGAAGGAGCTGAGTTGATGGTGGACAAGTTTTCATGGACTTTATATAGTAAAAGAAGAATAGAAATGGGACGATACTCAGAGAAAGATGCAGGATGAGATTTTTGGTATTGCAATAACTTGGGCATCTTTTCAGATTTGTGGAAAGACACAATTGGTAACAGAGAAGTTGAGGATGTAAAGGATTACAGGAAGAATGTCATCAAGGATGGGGATAATCATTTTACGGCTGACACAGTCACTACCAACAGCGTTGGAAGTAATTGATACATTGATACAATACTCTTTTTAACATCACAAGCAGTGAATTGACTTATGACAAAAGAGGAAAAATCAGGTACCGGAAGGTTTGAATGATTACTTAGCGGAGTAGCTTTGGTGGCCTTAACCAATACGGGCGAAGTAGAAAAATGAGTAATAAGTATAATATATAATAAGTATATATATCTCTATGACAATGAGGTTTGCTGTAAGAGAACCCAATTATGGGATAAGCTCGCCTTTGTACATAAGCTGTCCTTTTGTATTTGTGTTTTGTGCATAATAAAGAATAATAATAATAAGAAAATTGAAGTCCAAGTCTTTAGGAATCGTGTTATAAGACTTTTTGCCCATACTTTATGATTTTAAATGAATTTTGTGTAGTAAACAAAATTCTCTTTCGCTACTTAGTGCGCACAGCGTAGCGTTGTTCTCGGTATGTACAGGCCCTTAGAGATAATTATTTTACGTTAGACACTAAACTAGTTTTATCTATTTAAATATAAATATGTAAGTACGATTACTATTTAAATATGTAAGATAAAATAATAAAAACTTACTAGCTGCCGCCCGTGCCTCTGCCCGCGTGTTATTAGTACGTCTATCTTTATAAATTATATCCTAGGTGTTATTCTGATGTATAAGATATATAAGTATCATAAAATCCTTTCAGTAGTTTTTGCATGAAAGGTAACAAACATCCATCCAACCATCCTCACAAACTTTCGCGTTTATTTTATAAAAACGAAAATCAGTTTATTTGTTTGTTATGCTTTCACGTCATAACGGCGCGACGGATTTGAATGAAATTTGTGAAGGGACGCCATAGCGACAGTATGTACGTAGGTTATCTAATATTTAATATGATACTTCATAATGTAAGGCGCACAAGAGACGTGGCCACTCGTATGCAATCATTCCTGTATGCAGAACTACAAATAATTAAATGAATACATGTGAATTTGGTAACCTATGGTTTTATTGAGACACAACTCCTAAAGTGGTGACCCCGACTTCGACCGCACTTATTGCTTATGCTTTAGTTCTTGAACAAATTTATTCAAAGAAAAAGACGAGTTATTAATCTTGTCTTTTTCTTTGAAGACGAAATAACGATCTCGTCTTTTTCTTTGAAGACGAAATAACGATCTCGTCTTTTTCTTTGAAGACGAAATAACGATCTCGTCTTTTTCTTTGAAGACGAAATAACGATCTCGTCTTTTTCTTTGAATACATTTACTATTTCGTCCCAACCATTTATTTTTAAATTACGATCGGAATAATCTTTTATTGCGGCATCCCATAAACAAGGTCGATTTTGAATTTCTTCAATGAATCTTTCTGTATCGAAGCTCATTATGCGTCCGTCTTGGCGGCCGGTTGGACACTGAGTGAGTGAGACGCAGCTTGCTCGTGTACATTTTACTGGCGACGTCGCCAGGTCGCTACGCGAGCCGACAGTCGTGGCTACGCTTCCAAATTGGCGACGTTGCCAAACCGTTGCCTTTTAGCTGGGAACAAATTATTGGACGCGGCTGACGGACGAGACACAGCCGCGACTGATATGTGTGTAGTCGTTTGGGACGCGGCTTGCGGACGCGTCCGTTGTTAAACTAACTAAGGTCATATTCCAATGGACAATATAACTTATTCAACGAAGATTATGTTTACTTAGAAACATGTCGAATAGTAAAAGTGAGGACGCAATTCTCTGCTGCGAACACATTCAATAAGTTTTTCTTCCATTTTTATTTATAGCCTCGCACGCACATGCAAGATATCTCGTAGTCAAAGTTGGTCTGACGATCGGACGCGTCCCGTACCCCGTGCACACCGTCCGCGGACGTTTTCGGCTGACACAAACATCCAGCGGGCCAGATCTATATCGGACGTCCGAACGCTCAAAGTCACGTCGGCGCCTTACATCCGATAGTTTGCAAAATGTAATGTACATTCATTACCTAGATACTCTATAAACCGCGGCTGTCAGTCGCGTCCGTAAGCCACGTCCGATAATTGGTTTGCAGCTTAAAGCTGGGAACAAATTATTGGACGCGACTTACAGCCGCGACTGATATGTGTGTGTGGCTTGCGGACGCGTCCGAGCGCTTATTTCATAGACAATATAGCTTATTCAACCAAGATTATTTTTACTTAGAAATGTCGAGTTGTAAAAGTGAGGACGCAATTCTCTGCTGCGAACACACTCGATAATTTTTTCTTCCATTTTTATATATAACCTAGCACGCACGTGCGAGATATCACGTAGTCTGAGTTGTTCTGACGCTCGGACGCGTCCCGTACCCCGTACACACCGTCCGCGAACGTTTTCGGCTGACACAAACATCCAGCGGGCCAGTTCTCTATCGAACGTCGGAACGCCCAAGGTCACGTCCGCGACTTACGTCCGATAGTTTGCACAATGTAATGTACATTCATTACACAGATACTCTATAAGTCACGGCTGTCAGTCGCGTCCGTCAGCCGCGTCCGATAATTTGTTCCCAGCTTTAACTGTCATACATCTCGCACAATACAATACAATAAAAAAAATACACAATACAATCGCTGATCATCATGGAATCGGATTAATGTTGAACTTATGTGTGAGTGGAAGCAATAAATAATGTGTGAGTGGCAATAACAATCGTATGCGCGAAGTGTTAAGTGATAAAATTGTTAAACAAAAACTAGATGAATATGAATGGGCTCAGTTAATAACAATAAAGTGTCTAATATTATTATATCAGACGATGTGTAGTGTATTTGATCGCATCTACAAGGAAAGTATAATTAGCACGGATAGTAAGAAAGTAATAAGGCAGCCATGGATAGATTAGTATTTATATACAATGTTATTGCGAAGGGATTATTTATTTAGAGTTTGGAAAGCGGATCCAAAGAAAATGAATAAGCGATTAGAATATACAAAATATAGAAATAAAGTAAATAAATTAACAAATATGGCAAAAAATAAATATAGACAGGCACAAATTGTAATGGAGATTATAGGAAAATATGGACAAATATAAACATGTGGTTGGGGCGAAACAAAACTAGCTTGGACGATGTTATTATAAGGTATTTAGGAAAAACAGATTGTATAGAACAGATTTGTACAAACTTCTCTAAAAGCTTTACGGAGGAAATAAAGGGTATTTAACATGTATGTAACTTGAAGTTTTTAGATAGAAATAAATATGTAAAACCGAGTGAGGTAAGCTATAGATACAAGAAGGTGACCTCGTCAGATGTAGAAAAGGACATAAGAACATTGTCCTGTGAAAAAGCACCCGGTTCAGATGGAATACGAGTGCAAGACATTATATATTTGTGTAAGCAAATAAGCCCTATTATAGCTGCATTAGTGAATATGTCCTTATCTAACGGTAATTACCCAGACCAGTTAAAAAACGCAATAATACGTCCTATATACAAATCAGGAAGTCATTTAGAATATGGTAACTATAGTCCTATCGCAATATTATCTGTTATAGATAAAATAATCGAGAAAATTATTGTAGGACAGATTAGCACGTTCTTAGAACAGCACAACATTTTGTGTGATACACAGCACGGTTTCCGGAGGGGGCGCAACACTATCCCGACCCACTGGGATATCATCACCCCGACTCATCGACTTGTCCACCATCAACTCAGCACGTTCCTTACCAAACAAAATCTGCTTAATCCTTTCCAATCTGGTTTTCGACGCGGACACAGCACTACCTCAGCACTTGTTCACATTAAGGGCGATATCAGGTCAGGCATGGAAGTGGGAAAGTTAACGGTACTTGCTCTGCTTGATTTTAGCAATGCCTTCAATACCGTTGACTTCGACATTTTGCTTGGCGTCCTAAGCTCTTTTAACATATCTCCTCCGGTAATTGACTGGTTTCATAGTTACCTGTTTGGCCGCCGGCAGCGTATTTGCACTGATGAATCTTTCTCTTCTTGGTGTCACAACTCTGCCGGTGTGCCGCAGGGTGGCGTTTTATCTCCTCTTCTCTTCTCACTCTTTATTAATGCTATCACTCAACGACTTTCTTCTTTCTACCACTTGTATGCTGATGACCTCCAGATTTACATCCAAGCCCCTCTTGGAGAGTTACCTGATGCCATTGAGATGATTAATAAGGACCTGGCTCGAATAGGTGACTGGAGTGCTGAGTTTGGGCTGAGGATTAATCCGGCGAAGACTCAGGTGACTGTTGTTGGTAGTTCCCGGACTGTTTCTAGGATTGATTGATCGACGCTTCCCCAGGTTTCTTCCAACAACACCATTATTCCTATAGCTAATACTGTGAAGAACTTGGGGATTTTTATCGACAACCGCGATCTATAAAGTGGGTCCTCGCGAGTCCCTTAGAGAAAAATTTAAAGAAATCGATATACTGACTCTACCTTCACTCTATATTTTGGAATGTATTTTGTATGTCCGCAAAAATCGAGGACTTTTCAAAACTAGAAGCGACTTACATAATTTAAATACACGCAGTAAGCACGAAATTGTAATACCCAAATTCAGATTAACAAAAACTAGCAAGTCTTTTTATAAAAACAGTATACGCTTTTATAACAAGTTGCCAAAGTCAGTTATAGAACTAACCGATGGAAAGTTCAAAAACTACATCAAACGTGTCCTTATTAAAAAAGCATATTATAAAATCAAGGACTACGTTGAAGATACAAATTTTGGCTTTAGCTCCTTCTGCGAATGCGGCTTCCCTGGTACTTTACAATGGTTTTCAATCATCTTCATAGCCCTTTGCTAAGAATAGTTACAGCACTGATAACAATATTTGTGCCACATGTTAGATTTAGTCTTTTTTTATTTTACTTTTGTATAGATTCCTTTACCCATTGTTTTGTGAATGTGTGGACATTGTAGGCCTTATAGATGCTTGTTAACTTTTTAACTCGTTTTATTTTCTTTTGTTTAAATAATATGTAATCTTTTTTTTGTATTGTTTTTCTTACGACTTATTGTCGGGCCTACGTTGTCCCCACATATCTAAGTACTAATGCTGTAACAAGGAAATATTGTAAAACCAAACCATTTTTTTAAAAGAGTAACCATGGAGTTTCTTGCCGGTTCTTCTCCATAGGAAACGACCAACCCGAACCGTGCACATTGTCGACGTTTTATAAGTGCCCATGTAGGCCTATATGAAATAAAAAAAAATATTTTGATTTTGACAGCACTCAATCTTGGACCAAACAACTGCAGGAAGTCAGTCGTAAACTGTTTGCCTCTGCGGGCTCCCTGAGACGTCTTCGTAATTTTCTTCCCATCGCCACTAAAATTGCGATAGCACAATCTCTTCTTCTCCCTATCCTGGACTATGCTGATGCCAGCTATCTTGTTCTCACCCAAGACCAATTGGATAAGCTTGAGCGACTTCAAAATCTTTGTATTAGATTTATATTTGGCTTGCGCAAATATGATCACTTTTCTGAATTTCGTAATAAGCTCTAATGGCTTCCTATTCGCCTTCGCCGGAATGCCCACATACTCTCTTTGCTTTATAATGTGATCTTTAATCCTTTTACTCCTTTTTATCTTAAAGAACGTTTTCAGTTCCTCTGTGACACCCATTCTAAGTCCTTGAGATCATCGGAGAATTTAAAATTGAGTGTATGCATTCCACTTCCTTCTTTGACAAATCATTTACGATTCAAGCAGTTCGATTGTGGAATGTATTACCTATAGAAATAAGACGCGCTCAAACACTGCCAACATTTAAGAAAATGGTAAAGGAGCATTACCTTTCACTATTTTTTTCCTTTCTCGGTCATATATTCAATATTTATTAATATATTAGATATGTTGTATAGTATGCACGTATTTTATGTTATTATTTATAAGTAAGTTATATTATATTGTACACTGACAGCCCTCAATTCTTCACCTATCGTTCAGTCCATCCAAAGGTTGTCTGTAAGAGATTGCCCTGTGCGATAAGACCGCCCATTGTACATTTTGTTTGAAAATATTTGTTCTGTATGTTTTTTTTTTATGGTGTACAATAAAGAATATAATAAATAATAAATAAACCGCATACAGTTCCGATTCACCACGAACTCTGCAACTTCCGGTTCCGACTCACTGGAACCAACCTTCCACTGGCCATGCACACATTACAAGATGTACGGACGACTCAACCTAACCTGCTATCGACCTCTGGTCTCTGGAGGGGAGTGATGTAGCGGCACCGACGCCGCCACTTACGAACTAATGACATGACGTCACACAAATCCTGCATCGCGCAAGTAAAGTTTTCGGCGCGATTAGAACACATACAACAGTCCGGCAACAACCGTTGGGCAGTTGTCCGGACCAGATACACAGTGCAGTAAGAAATTAAAACTAACAATGACCGTAACAATTTAGCAACGGGTCCCAAACTAGGCACAGCCTGTGTCCTGGTGACCCATGTGGGCCAACAAGACACAGCCAGCTCTCTTTTGCAATATAAATATGGACTCAATGTTAGCCACCCGACCCGACAGCTAAATAACATAGGACATTATAATGTAAAGTAAATAAAAATAGACCAAACGCGCGGTTTCTATAGCCTATAACTGCCTTATCTTTTTAACAGCAGAAGCGGCTGAGCTTAACCGACCCGCAAGAGATGGTAAGTGAGTTGTAATTTGTCTTCTAGAGTGATTCCTAGGAAAACTGGAAAGCGGAAAAGATTTCGCATTCGCTACATCTAACATTCGGCAATGTAAATCTAATACATTTGTTTATTATTAAGTTACAAACTGTTTGCTGTGAAACAATTTTGGACCTGATGAATAGTCAAATCGTCAAGGTTTTGTGACCGCCGATCTATTTTTAATATCAGCAAATAACAACATCTTCAAGCCGGATGATGAGCCCGGGGTTCGGGGTCCGGATCAGCAAGTTTCAGGTTTTCTATGTGCGGCCAGTTAGCCTTCTTGAACGATGAGTTAGGTAAATTGCTCGTTAGTGTGTTTCCAATGCATAGTCCGAGTGAATAGACTTGCACGTAAGTTGAAGCCGCCCTTTGCAGCTTCCAGGTGCTGCTCCTACTCCCGTTATGGTTGCATTCAGCCGTTTCCTTGGTAGTCGTAGCATCTGTGCAGCGTTCTCAGTTATTAAGTTAACTTGCGAACCTTGGTCTAGTAGTGCTCGAAGCGTCTTATCTCAATTTGCAGACTTTATCTTAAGCTGCACAGTAGTTAGCAAAATCTCCATCTCGTTAGTTGAAACAGGGTTGGAACTTTGTTTACTCGTGGATGTGCTCAGACGTTCGAATTGGTTCGACGATGAATTGGTTTTATTTCTCTTGTCAACATTGTGCAATAAGGTGTGATGCTCCTATTGCTTTCTTTGCAAGTTTCTGATGATGTACATTTTGTGTTCCCAATACTTTATAGGCATTTTTACACATATTTTGGCACGTGTGTAGTTTCGAAACTGTGTCATTCCGTTGAAATGAGTCCCTGTTGATGCACTTTGGCCAGTTAATCCGTATGCCGTATGGTAAGTTTTCTTGAACGATTTCTGCCGCTCGTAGTTATGCAGTTTTGCAGAATGATTTTTGTTGAATGCCTTAGCCGCGGCTTCCTGGCGTTGGTTAGGTGCTTCCCTTTTCATGTTCTTCATAGTTTCGTAATCCATGAATTTGTTTTCCAGGAAGTCTAACAGCTCGTTCAAGTTTGGCACATCTCTCGGATCCCGCAGCTCTTTTGTGTACTCGCCGTATGAAGTAGTGTCGAGTTTCTGCGACATCAAGTGTACTTTAATTGGGTCCCATGTTGTGATGTCTAAACCGATGTTTGCTATTCTCTTCATACATTCTGTTATGACGTCATGCTTGACTTCTTGAGGTTGAAGTCGTCGGGCTGTTGGATAACGGGCAAGTTGAGCATGGTGTTTAGAAATTACATGTTCTGTATTCTCCGATAGTCGAACCGCTGAATCAGTATCTCCCAACAAGATGTGTAGTTTTCTGCACTAATACTCAGATGTTACACCAATCTTTCAGCTTCGACTCTCAACCTCGTTTTCAGATGCTGCTTCTTTTGCGCTTTGTTAATCATCGGGTTGTTGTGTATGGTTTCCGTAAAGAGATCTTTGAAGGCAATCCATTGGGTGTAGTTACCCGAGAATTCAAGACCTTAAATTTTTGGCGCCGACTTTTCGTAGTGCGCAGTCGGCCAAATCTTACAGCTTAAGGTTTTTCTTAGCTCGTCGTACTTGTCTTCTGTAGTGACGAACATGTTGTTGTAGTTAGAATTGGATCCTTGAGTTACGCTTCCAGCTCCCAATGCATTTTGTCAATAGCATCTCACTTTGACTTCAAGATTGACAAGTGATCGTCAAGTTCCCATTTTTAAGCTTTGGTTGATACATCAATTTTAGCCGTAACCCTATCGATGGCCTTGAAGTTGCATTCCTGTTTTACAACGTCTTCGACTAGACAAGGTCAAACTTGACATTTTCTTCAACATTTTCAAAATGTTTGCTTTAGTTGTTTCGAACATGGTCTTGGTTTTACCATAAACATCTTCTGCAAAGTAATTTATGTTTTAATCTTCGATTTCGTCCTTGTATTTCGTGCATTGCAATCCATCCATTGAACTTCTAACGAGGACAGCCGCTTGTTCAAGTTCTCCTTTGTTATTCTGCTCTTGCTGTCCTTGTTGTAGTTGGTTCATAATGTTTTGATGTTATCAAAAAAATTTGATTGTAGCGCTAGCTTATTCATCTTGATTGTAGACAATCGCTTCCTTGTAGTTCCCAAAATATTTTTCCGACTAGGTTTTGAAGATACTCCTTGTGGTTGAAGATTCCTCTAGTAGTTCTAGTTACTTTCAGTAGTTGAAGACACTTCCCGTAGTTGTAGGTAGTCGTAGGTAGTCGTTGGAGGTACTACTAATAGTCAAAGACTCTCCTAAAGTTAGTTCCAGGTTATTGTTTGAAGTTCTCCTAGTTGTCGGAGATACTTACAGTTGTTTGAAGCTCTCCTAGTTGTCGAAGACACTTCCAGTTATTTGGAGGTACTTCTAGTAGTCGAAGACTCTCTCAGTAGTTGTAGTTAGTCGTTGGAGGCACTTCTAATAGTTAAAAGCTCCTCCAATAGTTTTAGTTTGGTTCCGGTACTCAATGTGCCTGTACTCTGGTTAGGTCTGGTTAGTTATGTGCGCCTTCTCAATCCAACTGGGGTGACCCTATTCCGGGAGACCAGCTGAACCGATTCGCTACCGTAACAAGAGACACAAACACACTGAGATACACAAATGCTCGAAGTACCATGTAATGAACGGGTCGTAAGTCCGTACACTGATTCGCCATTAGTTAGTTGAAGAGAAACCCATCACAGTTAAATATATTTGAGTTATGTAAACTACAGTATAACTTAGATGGAAGCCGACTATTTCTATCTCTTGGTTTGGATAGCAACACAGCTATAAGATCACTATCAACGTTGGTTACATTGTTATCAAGGTATCAAGTATGCAGAAAAATGTACGGTGGTGAGACCGTACAACATAAAAAATGATTATTGACAAAATTGTGAGATTATTTAAAGCAATAAAGAAAATGGCGGGATATCACGCCATTATCTCATACTTGACATATTGAAGACACAGATAGACCCGTTACTATAAAATATTGTGTAATTGATAAGTCGAATTACTTTTTTGTGAAATAAAAGGCAGTAGTACAGGCCGGATATTTTTATTCCTGGATTATTAATTCTTTGTGAAAGATCGACTCCACAAAGCTAACGTAAGTTATTTGATATTATAAACAAAAATTTATTGTTGCTAATGTTTGTGTTGAATCTGTGTCTATAATTATCATATTATGGCCTTTATTCCTAATATGTTAAACTGATTCAAGGTCTAGTCATGTTCTTTGCCTTACCTTTGTTATTTTGAGTATATAATATTGTGAATACTTTATGTGGTTGTAAAAGGTATCGATAAATACTGTGAAAGAACTTCCGTGGAGCTTCTTGCCCTTCTTGTCCACGAGAACTAGTTTAGCTAACGGGTAGTAAACTCTCTGAGCTTTCTATGATTTTATCCATAAAACCCTTTCCTTACACACCACATACATTACCATACACCATATACTTTTATATAGAGTTCCATTCATGATTCTAACGCACTCGTGTTGACAATATTATTGAGAAAAAAACTAGAAATTGTTTAACCTCCTTAACTTTACTTTGTAACATGTTATTCATTGGTAGATATTCAATTATGGGGCCGGCACTGTTTCACCTAAACACAGGTTGCATTGCAACTTACCTAGGAGAACAGAACCACACCCACAGATTTCTTATAACCTACTACATGTTCATATTATAGATTAAGTACCCATTAATAATGTACAAATGCCTGTTCTTTGAAAAAAAAAAAAAAACTTAATAAATATTAACAAATTGTAAGTGCTAATTTATTTATTATGTAGTGTTGTGCTTTGTATTCATATTAGGTGTTGTACTGGTACTTTTCGAACGATCTGGACGATTGGAGGAAGTTAAAAATACGTGAATGGTACGAGTATTTTCTTTTAAAATATTAAAGCAGATCCTTCCCCGATCGTTTCAGGTTGAAGGTAGTTAACCCAGTAAGATGCTGGTAGGGACCTTGACCGTACTTCTCCTGATATTCGTGGCCAACCTCTCCACTCCTCAAGGTCCTCCGTATTTGTTGCCCTCTTGGCGCTACGTCACTAAAGTGCTAGCGACTGTTTATGGGGCGGGGCAATTAATTGAGTGTGCAACTCATCCTCTGCCATTTTATAGCCGTGTAGATCAACAGTGGTTAGGCAGGGACCAATAGAAGGACTATTCGTGTTCGGTTTTAAAACAATATAGAAAATGGCGGGATGATCGGTTAGGTTCTATAGTTTTAGGTAATCGATCCACGAAGCCTCCGAAACCCATAGCCCAATGTGTTTTGTCTCCATATTCTGCAATAGTCCTACACCAGCCGGGGATTCTCCTTGGGTGCTCTTGCGTAGTGACTAGTGAATAGAGGTATAATCGCCGGTTGGTGTCACTTTTTATCCTGTATGTCTAACAAGGCCTCTGCGAGTTGGTTTCAGCCCCTGGTATACTAATGTCCCGAAAATCTCGAAAGATATATAATAATAATAAAACCTTTTTATTTCCGTATCCCTATTTTTACATTTGAAATGTTGTTCGTAGGTATTTGTTAGTATTTTGCTTATTTATTTACTAATCGTTAGTATTTTTAGTCTCCTTATAATTTTTACTTACAGTTATTCATTATATAAATTAAACCGAATGTGTTTCTTTGTAACAGTAATTTTCTTGATAAACCTAATTATTTTCTTGGATAAGAACTCCTCTTTGGGTATAGGCCTCGTCCAGTTTGATCTAGTTTTCTCTGTATTTAGCACGTTTCATCCACTCTATTCCTACTGCAGCTATGATGTCATGCATCCATCGTTTCATAGGTCGGCCTTTTCGTCACTTTCCGCTAGGGCCCTTCCATCTCGTCGCTTCTACTGTCTATCGCTTGTCGCTGTTTCGTGCTACATAGCCAGCTCATCACCAATTACCGTTAGACTGTAGTGAAGCACGTCAAACAGTTTTGTCTTCTTTCTTATTAGTTACTCACAAAGAAGATCCAGAGTTACTTTTGCACGGAATGATTGTTTTTCTCACTGTTTTTATTTAAATTTCGAGAGCGTTTTGACACTGCAGCTGAAGTAAACAACACCGGAAACTTTTTCTTCTAGGCACGCGTGCTTCATCGTCAACCACATCATCGCTTACCATCAGGCGAGATAGTGGTCAAGCGCGAGCCCATCGGTAACGATTAAATTTTTTTTTTTATTTCAGGAATAACCACCAGCAATCATGACTAGAAGAGCTTTCGACGCAGTACACATGTATATGAGTGAGGTAGGAGCCCGCGTAGTGGCAAAGACAGGGATCCCCTCAGACAGACATCACATCGGTAAACTCGTACTACACAGCTTGCAAGAAAACCCCGATTTCGTTATGCAGGTATTTGCTTATAACTTATAAACAGATAATAATTTATTTTAACTAGGACTTCAATACAAGTACCAACGAGAATGTTGCTGTATGTAATAATTAAAGGTCAGATTATTATTTTTGCTAATAACGCCTAAACGTGATGGATCGATCCACAAAGCAAATTATTTCCTACGTCTTTACGCGCGCGCCAATTCGTCAAAATTTCAAAACTCTTCGTTTCGAATGATATCTAATGACGATAAAACAATCTAAACTTTAACACCCTAATTTATAACAGGCTCGACACCTATGTATTTCGACGTGCCTCGTGAATGCCACATTCAGGTAGTTTGCAGACCACAGTCAACAAACACATTGACTATATAAATACCGATCTGGAACGGTCCAAGAAATGCCTGGGCTCTACGTTCAAAGCATGAGAATGCATTTGGAATATGAGCAGGGGGCAAATCCACACCTGCTTGGGACCTTCACTGTCCACTTTGGACATGCTCATGAAGATGGGTCTAACCGCGAAACCCTCGTGCAGGTTGTGTGGGGCACATACGGAACGCATGGAGCACCTTCTGTGCACATGCGATGGACTGGCTAGTAAACGAATGAGACTCCTAGGGGTAGGATATCCAAGACCAGAAGACTATAGACTTATTTATCCTAATCTCGTTTTAAATTCATGAATAAGGTTTTCAACTAGATTGAGGAGGAGTAAGTTATCTAGGGGACCACAAAGGGTCGAAGTGTCCAAGTTTGTTAAGGGTTGTTTTTTATAGGGGTAGGTTCCCCTTTCAAATGACATGGTTATCCCTAGAAAACGTTTTTTTTTTTATAGTTATTAATTGTTTTATTAATAATAATGTATTATTATTTTAGAAAAAAATACACAAAATAAAAACAAAAAAACTTGTACGATCATGAAACGAAACGACTTTAGGGAAACCCGACTCTGACAGCTTATGGTATTTTTTTTTTAACCGCGCAGCGAGCGAAGGGAGTGAACAACTTTAGGGCACCAAGACCCTGATTTTTAGGTTAGGTTTGTTTTTTTTATCATTCAGAACCGATTTGAAGCATTTCGTTATCTTTGTTAAGTTTTGTGACCTCCTGTGACACGTTTTTTTTTTTATTTGATGTTTCATCCAACTTGTTTCTGCCAGCGGGAATGTCGAAAATTATCCCGAGGGAACATATTCCCGTGATGAAGTATCCTGTGTGCTATTCCTCAATAAAATTTATCACTGTTCCAAATTTTATCCAGATCCGTCCAGCCGTTTGAGCGTGAAGAATTAACAAACATACAAACACACACACTCACAAACTTTCGCCATTATAATATTAGTGTGATGTGATGACTTTTCCTGCTCTAGGTGGAGTGGGAGGATGCGACAGACTTTCACTGACTAAAATCCATCCCTGTTTCTTCAGTCGATTGCGCCATGGTAACTATCTTTCAAAATCCGCGTCCACCTGTGTCAGGAGTTGTTTACTATACGGACCTTGTGGAAACCAGAACAAATTTCCGTGCGTTCAAGCGTTTTTGCCATACTTATTATTGGAAACAAATATTACAGCTCACAATGTTAGGACCCATTAATATGTATTTATGCTATTTTTTTATCCGTGGTGCTAGGCAACTGGGCTTATCCCAGTTGTAAACGACCCTTTGTGCCTATTGGCCTTGTTTGTTCTGTCTCCTGCTTGATATGGAGGGAAGTGGAAATTTATATGTTTTCCTACACCTCCGTTATTCTTTTCTGATTAATTTCGTTGCGGGATCCAAGACAGTTCATTTCATCCTCCGGGACTTCGTCGAGCTTCATTGCCTCGGCGCTTTTTTGGTGGTCGCCACTGTTGATTCTGGCTTTCAGGAGTTGCAGTGGTTTGGGAATAGTGCGGTGGGATTGTCCACCTGTGACCACCTAGAACCCTAATGGTGCACTTTAAACACTGTTTATTGGGTTGTTTTGGTGTACGTAACCTCAAATGTTTTTTGGAACTTTGTCTTCCTGTGTTTTGTATAAAATGTCCCTCGAGCTAATAGGAATAGATTGTTCAACGTAATTAATATCTTTCTATATCCTTAGATTTTACGAATTCTATAGTGAAGTCATCGGCTGCTAACTTGGTAACATATCTTTGTAATTTACGAGTACTTGCCGCTATTTGTGGCACACCAAATTTGGACCAACAATAACACCAACGGTTTATGGTCTGTTTTTATGATAAAAGCGTGATCATAAAGATACTGATGTTTTCTGACTCCACTAATGATTGCAAGTGCTTCTTTATCAAATTGACTAAACCCATCCTCCGCCAAATTCAACGTTCGCGATGGAAAACATATAGGTAGGAAGTTCACGTCATTGGGATATCTATGCGAAAACACACTATATACCAATGTCGTAAGAACTACTATCCACTGCTAAAACTATTGGGAATTCCGGGTTGCGTCACATCATTTAACCTTGGTGTATCAACGATTGCTTTAATTTTGTTCTTATCAGGATGCAATCCATCCATGTTTATCTATAACAAACCAAACCATGTAATAGATACTATCCTGCATAACTGTGCACATATTTATATTTATTCTCAAACCAGCTTCACGCAAACGGGTCAATAATGCTTTTAAATTATTAATATGCGCACAAAGGGATACTCCAGTACATGCTATTATCATCAAATGAAAACGGCGATTCCTTTGAGTCCTTTAACTGATTCTTCCATAAACATCTGAAACTTTTCCGGAATACACGTAGGTATGTCAAAATGGTGTACGATTGTACACAAAAGTTCCTATTTGTGTGGATATAGCGGTACAGGCCTGAGATTCCTCATCTAACAATAATTGTTGATAAGCAGGCGTGAGGTAACTTTTTGAAAACTGTTCACCTCTTATTCATTGCTGCAAACAGCTCCTCTATTCGGGGCAGAGGGTAAGGTTCGGGTTAACCGTGACCTTGAAGTCACCTTAAGTTCTAATTTCTTCGTTATTTTTAATGACTGTCACGATCGGTGTGCCATAACCAGGATAATGAACTTGAAGAATGATACCTTCAGCCTCGAGTTGTTCTAACTCCCGCTCAACAGGTTTATGTAACGCCAACGGTAACGACCTAGCTTACATAAATACTGGACCCGCAACTTTAATGACATTTTCATCGTACATGTTCAGATGAAAATACAGTCGGAAATTGTCGTTGTAAAAGTCCCACTAAATCGCTTTTATCCAACTTTAATAGGAATTTATCAAAACGAATTTTATGTATTTTTCGTTTAGTAAGCCACGATCTAGTAGTGGTCCACTATTTTTAACAATGTATCAGTTGATATTTCTGGCTGTACGTTCTCCAAGAATAACATGAACAAACACAAAACCTACTGGTTCATTGAACCGTCATATGAAGACAAAGAAATATCATTGCTAATTTATTGGTAAGTCACAAAAGTTTTTATTCAGCATGATCATCGTCAATCTTTTAACGTTCCCACAGCTGGGTCACGGGCCTTTTCTCTGCGAGAGAGGTTTTTCTTTATTTTATAGATAGTGCCGAAAAATACGTGATCCCATCTCGTACTTGTGCAAAACACTTACAATACCAGAAGCGTGAGAAAACGTAAGTTCGTGCGAGCACCGGTTAAAAATTATTATGGTTAGAGTAATAACAAGTATCTGACCCCTACAATTTTCAATGACCTGGATTGGCTACGAAAAGAAAATGCGAATACGACTAAGAGAACGCTAAAGAATAAGTTGAAAAATTTACTGTTCAACGAAATAGCCGCTAACTGGTGATAAATAACACTTAAAATTGAAATCATATCTATTTATTTTTGTTTAAGAAATGCTGCCCTGCAGATTGTATCTCTCTTTGTCTACAGACCTAGGGATCATTAAAGCGCGCAACCCCCACCACGGCGTCAACGTAGTTTTTAGTTTTTATTTATTTCATCACTAGTCAAATCTGACACAAAGTGATCTCGTAGATTTTTCTCCAGTGTAGTATTGAAAATATTGAAATTACACATACTGGCTAGGTGTTTGAGTGCTTGCAGATATTCACTGAGAGACTCACCCGTGTTCCGACATCTTTGTCTAAAAACATGGCGTTTTGCCATTTCGGAATGTTTTGGCTCAAGATGGTCAAACAAAATGTTAACTAATTCGCGGCAAGTTTTGCTTTCTGGGTCATTTGGTGCACATATATCACATTTTAAGTTGTAGGTTGCTGTCCCCACCAACGCCACCAACGTTGAAACTAATATCTCTGGTATCATTTGGTTCAAGGTTATGAATTGTTCCACGCGTCTAATAAACACCAACCATTTTTTTCTTGTAAGGCCGATTCTTCTATTTTTCCGATAGGCATCTTTTTTCTATTTTTTTATGTTTTATAATCTCCATGCGTATAATAGTCCCATCATAAGCGATAGGCATATTGAAGGCCCACACTTAAACTATGTTAACCACACGAATTTGATTGTTTTCCTCATCGCCAGTTGTATTTTATAGAGCGAACAATGATACTGCGATTCCAAGTGACAACTGGTTTATTTTCAACCCACCTAAGAGTATAGCATACATATTAAATACCACAAGAACCACCATTATATTAGAAAAAGCTCGTTGATTCATCCATTATTTTTTTATTCGACAGATCGATGGAGGGACAGGGCAATCTGAAATCAATGGTTCTGTCTTAGACAGGAGCATCCGATGCGCAGTCTCTCTCACGAACTTGGGACTGAAGAAGGGCGACGTCATGGTACTGATGGCACCCAACCATATAGATTTCTGCATACCTCACTATGCAGCGCTGTATCTTGGTATTATGGTAGCATCTGTCGATGCCACTTTGGGACCAAGTGAGTTAATTTTGAACTGTCTTAGGTTCTCAATTAGCTGGTCATCTGTCCACCAGACCGAATCGGATTAGAACAATGGTAATTTCTATTGTGTCTGGAAATGGACAGTTGAAGGTTTAGTCTGTTTTTTATGTGTGTTACCTCAGAACTTTTTACGAGATAAACCGATTTTGGTTATTCTTTTTATATTTGAATGCTGTCGCTTTTCGTAATTGGTCCCATTTAATCAAGAATTAAAAAAAACAAGATCTGATGAAGAATTTCGGAGATGTACAACGAAAAACTTATCACCCAGGTACACTCTAATTTCACCGGTTGTGTTCAAGTTTCATATTATTCAGTTAATCTATTCTGGCATAACTGTGGGCATATATTATTATGTATAAACTTTAAAACTTTCGCGTTTCATAATTGAAAACAATATAATTATCACGGGAAATTTAACGCGATGATTTCGATTGTTTGTTTACCTATTTCGCCCGACGTTTCGGCCGTGTTGCAACGACCGTGGTCCCGGGTAGACTGGTGTCTCGGTGTACTGGCTCCGTTGGGGCAGAAAATTCTTCCTCTACCCTCACTTTTCTACACACTAAAAAAAATCGCAATAAATAAATAATCGCGTTAAATTTCCCGTGATAATTATATTGTTTTCAATATATTATTATGTACTACAACTAAAAAGTCAAAAAAAAATGTTTACATAGAAATGCAATTAACTTCCAAATAAATACACAAAAAATTTAAATTTTGGCAGTCGCTGTCAAAAAATGAAGAAACAAGAACACCGACTTCCGAAATTGAAGTTATTTTTAACTTTGTAGTGTTTTTATTTGGAAGTCAGTTGTATTTTTTGTAAAAGTTTTTATTATCGTCTCATACCAGTATCTAGCAGAAAACTGGAAGAAAAACTATTTAAAATTCTCTTTAGTGTTTTCTCCTTTTTTTATCGTGTGGGCTTGCAATAGTCCAACGGTACGACAAAGGCTCTTCAAATATTGCTAAGAAAAACCATGGATCGAACTAACCCATAATTCTTCTTTTTTACGTTGCAGATGAACTGAGAGATTTATTCCACACAAACCGCCCAAATATAATATTCTGTCAAAGCGAAAAGACGGCAGACATTGAGAAAGGGTTAGAAATATCGAGAGTAGATGGTAAAATTGTGACCTTTGACAAGAATAGTAATCATACTACACTAGCCAACCTACTAGAAACGGTAGATGAGAAAAATATTCACAATTTTAAGTAAGATTCTACTGAAAATCTGAAGACACAAAAGTCTGATAAACTTCTACGGAATAACTGAATCTTTATTCACTTGCAGACCAACAGACTTGGATCCGGAGGAGGTCGTAGCGTACCTGATTTCTACCAGTGGAACAACAGGAGTACCAAAAACGGCCATGCTTACGCACAGGAACTTGGCTACTGGAACTCCGTATTGGTGGTGAGAATCCCTCCCCTCCTTTTTGCTCGAAGTGGAAATCCTCATAGAATAGAATAGAAATAAATCATTAGCTCATCTTCTCAACTTGTTACTTCGTTCCTTTTTTTACACATGTTTGCTATCGCTAGAAGTAGCTGTCACCTCTGCGGCGTAGGCCTTCCCTAAATCGCTCCACACGCTTCTACCACGCGCCTTTTGCATCTCTAGTCCATTCCGTCCTCATGCCTGCGATAAAACTTCATGCCGTTCCTCAAATGACGTCCCATGGGAGTAAAAAAAAACAAATCATTTTTTTACCACATTCAACATACTTATTCCCCTTCAGGACGAGTTTCAACAACTTCCCGACCCCAACAAGGATGGTGATAGTGGCCTCACCAGCACAGTGGATTTCAGCTGGCTGCCACTACCTGTTCTCCCCGATCCTGAAGTATACGCGGCTGCAGACATCAGCAGCTCTAAATCCGGCACATTTCGCTGAGTTGGTTAATACTTATAAGGTAAGAGAGCCAGAATCCGAAGACATGTGGCATCCAGCAACTTGCAATGATTACGGAAAGAAAGATCGGTTCATTCCATACAAACAAAATCCACATTTTAGACTTAAACCACCAAAAGCCCGTAAAAACATAAAATAATTAAATAAAACAAAGATATTAAAATAAAATTAAAAGTTACAATTATCGTCACAGCTTGATTGGCCTGATGAGGACAGAGGTTCAAGACAAGCGATGTCAGCGATGGTGATGGTCGAAATGCCGACAATCACCATCGCTGAAGGAACTTAACTTTGTGCGTTTGAACGTTTTTCCATTATCTGTTGCCCAGAGGTATCGCAGGTCAATATTTAGCGTCGTCATCGTGATATTGATATGTACAGTAGTATAAATTTATTTTATTTATTTATTTATAACAGCTTAAACTATCATTACAGGTTTTACCCTAATGCGACAGCTAAGAACTTAAAACTAATAACCTTAATTATATATGTACTTACAACTAAATTAGAAAAAATAAAATATAAATAAAAACATTATTAAAATTAAAAAAAAAACATCAAAACACAATTACTAACAAAAACATAGTACAAAAATAAAGTTAAAATTAAGTATTATTTTGCTTGTAGCATAACATAAATAGTAATACCCTTGCGAATTCACTAAAACAACATGTAAACACATCAATCTTAGTTTGAAGTTCGTTGATAGTACGGATAGCTCTGGTAAGGGGTGCCTTGGCAAGCAGGTTAGTTCTGGCTGTAGGTACCAGCAGCAGCGGCGGGCTGCGCCGCCTCCACACGTAGCGGTCCGGCACACACAGACTCAAGCGCTGCAATACTCCCGGGTGACTTTCCACTCCACGAAGCACCCTCACCAAGTAGGCGACCAGCGTAAACTCCCGTCGGACATGCAGTTGATTATAGCCAACCATGCCCGGGACAAAAAGAGTGGGATACATCAGTGGGTAAAACGGATATACCCCATATAATTTCTTGTACAAATGGCGCGTGAACTTGTTCTGAACGCGCTCCAGCATTACAGAGTACTTAGCTTCATGTGGAGCCCATATGACCGCACTATGTTCCAGATGACTCCTGACTAGTGCATCATACAGGACCCTAACTGCCCGGCGAGCATGGCCTACTGTGACATCGCTTAAGTCACACTTTTAATCGCAGTTTGGGCGATAAACTCATTTTGTCTTATATGCTAGCACGGCGGCGTGAGATATTTTCTTGACTTGTGGCTTAACTTCTTGACGTTTATTTTTTTCTTTTTTGGAAATTTTCCAGTTTTATTGTAGTTTCGGTTTAACCTTGGCCATAAAAACCATTTATGTTCTGAGAAGCATAGCCCTACGACGCACTGTTGCCGAATTATGGGCCTCCGTATCTTATTTTAAATCCTTTTTTTATCACATTCAACATACTTATTCCCCTTCAGGACGAGTTTCAACAACTTCCCGACCCCAACAAGGATGGTGATAGTGGCCTCACCAGCACAGTGGATTTCAGCTGGCTGCCACTACCTGTTCTCCCCGATCCTGAAGTATACGCGGCTGCAGACATCAGCAGCTCTAAATCCGGCACATTTCGCTGAGTTGGTTAATACTTATAAGGTAAGAGAGCCAGAATCCGAAGACATGTGGCATCCAGCAACTTGCAATGATTACGGAAAGAAAGATCGGTTCATTCCATACAAACAAAATCCACATTTTAGACTTAAACCACCAAAAGCCCGTAAAAACATAAAATAATTAAATAAAACAAAGATATTAAAATAAAATTAAAAGTTACAATTATCGTCACAGCTTGATTGGCCTGATGAGGACAGAGGTTCAAGACAAGCGATGTCAGCGATGGTGATGGTCGAAATGCCGACAATCACCATCGCTGAAGGAACTTAACTTTGTGCGTTTGAACGTTTTTCCATTATCTGTTGCCCAGAGGTATCGCAGGTCAATATTTAGCGTCGTCATCGTGATATTGATATGTACAGTAGTATAAATTTATTTTATTTATTTATTTATAACAGCTTAAACTATCATTACAGGTTTTACCCTAATGCGACAGCTAAGAACTTAAAACTAATAACCTTAATTATATATGTACTTACAACTAAATTAGAAAAAATAAAATATAAATAAAAACATTATTAAAATTAAAAAAAAAACATCAAAACACAATTACTAACAAAAACATAGTACAAAAATAAAGTTAAAATTAAGTATTATTTTGCTTGTAGCATAACATAAATAGTAATACCCTTGCGAATTCACTAAAACAACATGTAAACACATCAATCTTAGTTTGAAGTTCGTTGATAGTACGGATAGCTCTGGTAAGGGGTGCCTTGGCAAGCAGGTTAGTTCTGGCTGTAGGTACCAGCAGCAGCGGCGGGCTGCGCCGCCTCCACACGTAGCGGTCCGGCACACACAGACTCAAGCGCTGCAATACTCCCGGGTGACTTTCCACTCCACGAAGCACCCTCACCAAGTAGGCGACCAGCGTAAACTCCCGTCGGACATGCAGTTGATTATAGCCAACCATGCCCGGGACAAAAAGAGTGGGATACATCAGTGGGTAAAACGGATATACCCCATATAATTTCTTGTACAAATGGCGCGTGAACTTGTTCTGAACGCGCTCCAGCATTACAGAGTACTTAGCTTCATGTGGAGCCCATATGACCGCACTATGTTCCAGATGACTCCTGACTAGTGCATCATACAGGACCCTAACTGCCCGGCGAGCATGGCCTACTGTGACATCGCTTAAGTCACACTTTTAATCGCAGTTTGGGCGATAAACTCATTTTGTCTTATATGCTAGCACGGCGGCGTGAGATATTTTCTTGACTTGTGGCTTAACTTCTTGACGTTTATTTTTTTCTTTTTTGGAAATTTTCCAGTTTTATTGTAGTTTCGGTTTAACCTTGGCCATAAAAACCATTTATGTTCTGAGAAGCATAGCCCTACGACGCACTGTTGCCGAATTATGGGCCTCCGTATCTTATTTTATTTTGCATATTTCCAAAATGATTTCTCGAAAACGGTATGTCCTAGGCCAAAAATAACCAAAATTTAGCCCCCCCCTTTGCTACCCCCATGTTAGCAGCATCCCAACATGAATTACAAGTTTTTTTTTTTTTTACTTTGCTTGGTTTTCGACTCGGTCATGACAAGTTATGATAAAACATATAAGTGTTATATATTTTTGAAATCACCTCTTAAAACCCTTTATTTTGATACCCCACACGATGGGTTTGGAAGAAAAAAAAAAATTGGGCCCCCACAATATGGCACCCAAAATCCGCCATTTTTCTATTATCCAATTTAAATGTAGCCTATGACACTCGCAGGGTTAAGACGCATCGATTGACGTACGATTCATCAAAATCGGCCAACGCGTTTGGTCTCTGGAACGCCAAATAGGAACAAACATACATACATACATACATACATACATACATACATACATACATACATACATACTTACATACATACATACATACATAGACTGATAAACACATTACCCTCCTTCGGCAGTCGGGTAAAAATATGTCATGTCTTACAATTTGTCTTAAATGCTAGCACGGGACAACCATGTGACAAATTTACAGGCGCGACTTGCTTTTCTTGTTGTTGACTTCATAGTGCGACATAATTTGAATAGACGACCAAATAAAATAATATGTAAAAAAGTATGCCGTTCATACAGCTAAACAACTTTTTAATTTTGTTGGTAATAAATTAATATTTGACCCACGACCATAGACTTATGCACACTTTATTTTTCTTTGTTTGTTTGATAACATATTAAGTGTTTGTTAGAAAGATATATTTATTGTGAAAATTTTAATAATTACTAAAAAATATAATAGCTTGGACCAATACCGGTGGGCCCCTATTTTTTATATTTTAAATGTTTTTTGGGGATTTTATTTAAGAAACATTTAAAAATGTAGAAAGCAAGAAGAATATGGTATAAAAGAAAATAATTATAAATAAAATAATCATAATTAAAATTAGAACAACAATAAAAAAAAATACAAGTATGAAAAAGTAATAATATAAAATTAATTAATAATCCTGTAACATTTCAATTAATTAATAAGCATTGATCACCAATTCACCATACACACAAAATGAATTTATTGCCATTTGGTGCCGTAATTAGAAGACAAATATATTTTTTTCAACTATAAAATTTTATCACCACCTCCGAACGAAAGTGATACATTTTTCTAAATCATCTGTCAAAATGTGACATTTGTGACAAAATGGGTGCGCCCGTATTAGCAAATAAGACCCGATGAGTCCCAAACAAACGTCAGGAAATTTTTTCACGCCGCCGGTGCTATTATTTAGGACAAAATGGCGTTATCGCCCAAACTGCGATGAAATGTGTGACTCAAGCCATGCCACAGTAGGCCGTGCTTGCCGGGCAGCAACAAGAAAGGCATGTTGTGCCTTTAAAATATGTCACATGTTTGACCCGTGCTAGCATTTAAGACAAATTGTAAGGTATGAGATAATTTATCATGTCATGTCAAAAATGTCTTGGGTACGCCCATGCTCGCTAGGCAGATGTGATGTTTGTGAAGCTTTGTGTCTGTCTCAGAACAAATCCTAAGTTTCTGTACGCCTTCTTACAGATCTTTGTTACATGCTCACGGAATGTCAGATCGGGAGTCACGAAAACACCCAAGTCTCGCACCTCCGTGACTCGTTGCAGTGGCGCCGCGTCCACCATGTACTCATAGAGAAGAGGTGCACGAGCACGGGTAAAACTCATCAACGAGCACTTGGATACGTTGAAGTACAGTTTGTTTTCATGGCTCCATTGTACTATCCGATCGATGTCTTCCTGTAGGCGCCGGCAATCAGACTCGGACCCAATCTCAAGCAGCAACTTGAGGTCATCAGCAAATAATAAACAAGCGCCATGTCTTACGACTTCCGGCAAATTGTTTATCATAATAATAAATTCTAGAGGCCCCAAGTTGGTGCCCTGACTTCAGTGAACGTGGCTAAGTTTATTATATATATGAAACAAACAATTGATATAAAGTAGAAGATAATATAAAGTGTATGAAACCGGCATGTGCTAGAACCAAAAATTCGAAGACATGTGACATCCACCAAACCGCACTGGGCCCGCGTGGTGGATTAAAGCCCATTTTTTCTCACACAGAGAGGAGGCCTGTATCCCAGAAGATCCCAGCAATGGGAACATTAAAAGGCTGATGATGATGTACCAAATAACATTTACAAGAAGTAACCCATTCTTCTTTCTTTGTCTAACCCTCTTCCCAGTTCAGCTGGTGTCGGGTTTACTTGTACGTCTGCGCCAGAGATCTCTGTTCGGGGTTGTCTGAGTGCTCAGGTTCTCCTTCAGGAACTCTTTCTGCATGTTTGACCACCAGGTGGCGGGCGGTCTTCCCTCCATAGTCAAATTCCATATTCTCAGTTTAATTTCGATTTATGCTTAGTCCATGTTTTTATAACTGTGTCACCCGGTGACAGTGTTTCCTATAGATCTGGTGCCTTTTTAGATACTAGGCCTATATCGCCGGCTTTTGTATGTCTCGTGTACTTCTGTGTGGTACTGTCCATGCACAAGTTAAATATTAGTGTGTAATCATGCCTCATAAAAAAAACAAAGGATAAAATAATTTTATGCCAGCGGGGTATAGAACGCAGTATGCTGAATATTAGAAAGATGCAAAAAATAAGGCACACCAAAATTAGAAGCTTAACCAAGGCAAGGGATGGATTAGAACACGCTCAGTCACTAAAATGGAGGTGGGCCGGACATGTGGCACGTCTACGTGACAAGAGATGGATGAAAACGTGGACCACATGGCCGGGTCCACAGAGAAAAAGAGGTCGACCTGTAGCTAGTTGGGAAGACGACATCAAAAAAACAGCTGGCCCCAACTGGATTCAAGTAGCCCAATCTAGAGAGGACTGGCTATCTTTGGAGGAGGCCTTCACCTACAGAGGAGTACTTACAGAGTGAAGATACTATTATTTAGTATTAGATTAAAGAAAAACTAACACAAGTAAATATAAGAACCAAACTTAATTACTAATAAAACTAATAATTGTAAGTAAGTAAACTAACTAAGTCTAATCTACTTCTTGTTTTATAAGCTGTAAGAAATAAAGGCATTTTTATTTTTATTTTATTTTATTTATGCAGACATTATATTCAAAGGTAGTTGACCATCCATTGCTAATTTAAGATTCGGTCACTCTTCCTGTCCATGTTAATTAATTTTTCTCGCTTTCATGTGTTCATCCAGCACGATACCCACTCCGATTCTTTTGGCACACTATAAATATGAACAAACAGTATGGAAAATACCTACAAACGCTCGAAACAGCACACTCACACAAACATGCGCATCGACGAGACTCCTAAGCGGCTCGCACTACTATCAGCACCGCGAGAACCACTGAGGTGTCTCATCAATGCGCATGTTTGTGTATCTACATTTGTGACAATGACTTATTATTAATTATATCTGCAATATATGCCAGCTGCTCTATTCGCGTCCCTGTCAACAACATTAGTGAGAGTTACAGGCGTGATGATGTATATGTCACCGGCTTATTGCAAACTCAGTAAGTTTGTTTCTTCCGAGATTGTAAATTAAGTTTGTTTCTGCCGAGATTGTAAATTCTTGATATATTGCGAACAGATCATTTCAAACACAATAAATCCATTCCAAATTCAGTAGAAAATACACACGGGTCTTATTGTTTTTTTTTTTTTTTTTTTTAACTTAAGTAAATAAATACAAATCTCATTTTTGATTAACAGAGCGCTATGTTATGCCAGGAGGCATACTAATATGGTGTGCAAATCTAACTAAGGATTAAAATTTACTAAAAAATAATTGAAAACCCTGCATAGTTATGGTATTAAATTACAAAATAAATTTAACAATTACATATTATTTAATACTCCGATTATGCCAGACCTAAATGAGGAATTATTAAAATTTCAAAAAAAAGACTGTGCCAAAATAATGTAATGTCTATATTTTATACAATAATTGTAATTCTAAATTAATTCGTCATTGAAGTATTCGTCAATATTATAATAACATTTATCAATTCAGAACATTTTCAGTTTTTTAATAAATTGTGTAAAATTTAAATCTTTTATGGCGTCTGGAATTTTATTATAAATGCATGGAGCCATACCCAGAACACTTCGTTTACTAATGCAGTTTTACACTTATAAATATAAAAAAAATAAGGTACTGACGACGAATTGGAACATTTCGTACCAGTGTATTTTTTTTTAAAGGTTAGGATTTGTTTTGACGAAGATACTGGTTCCTAATATGTTTATCGCCGGTAGTAGTTTTTAATAATTTAAAGTACGGATTGAGAAGAAAGTGTTTACAATCTCACGCGATGTATTATAATGATTCGGTGTTCGCAATAACCCGGTGACGTATATTTACAACAATTTCGTACCGCCTCACAATCAATAAATGTAAACGAAAATTACTTTTCTTCATACATGTTTTTTTCGTGAATTTTATCAAATCGTTATTCAAATACTTAGTTATTCGGGGGGAGACAAATAAACGGTAATGAAATCACTCCAGACGTTCTTGAATTGTTTATTAGGGGTGAAAATAACCCGACATTGTTTTTATATCAATGTTAAGCTCAAAGATCAAAAACGCTCATTGAGCTAAAAAGTAGCCTAAAGAATTTTTTTTCGGAGCCATATTGGATTTTGGTTTTGACCCCAGTACTTAGTGAACCCGAAAACCATCAAAACGAAAACGTGCGAAAATTTTGAAAATTTTCGTCGGCGTCCTCTTTGATTTTGGTTTTGACCCCGAAAACCATGAAAATGTCACCCATGACGAAAGGTTGGCAAAATTTCGTAAGCGCCATCTTGAATTTTGTTTTGATCCACTAATCCGAAGGGTCGCTAATGCAAACAATACGGATGGGTATTACAACCGACCTTAGTAAGTGTTGCTTAACCTGACACCTTCACAATCCTGGCTGGTTAAGGGCAAACACTAACCCATCCTAAAACCGACCATGACAAATGTTGCTTCACAACAATACCACCTTTCCGTCGCGAATTCGGGTTTTGGTCCCATCTGTTGGCGCTCAGAACACGTTCTGGCTTTTCTGCTCTGCCAGAACGCGTTGTGGACCAACATTGTAAAAGCCACAATACGAATTCGCGTTGTGGCCTGTTTCAATTTACCCGAACGCGCCGTGGCCTGTTTTCAAAGTGTCACAACGCGAATTTCGTGTTTGTAAGAAGCCACAACGCTCCCTGAGCAATTTTTAACTCAAAGAGCGTTCTTGATCTTTGAGCCTAGCATCAATATAGATACTACACTTTATAATAACTTTGCACCTCAGTGGATTACGACCCCACTCCCGCCTAAAAACGCGGTGCCGCGCGTTCGGCTCGTGCTCCAATAGTGAGAGTCGAACGTCAGAGTGACGAGTGACGTGAGACCTTCAGGTGCACATTTATTTTGACGGATCAATATTGATTGTTTTTCTTTTACAGCCTACCTTCATTATTACTAGCCCTACAATGATGACCACTATGATGACCAGTGCTAAATGTGAATTCACCTGCTTTGAATTTGTCTTGTTAGGTGGCAGCGCGGTCACGCAGGAGGTCATCAATGAAGTGAAGGTAATCTTCTGAATTCTATTATAAAATACTCAATTATAGACTTTAAATTTAAGCATACTTTAGTTGTTAGAAAATAAACTGTAATAAAATGATACAAAACTAATAGCAAAATATTTTTTTCTTGTTTCTTACTTTTAATAGCGTGTTTTTCCAGTAGTCGAGTTTTTTACAAATATTTTGATTTTGAAAAAAATACTTACTGATTCGTGTTTCTTGTACGTCATCAGCGTTTTTGGCGTTTGATTTCATCTATGGTACTATTTTCATTTACCAGCGGCGCTATCATAAATAATCTTGAAAGCCGCTGAGCATTTCAAACGAACTAGTGATTGATTATGTATTAGGAAAGATGTTCATTTCACTGAAACGATGATGATTGTCATAGTAATGCCCCCGGAAGTTGACACTTAAGTTGAAAGAAAAGAAAGTAAAAGAAAAGGTATTTATTGTCACAGAAACTGAAATGCTTATAAATTATGAGCTTAAAGTAAAATCCTTTACGATAATAATAGTATTTAATCTATGTTAGTAAAGTATTAAGTAAGATAGAGATACAAAATTATGACACCTACATTTAATGCAGAACAAAAGAAAGAAAACAAGGACGGAACATAAACTCTCTCTCTCTCTTCCTGAAAGCTAGGTTAGGTTACTTCCAAGTGCGCTTCATCTTCGACCACATTTGCGTATTTTTTTCTATCATCCAATGACTTCTCCCACCCGTGTTCCTGTAGTTGTTTTTGCCAGGGCCGCGGTAACTCTCTTTTAAATTTATCCGCGACCCATCGCTTACCATCAGGTGAGATAGTAGGCAAACGCGAGCCAACCATCGATAAAAAAACTAAGTAATACTATCATTCTTGTCACAATTACGACATGTACAATGAGTAGTAGCTACAGCAGCATGAAGACCCACACCACGGCGCTGATTTTCAGTGGTCGCCTAATTTCATAAATTTCGTGTTGCAGCAAATAGCGAAAATAGATGCCGTGTACAACTTGTATGGCATGAGTGAATTGAGCGGTCTGGCTGTCCAACACGACTACCCACCACCGCCGGGGTCCTGTGGGAGACCAGTTGGTTCTATAGAAACAAAAGTAAGTAATCAATTATAAAAACCAACTAGCTGTGCCTGCACTTCGCTCCTGTCAACTGCCCATCTACCTACCCAGTCTTTCTAACAGCATAAACGGCTGAGCTTAGCCGACCGTGGCATGACACGTGAGGTCCTCATTGTAATTTCTCGTCAAAAAATATTTTTAGAAAAACTGTTTGATTTATAAAATCTGGTTTTTATCCATTCAAAATGATGCCGCATTGACTACTTCGGTCATTTTAATCTAATACATTTGGTTTTTGTCTCATGTAGTACCAAATTGTTTGCCGTGAACCAATTTTAAATCTAATGCATAGACTTCATCACATCATCAATATTTTGTGACCGCAGATCTATTTTGAATATCAAATATCAAAAGAAGAGCAAATAACACTATCATCGATTGATTTTGTAGTAATTGTGACAAATTATTTATGTAAACTAAAAAGAGGAATGAACCCAAATATCGAGCCTTGAGAAACGCCCATTGTCATTCCAGACCCTGGTGAGTTTACGCCGTTTATCTGAACTTTAACTTGTCTGGCTTTTATCTTCTAAGCAACTCTAGGGCCGTATTTCTAATCCCATAGTGCTCGAACTTTAACAATAGTGTCTCATGATTAACGCAATCGAACGCCTTCCAGAGGTCGCAAAAGATTCCAATGACGTCTTGTGCTTCTTCCCAGGCGTTAGTCATGTTGTTGTCGATGTTCTGTACTAAGGTGACAAGTTGCAACGCTCTTTGGCGAAACCGTAGTGTTGATCATGATAGATGGAATATTTCTTAAAATAACGCACCATTGGTTGAGCATTAAGTTTTCGAATTCGACATATCTATGATTATTGGCTTCTTTGCTTTCCCCAGATTTTAAAAACGGAACCACTTTACTGTGTTTCATGGGAACCGGAAAAACTCATTGATCGACACTAGTGTTACATATGAAAGCTAAATAGGGCGCAACAGTTTCATTGATTGATTTACAGACGTCGCTTAAAATCTTCCGTTGATTTAATTTAGGATCTTTAAAAAAAAATACAATAGCCTCGGGGTATGCATGTTGAAACTTAAACTCCGAAGGGCATCCACTTGCATTATTTCCAAGTAACGCAGCACAGCACGTGGGTGAGGAGTTTAAAGATGCTGTAGTTATAAGACGAATATTAAAAAAAAAGTTTACAAATTCGCAACAAATTGGTAAAGGAACGGAAGGGTTTCAGAAAAAAACAAATTCATAAATATGGCTATCTATGATTTTCTTAATATTATAATGACAGATATTAATTAAATAATTCCTATTACCGCTATATTTATGGACATGACGAAAACATTCGATCAACTAGATCGATCATAATATACTATTACAGAAACTTAATACATAAGGAATAAGCGGCAATGCACTTTCTCTTACATAGTCTTATTCAGACAATATAACGCAATGTACGTACATTGCGTTTAATAAATTAGACGGATATTTCAGGAAAACGTATAATCACTTTTGGGGTACCACAGGGCCGCGTATTCTGTCCGCCGTTGTTTTTAGCTTACGTAACTGACTTTCCAAAACACATCGCTTTGCCTATGATTCTTTTTGCTGATATCACGATAATTCTAAGAAATTATAAAAATAAAAACTATAAATGTGACATCAAAGATGCGTTGCAACAATCTATTGGCTGGCTTGAAAATAATAATTACATTTTTTTTAATAAAACTAAAATTATGCAGTTTCGACAAAGTATGACCACTCCTGTCATAAATATAACTTTTGGCGATAACAGAATTGAAGAATTAGAGCATATAAAATGTCTAGGCTTGACAATTGACTCTATACTGACTTAGAAACAACATGCATCAAGTCTTATAACAAGATTAAATAGGTTCGCCTTTGCTCTATAAAAACTTATAAAAATAATTAATCAGGCAGCTGTTGTAGCTGCGTATTATGGCCATGTATATTCCATATTACGTTATGGAGTACTTTTTTAGGCAAATTCCTGCGAGAAAAATAACATTTTTGAAGCACAGAAGAGGTACATTAGATCGATAATATGTAGTCTTATATCAAAGGAAAGTTGGCAACCGCATTTTAAAAGTCTTAAAATACTCACAATACCTTGTCTTTACGTAAACGATGACCGCATTGTTCGTCAAGAAAAATAGTGAACTGTTTAAAAAAGCTTCAAATTACGCTATAGATCGACAAGACAAGAATATCGTCTCGAATTATGTCTAAGAGCCTCAAAGACGCCCTTATGCACAAAAACATCCTCTACATAGCTCCAAAAATATTCATTTAAATACCAAATGACATTCAAAATTTAAACTTGACACAATTCAAACGGAGAAAATCTTGACTTATTAATTATATATATCTAATCTATCTATCTAATCTAAAATCTTAAATTCTTGTACACACATATTTATATATAATCTGAATCTCAGAAACGTCGCCAACGATTTTCATGAAGTTTAGTATGCCGGGGGTTTCGGGGGCGAACGAATCGATTTGGCTAGGTTTAATTTTTAGAAAATGTCGTTACCTCTATTCTCAACCGAGTGGAGCTCAGTCACCCAGGTACTATTTATTATAATAATTCATTGAATTCTAAATGTTTATTATAAAAAATCATAGTATTGTAAATATTGAAATTTTCTTCATTTGTATAAAATATCGATTTTATATTCTTTTATAGTGTAATGGGTAGTTTTTAACACATTAATATATACTTTGACTTTTAAGGACGTCCCATAACCTGCCACTTGTCTCAGTGTGCGTTCTCTGGTCAATCTACTGCAAACACTTCTAGGTCGTCTAGGCATCCCCCATCCTCTGGCTTCTACTACGTGAAGACACTGGCCCATCTGTCTGGCCCAATCCCACTGGAGCCTAGAAAACTAGTTGTGAGTCAGTATAGCTTAAAAACAAAATCATTATATTTTGCTACAATTCCTCGGGACAACAATAATGTTTTGTCAAATAGGATGATGATACATTTATTGTTTTGTTTTTGTTTTAGTTGGTGGATCCTGAAACTAATATGGACATTACTGAACCTAACATCCCAGGAGAATTATGGTTTAGAGGCCCAAGTGTGTTCAAAGTAGGATTTGTTTTTTACAAAGCCTTATAGTCCAAGATCGCAGAGCTACCAGACGTTTCTTAACAAAATTTGCGGGATTAGTGTAACATACAACATTTGTATTTGTGTATATATACTTCGAACTAACGCATACTTGTACTTGTCACAGTTAGCAAGGAAGAAGTTAGAAACATCTGGGGGACCTGGGATCCTGCTCTATTACTATTATTTGAGCGGCCTGAACTACACTACATTCCTATGTTTAGGGATACCACAACAACCCCGAGGTGACTAAGGAGACGTTGACAGAAGACGGCTGGCTCAAATCTGGTGACTTTTTCTACAGAGACGATTCCTGGAATATGTTCTTTGTTGAACGCTACAAGTTATTGCTGAAGTACAGAAGTCACCAGGTAAGGCACTTTTACAGTAACCAAAATGAAAAGGTGTTTTTCATTTTGGTTACTGTAATTGGTTAACAACCGTTGGAATTAAATAAATAAATAGACTAACTGTTTGTCTGATCTCCATAGTCTAGTAACTGGTCTACTCATTAACCAACTTTTCGACGCACGAAGGAGTCTATAAATGTTAGGTTGGTCACGGAACGACCCCGGCAAGCGTCGTTTAACTTTAAAGATGTAGTGGTTAGTTATACCACGGGCACCGACAAACTAGATAGTGTGGTATGCTTCGATTTGGTGTTGACTTATGGCATGCTCCGCAGCAGAACCACTTTGTCTATATTATGTAAAAAATACAGGATAAAATGTAGATAGTGTCTATATTTTTGTAGCTTAATATCAAAAATTGTATAATGTTAGTTTCTTGGAAAATATCAATTCAAAGTGGTCATGCTACAGAGCATACTCTCCAGCAGAACAACTTTAAAATAACGGTTATTTCACGCTGATTATGCACATTTGAATTGATATTTTCCAAGAAACTAACATTATACAATTTTTGATATTAAGCTACAAAAATATAGACATTATTTACATTTTATCCTGTAACTTTTACATTACATAATATAGACAAAGTGGTTCTGCTGCGGAGCATGACATGTTGAGTTTTGTGAAATATTAAGATTTTCTAGAGACGATCATAAAAAAAAATGTTCTTGTTTAATTAACTCTCATTCTTTTTTAATTTTTTTTTTGTTTGGGATTCATCCAATGACTCTGCTGCTCCCACTCTGGGTGAAGCAGCAAGGCGTGTCAGACTCTTACTGATTGAAACCCACCCGTGTTCCTTCAGTTGCTTGTGCCAGGACCGCAGTAACTCTTTCTCAAATTTATCCGCGACCCAGACAGCCATCGGCCCTAGCGGACCCCGTCAGTTTTTACTGATATCTCTTTCATCAGTTTAATTGGACCAAAAACGCTAGTTACGTCGGCACGGTTTCTTTGTATGGGATGAAGCATATGTAAATTAGTATTATATTATCTGTGGATATACTTAGCCACGAGGCTTCAAATACTCAAAAGCCACTTATCTTCAAGGCGTTGTCCCCTATGGACCGACGTCCAACCAAGGTCGTACGGGTAGTAACTTCTGCTGGAGGTTATGATAGACAGCATGAGCAGGACGTAACGATTACGTTTTAAGTTGTGTTTGATTTTAATTCGGATGTTTGTTTTTATGGCCAGTCAACTGTTGATCTTTGACAGTCGTTACTGGTAGTCAAAAGCCAGAAAATGTTACACGTCTTGCCAAGGAATACCGTTTTACCCAGTTACTGGGTTGTGGATGTCAGATAGGCAATCGCTCCATATAAAATACTGGTACTCAGCTTTATACTGGAAGCAGACACTAAAGTTAGTCAGAAAAAAATACAGTTTGATTGAGGTTTTACTGTCAGTTTTTCGTTCTTCAAGCTTTTGGATGTATTTCCTTTGGCCGGTTTCAAATTCTAAGCCACTATTGTGATTGCAGGTGTCTCCATTAGAAATCGAGACGGTGATAATGCAGCACCCTGGAGTATTCCACGCAGCTGTGACAGGTATACCTGACAAGGAGCACGGGGACCTGGTGGTGGCGTGCGTTGTTCCCAAGCCTGGCTGCAACCCCACAGCACAGGAGATCAAGGACTTGGTTAAAGGTAATGGCTGACTCCTAACTGCTATTTAGTAGGGCTCAAAAGAGAAGGAGCTATTCTGGAAAGAACTTTTACTTTACCTAGGTACTGCAGCGTGCTTGTGTCCCAGTTTATATTAAATAGAAAAAAAAGTAAAAAAGTACATTAAAAATCGTGCCGCTGAGCATGCGCATACCATCATGATCATTTGTCTGTGCACATGGCACAATCCTATACATTCCTTCCAGGATGCATAAGCAATTGCAATACCTGTGATATTGCAGATATAATAAGTATATACACATAATAGGCGGCAGTGATCAATTCTCGGCCGCCTGCATATATTCCAACCAATAACAAAAAAAAAACACAAAAAAAACAGGAGTGTAAAAATTTAACTCTTAACAAAAAGACTTGCAGAAGCAAACAGGGTTGTGGAGCTAGGGACGAAATTCGTAATCAAACTCAAATTATAAACCTTGTTCGGGGTTGGATTGAGATAGAGATAAAGGATGAGATAAGAGATGAAAGTCAGTTTAAGGTTAATAAATTCACTGTATTGTCTGTTTCCACAAATATGAGATTAAGATTAATTTATACTAGGATGAATGGTGAACGATAGGGGATTATGAGTCACGCGCACGGTATGTTGCCGAATTACGTACTGAACTATTGCGGTGTAAGTGCAATAATATAAATGATGGAAACATACTGCACGGGTGGCGCAATAATGATGACCCAGGTAAACGTGCTGTACGGTGGTTGACCCGTACATGCTCCCGGGGGCAAAGATAGAGGTTAGTAGGATAAAGATGGAGATGAGATTTACAAGATGATAAACAATATTCAACTTATCAACTACATGACAGGGATAAGGATTAGTAGTGAGTGATTAACAATATTTCTATCAATTACAAGTAGTCTAGCAACTTCTTAGATCGGGAAGGGAAAATACGCGAAAAACAGGGGACGAGGCCCTATCTTCTGTTTGCAAACACTCGCTAGATTTGATAAGATTTTTGGGATCACTTTTCTCAGATTGACTAAATTGACCTTGTTCCCTAAGATCACAACACTCACTCACTGCATTTTTCACTTTGACTAAAGATTGCCCTTTTTCCCTAACCGCACTACACTCACTTAAAACACTCTCATTTCCGGGTTGCGAAGAGATCGCAGAAGGTACCTCTCCAGCAGGCTCCGAGGGTTCTCGACGTGTTGACCGCCTGTGACGCCGCCAGCAGTATACCGCCGCAGTTACCAGGATTCCAAAGATTAGAGCATACAAGACGCTATAAAGATGTATATCGTGATAGGATATTCTATCGCTCAATGGTTCAGTTTGTTTCATGATCTCGATCTTTTTCTGTATGTCTTCAAATTGTTGCAATATTGCAGAGTTGTTAGGATTAATTTCAGGAGATTCAGGGATAGATATGTTGAATATATGATTTATAGGTGATATTTGTGGCGCAATAATTCTTGCACCAATATTCATTTTGCTAGATAGCCTATTATTAGAATGGACAACGAAATTGTCCGTCTTTATCAGACAGCCTTCCTCCACATTTAACAGACCTGCATTCATCAATTTAATGGCTGTAATTTCACTGTCACAGAGAAGTTTAAAGTTGCATTCATTGCAACAAAAATAATAATATTTATTATCCGCTGTTAATTCCTTCCAACTGTTTTTACAAGGGGTTCTAATAGTTTCACAGGTTCTTGTGTGTGGGATCGTTTCACACAAGCTGTGATCATCTTTTAAGGTATTTATAGGGTTTTTTGTGTGACATAAAATCATCTCAGGATTTTGTCTTATACAAGACTGGAGATCAGCATCAGTAAGGATTAAGTACGAGTCTTTTCTAAGGTTAATGGCAGCAAAACTTGAGATAACCTTCACGTGTATCATGTCGTGGTTCAATAATCGTGGGACTGGAATGAGGTTAAAGATTTCGTAAAGGTCTCTTTCGATGAGGGGTATTCTTATTTCCATGATTAAGTACTTCCTATAGTACTTAGTCCGCACCTTTATCAAGTTGTAGAGATCCTTGAGATTTAAATGGTTGACAGGAAGTGCCATGTCTTTAGAGAGATGTGCTGAAATAGAGCTTAATTCCATTCTTAGCTGTTTAGGAGATATCAGATGGAAGTCCAATTTTCCATTGTAAATATTAGTTACCGTATCAAGAATGGAGTCTTGTGTTTTCCTTAGGCTATACAGTAAGTTATTCGTCGTCATAGCAGATGCTAAGAAATCGGTAACTAAAGTCATGTTCTGTACATGGCGTTGAAGATCTTGATAGGATTCTTTAAGGTACATAAGCCTTTGATTTATCGATTTATGATGTTTGTTCGCAGCTTTCTCCATTCTTTTCATGACGTTAAGTTCGGCTTCTACTATTGAGGTTTGGTTTTTCCAGAGGTTGTACAAATGTTTATCATTTTCTCTCAAAAGGTCGATGTCTTGTGCGTATTTCTCCGCAAAACGCTGATCTAGCACACCAAACAAGCTGTTTGCGACGTAGCCTACTCCGTCTATTAGACCCCGACGCCGGCGCCGCCGCTCGTCTCCAGTTACAAATGATTCATTCATTGTCAACATGCTATCATAATGTTTTATTTCATCGAACTCGTGCCCGAGTTGTAAGATGATACCGTCGCAAGGTGTGTGATCTTTAATAGCGGGGCATAATGTTTCAAGATAATTGATGTACTTCTCGAGTGCCGACTTGCCTTCTTTGTAGGGATACGTATCATAATAAACAATTAAACGCCAATTGTCTCTAATAAGATGCATGTTGGAGATTTTGTCGAAATAAACGCTGTTGTTGCTCAAAGGGGTAAAACGATAAGATGCTTGAGATAAGTTTATTAGTGACAGTAAGAATAGCGTTACTGACAGAGCTATAGTCGAAAAGGAGATACGCTTGGGGTTTTTCTTCCTTGGTGCTTCATCCTTAACCTTCGTGTCACTAGGAGGATTATTGTCTCTGTCCGTTGGTAATAGAGATAGCTTAACAACAGGCCGTTTCAGTAAATCATTTTTGGTTTTAAGGGTAACGACTCTGACGTGCCCGTCAGAACCAGGATGCAGTTCTACTACACGCCCTAGAGCCCACTTCCCAGGCGGGAGGTTTTCATCTTTGATGATAACAATATCGTTGCGACTGAGATTCTTCTGTGATTGTCTCCATTTAGCTCTGCTGGATAGCTGTGAGAGATATTCATTTTTCCACTGGGTCCAAATATCTTTATAGATTTTTTGTACCATGTGCCACCGAGTCCTAAGATCATTTTCAGTTTCAAAGATCGTTAAGGTAGGCCCACTTGCAAGAAAGTGTGCCGGGGTTAAAAAGTCTATGTCCTCGGGATCTTCCTTCAGAGGACAAAGTGGTCGAGAGTTTAAACAAGCCTCGAGTTGAGACAGCAGGGTGCTATATTCTTCGTAGGTGAGTTTTTGCTCACCAACAACACGCTTAAGATGATGTTTTAAACTTTTCACCGCAGCTTCCCAAAGTCCGCCAGCAGAAGGCCATGACGGAGCATTAAAATGCCACTCGATGTTCATCTCTGCGATGTTAGATAATGTTTCTTGACTTGATATGATTTCTGAGATTTGTAAGATTTCTTGTTTTAGGATCTTGTTGGCTCCAATGAAGTTCGTGCCTTGGTCACTGTAGATGTGCCCGGGAACTCCTCTTCTGGCTGACATACGTCTGAGCGCAGCAATAAAAGCCGACGATGTGAGATCAGATACGAGCTCTAGATGTATGGCTTTTGTAACCATACATATGAAGACTGCTACGTATCCTTTATCTGTTTTGATGCCGCGACCTTTGTTCGCTTTCACCAAAATGTGTCCAGTGTAGTCAATACCGGTATGATAAAAGGGTCGACTAGGATTTAATCTAGATGGAGGCAAGTCACCCATGAGTTGATGTTTTAGAATGGGATCGTGTCTCCTACACTTTACGCACATTCTTAATCGTTTTTTTGTAGCGCGGTTTCCTCCAATTATCCAATATTTTTGACGTATGAATCCACTCGTCATTTTCACTCCACCATGGAAAACTAATTTATGGGATTCGTCTATTATAAGATCAGCCAATTTCGTTTGATTTGGGATGATAATAGGATGCTTCATTTCAGGGTCTAAACTTGAATGTTTTAGCCGTCCACCGACACGGAGTACTCCGTGGCTGTCTAAGATAGGATTGAGATTCAAGATCTGGCTTTTTTTGCTTACAGATTCACCTTTTTCAAGTTGAAGTATTTCCTTGAAAAAGTATTCCTGTTGCACATGTTTTATTAACATTTCCGTTGCTCGTTTGAGGTCATGCAGAGTAAGATAGTTTTCACGCTTCTTTTTGTGAATCAAGATGTCTTTGAATTTGTTTACATAGGCTAAAACTCGAATGATTTTCTTGTGACTGCTGTATTTCTCTAATAATTGTTTTATAACGGAATTGCTAGAGTCAGCAGTAATAGTGTTTACTAGGTTTTTCTTTCTGAGATCTTCAGTTGTTTTATATAAGATGGATTCAAGATTCTTTTCAGGATTGTAATGAGGTAACCAATCGGGTCCGTGCCACCAAAGTGAATGATTTGCTAATTGGGATGCAGACAGACTACGGCTAGCGCAATCTGCGGGATTTTCTTGGGATTTCACGTACCGCCATCTATCTTTTGAGATAATTTCGCAAATCATTTTAACTCGGTTGGCAACAAAAGGCTTCCATTTTTCTGGTTCACCATTTATCCATCCTAGTACTGCCATGGAATCTACCCAGCCATAGGCTTGGATTTTGAGATCAGATAGGGATGAGATTATTTTGGCCATAAGTTTTGATAATAAAAGAGCCCCACTGAGTTCCAAACGAGGTATAGATTGAGATTTTTTCAAGGGTATCACTTTAGATTTTCCAGCAACAAGGGTTTCGTATGTCTTGTGGTTTCTTGTAATTTTACAATAAACAACACAAGCGTACGCCTTGGTGCTGGCATCACAAAATCCATGAAGCTCAATTATATCATTCTCCATGGTTTGTATCCATCGAGGTATTTTAAATTGGGATATATAAGGTAAGTCGGCCTTTATTTTATTCCATTCCAGGGCAATATTAGTGGGTATCGGTTGATCCCAACCTAGTTGCGTTTTCCATGTCTCTTGAAACAATATTTTGAGTTTTATTGTGACTGGCGACACCCAGCCCAAAGGATCGAAGATTTTTGAGATTTCAGACAAGAATTGTCGTTTTGTTGGGATGCCTTCTGTGGTCATTTCTATTGGATGAAAGATAAAGTAGTCTTCTTTCGGATTCCAGCGAAGACCTAAAGCTTTAGTTGATTCTGGCTGTTTAAAATGAAATTCTTCATCTTGAGGGTTAATGTGATCGTCTATAAGTTCCGGCAAGTTCGAGCGCCATTTTCTAAGATTGAGGCCGCCTGCCTTAAGAAGATTTGTCATCTCTGCCTTGAGATGTTTGGCAGCTGTCGCGGTATGAGCTCCATGCATGAGATCGTCCATGTAAAAAGAGGTTTCTAAGATATCAGGAGCGCTGCTATTGGGATAATTAGGCCTTTCATCGATGGCAAGTTGTTTCAGGGTCATCATGGCCAGGAAAGGTGCGGCCTTTGTACCGTAGGTGACAGTCGCTAGCTGATATTCTTGCAAAGGTTGGGATTGACGATTTCTCCAAATAATTTTCTGGAATTTTTGATGATCAGGATGTAGCCAAATGTTACGGAACATCTTCTCAATATCAGCTGTAAATGCGTACTTAAACTGTCTCCATTTTAGGATAAGACTTAAGAGATCCTGCTGCAGGTTCGGCCCCCTGCACATAAGATCATTAAGGCTGTATCCCGTTGAAGTTTTTGCAGAGGCATTAAAGACAACGCGTAATTTTGTAGTTAATGACTCAGCTCGAAGTACGCCATGGTGCGAAAGGTAACAATCCGGGGTTACGTTGACATGTGACGCGACGGGGATCATATGTCCGAGCTCTAAATACTCGAACATAAACAATTTATAGTCACGTGCCAAGTCTGGTTGCTTAATTAATTTCCTTTCTATTTGAAAGAATTGCGCAATGGATTTATTTTTAGATTGACCCAATTTTTCTTCAAAATTTTCTTTAAAGGGTATTTTCACGACATAGCTGCCGTCTTCGCGTCTTGAGGTTGAGGATTGAAAAAAGTCAATGCAAGCTTGATCTTCTTGAGATATTGATAAGGGTTCGCGAATATCCTCCATTTCCCAGAACTGTTGGATATCGGTGAGATTGTTTAGGATTACATTGCACTGAAATGTTTTGCAGTTACCGCTTAAGATCCATCCCAGCTGTGTCTGCTGGGCAATGGGTAACATTCCCTCGGAACGGCAGATACCATCCAATAAGATTTGGGAATAAACATCAGCGCCGAATAAGATATCAACTGGCCTACTTTTGTAAAATTCAGGGTCAGCTAGGGTTATTTGGTTAAGAGTTGGCCAGTTGGGTTTAGTGAAGGTATGACTAGGCAAATTCTTGACTAGTCTCTTCATTATAAATACGTCGGATTCGAAAGTAAAGTCATTAATTAATGACTTACACTTAATAGAGACCATGCCCTTACAGCTGTTTTCATTGTTTCCGATTCCCGAGATAAGTCCAGTACATTTTTGGCGACGCAGGTTTAGGAGCTGTGCAGCTCGTTCTGTAATGATTGAGGTCTGAGATCCCTGATCTAGAAGAGCTCGCATTCTTTCGTAAGATCCGTCAGCTGCTTGAACCTTGATAATTGCTGTCGCGAGGAGTATTTCTGTAGGATCATTTTGCATAGATACTAAGGTGTTCATATCTTGCTGAGGTGGGGATTTCGTAATAGTGGCCGCGTGCGGCCCCGATCGCGACGCATCCGTTTTAGCGTTTCTTGACGTAAAACATTCATGTAGAGTCGTATTATGATCTTTATTGCACTCTTTGCACTTTACTTCCGAAAGGCATTTTCTACCTTCGTGGTAGTGCAGACAGTTGACACAAAGGTTCAAATTTGCGATTGCGTCTCTGCGAGCCGATGGGTGCATTTTTGCCAGCTTTTGGCAATTTTGTATGCGGTGATCGCTTGCATTGCAAATACCACATTGTTTACGTCTTTCGTTATTTTTCGAGGTGGACTTTGACGATTGCGAAATGACCTGGTTTGTCGAATAGGAATGATTTGAGTTGTTGTTATTTTGTTTAAAACGAGAGTTAAATCCTTTTGAATGAGATTGTTGGTTATTAAGATAACCTTTAGATGATGAAGATGCGTGTTGGGATTGAGATGACTTTTGAATGAAGGGTTCTTGTTTCTTCCGTGACGTTTCCAGCGATGTAAACTTATTCTCCAGAAACCGAAGAAATTCTTCCAATACTGGCAACTCTTTTGGCGACTTCAACGAATCTATATAGTCGTCGTTGGTTTCGGAGTCTAATTTCTCCGCTAGGATACATACGAGGAAGGGATCCCAAGTAGATACATCGATTCCGAGATTTTTTATAGCGTTTACGCTTTCGTACGTTGTATCGTGGATTCGTTTGAGGTGGCTCGCTGATTTTTGCTGAGATGTCGGGATATTTAGGAGGTTTCTGAGATGAGATATAAAGATACGACGCTTATTGTCATAGCGATGCGTAAGGATATTCCAACAAACGGGGTAGTTGTCTGAACTTATTTGAAGATGTTGGATTAGTTTTTCCGGTTCGCCCTTGATCTTACTTTTCAGGAACTGCATTTTCTGGGCGTTCGATAAGGTTGGATTTTTGTGTACCGTTTCTGTAAAGAGATCTTTGAAATATATCCAGGACGTGTAGCTTCCCTCGAAGGTAGCTATTTCCATTTTGGGGGTCGATTTCTCAACATGAGCCATCGACCACATCTTTCGGTTAATATCCCTTTTCAGAGTTTTATAATATTTCTCGTAGTTCGAGAATTGCTCGTCGTACTTGGCGTTCGAACCGTTGAGCTCGTTGTCCAGTTCCCAGTGTAGGGTGTCAATAGCTGTCCAACGAGTTTTCAAAGTTTTTAGGATGTCTTCAAACTCCCACATTTCAGAGATAAGATTTAGATCAATGTCAGATGCTTCTCTTGAAAATGCCCTAAAATTAGTAGCTTGTTTCTTCAAGAGGTCTTCTATGTTGACGCTATCCTTAGGAGGATTATTTTGAGATGAGACTGTCGGGGTTTGAGATATTGAAGATGGTTGAAAAGCAGGGGGTTTCAAAATAGGGGTTTGAGGTCTGTCTGTGGAAGGCTTATAATTCTGAATGGCTGTTTTAATATTGCTATATTTCACCTTCGTTTGATCATACTGATCGGTAGTGAAATACGCATGAGATCGATCACCAAACGACAACAAATTCATATGATTGTTGTGAAACTCCGTAAAATATTGCTCTAGGCTTTCTAATCGTCGACGTAGGTAGTCGTGGGTCTTCCGCTCTGCTCCATCCTTCTTGAAGTTGGAGTAAAGTCTATCTATGTCTTCAATGAGTTGCTGTTGAGTAGCTAAAAGGTCTTCCATTGTAGCCATAGTAAAAGTGAGAAGAAAGATACCTTACTTGTAGGGTTTCTTCGGGGTCAAACAGGATCGTAAGATGAGGTGAGTGGCGCCCTCCTAGGCACCGGGATTTACCAGGGTCACGAGATGAGACAAAATGGCACCTTACTAGGCACCAGGATTGAACAGGATCACGAGATGATACGAAGTGGGGCCTTCCTAGGCACCGGGATTGAACAGGATCACGAGATGCACACGCACTGTATATTCCAAGGTTTCTAATTGCGTATAACGAAACCGGTAAAACGCACGCACAAATGAACAAAGCACAAAGCACACGCGTTTCGGTCCCGCTAACGTGCTCGAAGGACCAATGTTCGGGGTTGGATTGAGATAGAGATAAAGGATGAGATAAGAGATGAAAGTCAGTTTAAGGTTAATAAATTCACTGTATTGTCTGTTTCCACAAATATGAGATTAAGATTAATTTATACTAGGATGAATGGTGAACGATAGGGGATTATGAGTCACGCGCACGGTATGTTGCCGAATTACGTACTGAACTATTGCGGTGTAAGTGCAATAGTTGGTTGCAATGGTTGGTTGACCCGTACAAACCTTTATTTTGAATGAAATAACCACAGGAATTTTTGAATTAGGTTGTTGAAAAAAATAACGATTTTTTTATGTATTCTAAAACTTTTCTTAACATGTATTATATTGTCGATGCGAAAATCTCTTATTTTATTCTATTAATTATAAGCAATTGAAAAAAGACAAAATTTTAAAAAGGATCACGTGACTACAAACGCGCCACGAATGGTCACCATGTTAGTCATAATATCAAGGAATTTCACGATAGTACCAGTTTTTTTTTTTTCAGTATGTAATTTTGTGAAAAAACATTATTTATACTTAACAGCTAATTTTATTTAGTCAAGTGTGATAAATGATTCATAAATGCTAATTTCGATAATATAAGTAGATACCTGATGGACGGTTTGGAAGTTTTGAGCATATATAAAGTAGTGGTAATTAACATTACGTGTTATTGGACCAGTGTTTATTGTTCTTGTCGTTTATTACATTTAGAAACTTAATTGTAATATTTGTGATCATTTTTAAATACGGGATATTGGTGTAAAATAAAAAAGTAAACAAACTTGGATATCAAAAAACTTCTTTACCAACAAATATTAGGGGGTGGGGGGTTGGGGTCGGTGTAGGTCTTAGTGGGATGGGTTTCTTGGCCAGGGAATTCGCACCTATAAAATGCTAAGCTGCCAATTGCGCACGCCTAGGTTTGTGAAGCTAGGCTATCAGGCGCTAACCGACAAATGCTCCATAAACGTCCACGCCATTGCTAGTCCTACTATCCTACTTGGCAAGGAGCACCAGTCTTAAGAAATGCCAAAAAATAGAAAGTATCAACATCATCTCCTGAGAGTAAATTGTCACCAATACATTCAGTGGACTCCCAGTTTATCAGGATGAAGATATAACAATAGCACATACTGATACTATTAAAAAAGTTGTAAAGCCACCACCCATAATCCTGAATGACATTGAAGAACTAACCAAGAAAACTGAGATGCTAGGGAGTGTAGTAGAGAAAGCAGACTCCACATACAAAATTATTAACCAAATAAACTGAGGATAAACTGAGTCAATTCAGAGGTCTATAAAACAACAATAGATAATCCAGGTGTCGATGACAAGGCCCAGTCACAAAAGATGAGAAAAAATATCCATCCCTTCCAAATAAGTGGACCAGACCCACGCCAAACCTACGCAACCGAACCACGGCAAAAATCTGACAACACCCAAAGTACATACGTTGAAGCAACAAATGCGGACAAAACATCCAAAGATGAGAACTTTTCCACAACAAGCAAAGCACCAAGCATAGAAAAGATCATTTTAAAACAATCTGAAAAAATTGATTGAATACTTCAACAAATGAGTATGTTAATCAATCTCATAACAACCTTCGTCACTAAGATGTCACAATGACTTCCCTGAAGATAGCAACGTGGCACCCAGCAGGGCTTTCTCCAAATAAAGCAGAGGTAGAAGTCCTGTTATACACCCACAATATAGACATACTACTAGTCCCAGAATCTCATACAACACACAAGCGTTAAAATTCAGAACTATAACATCTATTGCACTGATCACCCAGATGGCACTGCACAAGCCGGAGCGGCTATAATATCGGTCTTATATCGAACACTATGAACAACCACAATACAAAACTGAGCATATACAAGCAGCAACAACCGCAACAGAACACCGAAATGGAATATTTATTGTATCTGCTGTTTACTGCACTCCCAAGCACAAGCTGAAGCAGGAGCAATATAATGAGTATTTTAACACCCTAGGCACCGCCCGCTTCATAGCCGGAGGGGACTGGGACGCCAAAAATGTCCACTGAACCTCCAGACTTACCAATACAAGAGGCAGAGAGCTCAAAAAGAGTATAGATAATAACCATCTCAGGACAATCTCTACAACAGACCCAACCAACTGGCACAAAGACCCAAAAAATACCCGGATGACATATACTTTTTAATGGAAAGGGATTATCCAGGCTTGTTCACCATTTAGAGACAAATCTGTACGCAAACTCAAATTATGTTCCGGTAATTTTAACTATTGGCACCACAGTCTTAAATACTGAAAGAATCCCCAAATTATATAACAAGCGCACATATTGTTGTTCATTTTGCAAATGTGTCGACGATGTAATTGACCTAAAAATACCATTGAAAACTAAGTTGTACAGATTAGGTATATGTTGCTGCGAGAAATTTTACCTCGGTAATCCAAGAAAGTTGTTGGAAGTCAACTCCAGAAATCGTGGAATGTTCACATCAATTTAAAGTATACTGTGAAACCATACGGGTAAATATGTAATAAGAAAACTATGGCTTGCATGGCATTCAAGTAGGCATCTAAATGACAAAATAGCGCTAAAGAAAGCTTTTAAAGAACTAAAAACCCTTATAACTGAAGCACAGCTTTATTGCTTCAGATACGTACTTGGAAGATCTCACAGCTACGTAAGCAACTGACTATTCATTATGGAGCTTGTAAAAACCTGAATCGACCCTTGCACCACAAACTACTACTTCGAAACCCAAATGGAAGCTGGGTTAGAGCTAAACAAGACAAAGATGACGCATTTGCGAACTATCTCATCAATGTATTCAAGCCTAACAACCCCAGAACAAACGCAGATGAAAGTGATATTGACATTGTCCTCAACCAAGATCTTCAACTGTATCTACCCTTGAAGCCAGTAACACCTAAGGAGATATGTAGGAATATGAACCCAATGGACAGCAACAAGGCCTCTGATTATGATTTGATTGACAAAAAAGTCCTTCAAGAATTACCTCGCAAAGGAATTGTGTACCTAACCATACTTTTTAATGTCTTTCAACGAGTAGGCTACTTCTCAGATATATGAAAAGTATCACAAGTAATAATGATCCATAAACCATGTAAACCAATGCATGATGTCGCCTCATACAGACCAATCAGTCTATTACATATTTTTTTTTTTTTTAAAAACGTTGCCCCACACTAGGAATTTCTTCCTGTATCGTGGGTGCGTTTACAAACATATAAACTCACATACACAGCACCCAGAACCGGAACAACTATCTGTACACGCAGCGCAGCAGTCAATCGCTCAACCACTGCGCCAACCGTGCGCCCTATCGTACCTATTGTATTATTATTATATTATTATATTGTAGCGTACCTATTGTATAAAAGCTTTACGAAAAGTCCCTACTACTTGCAATGTTACCAGTTCTCATAGAGAAAAACATAGTCCCAGATCACCAATTCGGATTTCGAAAAGAACATGCCGCTATAGAACAAGTCCATAGAGTGTGCAGGACAGTCAGAAAACATTTTAGAAAAACGAATACTGCTCGGCTGCCTTTCTTGATATACAACCGGCCTTTGACAGAGTCTGGAACAAAGGTCTGCTCTTCAAAATAAAATCATTATTACCACAACATACATTCTATGGAGTACTAAAATCCTACATCACTAACAGAAGGTTTCAAGTAAGAGAACCAATCCACCTCGGGACTCCATTAAATATCCGCAGGAGTACCACAGGGCTCGGTCCTTGGACCTGTACTGTACACTCTGTTTACTTCCGAGCTGACACTGCTTTACTTGCTTCGCACAAATGTCCAAAACAAGAATCTCGCATTTTGCAAATTAGTCTAATTGAGACTGAGGAATGGCTAGCCATACGCTAGCGTATCCAAATCAGTGCATATCAGATTTACTCTATGCAAACATGCCTGTGACCCGGTCACCCTAAACGGTAGCTAACTCCCACACCACGAATCGTTGAAATATCTGGTCATGCATCTTTACCAAAGAGTCACATGGAGGAAACATGTCGTAACAAAAAGAGAACAAATGAACCTGAAATACAGAGGACTTTTCTGGCTACTTGGAAAATGTCAAAACTGGTGACTTTGGGGATCAGCCAGCGCCTCCAACATAATGAAAGTGCAACGGCCATAAAATTATAATTTGGGGGTATGCGGAAAAAGGTGTAAAGACCCACAAACCTCCATAGAAAAGGGCAGATCCTCCGACCAGATGGGTGTTGTGTCTGGTCCGGGCAACTGCCCAACAGTTATTGTTGGACTGTTATATGTATTCAAATTGCGTAGACAATAAAACAAGATTGAATCGGTTAAAAGTCTAAACACAATATCAGCTGTATGCTACAATGCGTACCTAGAAGTAATCATTGTGACGTTACACGCGCTCGGGTTTCAGGAACAGTCAGCGTACTTTCTATACCGGAATCATAAAAAAAACAATTTGACATAACTTTTTCATTAATTATTTTTTAATAATAGCGATAAAAACCAACTACGAATAGTTTTTAAAGAACTTATTTATGATCTTTCAATGTATTACAAAAAAATATGTTCAACAACCCAATTGTAAAGTAGTCGGTCAGTCAGGAAATTCGTTAATTTGCATATTCCAAAGAAAAAATCTCTATGGAGAATAACGTGCAAGAAATTCCATGGACTCGACACTCTTTTAATTCAAGTTGTTACATACCCTCATAACTCTTTCCAGAATCGCTGACAGATTCCAAGCAACTAAGAGGAGGCGTGATCTTCTTAAAAGAGCTGCCAGAAACCAGCACATCGAAGATACATAGGAAGAAACTTAAAGAAATGGTCCTCACTTTACCTAGAGAATAAAATTCGAATGCCGAATAAAATCAAGCAAACTCTGACTAGTTTTTTTCTCCTTTCTCATTGATACTCTCTCCATACAGAAATACCTGCACATTTTTACAAACGTATCGTATGTATCGTTATATCGTATGATACGATACATTTCTGTTATGTAATATTTGGGTGATAGGAGGTAGCTTGTTTAATTGCAATAAATCATTGTTATTTTTATCAGCCCAGGTGCTTACCCATAAATTAGGCAAAGGCATCTATATAGATAATATTATATATTTATTTATTTATTTATTTATTTCAGGTTAGCTTACAATTGTTTACACATTACATTCACAATAAATACACGATATACATTTATAAGTGCAACAATTATTTACAAACTAACACCACATGCACTTATTTGATTTGATTACAAATATAAATTATTGCAATTAATTATGACAAAAAAAATAGTTTACGACTAAGCATAAACCGAGGAATTTAACAAACAAATCAAGATTAATTAATTACATTAAATTAAAAATATTATATTGATTGATTATAGAATAGCAGATGAATAAATTAAATTAAACTAAGATTCAATATTTGGTTTATATTAGATAATAATAAAAATTAAATAACGTTAAATTAGTATATAAATTAATAAATTGGCAATCATATTAGGTATCTCTTATTTGAGCGAATAGTATTTAATAATTAATTTACAAAATTTGCCTATGTTATCGTGGTGCACGTCAATCAGGTCACTGCAGCTATTTAAGATTTTGCATATATATACATTACATATATTCGCATATTCCTTATCAAGATGAAATGCTAAGAAACAGCACACCATTATAAGCAATCTCATTTGTATTGATACAAATAAATAATGATTACAAAACATTTAAAACCTTAACTGCCAGACAACAAGGCATAATATAAAATTTATTGCTTGTAGATCATCTGGCTGTTAAGGTGTTAAAGAGGCGATACCGCACGATAAGAAATGTTATACAACAGATGCAGTAAAAATTGTACGCATAAATCCAGGGGGTCAATCCGGTCCAAAAGTACACTGATAAATAGCATACTCAGCCAATAGGCCTTCTCTCTAGAACTCGTCTTCTGTATCCACCTGCTATCAGTCCCTCAACAAAAATTACCGGCTCACCGCCACTTTAGCTTGCTAACCCTGCTGGTTAAGTCGGTGACTCTGATTCTCTTTCGGCTAATCTCATTCTTGACCTTGGACTCCAGACGAAGTGAAAAATTACATAATATCAGGAATAACGATTGCATCGACAATCTTTATTTTATATATCGTCCGATCTGTTTGAAATTGACCACGTGACCATTCTACTGCAATATTCGTCGTCAATGTGTGGACGCTTGGAGGAGGTCTATGTCCATCAGTGGACGTCTTTCGGCCAGTATGATGATGATGAATCGTTATAGCTGATAGATTGCGACTTCGTCTAGGACTATGCTTTGTCATGAATACATAAAAATAATCCTTTAAAGAATTCGATGAATTGCAAATTTCAACCAAATAATCTAGTCGTTTTCAAAAACGTAATTATTTAAGTGAAGTCGAAGCAGTTGCCACAATGATGTCTGGTCTATGCAGCACAGGTACGTGCCGAAGCAACTATGTCCGGACAGTACCCATGTCAGCCGGAATATAATCCAATGTAATCTAAAAACCGGCCAAGTGCGAGTTGGACTCGCGCACGAAGGGTTCCGTACTTGGTAAATGTAAATGTAATGACTTGGTAAATGTAATGAGGTAAATGTTAATGTTTACGATTTATGACGTATTAAAAAAAAACTAGTAACTATGTCTCGCTCAAACCAATTTTCGTTGGAAGTTTACATGGTAATGTACATAATATATTTTTTTTAGTTTTATTTTTCTCTTATTTTAGAAGTTACAGGGGGACACATTTTACCACTTTGGAAGTGTCTCTCGCGCAAACTATTCAGTTTAGAAAAAAATGTTATAAGAAACCTCAATATCATTTTTGAAGACCTATTCATAGATACCCCACACGAATGGGTTAGCTGAAAAAAAAAAATAGTTTCAGTTTCAAGTATGGGAACCCCCAAAATGTATTGTTTTTTTTTCTATTTTTGTGTGAAAATCTTATTGCAGTTCACAGAATACATCTACTTACCAAGTTTCAACAGCATAATTCTTATAGTTTCGGAGAAAAGTGGCTGTGACATATGGACGGACAGACAGACAGACAGACATGACGAATCTATTAGGGTTCCGTATTTTGCCATTTGGCTACGGAACCCTAAAAATCTTACGACCGCCATTTTGACAATCTCTAAATGATCGCGCATAAGTTAATAATATTTTTGTCATAATATTATCTTATATACCCACTTGAGATATGATAAGTCTTTCAAAGCGGATACAAACATTAGTCAAAGTATTATTGCACTTTGCACTTGTTACAAATTTATTTACCGGTGATAAACATGGCCAAACATGCTTTCGACGCAGTACACTGGTAAATGATTGAGGTAGGATCCCGCGTAGCGAAGACGGGGACCCTTTTGACAGATATCACATCGAAAAACTTATACTCCAGACACCTTGCAAGATGATCTCGATTTTGAATTTGATGTCCATTTATGTAGCAAAATAATGCTCTTAAATAAGCTTGAGCGCTTGCAAAACCTGTGCATCCGTTTTGTTTTTGGTCTGAGGAAATACGACCATGTCTCTCAGTTCCGCAAGGATCTGATAAGTGGCTCCCCATCCGCCTTCGCAGGAACACTCGAGTATTATGTCTCCTCTTCAACATCCTGTTTAACCCTACTTATCCTTTAGGATAAGTAGGGTTAAACAGTTGTTCGCGCAGATATTTATATCTGCGCGATCACTTCTCCTTCACTCGCCCTGCCGATGTCCCGTGTAGATCGCACCTTAAGTATCACCTAAACTTCCCATCCCATAGTACTAATTTATATTCCCACTCCTTCTCTGTTCATGCAGTACGACTGTGGAACTCACTTCCACCTAAAATTCTTGATTCCCAAAATGTTTATCAATTCTTGAAACAAGTCAAAGATCATTACCTCTCCACCATATTGTAATTATTATATATTATTTTGTATCTATTTTTATCTTCTAAATATTTAACCACCTTGTGGCCACATCTGTCACTATGAAAACCACCTTTGGCCGTAGATTCTTTGTTTTCCTTGGTCCGTACCTGTACAATAAAATTCACAAAACTCTAAACGTGCTCCAACTTAATCTACACAAACTTAAAATTCTTGTTCGGGATTGGCTCCTCAAGCAATCATATAACGCAACAGAGGACCTTCTACAGGTTCTGGCTTAGCCAATTTAAACTAATAGGCACGCCTTTCATACATCCCACTCATACTCTCTGACTCACACAGTTACACATTATACACCATATCACATCTACTTTTTTGTTCCGTAATGTTACTTTGGTTTCTGTTTTCTCTTCGGATTTAATTTTTAATTTAGTTTAATTTTGATTGATTTGTATATAATCTAATTTTCTGTTCTTATTTTAATTTAATTTTGATTACATTTCCGTTTAATTTAATTTGTATTTGTATGTAATTTAATTTGTGATTTAATTTAATTTCAGTATAATTCTGATTTAATTATGAATTATTTTAGTTTAATTGTTATTATATATATTTCTTTTTATGCTTGCCTGCCTTGATTCTATTGCTATCACAAATTGAAGTGTGTTTAAATTGCTGGGGGATGGAATTCTGGTGACCTGTAATACAGGTTCTCATTACCTACCACGGGCATCAGAGTTTCATGACCATTGGTTTTTTGTGTAATTTGTTTTGATACCAGATAATAAAATAAATAAATAAATTTAGTTAAGATATATGTGTTATTTATAGATAATTAGTTAAGTTATATAGTTGTTAGTATATTTTGAGTTTCCTTATTTCCTTCTACACACTGTGTCTTCGTAAATCATCCAACTGTCCTGTCGCAGGTCTGCTGGAAGAAATTTCTATTGAAATAAGCAGTACCTTTGTGCTCTTTTATCTGTATTATTTCTTTTCTCTGTTAAGTGTTTTGTGTGTACATATATAAATAAATAATGACTTCAAGGTAAGTATACACTGAATATCAATAAAGGAATTGCTCCATTCTACTCTATAGCTTCTGCCAGCGGCTTCGCCCGCGTTAAAAGTGTTTTCTTATTCAAAGGGAACAATTAACTAGGATAAAAAATTGCCTATGTGCTATTCCAGACTATAATCTATCTTTGTACCAAATTACATTCAGATCCGTTCAGCCGTTCTGGCGTGATTGAGTAACAAACTTACATCCAAACTTTCGCATCCATCGTATATCTATCTAATCTAATTTAAATATATAAAAGCGAAAAGTCACTCACTCACTCATTACGAAATATCAAAAACCGCTAGACGTACAAAGATCAAATGTGGCAGAAAGGTTTCTCAAGTAACGTTAATGACCACTAAGAAAGGAGTTTTTGAAATTCCACCACTAATGGGGAAAAAAGAAGTTGAAAGTATGTATAAAAACCTAATTCCTTCGGCTAATATTATTGAAACATGGCACAAATAGTAATCTAAGTAAATGATACAGGTTGACACCATAATTTTTTCAAAACTACCCCCAAAAGACGATTTAGAGGGTGTTGAAGTTTTTATGGAAGAATCTTATTTCTTGGGTTAATAAACTTGAAACTTGGCACAAATAATAAACGAAATAAACAAAAGACGATTTAAGGGGTCTAAGAGTTTTTTTGAAGAATCTTATTTTTTGGGTTAATAAACTTGAAGCTTAAATACCAATCTAAGTAAACAATAAAGATTATATTATAAGTTTTTCGAAACAACCCCCAAATTACGATTTAGTGGGTGTTAAAGTTTTTTTTGAAGAATCTTATTTCTTGGGTTAGAAAACTTGAAACTTGGCACAGATACCGACCTAAATAAACAATAAAGGTTGTTATTATTAGATTTTCGAAACTTTTCCCAAAATATGGATTTTGTTTTTAATGTAATTATGGGAGCACTATGAATGAAATTTCGGCAATTCCAAAAACCTTTAAAGGGGTGAATAGGGGGAAATTCGTTTTTAAGAAAAAAAATATTCCCTGGGGATAAATAATCAATATTACATACTAAGATTTTAAAACTAGCCCCCAGATAAGCTTAAGAGGTGTTAAAGTTTCTTTGTGGAATCATATTGCGCAATCGGACTAACATAAACAAAAAATATAATGGAGAAGAAAAGAGTGAATAACATATTTGGGTTGTTAAAAACTCGAGTCTCATCGTAAGTTCCAGTTTTTTGGGCTAGTAACCTAATATGTATTATAGTTTAAGGGTGAATTTCCCAAACGACTTTTTTTTTTGTCTTCATTGAAATTAGTATTTGAAAAAAGGAATATTGTTCTGTACTATTTTTTTTTGTATTCATTAGGTATTTATTGGGTTGTGGCATAAAATATTATTTGTCTAAGTCTATTTACAAAGGTAGAAATAAATACATAAACCTCTATTTTTGTCACATCGGTGCTGTCCCTCTACTTTTTTTACAAGCAAAAACGCTTATATCGTTATAAAAATAAGTAACTTAAGAATATAACTTATTCTATTTCATAGAATATTAGTTTTATTATTAATATGTAGCATATTTTATTACGTAATTCATAATATTTATTACTGAGAGGCATAAATGTACTTGTCTCGCAAAATTTTGTCATATCGCTGCACAAAAGTAATTTAAACCTAACTTTGCATCGATGAGTCCGACAGTGTCCCCACCCCAATTTTATTTCCCTCGTTAGTGTGTGCTAGTGCGCAGTCAGGACGGACGTGTGTCAAATCGCTGCATATTCCCGCCAATTACGTAAGTACGACATTTCAGTTACTTCCAAGCAATTATTTTATATTATCGGTGGTTGCATTTTTCTAGTGTAATGTGAAGTTTTATTACGATTGTTTGGTTCTAACAGACATAGTAAGTAAATTAGCATCATTCATAGCACATCAACATCAGCATAGGTACTTGAATTTAGCCTAAATATTATACATTTTTCATAATTTTCAAAAAAGTCGATAATTTCTCACGTCGCTGTTCTCATATCGCTGTAATCGGTGGTCTTTTTTACCACCGATGTGATAATTTACACCGATGTGATAAGAAAAATCAATCGGTGTCTTAAATATCATATCGGTGTTTTGATTCATGATCGACGCATAGTTTTGTCACATCGGTGGATTGTTTTATCACATCGGTAGATCATATTATCACCTCGGTGTAATTTTATCATATTGGTAGACATAGTGTCATTTCATTAAAGTAAACAAAAAAACAATGGAGCATACCTACAACCATACATTATATACATACATACACACATATTATATTTTAAGAAAATAATACCCTTAGTTCAGGTATTCAGTTCTTAGTCACTCCTTCAAAAATGTATAAGCCTACTATTTCTTTTTTGATGTTCAAAGGTGGATAGATTATCATATCGCTGTATATGTATATCACATCGGTGAATAAATTTATCATATCGGTGTACAGAAAAGATAATCGGTGCCGGATTGTCACATCGGTGGAAACCAGAATTCAAACTGAATTTTCTCCATAGTCTTAAAAGATACGTTGATGGTTACCAATAAGGGAGTATTTAGTATCCTAAATATTACATTAAACATGAAAAAAATAAAAAATATATATAAATGAAAAAGTTCACCGATATGATAAGAAAAATGGCATTTGTTGAAATTCACCCTTAAGTCAAATAACGAGTCGTCCTAAACCAATTAACTGTAGATATCTACGATACCTCATTTCTATTAATTTAACAATAGCTTATTTTTGGTCGCCTTCACTAACTGCACATATGAAAGTCATCTGTAGGATAAAATACAAAATCACGCGAAAGAAGTTGCGGGCGGAGTTCTATTTTATAAAATTAGTAAGATAAGGCGTTATACAAGTAGTAATATTGTGTCTATATGCAGTTTGGTTAGAAAATGCTCTTTCGCAGAACTGTTCGCACTTGATCTCGACATAAACGGGTGTGTAACGTTTGATATAATAACAAAATTCTAATGATCAAATGACCTAATTTCATTTAATATACTTTGTTTTAGTATAACGGTCAAATAATATAATTAATTATTGATATAATTTAATTTCACCTATTTTTATATGGTATAATGAACATTTTATATAATGCACATTTAAAATAATATGCATTTAATATAATATTCAGTTACTATATTTTTTTAGTCTTTTTACAAACCCTATGGTTTTGAAAAAGAGAAATACACATGCCAAGTCATTAAAGTCATGTTGAAATAAACTTCGTTTCTTGAATACAAAATTAGTTAAAATCAAAAAATGACATGAATATGTTCCTTCAAACCGGATTAACCAGCGAATTATAGATAAAAATAAATTCACGAAACGGTGAAGGAAGTTATGGAAGCCGCCTCTGTAAACCATCATTATCATCTCAATGAATCATGAATCCGACAGAGAAACTTATGGCGCTCCAAATAGATAGTTGAGAAATTATCGAAAGAGCGCACGTTAATTTAAAAAAGTCACCGAAGGAGAGAATTACATTGGGTTACGTACAAGGTCGGTTGGAAGCTGTAGAAAATTACTTTAAAGAATTTTGGTACATACATGAAAACATTGTGTTAAAAATTTCAAAGGAACTGGAAACTGCCATATTTTACGGAAGATGTATTTGACAGTTACGAAGAACGTTTTTACATTTACAAAGGCGAATTGAAGACGATTTTACAGAAATTTTGCATTGAGACAAAGAAAAACCAAGGTATAGTCCTCGCCAAACTCCTGTGCCGTCCTGAAGTTGGTTTACCAGATGCGCGAGGCACGAAACGGTGCTGTTTTTGTATGAGATTTACTACTGTGCAGCCATTGTAGACAACTTCAGGGCGGCCAAGAAGTTTGGCGAGAACTATATACAGGATGGTCATAAGTCGCAAGGAATAAAGGGTTGTAATGGTTTTGGTCACGTGCCAACCAGTGAAGTCAGATTACCACATATCACCATTCCCTGCTTCAGTGGGGATTATACAGAATGGCAATCATTTCATGATTTGTTTACCTCATTGATACACAAGAATGGTTCACTGGACGACGTGCAAAGGATGCATTACCTCAAACTTAACCTGAAGGGTGACGCGGATGTTCTTTTACGACAATTTCCCATTACCAGCGAAAACTGTACTCAAGCATGGACCATTTTGAAGAAACGTTATGATAACAAAAGGTTCAATGTAAACTGCCATTTTAAGAAGTTCTTCGCCCATAAGACAATCCTTCAAGAATGCTGAAGTCTTTCTTGGAGAATCGGTTCAGAACTTTAGAGATGGTAGAATCGGTTGGCAAGAGTCACAAACCAAGACGTTCTATGTCACAGCCAAAGATATCGAATGCGCATTCTGTAAAGAGAAACTTTTAATACACCATTGTAAACAATTTGCGAAGCGACCATTGGAGGGGAGATACGAATTCGTTCGGAACAACAGTCTCTGTTACAACTGTCTTATACCAAATCATGATGTGTGGCGATGCAAACAAAAAACGTCATGCCAGGTATGTAAGAGACATGCTCCGCCGCCGTCTCTTACTCACCTCCGCAGCTTCGACTTGCTGGTCGCCTCCGGGGCCCCGCCTCAGCCGCTACTGCTAGCACGGGAGCCTATGCTTCGTTACAGCCGGTTTTTATATACACTCTAGGGGCAGCAGCCAAAAGACTACGTGAAGTCGGGTTGGCCCGATTCGGTATTGGAATAGATTGGCCGAGAGAAAAATATCCGTCCACCCGCATAAAAGCAAACTAACAACAAGCAATATTTATGTGGTGCTTGTTTTCGCTAGCACGAAAATGGCAGGCGTTTAAAATCTAATCAGTTATTACAAAAATATACAAAACAATGTAGACATTTCTAAATTATATTAAACGTAACATATACACATACATACATACATAAAATCACGCCTTTTTCCCATGGGGGTGGGCAGAAACTACAGAACGCCACCTGCTACGATCCTTACCTACTTCTTTTGCTTCTCACACATTCATACATCTAGTCATACACACACGCCGGTTATGACACGTTATGGTTTACGTTACATATAGATTTTGAATATTATACTAAATGAATATTATTTCAAATGTGCATTATATAAAATGTTTATTATACCATATAAAATTAGGTAAAATTAAATTATATCAATAATCTATCTATATACATAAAAATCAATGCCACTTTTCGTTGTTATTTTATAACTCAAGAACGGGCTCACCTATCCAAACCAATTTTTTAGGCTTTATTCAGACTATTTAGCAGATGGTTTATATGAAGAAAAAAAAAATTAAACTTAGGGTAGGGTAGTGTAGGGTAGGCTAGTGTAGGGTAGGCTAGTGTAGGGTAGAGTATTGTAGCGTAGGGTAGGGTAGGGTAGGATAGGGAAGGTAGTGCAGTGTAGGGTAGTGTAGGGTAGGGTAGTATAGGGTAGGGTAGGGTCGGGTAGGGTAGGGTAGGTAGTGTAAGGTAGGGTAGGTAGGGTAGATAAATGTTTGGTGTTTTTATGGCAAAACAAAGTTTGCCGGGTCAGCTAGTTCATTATATCATTTGATCGTTACATTAAAAAAGGATAGAAAAGATTATATTAAACTAGCTGTTGCCCGCGACTTCGTCTGCGAAGCATTAGTAATTCGAATAGCTTATTTTTTATATCGCAGCATAATGTTGTAGGTTTTCCATACAAACTTCTACCCCTCTTTCCACCCCCTTAAGTAAGATTTCCGGGATAAAAATGCTATGATCTGTCCTGCCCAGCGTCTCAAAATATCTCCAAACCAAATTGCATCTAAATCGGTTCAACGGTTTAAGCGTGAAAAGGTAGACAGAGAGACAGACAGAGTTACTTTCATATTTATAATATTAACTCCGCCCGCGACTTCGTTCGTGTGATGGCAACCAAAAATACGCTGCTATTAAACCTGAGACAAACGGTCCAGTTCGGTAGTTCCAAATCGATGTAGAGGTCCCCATCCTAGTACCATTTGATTCTTCAAAGAAACTTTGACACCCCTTAATCGTCTTCTGGGGGAAAATCCGAAAAACTAATGATGCCATCCTTTATTATTTTGCGAAAGGAATAAGATTTTTATACAAATAAATGTCTCCCTTTTAACCCTTTAAAAAGTTTAATTTCCAAAAAGCCCTCTTAAGTGCTCCCCAACGTTATAAAAAGAAGCTATGTGCAGTAAAAGTTATCAAAAATCTTTACCACCCCGAAGTCGTATTTTAAGGGTAGTTTTGAAAAACTAATTATTGAAAACCTTTATTGTTTATTTAGGATGGTATTTATGTCAAGTTTCATGTTATTAACCCAAGAAATCAAATTCTTCAAAAATAATAACATCCCCTAAATCTTCTTTTGGGGGTAGTTTAAAAAAATAATAATAGCGACCTTTATTATTCATTTAGGTTAGTATTTGTGGCAAGTTTCAAGTTTATTGACCCAAGAAATCAGATTTTTCAAAAACACTAATACCTCCTAAATCGTCTTTTGGGGGTAGTTCCAAAAAACTAATAATCACAAACTTTATTGTTTATTTAGGATGGTATTTATGTCAAGTTTCATGTTTATTCATCCAAGAAAAATAACATCCCCTAAATCATCTTTTGGGGGTAGTTTCGAAAAACTAACAATGAAAGTCTTTATTGTTTATTTAGATTAGTATTTATGTCAAGTTTCAAGTTTATTAACTAAAGTAATAAGATTCTTCAAAAACACTGTGATACCTCCTAAATCGTCTTTTGGGGGTAGTTGCAAAAAACTAATAATAACTACCTTTATTGTTTATTTAGGATGGTATTTATGCCAAGTTTCAAGTTTATTCACCCAAGAAATCAGATTCTTCAAAAGAACTAACATCCCCTGAATCTTCTTTTGGGGGTAGTTCCAAAAAACTAATAATAACAACCTTTATTGTTTATTTAGGATGGTATTTATGCCAAGTTTCAAGTTTATTCACCCAAGAAATCAGATTCTTCAAAAAAAATAACATCCCCTAAATCATCTTTTGGGGGTAGTTTCGAAAAACTAACAATGAAAGTCTTTATTGTTTATTTAGATTAGTATTTATGTCAAGTTTATTAACTGAAGTAATAAGATTCTTCAAAAAAACTTTAACACCCCTAAATCGTCTTTTGCGGATAGTTACAAAAAATAATAATAGCAACCTTTATTATTCATTTAGGTTAGTATTTGTGGCAAGTTTCAAGTTTATTGACCCAAGAAATCAGATTTTTTTCATACAAATTTCAACAACCCCTAAATCATTATTTGGGGGTAGTTTCGAAAAACTAATAATGTCAATCTTTATCATTTACTTAGAATACTATTTGTGCTAAGTTTCAAGAATTTTGGTGGAAGGAATTAGATTTTTCATACAAACTTTCAACCCCCTTTTTACCCCCTTAGGGGTGGAATTTCCAAAAATCCTTTCTTAGTGCACACTTACGTGGGACACTCAGAAAGTTTTGCGAAACTAAAAAAAATTGTTCTATACGTACATATATTTTTATTAAATCTTTTCAAAGTACTTTCCACCAGCCTCTATACAAAGATTCATGCGCCTAAACCAGTTTTCAAAACACTTTTTCCAGTCCGCCGCAGACACCTCGTTTACAGCCTGCTCGAACGCAGCCAGCGCATCTTCCGGCGACGAAAATTGTATCCCTTTGAGCTGATTTTTTATTTTTGGGAATAAAAAGAAGTCACACGGTGCTAGATCAGGGCTGTAAGGAGAGTGACCCAGGAGTTTGACTGGCGTGCTGTCCAGGAAGTCCCTCGTTTTGAGTGCGGTGTGCGCAGGTGCATTGTCGTGGTGGAGCAGTAGCCCGCGGAGCCCTGTGTTTGGTCGCTTGTTGCTTATAACAGAGAAAACTTCTGGCAAACATTTGGTAGTATACCATTCGGCATTAATGCTTCTTTGATCCCGTAAGGGAATTGATACCAAGTGGCCAGTCAAATTAAAAAAGCTAGCGATCAAAATCTTACCCCCGCTTCTAGATCGCTTCACTTTGGTAGGCGTTGGCTCATTTTGAAACACCCAAACAGTCGACTGGCGCTTGGTTTCTGGGTCGTATTGATAAATCCAGGACTCATCACCTGTAACGATGTCGTAAACACGCCGAGACGAGCCTGCTTCAAATTTGTTAAGCATAATCACGGCACCATTCCACCCGGGCCTGCTTCTGAGCATCGGTGAGGTTGTGCGGCACCCAGCGTGATACTATCCTCCTCACGCGAAGATGGCTGTGTAGAATCTCGTGAACGCTTCCCGATCCAATCTTCAATATGTGTTGAATCTCCTGATATGTAATTCGCCTATTGTCTTGGATTAAATTTTTCACTGCTAGCACGTTTTCTTCGGTAACAGCCGTCAAAGGGCGACCGCTTCTTTCGTCATCCCCCAAAGTTGGTCGACCGCGCTTGAATTCGTTATACCAACGATACACGGTTGCCTTGGAAGGGCCTTCATCCATGAATGCCATTTGAAGTCTATCGTGCGATTCATCCGGTTTCAGGCGACACTTGAAATCGTATAAAATCATAGCTCTAAAATGTTCCCGGCGCAGATCCATATTTCAGTGAGACACAATACTTTGAATTAACTCGCAAAAAATGTGGAGGGAAATTTTGAAATTGGAACTTACTTATTTTTACTTATAAATAATCATATTTTCGAAAAACATTATAACTGGCCAGTCTCCCATATATAAAAACTTTTTTTCGCAATACTTTCTGAGGGGCCTGGTACGTCACTTAAGGAACCTCTCTGCCAAATTTCATGCTTCTAGGCTTAGCAGTTTTTGCTGTGCGTTGATTGATCAGTCAGTCAGTCAGTCACCTTTCGCTTTTATAGATATTTAAATGAGGTTATATGATTATTAGATCTTTTATTATTATTTCAAACGTTACACACCCTTCTAGGCCCTCTCCCCTAAGTGATATTCTATTAGCTATAATTAGCTATAATTATTACAGTCAAATTGTCACGTGGCTAATCTCCAACAGCTAAGAATATATTTGATAAAAAGCGGGCAAGAACTAATCAAAGTTTGCTTGGTTTTTTTATTGCATATTTTCCCATAGCCCTATTACATATTTACAAGTCTTTTTATAACATTTGGTATCCGAAATTTATTCTCTAGGTAAAGTGAGGACCATTTCTTTAAGTTTCTTCCTATGTATCTTCGATGTGCTGGTTTCTGGCAGCTCTTTTAAGAAGATCACGCCTCCTCTTAGTTGCTTGGAATCTGTCAGCGATTCTGGAAAGAGTAATGAGGGTTTGTAACAACTTGAATTAAAAGAGTGTTCAGTCCATGCAGTTTCTTCTTTCTTCATACAGTTCAACGTTTTGGAATGTTTAGCTTGATCTTTCTGGCTGACTGAATCCTTGACGGTATATAATTACCTGAATATGGTTTAACACAATTAAAGACTTTGAGTTGGCTTTGTTCTGCAAGTATTTTTGTTAAGGGTTTAATTTATCACTCAAGTTTGTTTTGTTATTGAATGGAAAATATGCAGGCGGCCGAGAAGTGGTCACTGCCACTTCATACAATTTACATATCTGCAATATCAGTGATGGCGTTTGCATCCTAGAAGCTTAGGATAAAAATACGTATTGTGTCATGTGCACAATTAATAATCATGATGGTATGGATATGCTCAGCGGTATTTTAGATTTTTCATTGTACTTTTTAATTATTCTTCTCTGTTACTTTGGGATTGTTGCTGTTGCGTTGCGTCTGTGAAAAATAAATGTTTTCTATTCTATTTTATATAAACTGGGTCACAGCAAAACTGAAATACCTAAGTAAAGTAAAAGTTGTTCCCAGAAGAGCTACTTCTCTATTCAGCTTTACTAAATAGCAGATAGGAGTCAGCCATTACCTTTAACCAAGTCCTTGATCTCCTGTGCTGTGGGGTTGCAGCCAGGTTTACGAACAACACAGGCTACCACCAGGTCCCCGTGTTCCTTGTCAGGTATACCTGTGACCGCTACGTGGAAAACTCCAGGGTGCTTCATTATCACCGTCTCGATTTCTAACGGAGACACCTGCAATCATAATGTGGTTTTACGATATGAAACTGGACAAAGTAAAACATCCTAAATGAAAAAAAAAACTTGAAGAACGAGAGACATCCGAAAGGCAGAATGATATTCGCTGAAGTCACGGGCGCTCAGTTTGGGGACTCTATCCGCCCACCAAGGGACTCCAGGAAAGACTGTGGCACAGTGTTCATGTGCTGCCTTGCACAGTGAGGGTCATGATAGGACATTTTTTAGTCTCCCCAGGGATTTGCCTTAACAGGCGCCCTAACTGACTCCGAGGTAGTGTTTTGAGAGGTAGCGGGGTGAGGGGTGCATGGTTCTACGAGCTATATTGGTTAGTTAGTTAGTTGGTAGTTATATTGCTGCGATGATCACCGAGGTGGTTTACGTGGGTTAAAAAGCCCACACTCTCTGGTATTTCCCACAAAAGCCCAGGCGCCTTTTGTAGGATTCCCCCCGTAAACAAAAAAAAAGGCAGATTAATATGGAGTATTCGAGGTGTAGAAACTTATAATGCGAGTACAAGGTAACTTACCTGGTGATTTCTGTACTTCAACAATAACTTGTAGCGTTCGACAAAGAACATATTCCAGGACGCGTCTCTGTAGAAAACGTCACCAGATTTGAGCCAGCCGTCTTCTGTCAACGTCTCCTTTGTCACCTCTGGGTTGTTGTGGTATCCCTAAACATAGGAATGTAGAGTAGTTCAGGCTGCTCAAATAATAGTAATAGAGCAGGATCCCAAGGCCCTCAGACGTTTCATACTTCATCCTTCCTTGTTAATTTGGACAAGTGAAGAAACGTCCGGTGGCTCTGGGATTTTGGTCTCTTGAACCATAAGGCTTAGTAAAAAGCAAATCTTACTTTGAACACACTTGGGCCTCTAAACCATAATTCTCCTAGGACGTTAGGCTCAGTTATGTCTTTATTGGTTTCAGGATCCACCAACTAAAAAAAAAAAATATTAATTGTAGCAAAATATATTGAATTTGTTTTACACCTATACTGTCCCGCAAACAATCTGCTAGGCTTCAGTGGGATTGGACCAGACAAATGGACACAGATGGGCTTCACGCAGTGGAAGCCAGAGGATGGCGGAGGCCTTGACGACCTAGAAGCGTAGATTGGCCAGAGAATGCAACACACTGGGACGAGTCTGCCGGCTATTGGAAGTCTTTTGTCCAGTAGTTGGTCAATATAGAACATAAAATGACATGTACGTGCTATAAATGTTGTGAACATCCTGCTTGCCTATTGTAGGTAAACACATGTTACCGCAAATAATAGAACATTAATGCCGCGGCCAGCAAAAGAGGCATTGATGGACGAACGTGTAAGTCACACATACGTAAGTCCATCAATGCCTAGTTGTGGCCAAGGCTTTTATAGTAGTTTTCTCAAATAATGCGTAGAAATTAAAACTAAGTAGTACCACAAATTACGTAAGCGGCCGGCATACTTTCTATTTTGTGGTAGTACCTAGAACTCATTTTGTCAAATACAATTAGGTGCTTTTCAAAATCAATGACAAACAACGAACAACAGTAATTTTGCCCGCGTTAAAGTGTTCATTTGTTTTTTTATTCATTATATAGCTTTTTGTTTGCAAGCCAGTTTGAAATTTAAATAAAACCTATGATAAGTTGCCTCCTTGGTTGTCGCGTTTCGGAGTAAACGATCGTTCCATTTTTAAATTACACGACAGATATGAATTTACTTGAGTGCGCGCACGATAAGTCTGCGCGCGACGGGTGGCGTGCTTAATGTTGCCAGCATAACTGATATTTTTTCCTTCATTTAATCAATAGTCATTTTTCATTACTTGAAACTTTAAGTAATTTAAGTTGAGAATAATGAATAACTAGATTTTTCTACTTGCATAAAATATGATGAAAAAAGCATCATGAAATTATAGTAAATCTTTTATTGAATATTTAGTAGTACCTACTGTTAAATTTGGTCTAACAATGGTCCTGCAGTGGCTAATACCTTCCATTTCAATTCTTTTTTTAATGTCTTCTTCAACAATTTTTGAAGAAGCTGCTGCCACATAACCCTCTTAAGTTATTTGGGTAACGGTGCGTTCAGAAACGCCTAAAACAAAATAGCAATGATGCATTATAATACATGATGCCGGTCCTGTCCCGCTGGTATATTTATGTACCACCCAAAAACCAATATTGTCGGGCACCGGTAGTACGAAAATTTGGGGAAATTTTAGTATTGTGGTATCCCTAAAAGTTAGCTGTTAAAAAAGCAACGCGGGCTCTATCTTTGTAAAACGGTACCGTAGGCCCGTTGTTGTCTTGTTCACTTCAAGAAAACATCCCTGCCATCACTTTAAATTACTTTTAGCATAATGATGGCGATTATTTACTTCGGAAACGAATAAAAACATGGCATACAACATACTCTCTTGACACCTGACATAAATGACAAACGATTAGTTCCGATTTTGGCCGCGCGCAGACTTATCTTGCGCGCACTCTATCTAATTTATTTGGCCGCTATACACGACAGATATGGATTTTCATACAACTTTTGCCGGCCGCTGCTCGCATGTATTTGGCCAGTACAGCAATTTCGATTTATCTCGAAGAAGGTTGTCAAAATAATGCTCTAATTTCCAAGCATGTTTGAGAAAATTATCTTTTTTAATGAGTTCTAGGTACTACTTAGTTTTGATTTCCGCGCATTATTTGAGAAAACTACTATACAAGCCTTGGCCATAACTAGGCATTGATGGACTTGCGTATGTATGCCTCGGTGAAATCAAACTCTTTTGTTGACCGCTGCATTAATGTACTATTATCTTTAACATAGCATAACATCACGCCTGCATTTGCTGAAGGGTTAGGCAGAAGTGCACCACATTTCGCCAGTTACCTTTAAGTCCCATTTACATGGGGGCGAGCCTATTGCCTTCAATTGGGCTCTAGCCCAGACTCCGGGCTGGTGTGCATTGTGGGCTATTCCCGACGCGAGCATCTAACCTACGCCTAATAAGACAGTTGAATATAGGTAAATGATTTATCATTATCATAATTTCAGCCGAAAGACGTCCACTGCTGGACATAGGCCTCCCACAAGTGTCGCCACACTGATCGGTCCTATACGTTTCACATCCACCGGACGCCCGCAGCCTTGACCAGGTCGTCACTTCAACTAGAGGGAGGGCTTCCAACGCTGCTTTTTCCGGTACGCGGTCGCCACACTAGAACTTTCCGGCCCCAACGGCCATCCATTCTGCGAGCAATGTGCCCTGCCCACTGCCACTTCAGTTTGGCAATTCTTCGGGCTATGTCGGTAACCTTCTCTTGCGGATGTCTTCATTTCTGATTCGATCACGCAAGAAAACTGCATCGCAAGGTAAATGATTACTTACTTTTATTTCAATAGAACCAATTGGTCTTCCGCAGGACCCCGGCGGTGGTGGGCAGTCTGGTTGGACAGCCAGGCCGCTTAATTCACTCATGCCATAAAATATGCACACGCGATCTATTTTCGCTATTTGCTGCAAAACAAAATTCAAGAATTCAGGTGACCGCTGAAAATCAGCGCCATGGTGTGCCAATCATGCTGAGTGGGAGCATTCTTATCACAATCACGACATATGTCTCTGTTTATTTTTGTATCTATCTAATACCTTTAAATGAGCAATCCTTGTATATACATAATCTGAATCTCGGAAACGGCTCCAACGATTATCATGAAATTTAGTATGCAGGGGGTTTCGGGGGCTTATCGCCCCCCTTATCGATTTAGCTAGGTTAATTTCAGCAGCATTTTTTTTAGGTTTTTCGGGCAGAGCTCGGTCGCCCAGGTAATTTTATGAATGTCAAGCTCGCGTTTGACCACTATCGCACCTAAGGTAAGCGATAATGTGGTCGACGATAAAGCACGCTTGCCTGGAAGTAACATATTGTACTAAATTTTGTTCTTTATCTTAATACTTCACTAATACTACTAAAACTATAGTAAAGGATTTAACTTTAAGCTCATAATTTAAAGGCATATCAGTTACTGTGACAATAAATACTTTTCCTTTTTTCTTTCTTTTCTTTCAACTTAAGTATTAACCTCCAGAGGCATTACCATGACAATCATCATTGTATAAGTGAAATAAATATCTCTCTTAGTAATCAATTACTACAAATAAATTTACGTCCCGTTCCGTCCGGAATAGAACACGTTACTTATGCAGCGACCTGAAGTCCCTGTATCCAACATAATCTATCTATATCTATAAAAGCGAAAGGTGACTGACTGACTGACTGACTGACTGATCAATCAACGCACAGCCAAAACTGCTAAGCCTAGAAGCATGAAATTTGGCAGAAAGGTTCCTCAAGTGACGTAAGTGTGCACTAAGAAAGGATTTTTGGAAATTCGACCCCTAAGGGGGTAAAAAGGGGGTTGAAAGTTTGTATGAAAAATCTAATTCCTTCGACCAAAATTCTTAAAACTTAGTACAAATATTATTCTAAGTAAATGATAAAGATTGACATTATTAGTTTTTTGAAACTACCCCCAAATAATGATTTAGGGGTTGTTGAAATTTGTATGAAAAATCTGATTTCTTAGGTCAATAAATTTGAAACTTGCCATAAATATTAACCTAAATGAATAATAAAGGTTGCTATTATTATTTTTTGAAACTACCCCCAAAAGACAATTTAGGGGTGTTAAAGTTTTTTTGAAGAATCTTATTACTTCAGTTAATAAACATGAAACTTGACATAAATACCATACTGCCGTCATATTAAAGAAGGCCGTAATTACGTCAATGCTGATTCCGAGATAATCAAAGTTTTATCTAAAATGAAGGCCCACGATTTACTGAATAGTTTTAGTAAATGGTTATTGTTTTATACAACGTCAATAAATACAGGCGTTATTTTGAACCATAGTTTATTTAAATTTATACACACATATTAATTTAATTCAATTTTTTCCCTTTTGTTTTAGCAAAAATATAATAATAAATTGTGAAATACTTATCTGAAAGGCCGTAATTGCAAAAAAAAGAACTCGATCTTCTTAAAGCCGAAATACTTGCATCTAAAGCCTCAAATGCGCCTTTTTTAGATAGGTAAACGTAAGTTACTATGGACGACGCGGATTCCCGGATTCATTCAAATATTTTACCTCTCCCCGCGCCCACTCCCGCGCGCTTGTTCCTTCAAATTACTTATATGCAAAGCCCTTATTGCGAAGTTAGGGCTTTTTTTTGTAGTAAATTTAAAGTTTTACTTAGCCCTAATTGGTAATTGCAGCCTTCCTGACTAGCAATACGAAAATATTAACAAAAAAGGCCGTTATTTTGTAATTATGGCTTTTCAGATTCAAAAACCAGAATTTGTGTCGTAGTTATGGCTAAAATCCTTATGATATCTCTGGTCTCATACGAGTTACAGCTTTGTGTGTAAGTCCATAAGATAGCATTTTCTTTGCTGATTCAGAAATGTTTAGAACCTCATTTTTGACAAAAATGTCAGTTACGGCCTTCTTTAATATGACGGCAGCATACTAAATAAACAATAAAATTTGTGATTATTAGTTTTTTGCAACTACCCCCAAAAGACGATTTAGGAGGTGTTAGTGTTTTTGAAAAATCTGATTTCTTGGGTCAATAAACTTGAAACTTGCCACAAATACTAACCTAAATGAATAATAAAGGTGGCTATTATTATTTTTTGAAACTACCCCCAAAAGATGATTTAGGGGATGTTATTTTTTTTGAAGAATCTGATATCTTGGGTGAATAAACATGAAACTTGACATAAATACCATCCTAAATTAACAATAAAGTCTGTGATTATTAGTTTTTTGCAACTACCCCCAAAAGACGATTTAGGAGGTATTACAGTGTTTTTGAAAAATCTGATTTCTTGGGTCAATAAACTTGAAACTTGCCACAAATACTAACCTAAATGAACAATAAAGGTCGCTATTATTATTTTTTTAAACTATCCCCAAAAGAAAATTTAGGGGATGTTAGTTTTTTTAAAGAATCTGATTTCTTGGGTGCATAAACTTGAAACTTGGCATAAATACCATCCTAAATAAACAATAAAGGTTGTCATTATTAGTTTTTTGGAACTACCCCCAAAAGACGATTTAGGAGGTATTACAGTGTTTTTGAAAAATCCGATTTCTTGGGTCAATAAACTTGAAACATGCCACAAATACTAACCTAAATGAATAATAAAGGTCGCTATTATTATTTTTTGAAACTACCCCCAAAAAAAGATTAAGGGGATGTTAATTTTTTTGAAGAATCTGATTTCTTGGGTTAATAAATATGAAACTTGACATAAATACCAACCTAAATAAACAATAAATGTTTTCAATAATTAGTTTTTGAAACTACCCTTAAAATACGATTTCGGGGTGGTAAAGATTTTTGATTACTTTTACTGCACATAGTTTCTTTTTATTTATTTATTTATTTATTTATTAGGGACAAAAAAACAGTTACATGTTAAAGTTTAAATAAAACTATGAGTACATATTAAATTGGCAAACATATAACCCACACCGTTGTCCACGGATTAATATATGAACAAATAGGAAACGGAAGAGTATCGTTTAACGCATTAATTTATCTTAGATTATGGATTATGGAGATAAAATATTTATAGCCAGAGATTTAAATCTATTACTCGAAAGGGAGAAGATATCTATGTCCATGAAGTGTGTCTTATAGGTTTCCACAAGCTGCCGAAGTGGCACCCGTGCCCCGGCGTTGGTCTTACATGAATCCACATGGAACAACCGGGGCACGTGGGCCGCCCTTCTGATAACATTTCGGGGCACTGTATAGCGTAACTTATTTGTGATTTCAATACAATCAAATCTATTGTTACACAGACCATGCAGCATCATGGCCACCAAAAGTAAGCGCCGAGACTCTAAACTTAAAATATTATATCGCTGTAACAACTGTGTGTATGGAATCCTCGAATGATAACATCTATAGTTCATTGTGCGTAGAAACTTTTTCTGCACGACTTCTAATTTAATGTTATATTTGAGGTAAAACGGTTTCCAGATAGGAACGGCGTATTCTAATTGAGACCTTATTAAAGTTTTGTATAATACCAAAAAGGTAGAGGGTCGCACAAAGTCTTTAGAGGCTCTCATGACAAAACCATACATTTGAAAGGCTTTATTTATTATGTTTTCAATATGCATGTCAAAATGCAGACACGAATCAATAGTTACACCAAGATCACGAACGGATTCTACTATTTTTAATTGTTGGCTATCCAAAGTATACTTGAAATTTAATTTATTTTTGTTTTTAGTAAATGATATACTGTGACATTTTGGAAGACTAAGAGAGAGTTTGTTGGCTATACAGTAAGTATTAAGTCTGTCAAGATCCTCTTGAAGCAGTAGGCAGTCATCAATTTTTTGACAGTCTTTATAAACTTTCATATCATCTGCGTACAATAAGAAATTCGCATTAACAAAACAATGTTTTATATCATTTATAAACAAAATGAAAAGCAAGGGCCCCAAAATGGACCCTTGAGGAACACCGGATTTAACAGCCACAATCTCAGATTCAAACCCATTAACAACGACCTTTTGTGTCCTGTTATAAATGTATGATGCAAACCAACGAAGTAAGTTGCCACGGATTCCGTTGAAGGCGAGCTTTTCCAAAAGAATTGTGTGATCCACCCTGTCAAAAGCCTTCCGAAAATCAGTGTACACAGCGTCTACCTGGACCCTCTTGTCCATATTTTCAAAAAGAAAGTTTGTAAAAATCATAAGATTGGTCGTAGTCGACCGCCGTTTGACGAACCCATGTTGTTCCGATATAATAAGGCCATGAATTTGGGGGTATAGAGCGCCGTGCACCAGCCTCTCGAAAAGCTTCGACAAGGTGGAAAGAATCGACTAAATCTAACATGTGGCCATGATTGCCACCGGGCATGTAGGTAATGTATCTATGTGAAAAAGGTATAAACATCCTGGTAGGTAGGTACCTAATATGCTTAGGCCCGATTGCCTTTCCCTCTCACATAGAGGAGGCATGTGGGGCGGTAGTTTTCTACATTATTTTTATCTCCACTTTTATAAACAGGCGTTATAAATGCTCGCTTCCACACGGTAGGAAAGACACCTTCATGTAAGCATTTATTGAAAATGATGTGCAAAACAGTACTGATGTTATCGGCCGTTTTAATAAAGAAGGTAGGTGGTATACCATCGGGGCCAGCGCCCTTAGATGGGTCCAATAATTTGACTGCACCATGTACAGCTTCTTTTGTGAGGTAAATATCCGATATACATGTTGAGCTATCCTGGCATATATTTGAGGGTTCCCAATTATCAGGATCGAAAGTGGACGTTTCATAGACAGAAGCAAAGAAAGTAGAAAATAAATTACAAATATCAGTAGGGCTATCAGACGAGGCACTTTTAAGGTACATATTATCTGGATAGTTAGCCTTGCCCTTTCTGTTAGATACATATGTCCAAAAGTACTTTATATTTTTAGGTATACTGTCTTCAACTGAGTTAATATAATTTCTAAAACAAATAACAGATTCATGTTGAAATAATTTACGGTAACCCGAGAAGTGATTATAGTCGTACAAGTTATGGTACTTTTTCCATTTAATCCAGGCACGTTCTCTATTTTTAATGATACGTATTAATGAAGGTGAAAACCAGATAGGAAATTGTGAATTTTTAATTCGAGTTAGTGGAGTGTGTTGTCTTATTATGCCGTATAGAATATCGTAAAAAGTGCTGACAGCCTGTTCAGCGGACAGATGGGCGAGATTGTTTTCCCAGTTTATAGAACTAAGATCCGCATTAATATCAGAATATTTCGCTTTATGATAGTTATACCTAGGTAAAGAATGGCATTTCATAGGCGTAAATTGCATGTCGAGGTCAACAAATACAGAAAACGGAGGATGGTGTGTATCAGCCTGAAGTAGTGACGTACAGGATACAGTCTGGCAGTCTGCGTTCGAGATAAACAAATCAAGTATACGTCCAAGATTATTCCTAATCTTATTGTATTGGGAACCGTTAATTACTGATATGAAATTTAATATCAGCTGGCCACTTGAGGTAGAGCTATCTGCGACTGCAAAGTGGCCCTGATCCAACCACTTTATATCGGGCAAGTTGAAATCCCCAACAAAGAAGAATGACTCGGTTTTTATGACGTTGGGGAGCACTTAAGAGGGCTTTTTGGAAACTCAACTTTTTAAAGGGTTAAAAGGGAGAAGTTTATTTGTATAAAATCTTATTCCTTTCGCAAAATAATAAAGGATGGCATCATTAGTTTTTCGGATTTACCCCCAGAAGACGATTTAGGGGTGTCAAAGTTTCTTTGAAGAATCAAATGGTACTTGGATGGGGACCTCTACATCGATTTGGAACAACCGAACTGGATCGTTTGTCTCAGGTTTAATAGCAGCTTATTTTTGGTTGCCATCACACGAACGAAGTCGCGGGCGGAGTTAATAATATAAATGTGAAAGTAACTCTGTCTCTCTCTCTGTCTACCTTTTCACGCTTAAACCGTTGAACCAATATTAATTTAGATGCAATTTGGTTCGGAGATATTTTGAGACGCTGGGCAGGACAGAGCATAGTTTTTATCACGGAAATCTCACTTAAGGGGGTGGAAAGAGGGGTAGAAGTTTGTATGGAAAACCCACAATATTATGCTGCGATATAAAAAATAAGCTATTCGAATTACTAATGCTTCGCAGACGAAGTCGCGGGCAACAGCTAGTATGTAATAGACGAGTAAATATAACGTCTGTATGTTAATTAGCCAATCAAGTCTCAACAGCTGAACAAATTTGGCACCTACTAGTCCATGGCCTGGATTAGGACATATACTAATGGGCCAGTAATACAGAACTGTAAAAAAATAAGGACTTAAACGCGAGTGAAGCTGCTGACAAAGCTTGTTATTTTATTTATTTATTTAAACTTTATGTACAATGGTTATACATAGGCAGACTTAATGCAGCAAGGCATTCTCTACCAGTCAACCCTTGGGTTCAAAAAGACACAACAGTGGTAGGTGTACACAAAAAATAATAATATGAACAATAATTAAATTCGGATATTAAAAAAACTACCTAACTAATAAAATACATAAATAATTTCTAAAACAATAGACTAATAAATATAATAATAAATACCAAATTCTAAATGAGATTGATATTTAAATATAATAACTATGACGAAGACAAATAATAGTTCCGGATTCTAGGCTTAAATGACAATTTACTCTCAGCTTTTTTGATGTCAAGGGGAAGCACGTTCCAGAGTTTTATAGTTGAGACAGTGTAAGAACTAGATAGAAACTTAGTGCGGTGAGAAGGAATTTGGAGAAGTAAGTTTTTGGAAGCTCGTAGGTTAAGATCGTGAGAACTGCCTAACAATTTAAAATATTGTTTTAAATGATCGGGAGTACAAAGATCGTTCATGATGGTGAAGAGCATGCAGAGGGGTCTGATGGATCTGATGGATCACTGACGGATAGGCAGCCATTTAAGCTGAGAGCGGAAGGAGGAAATGTGATCATATACATATACGAAGGCCGAAAATAAAGCGAATACAGTTGTTGAGAAGTCGATCCATTTTGTTAAGAAGTTCTTGGGATAGATCAGTGTAACAAACTCAGCATAGTCGATTATAGGCAATACAAGAGCTTTTTACAAATATAGAGAAGATTATCTGCCGCCCGCGCTCAGGTACTTTAGTACCATCCTCACCAACTTTCGCTTCTGTACACTGAAAAATGTATTATGACTTGCGAACTTTGTCTTACTAGCAATAAAAGATGCAAGAGTTTTTCTATTTGCTATTAGTTTTGTATTATATTAATTAAAGTTTATTTTCCTATGACTGAAGTTTGCTTAAATTTAAAGTCAATAATTATGTATATATTATATTCAAAAGATTACCTTCACTTTATTAACGACCTCCTGCGTGACTGCGCTGCCCCCTAACGAGACAGCTTCAAAGCAAGTGAAGTCACATTTAGCATGGTCATCATAGTGGTCATCATTGTGGGGCTAGTAATGATGTAGGTGGGCTGTAAACGAAAAAAAACTGTAGCGTCTTGTTTGGGGCAATCCCACCGCACTATTCCGAAACCACTGCAACTCCTGAAAGCCAGAATCAACAGTGGCAACCACCAAAAAAGCGCCGAGGCAATGAAGGTTGGCGAAGGTTGGGATTTAACTATCTTGGATCCCGCAACGAAATTAATCAGAAAAGAATAACGGAGCAGTAGGAAAAAAAAATTACTACATTTTCACTTTCCTCCAAATCAAGCAGGAGACAGAACAAAGAACGCCAATAGCCACAAAGGGTTCTTTACAACTGGGATAAGCCCAGGTGCATAGCACCACGGACATATAAATATCATTAATATTAATGGCTCTTAACATTGTGAGATGTTATATTCGATTCCAACAATAGTTATGGCTTGAACGCACGGCAATTTGTTCTTGTTTCCACATGTTCCGTATCGTAAATAACTGTGGATTATCCAACATAATATTGCGTCATTCTACCAAAGACACTCCCATAAGATATGATGTGCATGCTGTTCGGTCAAATTATCTGTGCACCTGGCGCTGTCATGTCACTCTGACGTTCGACTCACGGTATAGGCCTTGTACAGGCGCACGAGGCGAACACGGGGCACCGCGCGTTTAGGTGGGAATGACATCGTAAGCAAACGAAGTGCAGTAATTTTGACGGTGTTGTATCTATCTATCTTGATATAAAACAATGTCGGGTTATTTAATAAACACCTAATAAATAGCTCAAGAACTTGTCTGGAGTGATTTTCATGATCTTTGATTTGTTGGATTTGCCTGCTCCCGAATAGCAGAATAACTAAGAATTTAAATAACGAAAAAAAACACGAAAAAACATATGTATATAGAAAATGCATTCGTACATAAATGTATGTTATATTAATATGCATATTGATTGTGATGCTGTACGAAGTTCGCCAGGTCACCTTGTTGTAGTTTATACTTAAACGCGTGGGATCGTAAACTCTTTCTTCTCAATAAGACATGAGTATATTTTCTACCGAATTTAGATTTTAGATTGGATTTATTGTATTTGAAATGATTCTCAATATATCAAGAATTTATAATCTAGGAATCTTATTTACAAATTACGGTGTTTGCAGTATTCCGGTGATACATAACATCACACCTGTAACTCTCAATAATGTTGTTGACAGAAACGCTTACATAAATATTTTTAATAAAAAAATATAAATATTTTTTTTATACATATGGTGACATAAGAATAACACACACACATACAACTATGGTGTATAGTGCCACACAAACAGAATTCAGTAACTACCTACAGTAATATCCAGAATACCGCAAATAGTTAAACATGAACAGGGGGAAAACCTTATCTTGAAAAACAGCGTACTTCATCGTAATTCATCTGTGTCACCAAAATCCCAACAATTTTTTCGTCAATAATCACATTAATATCTTGCATCAGAACATCAATGGTCTTATCAGTAAATCTGATGAACTTTCACTGTACTTAGACGAGTTAGACCGCAACAATAAACGTGTTGACGTTCTTTGTACCACTGACCATAATATGCTAAACGAGGATACCTAAATTCCCAATTACTCGTTAATTTCATCTTACGTTAGGCACAATAGAAAAGGAGGAGCATGCATTTTGGTGCACAATAATCAAAAGGCAAAAAAATATGATATTAAGGAACATACTATGAGAAATATTGTGGAATGCAGTGCCATTGAACTTTTAGAACATAATGTAATTATTGTCAACATATACAGACCTCCTACCAATAAACTAGAAAAGGTTAACATATTTTTTTCTAAACTTAACGAAATACTTTACAAAACAAGTTTTAAAAATAAGAAGATAATCGTATTTGCGATGTTTACAATGCTGTAACAGTGGACGATGCATCACGCAAATTTCATGATTTATTTAAATTATTCTTTGACCTCTGTTTTCCTTTAATCAAAGTTAAAATCCCTATACACTAACGACCAAAATGGATATCAAAAGGTATAAGAGTCTGTTCTAATCATTAACGACAATTACTATGGAAATATAGAAAATCACCAAATCTATAGCATAAAGATTCATGCAAAGTATACAATAGAAGATTAAAAATACTAATTAAATTAACATAAAAATCTCTAAAATATTACTATATTAAAACTTCAGTTAATAAAGCTAAAGCTACATGGAAGCTTATTAATCATTATATTTATATATATAATTATGAAACAAATGTTCACGAGACTAAGAAAATTGACAAAATAAATGTTAAAGATGTACCAATCACAGATCCAACTACTATAGCTAACGAGTTCAACCATTTTTACACGGCTCAAATACCAAATAATCAATCTATTAATAATAATCAGCATTATGGAATTAACTTTAATAATTCTAATTCACTCTTTATGAGCCCGTGTACTCCTAAAAATATCGCCCAAATAATAAAATACCTTAAAACACCAATCGCACAGGATATGATGGAATTACTACTAAAATGCTTAAGGTAGTGGCATAATTTATATCACCAGCACTCTCTCATATAATTAATAAATGTATCGAAGAAGGGATATTTCCAAAATTAAAATTGACCATAGTCATTCCAATATTTAAAAAAGAGGATAGAGAAAATATTAATTGTTATAAACATATATCGCTGATACCTGTCTTATCGAAAGTTTTGAAAAAGTTATATATAGCAATCAATATAATTACTTCGAAAAACACAACATTATGTTGGAAGTGCCAATGGGTTTCAGAAATAACAAATCGATTAACAAAGCATTATACACTTTTTTGAAAATGGTACTAAAAGGTATAGACAATAAAAAAGAAGTCACAGCACTCTATATAGATATTACAAAAGCCTTCGACTACGTCAATCATGATGTGCTGTTGAATAAATTGGAAAAGTACGAAATACGAGACAATGCTAGAGATCTGATAGAGAACAACAAACTGAAATATCTAGCATTTCGCATATCTCAAAAGTAGAAAAGAATCATTTATTGTCTTTGAGTCTGTAAAGGCGTACCACAAGGGAGCATTCTGAGTCTTTTGTTATTAATTATACACATTAACGATCTCCCTAAATCAATCAAACCCCCATGGTTCTGTATGCTGATGATAGTACTGCTATTTGTATCGGAAGACCCTAAAACACATGAACATGAAATAAACTGTACGCTATGATCTGTTGTTAACTGGTTAAATCTAAATGATCTTAAAATAAATTGAACTAAAACATATATGATGACATTCAAAAATAGAAATTCAAAACATAGCACTTTAAATATAAATTACGAACAAATAAATATACACAATATCAACACTACAAAATTTCTAGGACTACACATAGACTCAGACATGACATGGAGGACACATATTGAACAAGTATGTACAAAACTAAGTCGTTATTCATATGCCATTTATATGCTTCGAAAAGTTGTAAATCAAAGTGCTCTTCTGTCCGCTTATCATGCATATGTTGGTTCGACACTAAGTTATCGTATAATGTTCTGGGGAAATGCCACTGAGAGAGAAACCATCTTTAAAGCTCAAAAGAAATGTATCTGAGTGGTTTGTGCATTAAAATCGACTGAACCATGTAAACCGCACTTTATTAATTTAAAAATATTGAATTTCCCATAATTATACAACTATGAACTAGTATTGGACATAAGAAGTAACCTAAATAATTATGAAACTTTAAAAAGTGCAAGAATTGCCAGTACACCCAGTGGAATAAGTCATAGAACAGCTATGTATTGGTAAGAGTGCATTTTGTATGGGCCCTAGGATATATAATAAACTACCTTAGTACATAAAATAATCTAATAATTTCAATTTATTTAAAAACCAATTAAAAAAGTATTTAATTCAAAAAACCTATTATTCTGTTAATGAGTATTTAAATGAGAAAATAATGTAATAATTAAGTTAAGTCATTTTTTCAATAATATAATAATATAATGTATAGATGATGCAATTGTTAATGAATATTGTAATTTTTATAAATTTTATTGTAAAATTTTGCACACCTGTAATGGTAGGATATGGTCTAAAGAACTTATTTAAAAAAGTCACCTTGAAAACTACCCATATTTTGTAAATAAATGATTTGATTTGATTTACAGAGCAGTTAGCATATATTGCAGATATAAATTCATTAAGCCATTGTCATAAATGCAGACAGTTATGGAGTCGAATCGAGTGAGTTAAATGTACCAGGCCCCTCAGAAAGTATTGCGAAAAAAAGTTTTTATATATGGGAGACTGGCCAGTTATAATGTTTTTCGAAAATATGATTATTTATAAGTAAAAATAAGTAAGTTCCAATTTCAAAATTTCCCTCCACATTTTTTGCGAGTTAATTCAAAGTATTGTGTCTCACTGAAATATGGATCTGCGCCGGGAACATTTTAGAGCTATGATTTTATACGATTTCAAGTGTCGCCTGAAACCGGATGAATCGTACGATAGACTTCAAATGGCATTCATGGATGAAGGCCCTTCCAAGGCAACCGATACACGGTTGCCTTGGAAGGGCCAAGTTGGTATAACGAATTCAAGCGCGGTCGACCAACTTTGGGGGATGACGAAAGAAGCGGTCGCCCTTTGACGGCTGTTACCGAAGAAAACGTGCTAGCAGTGAAAAATTTAATCCAAGACAATAGGCGAATTACATATCAGGAGATTCAACACATATTGAAGATTGGATCGGGAAGCGTTCACGAGATTCTACACAGCCATCTTCGCGTGAGGAGGATAGTATCACGCTGGGTGCCGCACAACCTCACCGATGCTCAGAAGCAGGCCCGGGTGGAATGGTGCCGTGATATGCTTAACAAATTTGAAGCAGGCTCGTCTCGGCGTGTTTACGACATCGTTACAGGTGATGAGTCCTGGATTTATCAATACGACCCAGAAACCAAGCGCCAGTCGACTGTTTGGGTGTTTCAAAATGAGCCAACGCCTACCAAAGTGAAGCGATCTAGAAGCGGGGGTAAGATTTTGATCGCTAGCTTTTTTAATTTGACTGGCCACTTGGTATCAATTCCCTTACGGGATCAAAGAAGCATTAATGCCGAATGGTATACTACCAAATGTTTGCCAGAAGTTTTCTCTGTTATAAGCAACAAGCGACCAAACACAGGGCTCCGCGGGCTACTGCTCCACCACGACAATGCACCTGCGCACACCGCACTCAAAACGAGGGACTTCCTGGACAGCACGCCAGTCAAACTCCTGGGTCACCCTCCTTACAGCCCTGATCTAGCACCGTGTGACTTCTTTTTATTCCCAAAAATAAAAAATCAGCTCAAAGGGATACAATTTTCGTCGCCGGAAGATGCGCTGGCTGCGTTCGAGCAGGCTGTAAACGAGGTGTCTGCGGCGGACTGGAAAAAGTGTTTTGAAAACTGGTTTAGGCGCATGAATCTTTGTATAGAGGCTGGTGGAAAGTACTTTGAAAAGATTTAATAAAAATATATGTACGTATAGAACAATTTTTTTTAGTTTCGCAAAACTTTCTGAGTGTCCCACGTATAGTGGGTAACTTCTTGTAAATGTTGTTATGTTCATCATCATCAGCCTTTTAATGTTCCCACTGCTGGGACACAACCCTACTCTCTGTGTGAGAGGGAATGGGCCCTAATCCACCTCGCAGGCGTAGTGCGGGTTGGTGGATGTCACATGTCTTAGAATTTTTGGTTCTAGGACATGTCCGTTTCCTCACAATGTTTTCCTTCACCGTTTTTAGAGCAATGGTGATGAAATAATTTACAAAAAGTAAAGCACCTGCCTGGGTTTGAACAAACGATGTACGATACGTTGTTTGGTTTACTCTTTACGACTTTTTACGCTCTCGGTTTCAGTCGACGGCGACGTTAGTATGCAAATAGTTGCATAGTAACGTTGTGTTAATCAAGATGTAGACTACACAAATACATTATTTTACGCTCTCGGTTTCAGTCGACGGCGACGTTACTATACAAATAGTTGCATAGTAACGTTGTGTTAATCAAGATGTAGACTACACAAATACATTATTTTACGCTCTCGGTTTCAGTCGACGGCGACGTTACTATACAAATAGTTGCATAGTAACGTTGTGTTAATCAAGATGTAGACTACACAAATACATTATTTTACGCTCTCGGTTTCAGTCGACGGCGACGTTACTATACAAATAGTTGCATAGTAACGTTGTGTTAATCAAAATGTAGACTACACAAATATATTTTTTTACGCTCTCGGTTTCAGTCGACGGCAACTTCACTATGTAATTAGTTGCATAGTAACTTCCACGTCATTGTATAAATCAAGATGTAGATAAAATCGTGGACTACACAAATAATAATATTTTTATCCGATTACGGCGAAGCAAAAGGGAGGGTTATGTTTTTGACTGGTATGTATGTTCATCTGTTCCCTCATAACATCTAAACTGCTTATCATAATTTGACAAATGAGGTGTCACATGACTAACAAGCGTCTTGTTTGTCCGCTGGTTATAGGCTATAAGACGACACATTAAATTAAATATGGCGTCCTCTAGGGGGCACTAAGTAAAGAACAAAAAAATTGTTTTGCCACACCCCGTCATGTGTGGTATCATTGAACAGGGATTTTAATATGAGAGTAGGGTTTGGTACACCATATTTTTGTCAAGCGTACTGTTTGCGAGACATATCCCGTCAAAGTCATGAAAACAAATTTTTGACTCGACGACGGCGTCGCAAAGTGTTTGTTGATCGGTATGTAAGTAAGTATATATTTATGTTCATTTGTTTCCTCAGGCACCGCAAAAATCCCAAAATACTTTCAATCTTCTTCTTCACCGTGTCGATGATTCCATTTTCAGTTTTAATTTAGATGTTGTCCTTCGACCAGAACTCAACCACTTCAACAGCCCCAGCGCTGGCCTCGCAAAGGTCCTTCATGGTGCAGGTGTTTGTGTACACAGAGAAGGACAACAGATGGGGCATCGTCTGCGGTGTAGTTCAACAGTCGCATTGTGGCTGATTGGAGTACCCCCATCTGACCAGGTTCCACTTGGCCCACTTGACTTCACAGCCTATTTAGGGCTGTCCAGTTCTAGGTTGAATAGAAGAAAGTGCACATCATAGATCATTAGCAATATCAAGATTGCGCGGGCGACGGAGTACTATTCACTCGCCCCGCGGACTCACGCCCCCTTCATATGTCGTCGCGCCCACTTAGCGGGGTGCGCCACCCAGTTTGAAAATCACTGCTCTATACAAAGCGTCATTGTATCAACGATAGTGATTGTCGGCATTTCGACCGTCGCCATCGCTGACATCGAGTGTTATTTTGTCTAGATCCTCTGTGCTTATCGGACCAATGAAGCTGTGACAACAATTGTAACTTTTTATTTAGCTTTAATATCGTAGTTTTAAATAATTCTTTCTTGTTTTTACGGGCTTGGTTGTACTGTTTATGTTTAAGTATAAATTGTGTATTTTATTTGTATGGATTACAGAACTATATTTCTTTTCGTAATCAGTGCGGGTTGGTGTATGCCTCGTGTCTTCGAATTCTGGAACTCTTACCTTAAAAGTATTAACAAGTTCGGCGAAATGTGCCGGAGTAAGAGCTAAAGATGTCTGCAGCCGCGTGTACTTCAGGATCGGGGAGAATAGGTAGTGGAAGCCAGCCGACAGCCACTGTGCTGGTGAGGTGACTATCACCATCCTTGTTGGGGTCGGAAACTTGTTGAAACTTGCCCTGAAGCGAAAATAATACTGTGGTAAAAAACTTGATTAGTTTGTACTACCCCATGGAGCAAGTAGACGTTAAGTATCCCACGGAGATGTTAAGTATCCCACGGAAACGTTAAGTATCCACGGCAACATTAAGTATACCACGGAAGCGATAAGTATCCCACAGTAGCGTTAAGTATCCCACGGAGAGGTTAAGTGTACATGAGGATTTCCTCTTCGAGAAAAAAGGAGGTGAGGGGTTATCACCACAAATACGGAGTTCCAGTAGCCAAGTTCCTGTGCGTAAGCATGGCCGTCTTTGGTACTCCCGTTGTTCCACTGGTCGAAGTCAGGTACGCTACGATCTCCTCTGGATCGAAGTCTGTTGGTCTGCAAGTGATTAAAGATTCAGTTAATCCATAGAAGTTTGTCAGCCTTGTGGTTGCGAGAACATCAGATTTTCGAAAAGAACTTACTTAAAATTTTGAATTGCTTTCTCATCATCCGTTTCTAGTAGGTTGGCTAGTGTAGTATGTTTACTATCCTTGTCAAAAGTCACAATTTTAGCATCTACTTTAGACATTTGTAACCCTTTCTCAATATCTGCCGTCTTTGCGCTTTGGCAGAATATTATATTTGGGCGGTTTGTGTGGAATAAATCTCTCAGTTCATCTGAAATGTAAAATATAATATAAATTATTATTATGGGTTAGTTCGATCAATAGGCTTTTCTTGACAATATGTGAAGAGCCTTTACCGTACCATTGGTCTATTGCAAGCCCACATTATTACGATCAAGAAGAGGAGAAAAGTGCTAAGAAGAAAAGTTTTAAAGAGTTTTCTGCCAGTTTTCTGCTTGACATTGATTTGAAACAAAAAAAAATATAACCGATACCTAGCTGCAAAATAAGACGGTTAATAATAAACTCACTGGGTCCCAAAGTGGCATCGATAGATGCTACCATAATACCAAGATACAGCGCTGCATAGTGAGGTATGCAGAAATCTATGTGATTGGGTGCCATGAGCACCATAACATCCTCCTTCTTCAGACCCAACTTCGTAAGAGAGACTGCGCATCGGATGCTTCTGTCAAAAACTGAACCATTGGTTTCTGATTGCCCTGTTCCTCCATCGATCTGTGGGATAAAATAATGGATCAGAGTGAAACAATGGTCATGTGATGAGGGGGAATGAAAAGCATCTCACTAAAAGAGTGACGAATGTGGATGGATGGAGAAGGAGAGGAAGACCAAAGAAAAAATGAATAGATTGTGTGTCATGTGATATGAAAGAAAAATAAATCAGTGACGCGCACTTCTACGGCATTGGAAATGATCTAAATTCAATCTTTGCTTCCGTGCGCGTTATAACAACTGTGTCTCATCCCATACAAAGAAACTTTCCCTACGTACTGTACTGATTATACTGACTATTTGGTTTATCTATCGATATCGATTGATTATTACATGGTGACCTATCTATCGCCGTGGAATGGAACCGAAAGCGATCGATTTACAAAAAATAATCGGTATAATCAGATGAAATCGCTAGTTACGTAGCACGGTTTCTTTATATGGGATGAGGCATCTGTATGCAAGTATTATATTATCTGTGGTCAATGTTACAAGTTTAAACTGACGTAAATAGTTCACACTCATTATGACAGCTTGGCGCACGTAACAGGCGTAAGAGCCGTGAGGTGCGCAATTATTTGCTCTACAGATCGATGCATCACGTTTACGGCGTAATTAACTAATTTAATCTCACCCTGACCTACCACCTACAGCAACATGCTACTGGGTACTTGTAGGATATTGAAGACCTAGTTAAACCAAATGGTTAGCTAAAACCAAATACCTGCATAACAAAATCAGGGTCTTCTTGCAAGCTGTGTAGTACGAGTTTACCGATGTGATGTCTGTCTGAAGGGATCCCTGTCTTCGCCACTACGCGGGCTCCTACCTCACTCATATACATATGCACTGCGTCGAAAGCTCTTCTAGTCATGATTGCTGGTGGTTATTACTGAAATAAAAGAAGTCTTTTTTTTTAGAATTCAGAATGCTCTAAATACCAACTGAGTACGGCCAAGTACGCAAAAGACAAAGATATTTTATTTCAACTAGGCCACCAAGCGTCACTTTTGAACGTTACATTAAAATTTACAAGGAATAAAAATTGATTCTACCGTGCATTCGGCAAGTAGCTTGTTATGGAGAAGAACGCACAAGAAACTCAATACTTACTCCATTAAAAAAAAACACTATACTAAGTACAGGTATAAAGTATTAGAAGTACTCACACATGTACTGTGCAGTTATATAATAGGTTATCTGAACAGTTAAGTTATGACCAATCCCAACTAACAGCGCCCGTTAATGAACATGACGCATGAATCGGCACCACCCAGCTCAACCATCATGAAGGGAACCGAATGATCCAACACACGCCTCACCATCAGAAAGACATTTTAGAGAGCATGACACACTCAACTGCCAGGGCATACACAAGTCAACAAACGACACAAAGGTACAGCAATAACAAGAAAAGAGAGAGTGCACTGTCTCTTCTTTTTTTTTTAAAAGGGAGTTCACCAGAAACACTTGCCCGTGGAAATACTACGCTGCCTTCCAATGACAAAATCATATTTTAATTTATCTATAGACGAAAAACAAAAAAAAAACGCGAGATAAAAAATACCGATGCTGTTTCAACTAAAAACCATATGCGAGAGTTTCCTATGTCAAAAAATAATTCTTATCTAATCTAATTGCGCACTTTCAACTCCATTCTTAGTTTAAATCAATTACTGCAACTTATCTTACATGGGTTGTTTTAAAATAGCAATTTGGTGCGTTTTTATTTTTATCCGAAATCTATTGATCGTAGAAAGAATACTGCTTGCTAACAGATCGATAGAGAACTTTTTGCTGATTACGAGGTATTAAAAACTCAAAATCGGCCAAATGGTGCGAACACATTTTAAGATCTGGTTCTGCTCATGTAAAAAAATAACTTTTTCCAACATTTAGACATACATTAATTCATATACGTGAGGACGATGCACCCAGAATATACATGTTTTAATATACCACAAGGTATTTTGTTATAGATTTAAAAGATGTGTGTACTTTAGGTAATCTATATGATGATTAATCTGACATATCTTAATTTCTGTTATTAAAATTGTGTCCATCACTAACTTTCCTAAGGAGATATATATTTTGCCTTACATTAATAATATTTTCATTAATGGATTGGCAAGAAACTATTATAATAGTTTCCTAGGAGAATCTCCTAGGAAACTATTTAAAAATCTGTGAATTAACTTATATATGGCTCTGACAGCTCTCTTTTGCAATATAAATATGGACTCAATGTCAGCCGCCCGATTTTGTGACCACCTATCTATTTGAAATATCAAAGATAGGCAAATCGTTACTGTGTACTAAAAAGATGAATGAACCCAATATCTAGAATTGAGGAACGCCCATTGTCATTTCAGACTCTATTGAGTTTACGCCGTTTACCTGAACTTTAACTTGCCTGGCTTTCAAATATGATCTAAGTAACTCAAGAGCCGTATGTCTAATCCAATAGTGCTCGAGCTTCACCAATAGTGTCTCATGGTTAACGCAATCGAACGCCTTCGAGAGATCGCAAAACATTGCAATGGCGTCTCGTGCTTCCTTCCAGGCGTAAGAAAGGTTATTTATTCGGGTCAAGCCCGCCTTAGTTGTGCAACGCCCTTTGGTGAAACTGTACTGTTGATCATGAAAGATGGAATGTTTGTTAAAATGACGCAACAATTGGTTGAGCATAAATTTTTCGAAGACTTTACTAAGAACCGGCAGAATTAACACAGGGCTATCATTATTGGCTTCTTTGCTATCCCCAGATTTAAACAATGGAACTACTTTATTTTGTTTCATGAGGTCCGGTAAAACTCCTTGATCGACACTAGTATTAAATATGAAAGCTAAATAGGGCGCATTAGTTTCAATCACTGATTTACAGACTTTTACTGATAGTCCCCAAAGATTTCCTGTTGATTTAATTTTAAGATCTTTAAAAGCTATTAAAACTGCCTGGGGTTTGTATTTTGAAATATAAACTCCGAGGGGCACGCATTTTTTTTTCTAAGTTTCGCAGCCGAAAGTGCAAGTGAGGAGTTTAAAGATGCTGTAATTAGAATATTAACAAAAATCGTTTTCAAATGCCTGAGATACCTCTACATCGGAGTATATGAGCCATGTGCAGTCACAAAATAAAATTCATAGTACTACGCTGTTTTTTTTGCTACCTGTTTCATTATTTATCGTCGGCTGATTTTATTTGATTGCTTACATACATCGCTTTAGATATTATGCATGCAATTTTAATGGTTTTTGAATATTTCACAACATCTAATCAAATTCAAATCAACATCATCAAAACTTGTATTATTCATATGTTGCTTTAGGCCATAAAGTATTTATAGCTTTTTCCTGTCTGCCAGCCGCCTGGATTTCAATCGCTAAATACAAACTTGGTGTAAATACTTTTCGATTTCAGTGGAAAAGTAACATTAAATTGCGTTTTAGTATTTTTTAAATCATTTGGGTCATCTATATTATTACAGTTTGAACTCATAATTTACTAGTCAAGATTTTATAAAAAAAAAACTATTTTTTTTTTGCATTTTTTGTAAAGGTATTTAGGCGCTAAATGTTATTGTTTGTCCATTATGATCAGATGCTAACTTATTTACAATTTCTTTATCTAAGTTATCACAATAACAAAAAAAAACATTATCTATACAAGTCGTAGTTGGCTCCATGAAAACATTTGCCAGATTAAATGATCTAAAAAGACCCAATAACCTGATACTGTTAAAATTATTTTCTATTACGTAAATGTTAAATTGCCATAAAAATGACGATTGATTTACTACTAGTCCTAACTTGTAAGGTTTGGAAGAACTAAATGTACTGGCAAGTCAATCTGTGAATTCACCAGATGGACTTAAGTTTTCTAGTGAATTCACTCTCATAATACATCGGGACGTCAATTCGACACGATCGATATAGGACCTTAATTTTTTTTTTAAAGTGTCCGTGATATTATTATAATTATGTTTAACTGCCTCCAAACTTACCAATAAACAAAAATTCACAGCACAACACTATATATAGAAATAAATTCCGACTAACAAATTGACAATATTGTCAACACGAGTGCTTCACACCAAGAGACTCAGTCGAATGTTTATCTACCAATAGTACCAATATATCCAATACGTACTCACGTAACATAAACACGCATATTTTATCTAGTTTTTGTACTAAAGGTAAGTTCACACTGAGACTCTACGCTATCGGCACTTTTTAAGATAACGATAAATGATGTCCCGACTAGTCGGTAGACCCGAGTATCCGGCCACTTTCGTAGTCGGCGACTATTTGGCAAAGAGTGCGAATATCCGGCTTCTTTCTTTATATGTATTTCTCAGTAAATGTATATAGGAGGCATTTCATTAAATAAAAAGCTCGATTGTTAATTATCATTGTCCAATTCATTTTCTTTTGACGTGTTTTCATTTTAAATGAGCTCTTTCACTTTAATGAACAATAATGGTATTGTCTTTATTTTTTTTTAGTCTTTATTATTTTGCTAAACGTTCTTAATGATTCAAACCAAACGTGTATGCACTCAAAACAGCTAATTGATTGGCGATAACTGTTTTAAAATTCATTTGCAAGTTTTGACCCATACATACTATGTTTATACGATGTTTCATACTGTAAATTATGCACATTTATCGATATTAATAGTTGACTCGCCAACGCACTACCGCACAGGCCGACAGTCTGATAACAACTGATCGCCCCACCACTCGGACCGGTATTTATAACCGAGTGGCATATGCGCACGAGGCATCGCTACAATACTGTTATCGGCTTGTAGCGCGATCTATCTATCTATAGATATCTACATACACTACACATACTAAATAACAAGGCAATTATAAGTTAAATAATGGCACGTAATAAAAAGTTACACATTTAATTTTTGTGTTGCCTCCTCGAGCCGCGTTAAATATAGCTGTATATTTTGACTATACAATGGGGCTAATTAAAGTCCAATTACACGTAAAATGGTTTATTAAAGAGTATCGTGCGTACAGTAAGAAAGCAGACGGTAGAATGGTATGACATATCAAAGATTTAAAGAATAAAAAAATTAACAAACGCCTACTAAAAACATAGGGCGTAGATCTATCGACGTGTGAATTTAGTATTCATTAAGCGTGAGGCGCTGCGCCGTAACATATTCCCGGCCGTTGAAAACTTGTTTTTCAACCCTTCAATTCTGCAGCGGTTGGCAGCGGACAGAGACGGGTAAAAGGGCGTCGCACGCAGCCTCGTGAAGTCTTGATATCTGCAACTCTTGCAACTCCATCAGGTCCAGGAAATAGCTGAAGAACTCGTCCCAGACGCCAGTTTAGTGGAGGTGTGCTATCATCAGCTAGGAGCACCATGTCACCTATGTTGAGCTGAGCGTTGCCTTTACGCCATTTTGTCCTTTGCTGAAGCTCTGACAAGTACTCCTTCTGCCACCTTTGCCAGAAGTGACGCCTAATTTCTTCAAGGCGTTTATATCTATTTCTTGAGTTAGCTTGATTATCATCCAAGGCTGGTGACGGTAGTGCAGTTAACGGTCGACCAATGATGAAGTGCCCTGGGGATAAGGAGAGTAGGTCGTTAGGACAGGATGATAAGGGACACAAGGGACGACTATTGAGTATCGCCTCCACTTGCGCAAACAAAGTCGTAATTTCCTCAAATGTTAAATGACTATTGCCAATGACTCGTTTAATGTGATGCTTAGCCGACTTGACGCCGGCTTCCCAGATGCCGCCGAAGTGAGGAGCGTAAGTTGGTATGAATTTAAAATTAATACCCTGTTGACCAGCAAAATCAGATATAGGCTCACCACTTTGTTTTAGAAAGCTACCTATCTCATTTGCGGCGGCGACAAAATTACGGCCATTGTCACTAAATATTTCAATTGGCTTTCCTCTCCGCGCAATAAAACGCCTGAGAGTCATTACAAATGCATCTTTAGTCAAGTCACTAACTGCCTCTAGATGAATACATTTATAACGTAGGCACACAAAAATACACATATAACATTTTATAACGCGACTGCCACGTCCTTTGCGATTCAAAATATAAAAGGGGCCAGCGAAGTCTAAACCGACGGACAAGAATGGGAAATCCGGGTTCACACGCTGGGATGGTAAGTCACCCATTTTTGGGCATAAAGTTTTACCACTTACTCGTCGGCATCGCACGCAGTTGCTGACTGTCCGCCTAGCAAGATGTCTGCCATTTACAGGCCAGACTGTTTGCCTAATTGTTGCTAGCAACAAATTCGGACCTGCATGTAGGTTCGCAAAATGCTCATTTGCAAAGTATAGCTTTGTTAGTCTATGAGAGGCGTGCAAAAGTATTGGATGTCTTATTTCAAAGCTACTGGCGGACGCATCTATGCGGCCACCGACACGTATCAAGTTATTATTATCTATAAACGGAGACAATGATAAAATTTTACTCCTAGCCGGTATTTGTTTACCTTTTGTAAGCAACTCGTATTCGATAGGAAATGACTCGCGCTGGGCAACAAAACACAGTGAATGAAATGACTCCAATAACTCTTCTGGTGAAAGTATGCCTACCCGTTTATTATAGGGGTGCTTCATGTTAAATAAAAACCTTCGAACATATGCAACAACTTTCTGAAGTTTTTGATATGATGAAAAATTGTCAAAACTTATTAAATAATTCTGATCACTAACTGTTGACGTGTGTGCTTTCATCTCAGGTAATTCCTCTAACTTTGAATTATTTAACACGGGCCAATAGCTTTCATTTTTATGCAAAAAGCTAGGGCCGGACCACCACAAGTCCATAGGCAATAAGTTTTTTGCATCCACTCCCCTAGAAATTAAATCTGCTGGGTTCATGGTAGTAGGAACGTAGCGCCAAGAACATGCTTTAGTTAACTCGAGTATTTCACAGACACGATTAGCTACAAACATTTTTAGTTTTGTAGGATCGCTATTTATCCAACTTAGAACTACACTGGAATCACTCCAGTGTACGATGTTCCCCGGCTTGTACCGGAGAGCATCTGTGACAGATTTACAAAGCTTAGCAGATAATAATGCAGCGCATAATTCGAGACGCGGTATTGTGGTGGGTTTTAAAGGCGACACCTTTGACTTGGCACATAACAGCTTAACAAGAATTTCACCATTGCTATTTACTGATTTTAAATAAATACATGCACCATATGCACTTTGAGACGCATCACTAAACGAGTGTAATTCTATTAATTTAGGATTGTTACATAGAACTAATCTAGGAATTTTAAATTGATTTAACCACTTTAAATTATCAGTAAATTGTATCCAATCTTCAGTCAATTCCTTTGTAATTGGTTCGTCCCAATCAAATTTTTGTTGCCACATTTTTTGCAATATAATATTAGGCTGAATTATTACAGGACTTAGAATACCTAACGGGTCAAATATTTTAAATGAATTAGACATAACAAATCGTTTTGTGATGACTGCATCCTGGTCAAATATAAAGTTTTTAATGGGAAAATATAAAGTGTCACTGGAGGGAATCCAACCAAGACCAAGAGTGTTTGAAGACTCACTGATTGTTAAATTGTCTTCATGATTTATATTCAAATGCTCAAAAATTGATGGATTGTTACTTTTATATTTCCTTAAGTTAAAACAACCGTTTTTTAAAGCTTCGGAAACTCCCTTTTGTATAAAACGTAGTTCCTGCTCATCATTCGCACCCGTGATGAGATCGTCTACGTAAAAATCCCTTTGGATTATATTTTTAATACATTCGTCATTTTGTTCTTCACCGAGCTGCCAAAGGCAACGTGTGCTAAGAAAGCTGGCACTTGCGGTACCATAAGTGAGTGTATTTAACTCATAAGTTTGGATGGGTTGTGACTCGTCTTCTCGCCATAGAATACGCTGCAAACTACGATCTTCTTTGTCCACTAGGACCTGACGGTACATTTTTTCAATGTCCCCAGTTAACAGAAACTTATATTGTCTGGCACGAATTAATATAGCAAAAAGAGAATCTTGAAGGGTCGGACCTACCATTAGGATGTCATTTAATGCATAACCTGACGTAGAAACTGCAGACCCATCAAAAACGACACGCAATTTAGTTGATTCACTTTCTTGTTTCAGTACCGCATGGTGACATAAATAATAAATTATGCTTCGCTCGTCTTTGACTAACGAGCAATGCCCTAATTCAGCGTATTCGCTAATAAATTTCGAATATTCGATTTTTAACAATGGATTTTTCCTAAACCGCTTTTCTTAATAACACAATCGTTTTTTAGCAATTTTATAAGTGTCACCCAGGCAGTCTGGAGTGTCCTTAAGTGGCAGTTTTACACAAAACCTACCAGTTATTTCTCTACGAGTGTGAGTGATAAAGTGGGATTCGCAAGCCCTTTCACCTTCAATCATTATACGTTTTGTGGAAATCTCTTCTAATTCCCAGAATTTGGCAATTGATCTTTCAATATCAATCTGGTTTGATACGACATCTACAGTGGCTTGATTGCAATGAGTAGTTTCATTGGCAACGGTTGAATATATAGGACCGGAGATTATCCAGCCTAAATGCGTATTTCTTAAATTTGCATTTTGTGGGCCAAGGGAAAGCTGCTCATTGCCCAATATGTCCCAAAATAAATCAGCGCCAATTAATACATCTACGGCTGCTGGCTGATTAAATGTAGGATCCGCTAAAGCAATGTCTTTAGGTAAATTTAATGTATTCATATTAACCGGGTATTTTGGTATTAAACCGGTTAATTCTTTCAAAACAAGACAAGAGCAATTTGCACTGTAATTATTATTAAGCGAGCTGATTTTAATATTGCAACTTTCGGCAATATGAGAAGAAACTGTATTTCCAATTCCTATGACCTTTAGCGAGTCAATTGGGAATGATTTTAATGAAATATTATCCTTTAATGCTTTAGAAATAAAGGAGGACTGGCTACCACAGTCTAGCAGCGCTCGAACCTTCGCCTTTTGTTGGGTCAATGGATTCAAGACTTCTATTATAGCCGTTGACAAAAGTATTTGACTTGAGTTTCGCTTTGAAAAACTAGCAATAGTTTCGCAACTATTATCACACGGCTCATCTACCACTACAAGATTATTACTATTAGATAACGCAGCAGGGCGATGCAACAACGTATGGTGCCTTTTATTACACTCACGGCACGGTCCCATGCGACATGCACCCATGTGGTGTCCCTGCCTGAGGCAGTTGAAACACAACTTGTATTTATTGACATCCTTCAACCTATCTTCTATCCCCTTTGCTTTGAAAGAGGGGCAATCAAAAATCCTATGATTTTCATTACAAATAACGCATAAAAAAACATTCGAATTGTTAGATTTGTTATCTTTCGAGTTAGAAGCAGCAAACGATTTTGTATGATTATTTGAACTGTGTTTATGATTATTTGTGTTAGAACTATTACGTGAACTAGCTATTTGACTCTTAGGCAGATTGCTATCGTATTTATTACGGTTTAATGCCTCCAGCACATCCGCACGGTCTATGGTGAATTTATAGAACTGCTCTAATGTTGGTGCATCACCATCTAAATTGTTCCTGTATTCCTCCCATTTAGTTAAAGTATGGTCATCTAACTTTGCAGATAGCATAAAAATTACGAGAACGTCCCATTTGTCCGTGGGCATTCCCAGGCTGGCCAGAGCACGTAAATTTTTTGTGACGTGGTCTACCAAGAATCTTAATGACCTCTCTGATTCACGTGAAATCTGCTTTATGTTAAACAGTGAATGTAAATGGTAATTGATTAAAATTCGTTTGTTGTTATAACGACTGCAAAGCAAGTTCCACGCCTCAGAGTAATTTGCGGAAGAAACTTCAAGATTTGAAATAATTCTCGCAGCATCGCCTTCTAGATAAGACATAAGATAATGAAACTTATGTATTGGTGTTATACGTTCATTTTTGTGTATCAAACTCTCAAACGTGTCTCGGAATTCTATCCACCGAAAATAAGCACCGTCAAATTTGGCTATTTGAATTTGAGGAAGCCTTAAACCTGCCGCTTGATGATCCGAACAACACGAACTATCATGGACAGAAGCACGCCTATGTTCACATTCTGTCTTCGAAAACTTGTCTACTAAAATTTTTGCAGTGGCTATACTGACCATAATATCACTCTCAATATTATCACGTTCATCAATTTCGGCTGATAAATTACTTGGGTTTAAAACCTCGATCTCATTTTGCAGGTCATCAACTCTTACTGACAATGCCTCGAATTTTGCAAGTTTCAAACTTAACTCGGCTAATTGTAAGTTACTTAACACTGGTGCACTAGTAGCGATATCCAAATAATTCTTAAATTTGGTTATCTGCCCTTTAGCAGACGCTCTTTTAGTTAGTAAATCTTTTAAACGATTTTTATCTAACGATTCGTTAGGCATTGTGAGTAAAATAAAGTATCAACTTCAAAAACGATAACACAAACTAAAGAAAACTAATCTAATAATCAAACAAAGGATGGCTCACGCTCCTCGACTCGACGACATCTGGCGAACAGGAAATCGGTTACGTCCGCACAGCTGATTGCGGCCGGTGAGATAATGCACTCGGCGAATTATCAACCTGAAATCATCGGCGGTTACGTCTTAGTATGTTTTATAATCAAACAAGGAATAGCGTTGGCGGCAGAGGAAACCTCGGCTTTGGATTTTAAAATAATATTTATTTGCAACTAAATTACGATTTAAAATTATTAGGTAATTTGATCGAAACAACTGTAAATGAATTATTCTCTATTGCAAATGTAATCTATTTAACTGTTAATTATTACTTATTGAGCTCGATTTAAAGAAATAACGCTAGTTTTTGAACAAAGAAAATTATTTATTTCAACTTGCAGGTAGGTTGTTAAAAAATTAAATGATGATGCAATTTTTCTTTACGATTTTTGCACTAAAAACCTTGATTTGCGCAAATGGATTTAACTCCCAATAGCTTTAGGAATAATGAATTAAGGAATATGACAAGAATTTGGATGAATATTTTGGAAGATTGGAAATAATTAGGAAGGAAAGGGCACTTATCTGGTTTCGTAGAACATCAATGCGCGATGTGAAACTTTCGCTGAATCACTGGTCGCTCCAGCCTGGACTCGTAGATGATCCTGGCCTGGCTGCACCTTCGTTCTTGAACCCCTTTCTTCAATCTTCAATCACGCCAATGTACACCGCTCACTGTGAGGCCGACTCCACCTTGACGAGATTTTCATCCGAGTTTTTTCTTGTCTTTCTTCGTATTTTTGTTTTCTTGCTGTTTAGTTCCCCTCATGGGCCACCATTATGTATATTTTGACTATACAATGGGGCTAATTAAAGTCCAATTACACGTAAAATGGTTTATTAAAGAGTATCGTGCGTACAGTAAGAAAGCAGACGGTAGAATGGTATGACATATCAAAGATTTAAAGAATAAAAAAATTAACAAACGCCTACTAAAAACATAGGGCGTAGATCTATCGACGTGTGAATTTAGTATTCATTAAGCGTGAGGCGCTGCGCCGTAACAATAGCTATAACTGAAACCCCGGGCTTATTACGTAAGGAGCAGCAATAATTGTGCAATTATAGCGCGATCAATTTAATGACCTGGCTGCTGAGGCATTTAAGCCAAGTCTTTATTTTTAAACAGTCACTTTTACCAGAAGCTACTATACCTATCCAATGATTTAAAAAATGTATCGTTTGATAAAAGTAACCAGCTAATGAAAATGCAACACTTCGTGGACACTATTTTTTATAACCTTCAATTGATTACAATTTAGCTCCAATATTCCGATAAATTAATATTTGCAGATGTAATGTATTTGTGTAACAGGTAATATGGCAGTTAATCATTATTCCATCCAGTGATATTTTCATTTTATTTACATAATATAATAATAAATTTGAAAAACAAAATTAAAACTATTTGAAAAATTAGATGATTAAAATGCCAATATGTAAAATCAATCAAAATTTCTTCGTATTAGTCGATAGGTATAACAAATCGAATATCGGTAACGCAGCAGGAGGACATCACTAAATGGACATCATCATCTCCTATTTGAGCTATGAAACGTAAAATAGATCGTTGAACACACTTGTTTTCAATTTGCTTTAGACATTGGCAGAATAGTCAACATCTGTGCTTGTCATATAAAAATAAAAATATAATAGAAGATACTTAGTGCGGACATAGCACAGTCTAATGTGTTTGTAATCATTTGGCAGTAAACACACCTAGCGTGTCAACCTTTTTGGCAAGCTTCACTGAGGTAGCCAACACTACAATAAAAATTCACCTCCACTTTACCGAGATCACGTCTGTTTCAATGATTCAACAAATTGTCCAGTTGCGTAGACATCTAAAAAACTACACCAAATTGTCATTACAATATTCATTATTAAAGTAGCTATAAAATAACACACGAAAAAATGCCGCCATAACTCAAAAACTTCTGTATCTACTCAGCCATCAGCAAGCGATTGGCAATCGACCTACAACAAGGGAAAAAGTTATCGCAATTTGACAGCCACATTTGATTGCCGTTGGCTGTCACTCTGCTGTCAAAAACCATGCGTAATACGAAATGATCGCGATCACCGTGCGATAATATATTATGGTTTGGCTATCGCTCATACATAATGAGGATTCGCGATTGAATAGTATTTATTTCGCAAAAATAAGCCTGCCGATTTTTTGACGTAAAACGATAATCGCGCGATGATTGCACAATCCCTGCGCTATTATTGCTGATTGCTTTTTCATACGTAATAAGCCTGCGGACACATTTCAGTGAGGAATACCCACTGCGGCAATCAAAATCTAAAATTCGTATTTATTAGATTTTATCTGAAATGGTATTTTTTTATGGTGTAGTAAATTAAATGCTCTATCGCCATTTTAAAAGTGTGCACAGTATCGTTTCGGTCGCGTAGCGTTTCGGTGTATCTGACCTTTAAAGATAGTAAGTACAGCACACATAATCTTGATTTATATCAGTCAAACAAAATAATTATGTTTCTAAAGATAAAATCCTAACTTTAATCATTTTATATCTTACTTCATATATTACTTTCTTTCTCATTTTTATCTTAGATACTAATATTGTAAATGCGACAATTTGGATGGATGGATGTATGTTTGTTACCCAATCACGCCAGAACGGCGGAACAGATCTGGATGAAATTTGGTACAGAGATAGATTATAGTCTAGAATATCAAATGGGCTACTTCTAAATAGGCTATCACAGTGTAATGTTCCCTTGGGATTGGGATGATAAAACACTTTTCATGCGGGCGAATCTGCGGGCAGAAACTAGTAATAATATAAACGAAAATCTGACTTTGTTTGTTTGTTACGGATTTAAATGAAACAAGGTACACGGGTAGACCATATCCCGGATCAGGTTATAGGCTATTTTTTTTTATTCTTGGTATGATTTTTTACTTAAAAACGAGCCAAACCGAAGGCAGGCGCTCGAATTTTTTACTTTTTAAGGTAGAGCAAAACGCCGCGATAGCCGTTTTTCGTACAGTTTTAGGAGCTATCTACGCGTTATTAAAAAAAATATCAACTAATAAAAATACATTAAATTTCTACATATTATTGATTCTAAAAAGGGTTTTTTTTTTAAAGAGGTATATGTTTCACAAATCTCCTTCCAACAAAACCATAAAAATGAGAAATAATTATTGATAGCATACATCTCCTCGTAAAGTGTTCATTAATTATTTTTTGTACTAACACTAATGGATAGACAAAAAAAATCTGGGCGTATTCACTACTGTAATTAATGCGCCACCAGTGCCGCTAGGCCAATAGGAATGCCATCTCATGCTGATTTTTTGGTTAGGGTACCGCCTCTTTTATTAGCTTGGTATGTATGTATGTATGTAACGGAATCTTTGAACGTGATTTTCACCCCTTTCAAAACGTCGGATTGATTTGAAACTTTGCACACTTTAAGGACCGATGACAATGCAATAATTTAAATAGTTTGCCCATCATCCTTACCAGGATCTTTAGGATTAGCGACTTTTTAGTTCAATTTACCATTAAAGCGTGTTTTTTAGTTTTAGAACTACAATTTATTTGTTAACATAACTAATTGATGCTGTGTATGCAAAACTCAATGCGCCCGGTTTAAGCAGTAGTCAAGTAAAATTTAAAAATTTAAAAAACCCCTGACGCATTTATCTTGCGAAAACACCCCGATTCAAATAGTAAAACGACCATAACTTTTGAACGGCTGAACCGATTTTATTCAAACAACATAGCTAAGAACACTTTCGACAAAATGACCTTTCAAACAAAAAAAAAACTATATCAAAATCTGTTCATTCGTTTAGGTGCTATGATGCCACAGACAGACATACAAATACACAGATACACAGACACACAAATACAAAGATACACAAATACACAGATATACAGCAACACACGAGAAACTTATAACACCCCTCTTTTTCCGTCTTAATCACTCTGATTGAACTGTGAGACGCCACACACTATTAATAAAAATCATACACTTAACCTACTCTTGACTCTATGCTACCTATGCCTTGCTGAATACAACAATACATTACTCTTAGCCTACAGTTAGATATCTCATCGGTTACCATACAATTTAAATATAAGATCTACACCATATCAGACATCTACGCTTAAACATACTCTTTATTTATACAACCTATGGTATCGACCTCTATGCTAATTGTGTCTCGTCGCTAACATATACATAAAAAAAATTATTCATTTTTTTTATTATAAACTAGCTGACCCCCGCGGCTTCGCTCCCGTCACTGGCTATATACCTACCACCTACCTATCTATCTTACTAGGTAGGTAAGGTTACTACCTACCTACCTACCCTACCTACCCACTTACCTACCAACCTAAATACCTACCTACCAACCTAATCACCTGCCCTACCGATTAACCTACCTACCCAATCACCTGCCCTACCGATTAACCTACCTACCCTACCCTATCCTACATACCCTACCCTACCCTACCTAACCTACTCTACCTACCTGCCTACCAATGTGTTAAACTATTTATTTGAATAAGGATTAATAGCATACTACAATACGAATGTAACCAACTTTTGTTTCTACCGGCCATTTAATTAAATTTTTGAACACAAAAGCTGCTATTGTGACTTAACTATGATAGTGAGATATATTCTCTTGCAATCTTTTATGGTGTTAATAATGAGTACTTTAATTATGTAGTACATAATTTTTATGTATTATCAATAATTTTCTCAGCGCACGCCAAATAATGAATATCATAGGCAAAATTTTGCTACTTTGGGTTACGTTATTGCATTTTTTATAAGGATCTCAAAATTTTTTGAAAATAAATTATAGCCTTTTTTACTCGGGCATAATGTAGCTTTTCATACGTGAAAGATTTTTTAAATCGGTTCAGTAGTTTCGGAGCCTATTCGGTACAAACAAGGTATAGACACAGATAATATAATACTAGCATATAATACAAAATACTAGCATACAGACGTCTCATCCCATACAAAGATACCGTGCCGACGTAATTAGGGTTTTTCGTCTGATTAAACCGATTATTTCTTGTCCATCAATCGCGTTTGGTTCAAAATAGCAATATTGTTGTAGCAGAAAAAGAAAGAAATTGTATTGTTAAATTTATTTTAAAAAATTGTATTTTTTTATTTATTTTAGAATAAATATTCTATACAATTTCTTTAAAATAAATACATAAAATTATGTTCATTTAAATAAATTTCAGGATACAGAACTTGGTACCCATTTAGATCTCAATTCTTTTGTCGGCATAGTCAACAACCGCGCATATTCTTAGTATTGAACTTCGCTCCCTTTTTCACATTTATGTTTTTGATGGGATCTGCTTTATTTCGCCTCTTTAGGTCCAGTTTCTGAAGACGATGTCACATCTTGTCTCTTATCCGCTGACAATTTGTCACAAATAAGCCAGCCCCTAGTTGTCAGTGGGTTTTGTGAAAAATTACATAATCGCTTGTTACATTGAATAATCGCCATCAATTTATTTCGGTTGGCTACCCTAGCTGGTATTCATTCATTCACTACTATAACGTAATCAGTAACTATAAATACTTAGTATATTATCTTGAGCGTTTGGGTTGGCGAAGCCGGCAAGGTAAGCAAACCTTACCAATGACGGTTTATGGATGGGTAACCACTTTTTTTTTTGTTTGCTTGTTTTTGGATAGGTGATCCCACACAGGTTAAGCAACACTTACCAAGGTTAGTATTTGGATGGGTGACCACTTTTTTGCTTCGTTTGTTTTTGGATGGCTGACCCCGCCAGGGTAAGCAACACTTAACAAGGTCAGTCTTGGGATGGGTGTCCACTTTTTTTGGATTGTTTGTTTTTGGATGGGAATTGGAACAGATTAACATTTGAAAGGTTCTCAGAAACCCAAAAATGCTGTAACATGTGGTTAATTCGTGATTTTTGTCAAGTGTGACAAATTGTTAAACGCTTGACACATTTGGGTTTTGAGAAACTGCAAGTAGAATTATTAGATTATTCATCGATTAATCGAGTGCTGAGAAACCGGGTGTTAGCCACTTAAATATCTGATAGCTGAAGTAAAAGCTTACCAACACTTTTAACTAGTACCAGACATGAAAATAGGACATTTATTTATTAATTAATTGGCCTATCTACAATTGTTACACTAATAATAAACTTATAATACGTGGGACACTCAGAAAGTTTTGCGAAACTAAAAAAAATTGTTCTATACGTACATATATTTTTATTAAATCTTTTCAAAGTACTTTCCACCAGCCTCTATACAAAGATTCATGCGCCTAAACCAGTTTTCAAAACACTTTTTCCAGTCCGCCGCAGACACCTCGTTTACAGCCTGCTCGAACGCAGCCAGCGCATCTTCCGGCGACGAAAATTGTATCCCTTTGAGCTGATTTTTTATTTTTGGGAATAAAAAGAAGTCACACGGTGCTAGATCAGGGCTGTAAGGAGGGTGACCCAGGAGTTTGACTGGCGTGCTGTCCAGGAAGTCCCTCGTTTTGAGTGCGGTGTGCGCAGGTGCATTGTCGTGGTGGAGCAGTAGCCCGCGGAGCCCTGTGTTTGGTCGCTTGTTGCTTATAACAGAGAAAACTTCTGGCAAACATTTGGTAGTATACCATTCGGCATTAATGCTTCTTTGATCCCGTAAGGGAATTGATACCAAGTGGCCAGTCAAATTAAAAAAGCTAGCGATCAAAATCTTACCCCCGCTTCTAGATCGCTTCACTTTGGTAGGCGTTGGCTCATTTTGAAACACCCAAACAGTCGACTGGCGCTTGGTTTCTGGGTCGTATTGATAAATCCAGGACTCATCACCTGTAACGATGTCGTAAACACGCCGAGACGAGCCTGCTTCAAATTTGTTAAGCATATCACGGCACCATTCCACCCGGGCCTGCTTCTGAGCATCGGTGAGGTTGTGCGGCACCCAGCGTGATACTATCCTCCTCACGCGAAGATGGCTGTGTAGAATCTCGTGAACGCTTCCCGATCCAATCTTCAATATGTGTTGAATCTCCTGATATGTAATTCGCCTATTGTCTTGGATTAAATTTTTCACTGCTAGCACGTTTTCTTCGGTAACAGCCGTCAAAGGGCGACCGCTTCTTTCGTCATCCCCCAAAGTTGGTCGACCGCGCTTGAATTCGTTATACCAACGATACACGGTTGCCTTGGAAGGGCCTTCATCCATGAATGCCATTTGAAGTCTATCGTACGATTCATCCGGTTTCAGGCGACACTTGAAATCGTATAAAATCATAGCTCTAAAATGTTCCCGGCGCAGATCCATATTTCAGTGAGACACAATACTTTGAATTAACTCGCAAAAAATGTGGAGGGAAATTTTGAAATTGGAACTTACTTATTTTTACTTATAAATAATCATATTTTCGAAAAACATTATAACTGGCCAGTCTCCCATATATAAAAACTTTTTTTCGCAATACTTTCTGAGGGGCCTGGTACAAGCAATAATATAAACAAGGTGTACAATAGGATGCGATAGACACAGCATGCATGATTGCTAACTAGATTGGATACGAATGGAAATGTATGTATGTATGTTTTAGGCTCGCGCTTGACCACTATCTCACCTGATGGTAAGCGATGATGTGGTCGACGGTGAAGCGCGCTTGCCTAGAATTAACCTATTCACTCTTGACTTAAAGACCCCTAGATTGTAGCTATCGGGAAACACAGACTCTGTACTGTACGCATAATAAAAGTATTCTCAAAACGTTTAGTGCGTATGGGTGGAATGTCTACCATATACCAATGGCGCTTCGCCGTACGTCTGGTAGTCCGATGATGAAACGGGCTGGGCGGAATTAGATCATGCAATTCCATCGCACACTCCCCGAAATGTAACCGATAAAAAACCGACAAGCTGGCAACTCGGTGACGGTGTTCAAGGCTCTGACTTAACCAGTGCTTCATCGCCGATGAGCCTCTTGGCCCGCCTTTCGAACGACTCTATTGCATCAAGCTGGTATTTGGCAGATCCGTCCCAGAGATGAGAACAGTACTCCATGCATGATCGAACTTGCGCCTGGTACAAGCTGAGCAGCTGTTCCGGCGTGAAGTACCTCCTCACCTTCGCTAGGATTATTGAAAACACCGTCAGTTTACAATAAATCGCGTGAAATTGTAAACTCTTTTTATCAGCAAGGCTCGGGTAGTTATATATTAAACAATCACAATCACAAATTTAAATGGGATTTATTGCATTTGAAATGATCCATTCAAATTATATCGATAATTTATAATCTCGCAAGATTCATTATAAATTTACGGGGTCTGCAATAATCCGGTGACATAAACAAATCTAGTAACTACATTCAGAACAAGATTGAATTGCTGCATTTATTTTATTCATATAATTAATGCAAAAATAGCACATTTCAATGAAACTTTTAGCAACAGAGTTCTAGATCCCAGATCCAGGTTTCCAGAAAGAGGATATAGATAAGAGCCGCATCCAAGAGTTTCTCTGCATCATTGAGAGTTTTAGCAAGGCTTTTAGCTAAGAGGCTTTTGGCTCTAAAGGCGTTGCGCCACTGCAGCCCATCGTTTAGCTTCAGCACGTGTAGGTACTACAAAGATTTAGGTTCTATGGGCCAAAAACCCTAGACTTTGCCAGACCTGGGCCTCACGCTCATCCGTAGCGCTTTCGAGCACTAGACAAGCGAGGCAGATGTTTGATAAGGCCTAATTTATCCCCTAATTTATAATGCTTTGCCGAAGCCAATTACCCTTCAGAAAATTTTGTTCGGCACTACGAAAGTGGTTGTTGCAGGAATGTTTTTACTCAATTCACGATTTTTTTGCAAAACGTCCCTGTATTTTTTTTTCTCTTGATCTAGTAATTATTAAAGTGGTAATATGTTAAATGTATTGTTTTATTTCATTATATGGTTAAAATGGAAGTGTGTAGTATGTAGATATATAATGATTGAAATAATAATTAAATTGTATTATTAATAATGTAATGTAATTGAAAATTTATGTAAGAATTTAATTAAATTGGAATTTGATTTTGCATGCCGTTAAAACGGTGAGACATGTCATCATCATCATCATATCAGCCGAAAGACGTCCACTGCTGGACATAGGCCTCCCCCAAGCGTCGCCACACTGACCGGTTCCGTGCATCTCGCAACCAGCGGATCCCCGCAACCTTCACGAGGTCATCGGTCCACCTGGTGGGAGGCCTTCCAACGCAACGTTTTCCGGTTCGCGGTCGCCACTCCAGAACCTTTCTGCCCCATCGGCCATCCGTTCTGCGAGCAATGTGCCCTGCCCACTGCCACTTAAGTTTGGCAATTCTTCGAGCTATGTCGGTAACATTGGTTCTCTTGAGACATGTAGCACTATGCAATATCATGAAATTAACACCTCTGTAAACACCATGTTTCTAGCAAATAAATATTCTATTCTATTATATATTATATAAGGCATATTATCTATCCTGACCTTCACGTTCATTCTTCATGCCTTATTTAGATTATCGGCGAACAATTCGCCGAATAACTTGTGCATGAATACGACCACGTAAAGACCGGCAGGGTACCGACCTGCTGACTGGCAGGCAGGAAATAGAAATCATCTTGCGATCAAACCTATTAAGTCAGAATAGTCGGCATTACCCACAGTGTAGCTATGGTAAGTCCTACACAACCGTTTGCTAATCGCATGCTGTTTGTTAAATGTTTTCTTTTCCACTTTTTATTTATAAGTTTGCCGAATAACTTGTACACACATACGACCACGTAAAGACCAGCAGGCTACCGGCCTGCTGACTGGCAGGCAGGAAAAAGCAATCATCTTGCGATCAAACCTATTAAGTCATAGAATTCGGAATTACCTACAGTGTAGCTATGGTAGGTCCTACACAATCGTTTGCTAATCGCATGCTGTTTGTTTAATGTTTTCTTTTCCACTTTTTATTTGTAAGTTGCTTATGACCATATTTTTTTATTTTGTTAATTTTGATTGATTGATGAGTGATTTACTAAAAAGCCTGAAAAATGTGTTTTATTATCCTATATAAATTTTCAGGCCTCTGGCATCAAAATTTGCGGTAGTCACATACAAACTGCCGTCGCATGGTTTAAGATGTTGAGGGAGGTAAAGGTTTTACATTATTTTTTGTTATTTATGTACTAATACAAGCTTACATACCAAATTTCAGCTTTCTGGGATTCCAGAAAGTACCCTATGAATCGGGGATGATCTCACTCACTCACTGTTGTGAGTCAGTGAGTCAGTGACGAAATTAAAGTTTTTTAGATATCAATAAAACCTAAAAAGAGCTATGCAATTGAAACTTTATATGTTTAATAAATCTACCATAGACATAATATCCCGAGAATTTAGTTTATCTGGTATAATGCGAACCCAAGTTATGAGGGTTCAAAAAAACGACGAAGCGCTTCGAGAAAAGGTAAGCAGTGGCCTTGCGCGTGGCTCGTCTTGGCGTCTTGACTAAATCCTATGAAAAGAAACTGCATAATTATTTTTCACAAATAAAACAATGAATTCTACTTGATTAACTCCTATCCTGCTTTAACTTTATCACCTAATAACTAAAACAATCAATAAACATAAAAAAACACTGCAGAGGCAGAATGCATGACAGGGTCTGAATGCATCATGCTGCGTTGCGGAACTGTTTCTTCAGCCCGTCTTTGTTTCAAAACATACAAAAACACAAAAAGTTAAGGGTTCCCATCATGTCAGCTACTCTGCAATAAAAAACAACACCCCTTGAAGTCCATAGTGATAGACACAATGGCACCATTTAAAATAACCTAAAACAAAACTGGTCTAACAATGGGCCTAATCAGAAAGCTTACAGTCACTCACAGGGCAATGGAGAGGGCTATGCTCGGAGTTTCCTTGCGTGATCGAATCAGAAATGTAGAGATCCGCAAGAGAACCAGGGTTACCGACATAGCCCGAAGAATTGCCAAACTTAAGTGGTAGTAGGCAGGGCACATTGCTCGCAGAACGGATGGCCGATGGGGCAGAAAGGTTCTGGAATGCCGACCGCGAACCGGAAGACGTTGCGTTGGAAGGCCTCCCACCAGGTGGACCGATGAACTGGTGAAGGTTGCGGGGATCCGCTGGTTACGAGATGCACGGGACCGGTCAATATGGCGACGCTTGTGGGAGGCCTATGTCTAGCAGTGGACGTCTTTCAGCTGATATGATGATGATGATGATAAAACTAGGTTTTACACCATAATTCTAAATATTATCCAGGCACGGCTTTAAACAGAATTACTATTATGGTGAGTAACAAGGCAAGTATTTCATTATTTTATTTATCAAATTACAGACAGCAAGGCATATTAATTCACACTCATAGCTGTTGTCTGCGGCTTCGCATTTTATCAATCAATTCTGAGGGTCGATATAAAGGGTGAGAAAAGCCAATGTTGCAGTTTCAGTTTTCATGTAAATCGGCCCCATGTATCCTTTGAATGTTTTTCACTATTCTTCATAGTGATTCTTCATCTGATTTGACCATCCACGCCCACTTGGCAAACTTAGCCTGTATACACTATACAGGAAGCCCAGCAGGCTTATTACATATATTTTGCAAGAGCAAAACGATAGCGATTTTGCGCAATAATTGCTCTTCAATACAGAAGTTTTAGAGTCGTTGGCGGTTTTTTTTTAATAATTGCATTTGACAAACAGCGAGCGATTAGCAAACGATTGTGTAGGTCCTACCATACCTACACTGCAGGTAATTCTGACTTTTATGACATAAAGCGTTTGATCGCTATCGTTTTGCTCTTGCAAAAGATACTTAATAAGCCTGCAGGTCCACTGTCCACATAGCATAAACAATTGTTGAAACAATCACAAATGCCATATTTGCGTCATGGGACTGTGGACCTGTTAAAGTAATTTAAAGATTAACTTATTTAATTCTAGCCGTTGGTTAGTACATGTAAAGGTTGAATAGTTACAAAAGGAAACAAATAAACTACAAAGTCATATGTTCTGCTTGCCCGCATATTAAAGATCTTGTTGAATTGTTTGAAGTTTGTCTTTTATGGCTCAATACATTTTTTTAATCTTTTGAGTGTTAGATGATTATTTTTTTTTGAATTTAATATGCTATGGCCGTAACAATAACATTAAATGTACGCCTCTGTGAAACCTATGGTTGTTAGACTATGTGGGTATCGGAATAAGTACCTAAGTCAGATACTAAAATTACTCTATATTTGAAGGATGTGGTGATTTTACTATTTACGTGGGGTGTTTTCGTCTATAAAATTAACTATATATTGAATGGGTTTTAAAGTTTTATTACTACAAGTCCGGGCACATTAATTATAGCAAAGTTAAACTTTACTTAAATTAGCAGGAAAAATTAAAATCCCTGTGGGATTTTCCCGATATAAATACAGCATATATGTAGCTACTATCAACGTTGACAAAGTGACGTTGTAACTAACGCGGCTTTGTTTACGTGCGATGACATGAAAAAAACCTAATCATCTTTATTTGAAGAGCTATTAACATTGATTGATGTTCTATCTCCCGTGATATTAATTTTGTAACCGGTTCAATCCGGCTTCCCGAAGCGGTTTGACGGATTTTTCCTACTTGTTATCAAACAATACCGAGTGCAAATTAGTCTCTTGATCCGAAAACAAATCTGTGTCCTACCAAGTGATCTTATCAAACTGATAATAATTTATAATTTTAAGATGCTCTCTTCAGTATTAATACTTCACCAGCTTTGCTCCTGCTTACAGGCACCTTACATTTTCTGGAAAAAAAAAAGTAGCCTTATTAAGTGATACTTTGCGATATAGTAACTTTCTACCAGTGATTTTTCATAATCTGAGAGATTATTTTTACAAACATATGATTAACAGTTCTTCTCGTGTTGATTCGTCCAATGTATTGACTAGGAACAGTGAAGTAGGTGCCTGTTTTGAAGCGAACGCAGTAAGTAGTCTTAATAAACGTTTCATTTCATAAAACTAAAGACTCTCAACCGTTGGGTGAAGCAAAGACAGATAGAGCTTTTTTAGTCAGTAAGTATCTGACAGACTCCAGGGCAGAGACAATTCGTGAGGACTTTTTTACAAGCTTTTATTTAACTTGCAATGTATGTGTGTAATTGTGTTCGGATCAAATCTTGCATCTGAATTTTTAAAGCAGTAGGCCTCTCACATACATTCTGAATTCCTATCCTAAAAGAAAGCCCGGCAGTTCATACAATAATATTGTATGCATTGCCGATTTCCAAAAAGGAGGAGGTTCTATGTTCGACTTTTTGTATGTATATTTTTTGTATTACCGATTTCTCCGTTAAAAGTGGACCGATTCTGAAAATTTATTTTTGTTTGAAAGAGTATGTTCCCAAATTGATCACATTTAAATTTGGTGAAAATCGGATTCAGAACTTCGGAGATATACAACTGTGCTCAACCCCGGTACCTGGGCATCACCTTGGATAGGTCCCTGACATTTAAATTTCACTGCTTAAAAACTAAGCAAAAAGTTGGAGCAAGGAATAATGTTCTTCGCCGCCTAACATCCACTAGCTGGGGAGCATCAACACAAGTTCTACGCACATCTGGCCTATGTCTGTCTTTTTCAGCTGGGGAGCTCGCATACCCAGTGTGGCATCGATCCGTTCACGCTAGAGAAGTCGACATAGCACTAAATGACACCTGCCGCATCATAACTGGGTGTTTTAAACCAACCCCACTTGTGATGTTGTACCCACTGGCTCCACCAGCTCCACCAGAAGTTCGTCGCGAAGTAGCCAGCCGCATCGAGAAGGACCTACAAGAACGGGACAGTCGGCACCCACTATATGGGCATCAACTCCAACCTGTGCGCCTGAAGAGTCGTAAAAGCTTCTTGACACATACGACCTCCTCGAAAGCCAGCGCAACTGACGAGAGATGTGATTTATGGAAACATACACAACCTACTCCTCCACACTTCATCACTCCGGCAGAGCATCTGCCGCCTGGAAACGAACTACAGTGGCCAATCTGGAAATCCCTAAACCGATTGCGGACCCAGGTTGGCCGCTGTAGAAACAAACTGGCCAAATGGAGTATCATAGACCCATCCAAAACACAGCACCAGTGTGGGGCTCCTTCGCAAGATATGGCCCACCTCCTTGTCTGCCCTTCATGGCCGACCACCTGCACCTTACGGGATTTGAACGTAGCAAATGACAGAGCTGTCCGAGTAGCCTTACTGGTCGGACAAAATCTAAATGGTTTGAGTTTATCGACACGAAAGAAGAAGAAGAATGCTATAGTTTGATAGGGTTTCAGGCAATAGTAGAATTTTACAGATTCTTAAGAACTACTGTTTCTTAATGCAGAAATCGAGGCTAGTTTCTGGGCAGAAAATGATCGAAAAATTAATGTGACAAATGATTAAACGCGGTGCTTTTTTATCAGCTAATCGCATCACTTGACTTGTGTATGATTTGTGCCGCGTGGATAATTTCTCTGCAAAACCTGGGTGTAGACTAACACTTTATTATTACAGGGGGTGACCATAAGCTCTTAGATTAATTATACATATACATGTACCTTACACACACACAAAATAACCTTACTCTAAAAGCTTATGGTCACCCCCCTGGGATCTTTGGAACGTCTTTATCGCCAAAATAGCCAGTAAGACTTTTTGCTGCAAGCTATAATAAAAAACTGGCCAAGTGCGAGTCGGACTCGCGCACGAAGGGTTCCGTACTTGGTAAATTGCGATTTACGATTTAAGACGTATTAAAAAAAAAACTACTGACTAGATCTCGTTGAAACCAATTTTCGGTGGAAGTTTACATGGTAATGTACATCATATTTTTTTTTTAGTTTTATCATTCTCTTATTTTAGAAGTTACAGGGTGGACACACACATTTTACCACTTTGGAAGTGTCTCTCGCGCAAACTAATCAGTTTAGAAAAAAAATATATTAGAAATCTCAATATCATTTTTGAAGACCTATCCATAGATACCCCACACGTATGGGTTTGATGAAAAATTATTTTTTTAGGTTCTGTTTCAAGTATGGGAACCCCCAAAATTTATTCTTTATTTTTCTATTTTTGTGTGAAAATCTTAATGCGGTTCACAAAATACATCTATTTACCAAGTTTCAACAGCATAATTCTTTTAGTTTCGGAAACCTTTTTCCGCTGCTGTGTTATACGGACGGACAGACAGACAGACAGACATGACGAATCTATAAGCTTTCCGTTTTTTGCCATTTGGCTACGGAACCCTAAAAATGAAACTATGTAGGTAGAAACGTTATCATGGATACGGAAATCCATCTAATACTTTGATACACGCCATGTACAAACCACTTAGAGCCGTGTTCCACCACTGGTGTTAGGCCCACTCGCTTTTGTGATATGCTTTCCTGGTAATGCGAGTCAGGACTTAGCCACAGTATTTTGTTGGCTAGTCCATCTGGCTGTTGCTTTACCAACACTCCTACATTGAAGGCAACAATTAAAGTAGTGCTTTAGTACAGTTTCTTCTTCATGTCTAGCTTGTCCAAAACTGCCTCACCACAAATCTTGTCTGTTACCTCGATCAGAACTAAGGACTACATGGCTCTGAGTCTCCAATCCATCTTCTTCCTTTAGGTTTATGTCTTAAACGGTTTACATAAAAATACATTATTAACATTCATAAAATCTTGTATATACAAGAATAGAAGTCTCTTAAGTCATAAGTCAATTTATTTCTTAACATCATTGTGTAGAAAGACTCGAGACTAACATATTAACGAGTAATTAACAAACATTACTGACGACATTTTGTCCGCCCTCCTAATAACAGAAACTTTTAAACGTTTTCTATTAAAAAATCATAGTGTCAATGTATATTTTTGAACTTAATTAATTTTTCAAAATACTTCGATTGTTACTTGCAATTAGACCTACTTGATTTTTCATCGGTCAGAATCAAGTCAGAGTTTATAAAATACTAGCTAACGCCTCGCGGTTCTATGTTCTATGTTATGGGGGTTTGGTTTCCGCACTTAGTCCTTCAGCTGGACCATTGTGCGTGGGCCATGGCGGCCGTTGGGTGGATTATTCCAGCCAGCCCACCTCCCTCCAGTAGCTGATTAGGGCTCCTGGTTTTCTTAGAACGTCCGTGTAAGTTCTGGGCGACCCGAGGGTTTGTGTTCTTATCTTGGTGACCCCTGTGCATTCGAAGAGAACGTGCGCAACGGTTTCCTCAGTCTCCATGCATGCCCTGCACAGAGGACTGTCCGTTATGCCTATTGTGTGGAAGTGTTTGTTAAGTGAGCAGTGTCCCGTGATGGTCCCCGTCATCAGGCGCAGGCCATTCCTGTCCAGGCGTATAGCAAACGTCTGGTAAGCCTACTGTACAAAGAGGGCAGAGCTTCTTTGGACTGCCTACAGCCTGGTGCCGAGGTCCACCAGTTTTCTGCCTGTGTCTGGGTGAATTCCTGTAGCCACCTGCGTATTTGGTTGAAGGGGATGGGTACAACAGGCTCGGGTCTATAGACCGCCGTGCTAGATCCGCGTCTCGCAAGCTCGTCAGCCGCGTCTTTACCCAGCGATCCACTGTGTCCCTTTATCCATTGCAGTGTTACCGTGTTACGACTGGATACAGTTATTTGTTCTAATGCGTTGTGGCATTCTAGTATTAGTTTCGATGTAATATATTTTTTCCGTAAAGATTGGAGGACTGAAGCGCTGTCGGAGAGTATGCGTATGCGAGTGTCCGTAACCCTCCTGGCTTCTAAGGGATGGACCGCTAGTATGATGCCCACACACTCCGCCTGATAGACGGTGTTGAACCCTCTTAGCGGTCTGGATATATTTATATTTAGGTCGTGTAAGAAGACTCCGACTCCGGTACCGGAGTTCGTCTTCGATCCGTCGGTGTATACTCTCATCTCTTTCGAGCCTGAGTAGTCACATCGTTCTTCTGTAAGTCTACGCCTCGCGGTTTCATCCGCGTAGTTCCCGCTCCCGTGGGAATACAGGGATAAACAGTAGCCTATGTCAGCCGGGGATAGTGTAGCTTCTCAACGGTGAAAGAATTTTTGAAATCGTTCCAGTAGGTTTTAAGTTTATTTGTTACATACAAAAATACAAATCTTTCCTCTTTATAATATTGTTATATAAGTAATAAGTATAGAAGAACAGGATAGGTGCCCAAAAATACTTTGATTAACACTTATTATTAATTTAACTAGCTTCAGCCAGTGGTTTCTGGAACATTATAGCGGGATGAAAAGCCTATGTGTTATTTCGGACTATAATCTATATATCTGTGCCAAATTTCATCCAGATCCGTTCAGACATCCTGGCGTGATTGAGTAACAAACAAACCAAACCTTCGCATTTATAATAAGTATTATTAATTAGTAAGATTCGCTTTTCGATAGCTAAGGCCTAGTTTCTGGTATCAAAATTATCGAAAAAATAATATAGCAGATAATCAAAAGCGTTAGCTTCTGCGAATGGTAGGATAATATTTTATCATCAGTGTTTTAACGTGGCCTCATTCTGTGTAAAAAAAAATTACTCCAAAAACGACAAACACCAAGCTTTGGGGATGCTCATCTCGGTGGTAACTCAAACTTCAAGCCATGTATCGATTCACGCATCCCGTTGATTATTTACCATCATATTCGCTCACTCATACAACATAGTATTCACCAGCATATACACAAGTTCACATGATTATCCATTACAAGGTGAAATATAATACAAGTCCTTGAAAACAATTGTTAAGCAGAACTGGGCAGAACTCGACATTTTGTGTCACAAAGAGGGGCTATTATCTACGAAATAATTCATAGCCCCCTACTACATATTTAAACGACAACGACGAGTCGATCGCTTGTAGAGAATAAAGATGGTGATAGACTGGAGTTACGTTGAGGATATTGTTTTTAAATTATATAAATTATGAATTATTATTGACCACATCATCACTTAACTTCAGGCGAGATAGTGGTCAAACGCGAGCCTATAACAAATAAAAAAAATAAAAAAAAATTCACAATTGAGGACTAGATTATGTGGTGATGCTTATGGAGGCCTGCGTAAGACCAGCAGTGGATGTCTTTTGGCTGAAATGTTACTTAATAATAATAATAAAGCTTTATTTATTCCAAGCAAATTAAAAAAAGGTTTATTTAGAAAGACGTTACTTAAGGCGCTATATACACCCCAATGTTAGCAGTACTGGCCGTGCGCCCGCTCGATCCCAAAATATCAACATTGAACCTCCTTTTGAACAGTTTTGTTTGCAAAATATTATTTGATTTACATATGCTATAAACCTTTTGAACAGTTTATTATTTGATTTACATATGCTATGTTAGTTATGAAGAAATTCCAGCCATCAATTTTTCTGTGTAAAAATATTATTAAACATCCAAGTCGTTTTGGAGGAGTTTTTTCAAACCTTTTAACCTAGCCTTTACTAAGGAGTATGCTTTAGAAAGTTACCGTTTTGCGGCACTAAAGGGTATGTAGGCCCTTAAGTAATTTGTACAGACCCCCTTCGGGTAAAAGCCTCCTCCAAGGAGTGCAATTGAGTTTCGTTGCTGGCTGCGTGTAGCCAGCTTTGACACACAATCTCCACTATATCGTCTGCCTATCTAGCGTTAGACCTGCCTCTGATCCTAGTTCCTCGTGGGCCATTCCATTTACTGCACTCGTCGTCCATCTTTCATCTTTGAGCCAGGCCACGTGACCTGAGAAGGTTAGAGCATTGGATCTCATGCGAATTTCTCCATTTCTCACTTGTCTCTTCTCTAAATAGTCTATATCTATATTAGTACTAATCTATACTAATATTATAAAGAAGAAAGATTTTTATTTTTGTATGTAACGAATAAACATAAAAACTACTGGACCGATTTCAAAAATTCTTTCACCGTTGGGAAGCTACACTATCCCCGGGTGCCATAGGCTACTTTGTATTCCTGTATTCCCACGAGAAGGGGAACTACGCGGGTGAAACCGCGAGGCGTCCGCTAGTATCAAATAAAGTTGCTAGTCTGGCTCTGTCTGTTTTTCCACTTACTTCTTTAAACCAGCCAGCGGATTTTGCTACGATTTTTCTAAAAGAAAGAGATGAGAAAGGTCGATAAACGTGGAAGGTTTGTGTATGCACAATTTGTCCCGTCCGAAGCTAGGGCGGGTCACCTACTAAAGGTGAACGCGCACCTAGACGCACCGCACTCGCCGCACGCGCCGCAGTCATCGCATTTTATAAATCTTTATATGAAATCGTATGCAGCCTCGCGCACCTATCCGCGCCGCACGAGCCGCATTTCAGCAAAATGCTGTAGATATACGGATTCCACCAGCGCGTTCGGATGACGTCATCAGACTCGCCGGGCGATGCGGGCGGCGCGGCAACATGATCCGTATCCGTATGAAAATATAGTTCAAGATGTACAGAAGTGGATACAATGCGTGCGGCGCGTTCGGCGCGGATAGCGTTGGGCCAAGAGAAAATGCGATGACTGCGGCGCGTGCGGCGAGTGCGGTGCGTCTAGGTGCGCGTTCACCTTAATAAAACAGAGAAACTATTTGTGCGACAGCTGTCAATGTCAATACAGAAACAATAGCGCTTGACAGGCTAACAATACCGTAACAATAACCTATACGTCAGTTTGACATATGTCGCAGAGATCAAGCTATCTTTTATGAAGTATAGCCAAGTTGATTGGCTAATAATTTAATCATTTAACACAAATAGTTCTTTGTTTTACCCATATGAAGAACCTGATAACACTCGAGGACTTGCCAGGCAGGATTCGGAAATCAGATGGCTCTTCTGTTTATTTATAGATTTACCAATTTCTGCCCGCGGCTTCGCTCGTTTGTATGTTTCCTATCCTCCTGATCAGGTTCTAGGCAATTTTATGTTAAATTTCAATACAATACACTAACACTACTGTGCGTTCCGTTCCGGCTTCGCTCATTGTGACGCGATTCGTCAGGATTGTGCGATAGATAGTTGTGTTGCTAGCTGTGCGGTCTTATCCGATTGTAGCTTAGGCTGTAGGTTAGTCGATTTTCCTCTCATTTAAATCGCATAATACAATACTATAACACACACACACAACTCCTCTTGCACACTTCACACGAGTTTTCAAATATTAGATATGTTTTGTTGTTCTAAGTTACTGTTGCAATTTTATTTGTAAAGTTAATAAATTGTAAATCCGTAATTGGCTGCAATAGTGGTACAATAAGTATGTTAAGATATTTTTAAGAGCTGTGGATTTTTTGATTATTAAATAAATAAATAAATTAAGATCTATTTAGCAGACTAGGTATAAAAAGTGTAACAAACGGACAGACCGAGTTACTTTTGTAATTATAATCCCATAAAAAACATAACATGTGAAAAACACAAGTCTCGTAAACAGTTTTTCTACAGTGTATGGATGTATGTTTGTTTGTATGTGAGTATGTGTGTTTGTCCACACTTTTCGCTGAAAGTACTTATCGGATGGTGATGATTATTTTGTTTTGGATTGAGTATCTCTCAACTTAGGGAATAGTGCAAGTTCCATCCAAAACGGTTTAGCTGTTTTCAAGATATGGAGCACAACTGAACTCCTTAGCGACAAACAGCACGAATGTGTAAATTAAGTTAATATGGGTATTTTGTCAATCCTTTAGGTACCTTCCTATCGAACTCGCTTATTTTTTAGTGATAGGGTACTAAACCTAAAAGAGAGAAATAAAAACTTTCTCACAAAAACTAAACCGACTTCTAAAGAAAACACTAAAATGTGCTAAAATTACTTCCGTTTCGGAAGTCGGTGTTAAAAAAATGTTAAAAATAAGAGGTACCAAAGACACCGACTTCCGAAAATATTTTTTGCAGTTTTTGATGTTTTGATATAGAAGACGATATATTTTTTGTGAAAAAGCTTTTTCTTCCTATGAGTACAAATACAAACGGAAAATAAAGGGTGCAGATGTATAAAGAACTGTGTTTTTTCTCTGTTACATAACCCGCCTGGCTAATATTATTGTTTATATTGTAACCCCATCCTTAGACTTGATCCTTACTTTCAATTGAAGAAGCTGAATCAAATTGACCTGTACGCAGAGTAGATTCAGTCCTTGCAAATTATCATACGAGATAGATGATAGTCGTGGAACGGCAAAAGTAATCCTAGGTTTTGATACTAGTGCATTTGAAGGAGTTAATAGAGTACGGATAGGAATGCATTTTTTTTTTTTTTTTTTCCTGAGTCTTCATTGCATCGACAGTGCCAGTAGAAGTGAATAACAACAAGGTTTAATATTCAAAGCGGATCTTTGTGTCTTTGAAGTTGGCTCTGTCAACTATTGCGCACGAAACAGTTCAACTGCATAGAGTAAGCGAGATAGGATGATGAGAAAAACGTAAGCGAGTGGAAGAGACAGTTATACAATGCTATCTTCACTTTAGAACACATACAACAGTCCGACAACAACCGTCGGGCAGTTGCCCGGACCAGACACAACACCCGTCTGGTCGGAGGATCCTCCCTTTTCTATGGAGGTTTGTGGGACTTTACACCCTGTTCCACCTACCCCCAAAACTGGAGTGATGTAGCGGCATCGACGCCGCCACTTACGAACTAATGGCATGACGTCACACAAATCCTGCATTTCAATGGGGCTCACATACAACAAAAGGGGGGCGTGAAAAAATTATTTTGACCTACCGCATCGAGTGGGATATCGTTGTTTAGAGCTCGTTGAGTAGATAAATACTGTAATTTTTATTTTGGCTACCTATGTATTATTCTGAGGCTATATTACTGCAAAGTTTCATCAAATTCCGTTCAGGAGTTTTTGCATGAAAGAGAACAAACATCTACCCATCCATCCTCACAAACTTGCGCGTTTATAATTGCAGTAGGATAATATGACAGTTCTGCATAAACAAATAATAATTGCACCTCTCTCACTCTCGGTGTATCAATAACTTTATCAGTTTACTTATAAAATGAGGCATGTGTCTACTTGCAGAACTAATAGAGGAACAGAATACTACTGAACTCATAACGGGTAGGACATCTTTACGCTAATCATTACTATACAAAGTAAATATATTTTATATAATAAAAATACCGGGTTTTTGACAGGTATCAATCAAAGACAAATTTTATGCAAAAATCTAAATTAAAAAAAAAGAAAAGAATCAGCTAGAAATAGACAGGGCAGTTTCTTTTCTTTCTTTTTTTAACGGTTCCATTTTTAAACATGTCCTTTTTTAAATGAATATAGCTCGTCAAACTGTGGAAGCCAGTTTATTTTTAATAGCAGTCTATTTTTTTTGCATGAACCGTGTCTTTGATTGATATGAAATACGTGAAAAAATCTCGATGGCTATAAAAAACAGGATGATTTTTATAAATTAGTGATTTAGTTCAGTTAAAAGTTTGAATTAAAACAGGTGTTCTGAAGGACCAGGATTCCTTGTCATAAATTATTTTCTTCGATAAATTTGCTAGTTCCGGTGTTGGATTTTCTGTGATTTCCTTTGCGTGGGAAATTGTGGCTTGTAAACAGTAAGTATTGCGTATTGTTTATTTATGTATTTCGAGTCACTTATATTATTATGTTTGATTCAGGTAGATTTACATACCTACAGATTCACATATCTAATATATATATACATAATAAAAAAATAAATAAGAGAAAATAATTATAGATAAGTAATAACTTATAAAACTTTTTTTTAGTATGTATCTTTTAAACATCGGTAATAATAGGTGGATTCTTTATTAGAATTTTCTATGATAATTTGAATTAAGAATCTACTATCATTATTTAAACTAATAATACATAGATATGGTTAAGTTTTATTGTTTTTAATATGGCCTATGTAGGTACTATAAGTGCCCAAAAACTTTTTGTTTATGAACTTGGTAAAGCTGTTCTATGTGAATAGGAAACTTAGATTTTAGTTATTAATTGCTTGTTAAGAAAATAATAATTTTCATTGATATGTGATAAGCGTTTTAGTAATTATTTGTAAATTGGATATTATCAATCAATAATACTGTAAGCTGAATCTCGTAAAAAAGATAAACTACCTATTTGGTACTGATTGCAAGAACATGTGTTTAACTTTTAAACATTATAATACAATAGGAAAACCTATTTTTGGTTAATAGCTATTGTAGTTTTAAAAATATAAATCACAAGCTGTCGCCCGTGGCTTTGCCCGCGTGGTATATGTACTTCTCGCTATATCTTTATAAATTATAGCCTATGTGTTATTCTGATGTATACGCTATATTTCTGCAAAGTTTCATCAATATGCACACGGTTTGGGCGCACGGTTGGCGCAGTGGTTGAGTAATTGACTGCTGTGCTGCGTGTCGCGGGTTCGATTCCCGCACGGAACAAATATTTGTATGACCTACAAATAGTTGTTCCGGCTCTGGGTGTTGTGTATGTGAGTTTATATGTTTGTAAACGCACCCACGATACAGGAAGAAATTCCTAGTGTGGGGCAACGTTTAAAAAAAAAAAAAAAAAAAGAATGTCCGTTCCGCAGTTTTTGCGTCAAAGAGTAACAAACATCAATTGCATGATACGAGCGTACATATTCCATTACTGCCCAGAATTTGACACTTATAAGCGACACTGTCGAATTGAATAAAATGTAATGCAACAGCATGTCTTTTTTTCCAAAAACAACGGACTCGATTTATGGCTAGGAGTATTGATTTTTCAAAAATCCAATGATCCAGTTTTAATTTTCATCAAAATCGGTCTCGTGTCTCCTTTGAGTGTTTGCCGCTACTCCTCATAGTTTCGGATTTGGTCTTCCACGCCTACTTAAAATACTCACCCTGTATAGGGTGTACGTTACCCCAACAGGAAAGTGACTCCTAGGGAGATATGAGTGGAACGTATAATTCGTGCGTAATCTGCTGTGAATGAATAAGCTCGCTGAAAACTGTATTCAGTCCGTCTTGACGCTTGTAATAACCATAAAAAGTTTCATAAGCATACATGCTTGCGTTATCGAATAATATTGCTACAAGTCAAAACGAGAGTGTCATAACTTTGAAGGCAAAATACAAGAAACCGACTCCATCCGTTCATTTCCTTGGATAAAAGCAGTTTTTAAAATATGTACACCCATTTTCCGTTCATCCTTAGTTCTATATCTTATTATGCTGTATCATTATGTGTCACAGATTACTAAATTATTTATAAATGCTGATAAGGAAAAATAATGTTAATATATTTTTATATTACTTTTATTAAACTGGAGGAGCTCGTGGCTAAATAATAACAGCCGCACTGGTATGATCATCAAGGTTAAGCTACGCTTGACGAGGTCGGTCCGTGGATGGGTGACCATTTTAAATTACCGAGTTTCTCGAGGCTGTCCTTTAAAGATCTTTGACAGTCGTTACGAGAAGTCAGAAGCTTTAGATCTGACACCAGTCTTGCCAAGGGGTACCGTGTTATCCAGTTACTGGGTTGTGGAGGTCAGATAGGCAGTCGCTACATTTAAAACACTGGTACTTTGCTGAATCCGGTAAGACTGGAAGCCGACCGCAACATAGCTGGGAAATGGCTAGGCAGATTGAAACTGAATAATTATGCATAGAGAACAGAAAAATGTATCGGGACAAAGATATCATCTACACTTTATACCTATACAGGTATACGTTACCCCAACAGGAAAGTGACTCCTAGAGAGATATGAGTGGAACGTATAATTCGTGCGTAATCTGCTGTGAATGTGCGCCACATAAAAATTAGTGCGTGTCGTCGTTTTTGAAAAAAAACGGAAAAATAGGTTCCTGCTGGGGTAACATTGTTCCAGCAGGAAAATTCTAAACGAATGATCGGAATGAGAAATATTGTGCATGGGCAGAGAGCTTATACTTGTGCAAATATGTGCGCTGAAAATATAACCGGTGCGTCATCAGGTTTTCGAGATATTGCATTTCCTGCTGGGGTAACGTTTTGCAGAATCGTGTATCTCTAAAACCATTGTACGTGCGCCTGTAGAATAAACATACACGAGTAGCTCTTGATTTGTGCCGTCAAAGTTATGACACTCTAGTTTTGACTTTTGGCAATATTATTCGATAACGCAAGCATGTATGCTTTTGAAACTTTCAAGGTTCATTCACCTATCAAGGTTGGAGACTCTACACTCGAAGTTGTGGACGACTATGTCTACCTAGGACAAACGATCCAGTTGGGTAGGGCCAACTTCGAGAGAGAGATCAACCGTCGAATCCGACTCGGCTGGGCAGCGTTCGGGAAGTTGCGCGGTGTCTTCTTGTCCAACTTACCACAGTGTCTCAAGACAAAAGTCTATGACCAGTGTGTGTTGCCAGTAATGACATATGGCTCTGAGACGTGGTCGCTTACAATGGGCCTCATCAGAAAGCTTACAGTCACTCAAAGGGCAATGGAGAGGGCTATACTCGGCGTTTCCTTTCGTGATTGAATCAGAAATGTAGAGATCCGTAAGAGAACCAATGTTACCGACATAGCTCGAAGAATTGCCAAACTTAAGTGGCAGTGGGCCGGGCACATTGCTCGCAGAACGGATGGCCGATGGGGCAGAAAGGTTCTGGAGTGGCGACCGCGAACCGGAAGACGTTTGGTTGGAAGTCCTCCCACCAGGTGGACCGATGACCTGGTGAAGGTTGCGGGGATCCGCAGGTTGCGAGACGCACGGGACCGGTCAATGTGGCGACGCTTGGGGGAGGCCTATGTCCAGCAGTGGACGTCTTTCGGCTGATATGATGATGATGATGATGAACAACATTTATAAATAATTTAGTAATCTGTGACATCGACACAGCCAGTGACACAGCATAATAAGATATAGAACTCAGGATGAACGGACAATGGGTGTACATATTTTAAAAACTGCTTTTATCCAAGGAAATGAACGGATGTACCAGGAGTACATAAAGGGTAGTGGATTCAAGTTTAATAGACCGATTGGACTTCTCCGTAAGTCTGATTTCGATGACCCTGTATAGAACAAAACAATCCTGAAGTGATTAGAAATAACTACCTGTCGTAATACTTATATAATTATCTATTATTTATTTACCTACTTATATTTATTTACCTACTTATATTTTTTACTAGTCTAATAACTGGACAACGTACAAGGTTAACTAATGATATATGTTTTTTTCATCTAATTAATTTAATTCTGGCAAGTAAAAAGTTTATAGCTATTTGTAAAAAAATAATACCATGTAATTGAAACTAGATTTTGTATTTCTAGTTATTTTCGTATCGACTAAACTCTTAGCTGCACTGTACGTTCTACAATTTAACCTAAGTATCTCGTATTTTACAAGCTTGTATTTAGCTTGCAATGTTTAATTAAGCATTTATCCTGTACCGATTAAGATGAAATTATGCATACACGTTTAGTTTGGATAACAATGCATGTTTAGCTAAGTGACGTCATTTCATTTCTAATATGGCGGACGGCCCAAGATGGCGGACTAATTATTTTTTGTGCACTGCTATGATATCGGTATCAATTGAAAGGATTTGCTGAAATGAATACAAAGGGCAAAGAGTATGAAAAATCGACCAATCACATATACGGAAAGCCACATCGCGTCATTCATCTCGCATGTGACTGCTCGTTTTTTCATATTCTTTGCCCTTTGCTCTTTCCGAAATCATTACGCAATGAGGCTGCTGGTCCTATAGACCTGCCAGCCCTCTTGCAGACCACAGATCATATAATACTACAGCCTTGGGCAAAGATCTTAAAAAAAATACTTAATGGTGTAAATTGCATTTAATCATGATCATGAAACTATATCGGATAGCCGGGCCCTTAAAGTTAAAAATTATAGGTGCAATTTTCGATCAGCAGGTTACTATTACAACAAGGCCTAAGATGAAAATCATCATTTTCAATACAGTTGTTAAACATGGTGCACTTTCAGAGGCTATAGTTATGATTCGAAAATCAAATCTTTTGCACAGGCATCTTTCTGTTACGCGCTCGATCATTAGTTTTGCAGTTTAGTTTTAAATTTATAAGTCAATTTAAAAAAGTTTAGTAGCAAGGAGTTTTCATACATAGAATAAAATGGGATAGGTTTTATACGAGGCAAAATGAATGAGTCCGTACGTCTTAGCATTGAATTCTTAAAGTCTTTTAAATGGTTGTGTAGTATATTTATACTACACCTGCTAAAGGAAAGTACCTTGATACTTTATCAAATTTACGGTAGAAAGTACGTCATTCCATATCGAACAAATATGCGGCGAGAAAACGCATCTGAGCGGGAGAGAAAAGTGTATGAAATCCATTTCTTACGTGGTTTTTCTTTTTTAATTTTGGGTAAGACTATGCACTGGTAACCTAAATATCAAAAGCCAAAAAGTTTTTACAGTGAGTTTTTATCTCCAAGTTCGCAAAATGACACTGGCCACTAGCTGTGTGTTGGATGGTGTCAAACAATTTGAAAAAAGAACATGTGAAAATTGCAGACGCCATTGGCGCCATTTTCAATTTGTGTGTTGTTTGAGGATTCAGTTTTCGTAGAAATTTATTTTCCTCGTAGGTGTAGTATAAAGCACTATGTATCACTCGAGAGAAAGTGCGATTCCCGATCTCGGGTGTTTTAAAGCCCTCGCCTACGGCTCGGGCTTCAAACGACACCGTCGACGGTAATCGGTCACTTTCTCCTCTCGGTGAACAATGTACTATTAATGACCAGTTTTTTTTTTCACATTTACATTTGTCAAAAATCGAATAGGCTGACTAACTAACATGTAGCCGTTGTAAAAAAAAACCAGTTGCAAAAACGCGCCATTTCCTGAAAATTTAATTTTTTGTGTGATAAATTGTTTTTTTTTTGTTAATATGAGATCAAGCACAAGTGATGAAATGAAATTATCTCCACCCGATATTTTATCTGAGGCGAAAACTGCGCGAGATGAAATTTTGCCCCCAAAATCTCGAGAAAGACATAGGGCGCCTTTCGATAATTTTTTTCGAGTCGAGCCGTTTAAGCGTGAAGAAATAGTAACAAACATACACACACTCACAAACTTTCACCTTTATAATATTAGTGAGATGAGATGAGATGAGATGAAATTGGCACTGGACATAAAAGCTTTGGTGCCGGACATTGTCCTACAAGTCAATTAATAATATTATTTGTTTTCGTAATATATATCTTTATCAATGTTAAAGACTCATTAATTCATTTAAATGCAATATACATTATTTTTTATTGCATTTTATTGATAATATATTAGATACCTTAGTAATACTAGTGAAGTCGTGATTGAGTGCCATAAACCAATTGATCTGAAACATATTTTTTATAATTTAGTTTAAACAATATATTAAATTATTTAGTAGATTGATACTGTATTTCTAATTTGACTTAAAATCAATCTATACCAAAACTATAAAGAGGAAAGATTTTTTTGTTTGTATCTTTGTACCGAAGAGGCTCCGAAACTACTCGACCGATTTAAAAAATTCTTTCACCTGTGGAAAGCTACATTATTCCCGAGTAACATAGGCTATAATTTTGACGGGAGCGACGCCGTGGGGGTCAGCTAGTCGATTTATAAAAATAAATATATTTCTTTTATGTGATTAATGTAGTTTCAACATTTTTCTTAGGCATCGGTGACTGAAAACATTGTAGGAAACCTGTACTTAAAGATATAAGTTTGAAATCGCCAACTCACCTTCTGCAAGCGTGGTTATCAATGCTCGTGCCTTCTCTGTATGAGAAGAGGCCTTTACCCTGCAATGGGACAATAATAGGAAAGTATAATTTCGTTTTCAGTTTTCGGCTGCTAGTGCCCGTACACTTTTTTGGTTTCGTTTTCGGTCAAAAACATAACGTTCGTTCGGACTCTAGGCCCAAGGCAGAGGCGACATAGAAATGGCGTCGGGCGCGGACATGGCACGGGCAAATTTCATACAAAATGCAAGGAAATAAAGCGAAATTTGATCAGGTGCGGGCGCCGAAATGGTTCTTCATAACCACGTCCGAGCAACGACATACCGTGTGTTCTAAATTGCGCTTTATTTCCATGTATTTTGTATAAAATTTGAATGGAATAAGAAGCAGCCCGTGTCTTGACCGCGCCCGACGCCATTTCTACGAGGCCCGTGCCCAATATTAAATCTTTCACAGCACTAACCTACGTTTAAAAGCTACCTCCGTACCAAGGCATCACTCCATCACTCACATCTCCAAATAAGGTCTAAGCGATGTTAACGTCAGCCTCCTTAGGAGTTTGACTGACTTCAACCTTGAATCTGATTTCCCCTTGTCAATGCAATAAGGTATAGGAAATAGAAACATGACTATCATAATATGTTTAGTTAAGCATACTTATAAGGTAAGTAGAGGCAGTCACACAGTCAGAGGATTGTGTACTTTATCTTTAGAGGCATACAACTCATAATATACCAAGACACTCTAAGACATGTGGTAATCTGACGTCACATCAGCATGTTGAAGTTAATAATATTGACAATAATAATATATAATAATGCGTTGTTTACTATCTTCACACTTCTTATGATCCTCATAATCTAGCAGTAAAGCCATTACTGTTTTAAATTAAAGAGATAGTAATAAAATATATCTCTTTTTTTGTAAACATTACTAACAACCAAAGACTATTCTAGAAAATAAAATAAATATAAAAGAAACCTTTAATTCCGTGCATATAAGATAATTGTTTGTATATACAAATAATGTTTATACATTTAAGTAAATATTATTATTTCATTATTAATTATATCACGTAGGTACTACTAGAACTAGATAATAACACGTATGTAATTGTGACTGGGGGCTGTATACCGCAGCGTGATTCAACTCGAACTCAATAGTTCTTAATCATCATATTAGCCGGAAGACGTCAACTGCAGGACATAGGCCTCCCCCAGGCCGACGCCACATTGACACTTCCCGTACGTCTTGCATCCAGCGGATTACGCTTTCATTGGTGAAGATACTCTTTTCAAAAGAGTCCAATAATTTTTGGCAATAACTAATTATTAAAAGAGTATTTGTCACACTCTTTCATGGGGTCTAACTTACACAGTTAGGCTGCAGGTCATCGATCCCCAGTGTCCAACTCGAGAGCTAAGGATTGTAATTTTTTGTCGTAAACATGCTAAAAATCTACTTTTCCGAAGAGAAGCAGTTGAGTTAACATAATGTCACGCTGTTTGATATTTAACTGCTCAGTCAACATGCATCTTACTCAAGTGAGCAAGTTAATCCCATCAAAAACATAAATGTGAAAAAGGGGACAAAAGAATTGAGATCTAAATGGGTGCCAAGTTCTGTATCCTGAAATTTATTTACAAGAACATTTAAAAACATTCTAAAATAACATTAAAAAACACAATTTCTTGCTTTTTCTAATCTTAATATATATAAATCTCGTGTCACAATGTTTGTCCTCAATGGACTCCTAAACCACTTAACCGATTATAATAAAATTCGCACACCATGTGCAGTTCGATCCAACTTGAGAGATAGGATTTTTTTTTTTTTTTTTTTTTTAATGGGTAGGGTAGGTATGTAGGGTAGGGTAGGGTAGGGTAGGGTAGGGTAGGGTAGGGTAGGGTAGGGTAGGGTATGGTAGGTAGGGTAGGGTAGGTAGGGTAGGGTACGTAGGGTAGGGTAGGGTAGGGTAGGGTAGTGTAGGGTAGGGTAGGGTTGGGTAGGGTAGGGTAGGGTAGGGTAGGGTAGATAAATATTTGGTCTTTTTATGGCAAAACAAAGTTTGCCGGGTCAGCTAGTAATAATATAATCAATACACATTCAAAGGTGCCGTACCTTTGAATGTCAAAAATAATATTGATTAATTTTATAATTTCTGTAAAATCAATTTTAATAATTAAGTGCCATGAATTAACAATAAACTTTTGTTTCAGACCAGACTAACACTTTAGGACAAAAAAAACTCTAAGGACTAAACATGACGCTACGTCGAATGGCCAATGACTCTGTCCACTGGTTCATGGGGGACTTGACCTCGAGAATAGTGGCGGAGTCAGGGTTCCCCTCGGACCGATACCATCTCGGCAAGATTCTCCTGCAAAGCTTCAAGGAAGACCCGGATTTTGTGATGCAGGTAATAAATTTAGTTGTATTTTATTTTGAGAAGCTCGGGACCCGTGGTCCCGGTCTTTTGAAAGGCGTGCGAGGGGCCGAAGCTGAATCGCAGAGGCCTTGTTAGGCATATATCAGGAAATGTGACATCAACCGACGATTATCTCTGTATGCACTGCGCAACTGCACCCTAGGGCAATCCCCGGTTGGTGCAGGACTATTGCAAAATATGGAGAAAAATTCAAAATATGGCTATGGGTTTGGTTTAAAATGACAGGAGTGACCGGCACACTCAATTAATGGCCCCCCATAAACGATCGCTTGCACTTTAGTGACAAAGCGCCAAAGGGGCAACATATCCGAAGGTGCTTGAGGAGTGGAGAGGTATACCACGGCTATCAGGACAATCCCGGATTTACGGTCAAGATCCCTACAAGCATCTTTTTGGGTTAACTGCTTTCCTCCGAGCACGTTTGCTCTTGCGAATCTCCACTCAAGACAGCCAATTAAGGCAAGAGAGAGAACTTTAGTACATTTATATTTAAATTACGTGCTGCGCACTTAACTGTGAAGAGCCTTGGCCACAGACATAAATCATACAATCGCGTCATCTAGTTAGATATAGGTCTGTGGTCTTGGCCTTCTTGATTTCGTTGTGAACAAGTAAAATTTCAAAATTTAAAAAACCCCCGACCCATTTATCTTGCGAAAACACCCCGATTCAAACAGTAAAACGCCCATAACTTTTGAACGGCTTAACCGATTTTATTCAAACATAGCTAAGAACACTCTCGACAAAATACCTTTCAAACAAAAAAAACTAAATCGAAATCGGTTCATCCGTTTAGGCGCTATGATGCCACAGACAGACACACAGATACACAGACACACAGATACACAGCAACACACGTGAAACTTATAACACCCCTCTTTTTCCGGCGGGGGTCAAAAAGGGATCATGTAATTTGTCCTGTATAGCTATGCTCTCTCTCTCTCTATCATAATGAAACCATGATGGCTTTAACACTTCTTAGTAAGGCTCCATGTTTTGCAAATATACAAAGGATGGATTGTATAAAATATTTTATATGCCCAAAAGTGCGACTATTACTAAGATGGAAACGCTGGGAGGGGACGCCCTAGAAAGACATACATAGACCTTATAGGTGATGTCCTTCAGAAAGGCCAAGTGCGCAGTACCCATAACCGGCTTGTGTGTATGACTAGATGTATGAATGTGTGTGAAGCAAAAGAAGTAAGGATCGTAGCAGGTGGCGTTTTGTAGTTTCTGCCTACCAACATGGGAAAAAGGCGTAAATTTATGTATGTATTGCAAATATATCGATAAAGAGAGGTGTACGGAAGAAGAAACTTGCATCTCGATGTGACTGTAGCTACTCTCAAATCAAAATAACGCTAAAGAAACAAATACCGCACCATAAGTACCAACAAGACCGCCCATTATATACTTGTTTTTGTAAATGTTTGTCATGTATGTTTTAGTGGTGTACAATAAAGTACACAAACAAGCCTCCATAGTGATCCATGCAACTCTTTTGACTAGATACCTGTTTATATACCACATAAAATGCTCGAAATAATTATGTAAAAAGATTGCTTCTCCGATCGTCAAAACTTTGCTAATAGCAGTACAGGACCATAATATGCACGTCGAAATATGAACGAAAATATGCATTATCACTACCTAGTGATAATGCATATTTTCGTTCATATCAAAAAGGGGTTAGATAAGCGAATGACCGTGTCTACGCACCCCGAACAAACGCAGATTATATTTTGGTTAAAAATTAAATGCGTTTAAACCCCTAAAGGATATTTATTTCTTACTCGTAAACCTGTTCCATAGATTGACGGAGCAACAGGCGAATCAGAAACAAACGCTTCGGCCCTTGAAAGGACAGTCCGCTGTGCCAACTGCCTGAAGAACCTAGGTCTGGAGCATGGAGACGTGCTGATTGTGATGGCTCCCAACCACCTGGACGTGGCCATCCCTGTGTATGCTGCTTTGTATCTCGGAGTGATTGTTGGAGCTGTTGATAGGACGCTGACTACAAGTATGTTTAATTATGCAGTCTTCAAAGTCATTAACTTTGTGTCCTTGTAAAGATACTCCTAGAAATTTGCCAAACGATTGCGTGTCGTTTGATTTTTGCACGAACAATAAATTTATCGACGACCTTCCTGAAACCAAAATATTAAAATAATATTCTAAGTACTTCTAGTAGCAGAAGATATTCTAAAACTTATTGATCTAATGGTCACAAATATGACTGCAAAATTATGTTCCGCCTATGATTTATGTCCTAGGTTAGTGGGAAAAATATTATTAGGTTTTCCCGTAAAAGAATTCTCCGTAGGAACCCGGAACTTATTGTTTTCTACAGTATTGCATGAGCCCCTTAGTATTTTGATCTTTTTAACAGCCTTTTCCAATAGACAGTGTTGTGCAAGTATTTTTTGATGCCCTATGAAATTTTCTTCCTTTTTTTTTTACTTCCACATAAATTCTAGACCTTAATTTGTACCATACCTTTATAGAAATAAATACTATTTTAATATAGCTAGCGTTATGTGGATGTGATATACTTAGGTTCTATCCTGACTATGTTAAAGGTTGCGGGACGCACGGGACAGGTCAATGTGGTGACGCTTGAGGGCGGCCTATGTCCAGCAGTGAACATCCTTCGGCTGATATGATGATGATGATGAATTGGACTTTTGCTTCGTGGAATACAAGCTTAAAGTTACCTATCTTATCTTCCAGATGAACTCCAACAAACCTTTGCTTTCTCGAAACCGAAGGTAATATTCTGCCAAAGCGACAGAGCGTCCGATGTGCAGCTGACCTTGAACAACCTGAACTTGGACGCTCAGATAGTCAGCTTTGACAAGGGAGATTACCTTCTGAGCTTCAAGGATTTCATGGAGCAGTATGGAGATGACTCACTGGTGGAAGACTTCAAGTAAGGATACTAGTGGTATTATTTCTTTAATCCTATCTTACTGGGTAACATTATAGATGCGAAAATTTGGATGGATGTTTGTTTGTTACTCAATCACGACAGAACGGTTGAACGGATCTGGATAAAATTTGGCACACAGATAGATTTTAGTTAGTAATAGCACACTTTTTATACTATTAGTATGTACCCGTGGGATAATTCCTAGGCAAAGCTGCTGACGAAGGCTAGTGAAATTTAAATTCGAGTTGAAATTGAACCACTTCTTGGATTCGTTGGATTATTAAAGTTTTGTTAGTTATTTTTTTTAATATATAATAAAAAAAAATATTAAGGACCAGTCTCTGAATTAATAATTTGGAGTTAAGATCGAGTTGAACCCTACTAACGCCAAAATTTGACAGGTTTTCGGGCTAAATTAGAGTTTGACACATTCTTCTTCATCTCCAAGTTCTCAATTCAGGAACAGGTACCTTGTTTCAGTTCTTTTTGTCGTGTTGTGAACATCGACGAAAAATAAAAAAAAAACCTACCGAATTCAACAAATTAAAGTGTATAAACTAACTAACCTTAAAAACTTATAATTGGCAAGACCGTATAAGACATACGAAGCAACGTGGTCTTGCCGCGAAGATCGTCAACCTCTTTTGTTGCATGTGTTGCATTAGACTCAATATGTAGAATGTTTTTGTGTCCGCTTGAAAGAAAATAGTAGATGGTTCAGAATTTAAATTTTGCTTTTGTTTTATCGAAAATGTTACAGAAAATAATGCCAGAATTACCTCGAAAATTAAAAAAAAATGCTTTTTAAAAGAATTGCTACCTCATATGAATAGGAATGATTGTAAAGCATATATTTCAATGCATTATAGTTTTCAAAGTATATTTAGTTTTATTCAAAGAACCGAAAGTTTATATGTGTAAAAAGTGTCTATATTTTTATATCTAACAAATTTAGAGTAAAATTACTACTAGGCGGATTAACCTCAAACAATAGGTACAGAAAGTCCGTCTAAAAGTCGATAAAAAAAAACTATATCAGTGTTATTAGACATTAAAGCTATTGAGTTTTACTATATAAAAATAAGTCGGGTTTTCCTCCCTGGCGCTATAACTCCAGAACGCACGAACCGATTTCCACGGTTTTGCATTCGTTGAAAAGGTCTCGGGCTCCGTGAGGTTTTTTTTTTTTTTTAATAATAATACTAATCCCGCTCCACAAAGTTGGCGCCTATTCTGTGCAAATCCTTTCATTTCATGCCTCTCGTACTTTCATTCTTCATACTAATTGTTCTTCTTGCTTACATCTCTTGTATACGGTGGGGGGACTCCCACTTTCTTTAATTATGTAAAGGCAGCTTTATTTATTTAAAATTTGGGTCAAAAGACAAAAAGTGCTGATATACAAGGTTACAGAAACTCCGTGAGGTTTATAGGTAGGGTAGGGTAGGGTAGGGTAGTGTAGGTTAGTGTAGGGTCGGGTAGGTTAGGGTAGGGTAGGGTAGGGTAGGGTAAGGTAGTGTAGGGTAGGGTAGTGTAGGGTAGGGTAGTGTAGGGTAGGGTAGTGTAGGGTAGGGTAGTGTAGGGTAGGGTAGTGTAGGGTAGGGTAGGGTAGGGTAGGGTAGGGTGGAGTAGGGTAGGGTAGTGTAGGGTCGGGTAGTGTAGGGTAGTGTAGGGTAGTGTAGGGTAGTGTAGGGTAGTGTAGGGTAGTGTAGGGTAGTGTAGGGTAGGGTAGGGTAGGTAGTGTAAGGTAGGGTAGGTAGGGTAGATAAATGTTTGGTCTTTTTATGGCAAAACAAAGTTTGCCGGGTCAGCTAGTTGTTTATAATTATAATAGTCCAAGAAAATATTTTTATCATTTGTAACTATTTATCGTTCTATTAGATTTTTTCAATCAAAGGTAACTCTTAAAAAAGTGTAAGTACTTCCGCAAGTTGAACATACCTAATTCAGAAACCGGGGATCACACTCTATAGGCTATCTGTATTTTCATTCAATTATATATATTATGTTCTATATACCTATGTGCTCTTGCACTATTGACCCCACTTCCCTATATCTTGCGACAAAGTATTATAATACGAACCTTAATATTGAGGAGATCGTTGTTTGCTTTATCTTATCAAGATAACAGATCAGTATTGTGTGGTGTTGTATTTGTGGTTCAATATAATGTGTAGTAGTACCAGTAGGCACGTCATCGGTAACGTAACCAGTATAACCTGACCTCGCATTTTGTTAGCTCTAGGTCAAAGTATCACTGACATGCTCATCTTACTCGTCTTTTAATCTGTTTTTACATTTTAGATTTATTGCTGAAACAAGTCCCCTTGGGCCTCTCAACAAAATCAAAATACATAGTTTATTTCAAATAAACCTTAAAGGTACTTTGAATTGTTAAAGAACATACGTACATACATAAACTCCGGAATTTTTGCCATGGGGGTACGCAGAAACTACAGAACGCCACCTGCTACGATCCTTACATACTTCTTTTGCTTTACACACATTCATACATCTAGTCATACACACACGCCGGTTATGAGTACTACTTTCTGAAGAAAATTACCTATAAGGTCTATGTATGTCTTTCTAGGGCGTCCCCTCCCGGCGTTTCCATTCACGTCTGCCTTGTAAATACCTTTCGTTAGTCGCCTTTCATTTATCCCCTTAACATTGCCATTGTTAAAAAAAAAGAAAAAAAACTTTTTAACAAAAAATCAAACCGACTTCCATACCAAAAAACTACAAAGGAAAAAATAACTTTCTTTTCCGAAGTCGGTGTCGTGTCTTTTGCACCATTGTTTTCTGTTTTACGACACCGACTTCGGCAAAGATTTTTATTTTTTCCTTTGTAGTTTTTTGGTATGGGACCAAAAAACATTGTGATTGTTAGTTAAAAAGTTTTTATTTTTCTCTTTTTAGTTTTAGTAGGTATCTCCAATTAACATGATTATCATTTATAGCCAAAGAACATCTCATGGCGATTCCAATAAGCCCAAACACGACTAGGATACAATGTTTTATTTCAGAGTTCCAGTGCCTTCCGGCTTTATCATCAGATCAGTTCGATGGTGCCATTTTCATCAGTATCATCTATACCAATATTATAAAGAGAAAAGATTTTTTTGTTTGTTTGTTTGTGTGTGAGTAGTTTCGGAGCCTATTCGGTACAAACAATGTACCGAATAGGCTCCGAAACTACTGGACCGATTTCAAAAATTCTTTTACCGTTGGGAAGCTACACTATCCCCGGGTGACATAGGCTACTTTTTATCTCTGTATTCCTACGGGAACGGGAACTACGCGGGTGAAACCGCGAGGCGACCGCTAGTTTATTTATAAGTATTTGCTTCATTATAGTCGGTTAACTATTCGAGATATCTTATGCCCGTGACATACTTAGCATTTAGGAGTTCCAGTGGCCATCTGTGGTCTTCTTAATCAGTTCCACTTCACCAAATGATACTTTTTGAGTGCAAATGATTGCATTGTTGATGAAAATACCAAAATCGCTATTTGTATGCCTATAATATTTGAGGAGTTCCCTCGATTTCTCTAGGATTCCATCATCAGATCCTGACCTACTGACTATGGGACCAACTAGGTAGTATAACGGTTAATATTTGATCTGAGTGGTGCCAATCCAAGCGTCTAGTACGCGAACGGGTGCCATCAGTTGGGATGGGTAATATCTTGGTTATAAATCATACCTCGGCCTATTTTTAATTTGGTCCTTTTGTATTTTTAAACGACTTCAAAAAGGAGGAGGTTATCAATTCGACTGTTTTTTTTTAATGAATTTCACCTCATAACTTTTTACTAGGTGAACCAATTTTGATGATTATTGTTTTATTTGAAAGCTGGTGATTCTTATGTGGTCCCAATTTGGTGAATATCTGATGAAGAACTTTGGAGATATACAACAGAACTCAACAATAAACAACCGCAAATCTCTCGCGATTGCTGCGTGTCTGTTTATTGTTTACCATTTCATAACATAACATCACAGCGGTACGCTCTAAAGCGGTACCCAGATGTGTACAGTTCACCTCATATCTAGTTTATTTCCAGGTGTACAGACTTCGATCCTGAAGATTCCCCTGCGTTCCTGATAGCTACGAGTGGCACCACTGGCCTGCCTAAAGCTGCAGCCGTTACCCACAAGAACTTTGCTATAATTTTGCCTTATGTATGGTAAGTGTTGTTGATTTCCGTTGCTACTGTTATTCGACTAAGCCTCCTGATAAAATGACTTTCTACCGACCGATAGCATTTGGCGAAAAAATTAAAGTATATCTTGAAAAACGGTTGAGCAGGTACCAATTTTAATTAAACCTGTACAGTTCGCTGTTTGCATCCACATTTATTTTCATAACTCTTTTAGTAACATGCGTTTCATCCCTCCTCATCATATGACCATATCAGGACAAACAGTTTCCTTTCAACTTTTCTGTCACTGGCGCCCTTTTCAAACTTCCTCTAATATAGAAGGAGTTTTCTGACCTAATGCAAAAATAGTAAAATAATATCTTTGTTTAAATCAGGTAGTACATCAGACCCTACAAATTATAGACCTATTTCAGTACTACCTTCATTTAGTAAAATATTTGAGAAAGTAATTTTAGAGCAATTGCAAAGATGTTTTTAATAAACATAAATTATTACATAGCAAACAGTTCGGTTTTACAAGGGGTCGTTCAACTACTGATGCTGGGTGTTGATCTTTTAGGACATATTTATAATGCATGGGCAGACAAGTGCGATGCCTTGGGAATCTATTATGATTTGCCCAAGGCATTTGATTGTCTTTTTCATGAAACGCTAATCAGGAACCTCCGCCACTACGGGATCCGGAACAGCGCTCTGGATCTTCTTACTTCATAGGTCCTTGAGTTGTCAGAGCGAGGATTCAGAGCGTTGACTTTAATGGAAAAGATCTCCCCTATCTATAGTAACAATGGGAGTTCCGCAGGGTTCAATTCTTGGTCCATTTTTGTTTCTTATTTATATTAATGAATTGCCTTACCTCATAAAGGATAACCATGATATAGTGTTGTTTGCGGACGATACTTCACTTTTGTTTAAACTTAAACATTTGTTTCAGCCTTTCTTCTCAGAGTAGTCAGATAATAAACGCCGAACTCATCTAGATTAAAAAAATATGATCGACATGTAAAAGTGTTTGTACTAACCAACTTATAGAAATAAAATCATTTATCATTATCATTTATTTTTACTCATTTCCCACTTTATCTATTCTCGTCACACCGCACATCAATCTCCACATTCTCATCTCTGCTACATGCAATCTCTATTTATCCATCTTTTTCATAGCCCAACATTCTGATACATATAGTACGACAGGTCTAATCATGGACTTTTTTCGCCTATAACTTGAGGGGCATTCGTGGGTAGCAAGTTGTCCCAAAAAACCAAGGTATTGACAAAAAAACTCATCTTTCTCTAGGTCTCGATTCACAACATTCCCAACCCCGACTCGTCTCGCCCTGATCGGGTCACCGCTCCAGTGGCTGACAGCTGTCTTGAACTTCCTCATCTCACCAATCCTGAGGTTCTCCAGGCTACAAACGTCGCTGTCGTTGACACAGGAACATGCGTATGATCTGATCAACACGTATAGGGTAAGAGAAATCATTTTCGACACATTAAAAGACTTTGCTGATGGCGCGACACAAATTAAATTGACGACAATAGGCGATATCAGTCGGATATCGCGTAGATACACTATTTTCTAAGAAAACTAGTGTAAATTGGTCGAATTGGATCGCATTGCGTCTATGGTAACGTTGTAATTTAAATCGCTTATCAGTGTGATATAAATCGAATCGTGTCAAGCCATCATAAAGGTCGGTTACATGAAAACTGGCTGACAGTTCAGTGTATTTCACGGGTAGTGCGTTTTTTTTCTATATCCGTACTTGTACGGAAAAGTAAAATATCGCAATATCATCACAACGACAAACCCAAAAAGAATCACAAATGTCAAAAAAATACAAAACGGATTGTAACAAGGGGTCAAAAACACAGATTGCGACTGAGAGGCTAATGCTCCTTGAAATAAAGTACGTACAGTAATCTCCCATCTTTTTGGCCAGGATGAACGTAGGCTTCCCGATGGGTATGGCAAGATGCGCTGCAGTTGCAGTAGATATGAGATTTTTACTACTGTGCACTTACGCAGCCATTGCTGGCAACTTTAGATCGTCCAAAAAGATTGACTATTACTGTACCTCTCTGAGTTGCCCAGCAGTAGCTTCCTTCAACTCACAGTTGGTTCTTCATTTTCCTTGCCTTTTAAGACTACATCCTATTTCTCCTGCTCTTATTATCATTTTCTTGCAGCCAACCTACTCCATCTTCAGCCCGACAATGATGACGACCCTCTTAAAGCCTGATGAACGGGATCGCTGTGACTTCACATGCTTGGAATTGCTAATGTTAGGTGGCAGCGCTGTGCCACAAGAACTGGTAGATGACTTGAAGGTATGTACTGTACAGCAGGTTATCTAGCATTCTATAGTCCCCATCGTGAGAAGCTATACATTTTGTAAATAAATAACTCTACTAAGTTACGTAGGGACAATTCAATCAACAAATAGCGACTATTACGTGAAAATAAAAACATAGGTATGTGTAATACAAAACAAACGAGCGATTTCACTCGGGTCAAAGTTCTTTTTGTACAAAAAGTATAGCTTCTCGTGACGGGGGCTTTTAGTTTTATTTCTTCCCAATGGTTGTAGGTTTACAAAATTCCTTAAGATGGTCCTGATCGAATCACTGCTAGCTTTGGAAAGCCGAGGAAGACTTTAGCCCAGCAGTGGGAAAAAAACAGGTTGTTAAAACTTTAGCTTTTATATTGAAGTGATCAGACCCATCCTTGACACAAAAAAAACTAGTACCGTGTTTGGGACACGGTGGTACTAGTTTTTTTTTTTTATTATTATTACAGATAGGTTCCCGCTTGACCAATATCTCCACCACTATCTAGTTGCATATAGGGTTACAATTACAAAAATTGAAAAGAGTAGGCAAAAAAAAGGCCAAATACTATTAAAAATTTAAACGCGACTAGTCGTATGAAAAAAAAAACAAAATTTACCCATCCAATTGAAAAAGCCTGACAAATAAGAAGTCTGGTCAAGGTCCGGATGGATGGTAACCCTAATCAGCTGTTTCTTGGAATATGCATTTATAGGACGTGTGATTAAAGGTCAATATCGAGAATAGTAATCTATTGAGAAGGTACTTAGGGACTTCGCCCACACACTAAAGAGAGAGCAGAGCCTTAACACAACTGTCATTCTTTCATCAAAAGTGTTCGATTCGAAAAGTGAAAAAAAAGTTATTTTACACTTTGTAGTTTTTTATTTGGAAGTCGTTAGTATCTTTTTGTAAAACGTTTATTTTTTGTTATTCACTTTTTAGTTGTACTTACTTAATAGGCAAGTTGTTTAGTAAGGTACCTATAACGCCAGAATAGATTACCCGAATATCATGAAACATGAACATAACCGGTGAAATGATAGATCTGCGTACCTTAAGAGGGTACTGGCGTGATGTTATTTTATGAAATGGTATAAACAATAAACAGACATGCGATTGCAGCAATCCCAAGAGGTATGCCCGTTTTTTATTGAAGAGTTATGTTGTATATCTTCGAAGTTCTTCATCAGATCTTCACCAAATTAAAATGGGACCAATTTCGGAACATACTTCTAAATCTCTTGATATATTTCAACAAGATATATTTCAAACAAAAACAGAATTTGAAAATCGGTCCACAATTGTCGGAGATATTAGTAAACAAAGAGAAAAAAAAACATATATAATGTCAAACACAGAACCTCCTCCTTTTTGGGATGTCGGTTAAAAAATGACTAAAATGTAAGAGTAATCTATGCGCTATCGAAATTTCACGTAATCAATCGCTTACGGTGATCAATTCCTCTAAAAAGGTGAAGGAAAACATCGTGAGGAAACCGGCATGTCCTAGAACCAAAAAATCGAAGACAAGTGACATCCACCTACCCGCACTGGGCCCGCGTGGTGGATTAAACCCAATCCCCTCTCACAGAGAGGAGGCCTGTGTCCCAGCAGTGGGAACATTAAAAGGCTGATGATCATGATGATGATGATGAATCCCTTACATTTTGGCATTTCGACCATCATCTTCGCTTGAACACAATAGATCCCATGGGTCGAAGTGTCCGAGTTATTTCTCGGCCCCTCCACAAGATAAGATCATCTTGAAGAAAGAAAGAAAGAAAACTTGTTTATTTGGCACACACAGATACACACAATGTACAAATGGAAAAAGAATTTGGCTTTTCTGTTTCATTTTTAACTTTGCCCCAAACTAGGAATTTCTATCTCTAATTTACAAACATTTAAAGTCACATGCACACCACATCCAAATCCGTAACAACTACCTGAACGCCATACAAATATTTGTATGGCGGGCATTCAACCCACGACACGCAATGCAGCAGCCGATCGATCAACCACTGCGCCAACCGTGTCGTCACATTGAATGACACTTGTCTAGAATCTTTTGTCTCTCTAGACAAAATCCTAAGTGCAGTATTTGCAGTGAAAGAAAGAAAAAGAGTTTATTTGTCACAACACGACATACATACAATATAAGAACATACTTATGCTAAACCCTTAAAAATAGTATTAGAGTACTTAAATTATGTTAGTAAAGACAATAATAAGTAATCTTTATAACAGAAATCTCACGAGAGTTTGACTTTTGGACAATAATTACCGCTGATAGTTTTAGAACAACACTTTGTCTAGACTCCTAAAACCTCATATTACTATGATTAGTGAACCTTGAGCAGTCTCGTGGTCAGTCGTGGTAACAAGACTGCTCAAAGTTCACTGGGTCATTCAACCGACGGCGGCGGATGGATAAGGTTAAGCCTCCTATCCACTAGGCAAGTTTAGACGCATAGTCATGACGCCGAACATGTTGAGCGTCACGTGTAGTGACGCTCAACATGTTCGGTGACGTTGCCAGGTGGCGCGCAACTGACGCTGTAATCCGGCTTTCTAAAATGAATTTCGTGACCAATCCCGATAATCCGGATTTTACGATCCTTTTTGGAAAATTATAAGTGTTTAATAGATCAGTGTTAGTTTAAGAAAAAAGCATGTTTTGTACAATATCAAGTTGTAATCTTATCTTAAAGCGTGTTATGCAGTTAGGTAGCAGTTTAAGTTCATTCTCGAATTCTTCACGGCATACTTTTGCAAGAAAGCGTAATTTATCGTATAGGAATTTTGCAGTTTTACTATTGATCTGACTTTATTTATTATCCTTCAAAAGTCACCGTTTATTGGACGTGCGGATCGCAGTCCTCAACAACAAATTCACCTTCTGCACCTGAATCTAAGTCATCATCAGCAGAAGAGACATCGACGCCATCTCCATTTGAACGAACCGCTTCATCATCCACTTTATTAACCGATTCTGTTAGTGCAAGATGATATGTGTTGAAAATCACGTCAGAAACAGCTAAATGTGTCCCGTGAACAAACTTGATGATATACAGGCAAAAGTCGACCTATTTTGTACATGACACTCGCTCCATCAGTTGTCATAGCCATAGACTAATATATAATAGATTGAGAAAAACATCTGAGTTTGATAACTCACAGTCACTCAAAGAGAGATCGCATAAAACCAGCTTAGTCTGAATCAGGAAAATTCATACCTCTGCTGGCATTGATCCACGAATGCGAATAAGACCTAAATTGCAAAACATATTTCAATTTAAAAAAAGCATCTGTGTATCTATACCAATATTTTAAAGAGGGAGTATTTATTTGTTTGTTTGTACCGAATAGGTTCCGAAACTACTGGACCGATTTTAAAACTCTTTCACTTATGGAAAGCTACATTATTCCCAAGTAACATAGGGTATAATTTTGACGGGAGCAAAGCCGCGGGGGTCAGCTAGTATTTAATATAGCGTTGGTTATTGACTGCGGTCCACTCGTCGAATGTCAACACAACGATGCGATTTGTACATAATTAATAATTGGATTACGGATTATCCGGATTGCATTCCCTAACTATGACGAGCAACATGTTGTGCATCATGTTGCGCGTCAAAATGTTGCCTAATAGATTGCGAGGCTTTATAGGATCAACCGATCAAGATAGTAATAAGCTTATCATCTTGTTTTTAAAATGCTACCTCACTGTGACCGGTGTTTCTTACTTAAGTATAATAATATTTGTCCCCATATCGTTCTGTCATGCTTACGATGCATTGATATTATGGTCGTAATAATCTTCATTAATATATTATTTATTATTGATCGTGGATTGATAGTCTCAAACTTTATCGTTACCAAAACCTCACGTGGCCAATCCCTTAAACTACGACTTTTGGATAAAATTACACCTTGTCTAGACTTCTAAAACCTCTTATTACTAATATTATAGTCCATTCACGTTAAGAAAATAGTGAATCATCGTTTTCCGTCCGTCGACCAATCGTGTCGCAAAAAAACTGTGAACTTAGCTTTCTAATTTGTTGCGACCCGATTTGTTCGAATCACTATTTTCTTAACGCAAATGGACTACAGTGAACTTTGATCCGTCTCGTGGCCTGTCGGGGTAGCAAGACTGCTCAAAGTTCACGCGGCGGCGGATGGACAGGGTTTTAGGAATAAGATTATAATAAGCTTATATTGTAATTTTCCGTCGGTGCTCCATGGACCAATTGAAATTTGACCAATTGGTCTATGGGGAAAATTACATGTTTCCATCGTCCAATTATCAACTGGGCTATGAAGAATTGAGAAATGTCCCGCTGCCCAGTTTAATAGTATAGTAAAGCCTTGTCCACAAGTATTTAAAAAAAATATCAAGATCAATTTTTGAAACAATAATCATTTACTGAATAATCACGACATAACAATTCATTTGTACAAAGATTACAATACAAATCAATGTGAACATCTATCTCATTGAGCCTGTTGGGATCCCAGAATTGGCGACAACAGTCTTCGCAATACCCTCATCCCGAAGACATACTGTCATTTGGCAACCAATTGACACCATACATAATGAAAAAATTTTCGGTGAAGTGGCCATTTCAAACAGTTTACATACTTTTTAAGAGAACCAGGGCTACCGACATAGCCCAAAGAATTGCCAAACTTAAGTAGCAGTGGGCAGAGCAGATTGCTCGCAGAACGGATGGCCGATTATGTAGAAAGGTTCTGGAGTGACGACTGCGAACCGGAAGACGTTGCATTGGATGGCCTCCTACGAGTACCAGGTGGACCTGGTGAAGGTTGCGGGGATCCGCTGGATGTGAGACCCTCGGAACCGATCAAATGGCGACGCTTGAGTGAGGCCTGACAGACATGCTTTTCTATATTTTCATTGAAGATTCTATTTAAATTAACTATAATTAACGAACATTATATTGTATTTATTTACGACGGTCGAATCAACTATTAATATTTTTTTTTTTTTTACGTTCGGATGTGTCGCTTAATGACCTAATTGAGAAAAAAAAGAAAAATAAATTTTGATCTTTGTTTTTTTTAATTTATTTATAATACATATATATATATATATATATATATTTTTTTTACTTACTTTGCCAACAAACATATAAACTCAGATACATTTAGAATTCAGTTTGATGTGACCCAAAAAATATAACAAAGGCTTCTTTGAACCCAAAATATAGGAAAATGGTGTGAACTCGGGGTTAAAATGTTATAATGGAACATACTTTTGGATTACGTCCAGTATTCTCCATAGCCCAGTTGGTAATTGGACGATGGAAACATGTCATTTTCCCCATAGACCAATTGGTCAAATTTGAATTGGTCTACGGAGCACCGACGTAATTTTCGAAATGTTATCTTTTTTTAACCGGTGTTTTTTACATTAGTAATTCTAATAATACTAGCTACACCTGCGGGGCATTGATGCGTCTCCCAATATCCTTATTAACCCATCATAGCCTATGTGTTATTCTGATGTATAAGCTATATTACTGTAAAGTTGCATCAAAATCCGTTCGATAGTTTTTGTTCGTCATGGAAGAGTACAAACATCCATACCCCTAAACTTTCAAATCTATAATGCAGTTTCATTTGCACCATTAATGGGGCAAACGAAACTAATTAGTCTCTTCTGCACCATTGATGTTGCAGATCAATGGTGCAAACGGTACTACGGAAATATTAGTAGGATTCGTCCAAATAAAGTTGTCAGCCTCACGATACATTAATATTTTCGACATATATTTTTTACAAAATATGCAGAGTTTTAGAAGAAAGGTGTGATCATACTTTCAATAATATATTCCTTATTATAATAAATATGCAGATAGTTTGGAGAGAGTCCAGCGATGTTCCTAGAAGTGTTTTGAGCGAGAGGTGCGCGCACGCCCACTATTTGCTGTTTCTTCCTGTCAAACAAACGCTGAAGCCCGCGCACCTCTGCGACGTATTTGTAATGGTTTTAATGAAATTTTTACTGACTTGGACATATTTGCAATGCCCACTAATAAATTTCGCAACTGCCTTATTGATGCAATTAAGAACCTTTAAATTGTTATTTAACAGAATGTAAAATTATGTGTTTCTTTGTTTTGTATCGTTTGCTCAAAACTAACTTTCTACTTAATATGATGTTGATAACGGTGTAAGTTGCGCATTTATAACATGTTCTTATAGTATTATTCATAAGTTTTAAATGAGTCATCATCATCATCATATCAGCCGAAAGACGTCCACAGCTGGACATAGGCCTCCCCCAAGCGTCGCCACATTGACCGGTCCCGTGCGTCTCGCATCCAGCGGATCCCCGCAACCTTCACCAGGTCATCGGTCCACCTGGTGGGAGGCCTTCCAACGCAACGTCTTCCTGTTCGCGGTCGCCACTCCAGAACCTTCCTGCCCCATCGGCCATCCGTTCTGCGAGCAATGTGCCCTGCCCACTGCCACTTAAGTTTGGCAATTCTTCGAGCTATGTCGGTAACATTGGTTCTCTTACGGATCTCTACATTTCTGATTCGATCACGCAAGGAAACGCCGAGCATAGCCCTCTCCATTGCCCTTTGAGTGACTGTAAGCTTTCTGATGAGGCCCATTGTGAGCGACCTCGTCTCAGAGCCATATGTCATCACTGGCAACACACACTGGTCATAGACTTTTGTCTTGAGACACTGTGGTAAGTTGGACGAGAAGACACCGCGCAACTTCCCGAATGCTGCCCAGCCGAGTCGGATTCGACGGTTGATCTCTCTCTCGAAGTTGGCCCTACCCAACTGGATCGTTTGTCCCAGGTAGACATAGTCGTCCACAACTTCGAGTGTAGAGTCTCCAACCTTGATAGGAGTGGGTGTAACATGGGCATTCAACATCACCTTGGTTTTGTCCATGTTCATTTTCAGACCCACTCTTTCGGAAGCTCTACTGAGGTCATCGAGCATTGTATTGAGGCTCTCCATGGTCTCAGCCATGACCACTATATCGTCGGCAAACCGAAGGTGAGTGATGTACTCGCCATTAACATTGATGCCTAGGCCCCTCCAGTCCAGAACCTTGAATACATCCTCCAGCGCAGCAGTGAACAGTTTCGGAGAAATGACATCTCCCTGTCTCACGCCACGCTGGAGAAATATTGGTTTCGAGGTCTGATCCTGAAGACGGACTGACATGGTGGCGTTTCTGTACAAACACTTCAACACCTCAATGTACCGGTAGTCGATCTGGCACCGTTGGAGAGACTGCAGTACAGCCCAAGTCTCGATCGAATCGAAGGCTTTCTCGTAGTCCACAAACGCTAAGCAGAGAGGCAGGTTATACTCTTCGGTCTTCTGTATAACCTGCCGCAGCGTATGTATGTGGTCTACGGTGCTAAAGCCTTTTCGGAATCCGGCTTGTTCGGGAGGCTGGAAATCGTCAAACCTGCGCGCGAGACGATTCGTGATGACTCTTGAAAACAGCTTGTAGACATGGCTAAGAAGTGAGATGGGCCTATAGTTCTTCAGCCGGGCATTGTCACCCTTTTTGAAGAAGAGGACCACCACTCCCCTGCACCAAGCCTGTGGCGTTTTGCCCTCGAGTATGACGGAATCAAACAGCTTCTGAAGGGCCTTAAGGACCGGTTTTCCACCCGCCTTCAGGAGTTCAGCAGTGATTCCGTCGTCACCCGGCGCCTTGTTGTTTTTAAGCTGTTTCAGAGCCATCCTAATCTCGTACAGGCTGACGTCCGGGAAATCTTCGGTATAGAATTAAATGAGTAACTGTTGGTTATTCCTAAATAAAATAAATAAATAAAACTGTTTCTATCCATGTAAATTAAAAGGAAGGTCAGGAAGATAAGGAAGTCATTAGGATGACCAAAAACAAATTGTAATGGCGTTATTGGCGTTACAATTTTTTAGAGAGTAGAAATATGTAACTCCTTCTTGCTCTCAAATCAAAATCTCTCTTCTTCTTTATTTATTGAAAAGTTTAACTTTTATCAGGTGTGAATGCATTTTTTTAGCCCACGTAATGAGGATTCACGAAAAAAAAAACAAGAAAAAAAAAAAGTCCGACAATTCCCAAAAAAAAATTACACCCTGAGTAAGTATTTGATCGCTTAAGTAAATCTTCATTGACAGTCTTAATTTAATGAAGTATTGATAAATAGAGAGAAAGCGTGGCAATGCAAACTTGTTTGCCCCTTGGACAGAATTACACTTTGTCTACTAAGATTTGTGAACTTTGAGCCATCTCGATACCAACAGACTGAACGAGATTATAACAAGCTTATCGTCCTTTTGAAAATGCTGTCTCACTCTGACCGGTAATTTTTACGTAGTGTTCTGTTATGCTCACGATGCATTGATATTTTGCTAATTTATCAGATAGATAAATTAATAAAGTTAAGATCTCATACATTAATTATCGCTGATAGCATTTTACTTTGCCTAACGGCTCTAGCTAGGCAAAGTCTGTACAAACTGTATTTTTGTACATTTTGAAGAAAGTTTTCGGAAGTGTGTGAAACTTCTTAGGCGACAATTTGATAAATTGGAGTAGAATTGAGAATGATAAAACTAATTCATTAAAAATCTTTTTTAAAACAAGCTCTTTTCGTATTCTTCTCAGCAAACCCTTTCATTTGATACCCATATCGTGGCAGTGCATAAAAAATAACTAGTCCGCCATCTTTTGCCGTCCGCCATATTGGATTTAGAATGACGTCACTTAACCATGCATTGTCATTCAAACTAAACGGGTATGCAAAATTACATCTTAATCGGTGGAGTATAACAACTGCTTTAAAATTCAGTTGCTTGATTTGACCCGAACACACGTACATACATACATTGCAAGTAAATAAAAAGCATGTAAAAATGGACGCGTCAAATTATGGTATATTTCGTTATACAGAATGCAATGGAAAGGCGTGATCAGATTTTAAAACTTCTTCTGCTCATGTAAATGTACAACTTAAGTCATAAGCAATTCCCATGTTACTTGAGGTCGGACGCAACACGTTTTCTTCTTCTATACCATCCTGTCCCCCGTCATAATAATAATCATAATAATTTATTTGCTAAAAACATGGTATAAAAGATGGTAACGTAAATAATATGAACAAACATGTTTTGCATAGATATAAGCGTGCAAATACCAAAGACCTTATACTTCTTACTACTAGACTGTGCACTATGGCGCAAAAAACGGTCCGAGCGAGAGGGCTCCCGTTGGTAGTGTGTCTCTTTCTAATGAGGTGACCATGACCAAACTTAACAAGGGACAAATTGATTGTAAAAACAATAGTGTAAGTATCTCGATATATGTATATATCCTACCTAACTACGCTACCTTAACCTACCAAATTCAAGGAAAAAAAAAGAAACGTGTGTATATTTTTTGGAATCTACATCACTTACCGTCTGGTGTCGGGCGTAAAGAATTACAACATTCCATGTTTTTCCATTGGTGTCATAAGAGGCGACTAAGGGACAAACCAAAGAATGGGCGTTCTCTGTGCTTTTGTAACAACCATACTGGGATCGCCAACCCGCCTGCAAAGCACTCCCCATGAATAGTACAAATAAAACATAGCCCCTAGTGCCCGGCAGCCTGCCTAACCTCGACTACGGTAGCGATCTAGGTTAAGGTATGGCAAGGGGTGCAAAGAATCCCGGACGAGATCCGGTTACCCCCACAAATACCGACGACAGGACCTGGCAACGTACAACACGCGCACACTCCGGACTCCGGACCGACGATAAGATCACCGAACTCGAAGAGGAATTGAGCAGTTTACGATGGAGTATTATAGGGTTATCTGAAGTTCGAAGAGAGGGGGGGGACTCGATAACCCTCAAATCCCAAGTCTGGATAAGTCTTGTTCTTCAAGACTCATCGTATAAAATTTTCTACCATTTCTACCAAACCCAATGATTAGTTGAGCTGGCAAGATGTCAGACAAGGACACACTACCAGCGGGCACCCTCTCGCTCAGGACCGCTTTTGGTTAGCTACCGCTTTTATGGGAATAGCTAACCTAGATGTATGGTAATAGATTTCATTTTAGCTATACAAAAATTTTTGGTGCACAGTCTAGTAGTAAGAAGTATAAGGTCTTTGGCAAATACATGCATAACGAAACAATCAGTCATCATGCGATTTTATGTTCCAGGAACTCCTTAACACTGTAAAAACTATTAGCAGAGAGCCATTTGTATACTTTATTCTTGAACATTCTTGTATTTAAAGTTTTTAATTCAATTGGTATTCTATTGTATACCTGGAGACACATAAAAATACAGCTTTTATTATATTTTGCAAGCTTTGGAAGGACATCTAACACGAGCCTGTAGGGGTTTCGCCTGCTGCGAGAGTTCATATCGCTTGCTATCGCAAACAATTCCTTATGCCTCCACACAAACAAACAAATTTCAAAAATATAAAGGGACGGTAGCGGTAACAAATCAAGTTTCTTAAACATCGGCCTGCAAGATTCGTTGGGCTTAAGGCCACACCATGCTCTTATACATCTCGTTTGTTTGCCAAATGCTCTATTTTGATCAGTGCTGTTTCCCCACATTATTAAGCCATAGCGTAGCACTGATTCAACATATGCATGACATGCTGTTATAGACGTTTTAATGTTTGTAATGTTTCTAATCTGTTTCAATGCATATACAAACTTATTTATTCGTTTGGATACTGTATCAACATGTGCTTTCCAGTTGATGTCTTGATCCAGGGTTACTTCTAAATATTTTGTTTGCGTTACTTCGTGAATTCTATGTATATTCATTTTAATATTGTGTTTTGCATTATTTGATTTATTGAATTGTATATAAACGGACTTTTTTAGATTAATGGATAAGTTATTGTCACTCCATCACTGACACCCTTTTCTTTCATATCACTCCTTACACAGTCCATCCATCTTTTCGTTGGCCGTCCCTTCCCTCTCCATCCATCCACATCTATATGCATAACTCTTTTGGTAACATGCGTTTCTTCATTCCTCATCACATGACCACACCAGGACAAACTTTCCTTTCAACTTTTCTGAGAACAAAAAAAAAAGAAAGATGTAACTCCTTCTTGCTCTCAAATCAAAATCTCTCTGATTTTCTTATTTTCAATTCTATCAAGTTTATTTTTATATACATAATGTAGCTTATTTAATTTTCTTCTAGATCGTTTCACCAGACACAGAGGTCCTGAACGTGTATGGCATGAGTGAGTTGGGTGGCATTGCCTTCCACGGAGACAATCCTGCGCCAGGGTCTTGTGGCAAGCCGGTGGGTTGCTTCCAGTACCGGGTAAGATGACATTCAGTTTTATAAGACCGTATCTGTCCAGTAGATAATAATGAAGGTTTACATTTTTAAATTTGTGTAAGAGTTGAGACTGAGCAAATAATAGCTTGTAGATTTACTATTAAAACTAGCTGTGTGCCCAATGGGGTTGTCTATCGGTACAATGATGAGTCATATACAAACTTTCATGCCCTATTAACTCCTTTAGAATTGTGCTTCCTTAAATAACCACACACCTTCGTTACAAAAGGAACCCTTATTCACAATTTGCAATTGCAAAGTAAGATTTTTCAATCAGTAGATATTCAAATATGGTTGTCTTCTATTGGTTGTAGATTATTGATGTTGAGACACAGCAAGATATCTACGAGCCCAACGTGCCAGGCGAGTTGTGGATAAAAGGCCCAAGTGTTTTCAAGGTAAGGTTTAAAGCAAATTATATTTCTTATAAACATTCGAACTTACATAGTGTCCGCCGCGAGTGTTAGGTTCAAATACCAACAGTATACATCTAGAAAAAGAGGAATAAATCTAATACCTTTAAACGAGCTATTCTTGTATAAATATATATAAACGTATAGTCTGAATCTCGGAAACGACTCCAACGATTTTCATGAAGTGTAGTATGCGGGGGTTTCGGGGCCGGTAAATCGACCGGGACTTCAACGTGAAACTGGGCAAACGAGACGAGGATGAGCTGCAAGTGGGGCAATTTGGAGTTGGACGACGGAACCACCGGGGTCACCTACTGGCCAGTTTTATGGAGAAGGAGGGCCTCTATATGATGAACTCCTTCTTCAAAAAGCGTGAACACCGGAAGTGGACCTGGCAGAGCCCCGATGGTGCAACAAAAAATGAGATCGACTTCATCATGTCAACCAAGAAGCAAATGTTCAATGATGTCTCTGTGATCAATTCGGTAAAAACCGGGAGCGATCACCGCATGGTAAGAGGCACATTGAACATTAATATTAAGCTTGAAAGGTCTCGACTGATGAAGTCCACGCTCCGTCCAGCACAGGTCCAGGTCCAAAACCCCGAGAGCTTTCAGCTCGAACTCCAGAATCGTTTCGAGTGCCTGGGGAGCTCCGTGGACGAATACAGCGACGGGTTCGTGGAAGCTGTCCATACGGTCGGGTCTAAGTTTTTCAAGACCCGTCGTACAGATAGAAACAAAAAGCTCTCTGATCATACCCTCAAGCTTATGAAGGAGAGGCGTGATATGATCCTGCAGTCTTCAGATGAGGCGTGCAAATACCGGCAGATCAATAGACAGATCTCTAAATCCTTGAAAAGAGACCTCCGCCGCTTTAATACCGAGCGTATTAAAGACGCGATTGAGCGAAATAAAGGCTCCAAGGTGTTTTCAAGGGATCTGTCTATTGGGCAGAGCCAGCTCACGAAACTGAAGACCGATGATGGCAGGATTGTATCCGCCAAACCGGAGCTTATGAGGGAGATCGAGAGTTTCTATGGGCAGTTGTACACGTCAACCAGTAAACCCGTTGCGAATCTAGCAAACGACCCAAGAGCTAGATTGACCCGACACTATACCGAAGATATCCCGGACGTCAGCCTGTACGAGATTAGGATGGCTCTGAAACAGCTTAAAAACAACAAGGCGCCGGGTGATGACGGAATCACGGCTGAACTCCTGAAGGCGGGTGGAAAACCGGTCCTCAAGGCCCTTCAGAAGCTTTTTGATTCCGTCATACTCGAGGGCAAAACGCCACAGGCATGGTGCAGGGGTGTGGTGGTACTCTTCTTCAAGAAGGGCGACAATGCCCGGCTGAAGAACTATAGGCCCATCTCGCTTCTTAGCCATGTTTACAAGTTGTTTTCAAGAGTCATCACGAATCGTCTCGCGCGCAGGTTTGACGATTTCCAGCCTCCCGAACAAGCCGGATTCCGAAAAGGCTTTAGCACCGTAGACCACATACATACGCTGCGGCAGGTTATACAGAAGACCGAAGAGTATAACTTGCCTCTCTGTTTAGCGTTTGTGGACTACGAGAAAGCCTTCGATTCGATCAAGACTTGGGCTGTACTACAGTCTCTCCAACGGTGCCAGATCGACTACCGGTACATTGAGGTGTTGAAGTGTCTGTACAAAAACGCCACCATGTCAGTCCGTCTTCAGGATCAGACCTCGAAACCTATCCTTCTCCAGCGCGGCGTAAGACAGGGAGACGTAATTTCTCCGAAACTGTTCACTGCTGCGCTGGAGGACGTCTTCAAGGTTCTGGACTGGAAGGGGCTTGGCATCAACGTTAATGGCGAGTACATCACTCACCTTCGGTTTGCCGACGACATAGTGATCATGGCTGAGACCATGGAGAGCCTCAGTAAAATGCTCGATGACCTTAGTAGATCTTCCGAAAGAGTGGGTCTTAAAATGAACATGGACAAAACCAAGGTCATGATGAACGCCCATGTAACACCCACTCCGATCAAGATCGGAGACTCCACACTTGAAGTTGTAGACGATTATGTTTACCTGGGACAAACGGTCCAGTTGGGTAGGTCCAACTTCGAGAAAGAGGTCAACCGTCGAATCCGACTCGGCTGGGCGGCGTTCGGGAAGTTGCGTGGTATCTTCTCGTCCAATTTACCGCAGAGTCTCAAGACAAAAGTCTATGACCAGTGTGTGTTGCCAGTGATCACCTATGGGACCGAGACGTGGTCGCTCACAATGGGCCTTATCAGAAAGCTTAAAGTCACCCAAAGGGCAATGGAGAGGGCTATGCTCGGAATTTCCTTGCGTGATCACGTCAGAAATGATGATATCCGCAGGAGAACCAAAGTTACCGACATAGCCCGAAGAATTGCCAAACTTAAGTGGCAGTGGGCAGGGCACATTGCTCGCAGAACGGATGGCCGATGGGGCCGAAAAGTTCTGGAGTGGCGACCGCGAACTGGAAGACGATACGTTGGAAGGCCTCCCACTAGGTGGACCGATGACCTGGTTAAGGTTGCGGGAAGGCGCTGGATGCGAGACGCACGGGATCGGTCAATGTGGCGACGCCTGGGGGAGGCCTATGTCCAGCAGTGGACGTCTTTCGGCTGAAATGATGATGATGAAATCGACCTGGCTAGGTTTCATTTTTAGAATACGACGTTATCTCTATTTTCACCCGAGCAGAGCTAATTCGCCCAGTTACTAAGTATTTACATGCGTAACCAAACAAAACATCTGTCATTACTCAATAGGGTATATAAGGAAGTTGTATGAGTTTTTTTATCTAATTGGAGATCGCCATGGTCAGCTGAAAATATGTCAATCGACATAGTAATTACCTTTATTATCTTCAGCCATATAAAGCATAGCATTCGCAAGGTTTTTGTCACGGTTAATTCTTGGAAAATGTTTGAGAAATGTCAACTGGTTTCTTCGAGTCTGATGAAACAGTGTTTAGCGCTGGCAAGGTCTTGTCTTGCCAAATCAAGTGATACAAGAAATTTGTCTGAAGATTGTGCATTAGGAATGCAAGCGAGAAATAATAAAATCTTTATTCCGTTTCAACAGATGTGTGGTTTATAAGTTTCTCGCTCGTTTTAAATAAAACACTGCCTCCGTTAAGCTGTTAAGCTCCGATTCCGTTAAGCATCCTCGCACCACTCAGCTTCCTCGCACATCTTTGGTTGAAACACATCCTATCTCTATAAAGTATAAACCAACAGATGTCTTTGGTTAGTCCTTGACCAGAGTGAACGCGTGGGTGAATTCTTGTAGCCACCTGCGTATTTGGTTGAAGGAGATGGGTACGAAAGGCTCGGGTCCACAGACCACCATACTGGATCCCTATCTAGCAAGCTTATCAGGTCGTCACCCAGCGATCGGTTGTGTCCCTTTATCCATTGCAGTGTCACCGTGGTTCGTCTAGATACAGTTATGTGTTCTAGTGCGTTGTGACATATTAGTGTGGCCACACTGTGTCGCGAGCTGTTGTAGCGGGCAGTAGAGGTTAGACCACTTTTAAGGGTAGACAAGACATGATTCTTCAGAATAAACAATAGACGATCGAGAGGCCGCTCCGTCACGCCACAATCGGCGCCCGTTCATTTCATGTTTCATACTTCACGTCCGCCTTAATTGTTACCTAGGTCAGGAGCAGGATTTCAGTTGTTTTATAATTATTAAGGTTAATAAACAATTTAATTATATTTATTTAGTTAGCACCCGTTTAAACTCCTAACTCTGTCCAGGGCTTTACGCTGACACCACACATTAGATTGACACAACTCTCGAAGCTCTAAATATAACAAGAGTTGAACAAGATGCAGTGACACAATAAACTACATATATTTTAGTATTTGTTATTAACAGGAATACTACAATAACGTCGAGGCCACAGAAGAGACATTTGCCGAAGACCGCTGGTTCAAAACTGGTGACACTTTCTACAGGGATGAGAACTGGAACTTCTTCTTTGTGGAGAGGATCAAATTGCTGCTGAAATACAAGAGTTATCAGGTATGAATTCGACCTACCATCACACACAACTTCGACTCTATAGTTTTACGACAAGTTATTAAGATAAAGGCCAGCAAGGGAATAGTAATTCAACATTAGCAAAGGGATATTGAGTTAGCCAGTAGCTCACCGAGATTTCGCCAATTATATTACTGTCGCAAGTACCTAATAGAGGACGAGCTTAATGCCATCCACGCAGCATCCCGAGTTAAACCTAATAACACTGACTAACTTGGCAACCAAGGAAGGACTTCATGGTCAGCATTTATAGCTATTACAACCAATACTTAAAGTTGATAAACGGGGGCATTTACTTATTACGAGTTTATCTTTTTTATGCTTTTTCTTTTTAGTACCTATATCTGTTTTTATTGGCATATAATGGTTTGTGCTAGTTGACACATATAAATAATTAATTTTATAATTTATTAGCGACCCGCCCCGGCTTCGCACGGGTAGTAGAGCATATTATGCCTACATGTTTTTCTGTCGTATCGTAGGGTCCCGTCATCGATGTGAGACCCGCGCTTGAATTACTTTCGCTCGCGTTAGTTTTTAGGGTTCCGTACCCAAAGGGTAAAACGGGGCCCTATTACTTAGACTCCGCGGTCCGTCTGTCTGTCTGTCAACAGGCTGTATCTCATGAACCGTGATAGCTAGACACTTGAAATTTTCTCAGATGATGTATTTCTGTTGCCGCTATAACAACAAATACTAAAAACAGTATAAAATTAAAATTTAAGTGGGGCTCCCATACAACAAACGTGTTTTTTTTCCGGTTTTAAGCGATAATGGTGCGGAACCCTTTGTGCGCGAGTCCGACTCGCACCTGGCCGGTTTTAAATGGTTAAAGTAATGTGCACGAAATCCTAACGTATTTAGATAAGTTGATAAGGATAAATACAGTATCCTTCTAAATAGCTTTCCAATTAACGCATTGTACGTGACCATTTTTTTTTGAAGTTTGAATGGGTATAGTAAGCTATCCTTAAAAGATAGACATATGCCATCGGGAACTTTTCTGTAGAACTATAAAAGAGGAACAATTCCACAATACATTGTTTTGTTATATCTCAAAGGGATTAGGCAGCGTTTTCGATTAAACCTCGCAGGCAGCTTGATTTTTGCCGAAATTTTGAACAATAATTGTTAAATTTCAACTAATTTACACAAAACCTAAACATATTAATATACACCTAAACCTTCCTCATGAAACACTATCTAGTGGTGAGAACCGCAAGAAACCCATTCAGTATTTTTTGAGTTTATTGCGAACAGACAGACAGACGCGGCGTGGGACTTTGTTTTATATTATGAAGTGATAGTGAAGCATTATACCTATAATATATTATTTTCTTGTGGTATCTTACGATAATTACTTTGCATACTTATTATTGAATAAAATATAGAAATTCTTATAACTTAACGCGAATTTTGCTAGGATGTTTGTTGCTCCGCTTTTTCGACACAGGGAGACTGTCTCTAAGACTCTATGTGCTTTTTGAGATACAACAAGTGCTAATTCTCAGAATAATATTTGTAAATGACTTAGTTCCAAAGAAGCTCTGCCATCCTTGGATAGTAGGTTAACCAGGCGTTTATTACACCTGGACAGGCATGGCCTGCGCCTGATGACCGTGACAGTGAGCAGTGTCCCGTATTGGTCCCCCCATACGGGACACTGCTCACTTAACAAACACTTCCACACAATAGGCATAACGGACAGTCCTCTGTGCACGGCGTGCATGGAGGCTGAGGCAATCGTCGCGCACGTGCTTTTTGAATGCATAGGAATCACTCAGATTAGAACACAAATCCTCGGGCCACCCAGGTCTTACACAGATGTTCTGAGCAAACCAGGAGCTTTAATTAACTTCTGGATGGAGGTGTGCTGGTTGGAATAACCACCAAAGGGCCGCAATGGCCCACGTACAATGTTCCACCTGAAGAACTAATTGAGGAAACTAAACCCCTTAACATAGACTTAGGTCCACTTGCGCCACGCTGGGTTACCTTAATAACTCCGAGTTTACTAACTAAACCAGCCAATTATGTATGACATGTTGTCAATTTAACCTGTTCTAAGTTATGTTTTTGGCGCGAGGGCCAAACTTGTAACTGATAAACATAGATACCCTAGAGTTACAAAATGTTTTTAATAAATACTTTCCTCCACCTAGATATCACCAGTAGAAATAGAGGCAGTAATCCGCCAGCATCCGGGAGTGTTAGATGTGGCGGTGACAGGTGTGCCGGACAGCGAGTGCGGCGACCTGCCAGTGGCGTGTGTCGTGCCACGGCCGGGGGCCGAACCCACCGCCGACGAGATCAAGGACTGGGTCAAAGGTAGGGACTTCGACTCATATCATCATCATTAGCCTATAGCAGTCCACTGCTGGACATAGGCCTCTCCAATTGCACGCCATTTGCTTCGATTTTCGGCAACTCTTATCCAGGTGCTACCAGCCGCCTCGCGAAGATCGTCACTCCACCTAGCCTGAGGGCGTCCCACCTTACGTTTACCAGTTCGCGGTCTCCACTCAAGAACACGTCTACCCCAACGGTCATCGGTTCTACGACTTATATGGCCGGCCCATTGCCACTTCAGCTTACTTATTCTGTGAGCTATGTCGACAACTTTGGTTCTCTGCCGGATCACCTCGTTTCGGATTCGATCCCTTAGAGAGACTCCGAGCATAGCCCTTTCCATAGCTCGCTGAGCAACTTTGAACCGATGAACCAGCCGTATTGTGTTGTTCGACTCATATGAAGATAAAGAAAAAGGATTTATGCCCACAGAAACTGACACAGGCCTGTCTTCTTCTTCTTCTTCAATCGATCCCTCATCAATGAGGATCGTGGTTAGTGAACCGCTTTTTGCGGACAATCCACCTGCTGTTTGCTAGCGATGTAACTTCTTTCATGCTTATAAGTTATGCTTAAAATAAAATCTTGAATAGTACCTAAGTATATACATTAAACTCACGCCTTTTTTCCATGGGGGTAGGTAGAAACTTCAGAACGCCACCTGCTACGATCCTTACATACTTAGGTATAAGTATGTAATATTAGTAAAACTTATGATGTTTGTGAAGGGCATTTTTAGGGTTCCGTAGCCAAATGGCAAAAAACGGAACCCTTATAGATTCGTCATGTCTGTCTGTCTGTCTGTCTGTCTGTCTGTCTGTCTGTCTGTCTGTCTGTCTGTCTGTCCGTCCGTATGTCACAGCCACTTTATTCCGAAACTATAAGAACTATGCTGTTGAAACTTGGTAAGTTGATGTATTCTGTGAACCGCATTAAGATTTTCACACAAAAATAAAAATAAAACAATAAATTTTGGGGGTTCCCATACTTGAAACTAAAACTAAAAATATTTTTTTTCATCAGACCCATACGTGTGGGGTATCTATGGATAGGTCTTCAAAAATGATATTGAGGTTTCTAATATCATTTTTTTCTAAACTGAATAGTTTGCGCGAGAGACTCTGCCAAAGTGGTAAAATGTGTGTCCCCCCCCCTGTAACTTCTAAAATAAGAGAATGATAAAACTAAAAAAAATATATAATGTACATTACTATGTAAACTACCAGCGAAAACTGGTTTGAACGAGATCTAGTAAGTAGTTTTTTTTTAATACGACATAAATCGTAAACCGCAATTTACCAAGTAGGAACCCTTCGTGCGCGAGTCCGACTCGCACTTGGCCGGTTTTTTTTTTTTTTGCTTTTTCGCTACATAATGTATTTAGTAGTAGACACGCTTCGATCAACAATCTATCGAACACGTAATTATGACATGATATTTCGCGAAAATACCCCGATTCAAACAGTAAACAGCTTAAGGCGGTACCCCGAGCAAAACGCCACGCAAGCTGTTTTTTGTGCTGTTTTTAGGAGCTATCTACTCGTCATTTAAAAAGAAATATCAATTAATAAAAATATATTAAATTTCTACATAATATTAATTCTAAAATGGTAGATTTAGTTTTTTTTTTAATGTTGTATATATTTCACTAATCTCCTTCCAAAAAAACATAAAAATGAGAAATAATTATCGATATTATGCATCTTCTCGTAAAGTGTTCATTAATTATTTTTTGTACTAACACTAATGGATAGACAATTTAATAACGAACATTTTTGTAGATTTATTTTTTTCAAAAGACCAAAATTCGATTTTATAAAGATTTTATTCTAAAATCTGAGCGTATTCACTACTGTAATTCATGCGCCGCCAGTGCCGCTAGACCAATAGGAATGCTCATATATCATGCCGATTTTTTGGTCAGGGTACCGTCTTAAGAACAGCTGAACCGATTTTCACCATACATAGCTAAGAACACGCCCGATAATGTCAAAATCGGTTCATCTGTTTAGAAGCTATGATGGCACAGACAGATACACAAACACACAGGTACACACGTCAAATTTATGACACCACTCGTTTTCCGTCGGGGCTAAAAAGGATGGAACAGTAGTGCTATTCTGTAGAAAACTTAGCGTGACGAAGAAGTGAGTGAGCTATCATCAGCCTAGCCTTTGTCCCAATTATTGTTGGGGTCGGCTTCCAGTATTACCGGATTCAGCTGAGTACCAGTGTTAAACATGGAGTGACTGCCTATCTGACCTCCACAACCCAGTAACTGGGCAACACAATACCCTTTAGCAAGACTGGTGTCAGATCTCAAGCTTCTGACTACCCGTGACAACTGTCAAAGTTCATCAAATGACAGCCGGGACCAACGGCTTAACGTGCTTTCCGAGGCACGGAGGAATCTCGGTATGTTGAAATGGTCACCCATCCACGGAACGACCTCGTCAAGCGTTGCTTAACCTTGAAGATCGATCCGTGCGGCTGTTATTATTCAGCCACGAGCTCCTCAAGTGAGTTTGCTGTCATGCCGACCAATGTTCCAACCAATGTTAAGTCATCACGGCGAAATGTCTACAAAATCAACCGGCAGAAACTAGGTAGATGCACGTGGTGACATATCTCCCCACAAAGCATACCATCATGCTGAGTGACTGACTTACATACATACATTCATGCCAACCACACTGTACCAAAGAAGCAAAAATGTGGAGAAAACGACAAAGAGAAACAATGATGTTAACCCTATTGCCCGATATAATGACTCTTTCTAACTTTCTTACCTCGCCAACTTTTCTCATAATCATTCTCATCTTACAGAATCTCTCTCAGACGCAAAGCAGCTAAGAGGTGGCGTGATCTTCGTCGACGCCATCCCAATGACCGCATCCACGAAGGTCCACAGGAGGAAACTAAAACAAATGGCTCTAGAAATGCCTAGAGAATAAATTATTTTCAATAAATATTTAGCACAAGTTCAGTTGAAGCATGCACTTTTCAAATTGCGTGATTTTTTTTACGTAGTGGCAACATGGAGCTTCTAATTTCGAATAAATTAATATGTTTACACTTTTCGAGGTGATGGTCAAGTAAAGAATAACTATTTCTAAAGGTTTATATTGGAGCGAGTTTGGCACAAATTGAATGAAAAGCTGGTTTAAGACCATTCCTATTGGTCTAGTGGCACTGGTGGCGCATGAATTACAGTAGTGAATACGCCCAGATTTTTGAATAAAATCGTTATAAAATCGAATTTTGGTCTTTTGAAAAAAAATACTACAAAAATGTTCGTTTTTAAATTGCCTATCCATTAGTGTTAGTACAAAAAATAATTAATGAACACTTTACGAGGAGATGCATGCTATCAATAATTATATCTCATTTTTATGTTTTTTTTTGAAGGAGATTAGTGAAATATATACAACATTTAAAAAAACCAAATCTACCATTTTAGAATCAATAATATGTAGAAATTTAATGTATTTTTATTAGTTGATATATCTTTTTAAATAACGAGTAGATAGCTCCCAAAAACAGCACGAAAAACGGCTTGCGCGGCGTTTTGCTCGGGGTACCGCCAAATATATCAAACAAAGAGTATTTAATGCATTTTGTAATATTTTAATCTAAGACGCAAATATATTGTTTTTAATCAATTAGATTAAGTAGTTAAGCTTACCATAGTCCACAGCTGGACAATAGTCACGCAATATTTGATATACCTATTAAATATATGCAAGTAGTTGATTGCAAAAGAGGAAAAATCTGATACAAGTAGAAAAATCTCATCATTGGCAGATATTATCGTTATATTTAAATCAAGGTTTAATATGTCTCTTCGCAATGTGTTCCTGAATATGGAAGGTGCCATCGAGGCTGGACCAGAAAGAGGTAGCGAGATGATTTGGACGCGTACCATGGGGCCTGGTTCGAGATGGTGTTGGCGAAGAATGTCTGGACGGATTTGGGGAAAGCCTTTGCCCATCAGTGGGACAGCAACGGCTAAGCAAAAAGAGTATCTATTGTTTAGTAGAGTAAGAGCTTTTAATATAAACAAACCCTCTGAAAACCGAGGGTTCTAGTTTCAAAGGATTTATTCAGATTTTGCGGCTAAAGATTCGTCCACTATATTATCTTAAAATTATGTAAATGGAACTCAAAATTAGATGTAAGATCCGCTAATTTTTTGATTATTGTATTGTACTTGTCGGTTGTTATTATTAGAATTAGATTGGTTAAATAAATGTTATATTATTAGAATTTTGCTGTTTACTTTTAGATATAGATAACCTTTTTAGATAAGGATAGAGATGATATCACGCAGAACCATAATACATATAAACATATTACTACCGCGCCTTATGTAAGTTTTATATTTGTATTGATACAAAAAAAAATAAAACAAATACAACAGACTTTCAAAAAACCCTACAAAGAGAAAAATAACTTCAATTTCGGTGTTCCTGTTTTCGTTTCTTCATTGTATAACACTGACTTCCGAAATTGAAGTTATTTTTCACATTGTAGCGTTTTTTGGAAGTCAGTTGTATTTTTTTGTATTTTTTTTACTTTTTAGTTGCAGTCATTGATGTATTAAAAAGAGGAAGATACGTTACGCGCTAACATTGCGATCAGAAAACCTGGGCTCGGCGCACGACTACATGCACCGAAACTCACACATCTGTGTTCAGTGTCATCACCAGTCCCAAACCTACAGTTACCGATAGACAAGGACAGAGATAGGAGACGGCGCTGCATTGCAGGCGAAATCGCGCTAGCCGCCGAATGTTGGCCGAATGTTTACTATTATGAATGAAATGACATTGCAATATGTGCGTATCGTGTATCTCACGCATGTTTGTAATATCTATCTCGCTCTCACAAATATGGCAAAAACATTAAATATTATTGTAATTTTCAACAAATTAACCTTTTTAACTGTACTTACGAGTGGTAAGTGATCCCGTGTGACTTATTTTTCTTCCTGGTATTATTTAAACACTGTTTAGCTACACAAGAAGTAATTCCCTTACGGTATGGGCACGTTCAGCGCAATTTGTCTTTGCATTTCTTTTTTTTCTTTTACTCCATGTTTGTTGCTGTTGTGTTGTGCCTGTGTCGAATAAATATATTTCTATTCTATTCTATTCTATTCTAATTTTGATGCGTATTTATTTGAAAAAAAACATAAAACACTGAAATTAATGAGCTGTCTGATCAACAATGTGCCGTGCGCGACTGAGTACCCGCTACGGGCATTCACTTAGATTAGTAGGACCAAGCGCTGTGAGCAGTCTCGTATCTTCCTCTTTTTAATACATCAATGGTTGCTTATCGGACAAATTCCATAGTATGCCATAGTACCTATAATGCCTAAAATGATGCCAGAATAGATTATCCGAATAACATGAAATTTGAACATAACCGGTAGAATGAGAGTGTACCAGGGTGAACTGTACACATCTGCTTACCCCTTTCGAGCGTACCGGTCCGATATTATGTTATGAAATGGTATAAACAGTAAACACACATGCGATTGCAGCAATCCCGAGAAATTGGCCGTCATAATTATATTGAAGAGTTCTATTGTGTATATCCGAAATTCTTCATCCGATCTTCACCAAATTTAAATGGGACCAATCCGGAAACATTTGCACCTGTTGAGATCTCAACACACAATTATCCACTGTGACTACTGTACGTATGTCACCACAGAACAGTTAATAGTTTATCTGTTCTGTGTGTGGCACCGTCCACCCCTGGTACTCGTACCTTTTGTATAGAGTTTATCTCTTTATACAAGCATGTTTTTTTAGTTTCACCTGTCCCTGTTTTTGTCTGTCAATAAGCGAATCTCGGAGTTAATATTTCAACAATTATGTTTGCGGCGTTGCAGGAGAGATTTATTTTGATTTATCGTTGCGCTATGAATTTCTCTGTTTACAAACATACATGTGGACATTAGGTGGAAACATTCAACTGAAATAGGAATTAGGTGTGCACAAAATGGAAGGAAAATAAGTGACTTTCTGAAGTAGGTACCTATTGCAATCAGTTGCACACACCAACTCTTTAAGTGAAAGCGCGCGTACCTAAAGTCGTACTCGGAAGTTCGGAACTCGTTCCCGCCATGACGCATTGTTTATGCGACGCCGCCGTGCCAGCTGCGAGGGGAGCGATGCCCGTATGCGGACCCGTACCGGCCAATCAGAGCGATGCGCGGCCGTTGCGGCTAACCGCACCGTGGAGGTACCCCCCACCAGCTCCGCAACTCTGCTCCCTCATTTACCGTGTGCTATTCAACTGCAGATCACGTTCGCCAAATTAACAAAATGAGCTACCATTTCACCGAGGCTGACATGGTACGACTCGTAGAAATCTACAAGAGTTATGACTGTTTGTGGGATATGAAACACGAATATTATAGAGACAGAGACGCAAGGCAAAACGCATACAAGGAAATCGCAGAGAAACTAAATATTCCTAATCTAAAAACTAAAGATATCCCGAATAAAATTAAAAATCTAAGGTCGTCATACTACCAGGAGATCAAAAAGGTTAGGAGAAGTGTTCGACTAGGTGGCAGTGTTTATCGACCGAGAGTGTTATGGTTTGATACCGTAGATGGATTTTTGAGACCATTCAGACATGAACGGGAATTTATTACAAAGGTAAGAGAGCAAATCTTATTAAAATTATATTTTAAGGGTTACGTACCCAATGGGTAAAAACGGGACCCTATTACTAAGACTCCACTGTCCGTCTGTCTATCTGTCACTAGGCTGTATTTCATGAACCATGATAACTAGACAGTTGAAATTTTCACTGATGATGTATTTCTGTTGCCGCTATAACAACTTATGTGATTCTTTTGCCGTTTTTTACGATAACACTTCGTGCGCGAGTCCGGCTCGCACTTGGCTGGTGTTTATTTTTTTGTCTGTCTACACTGATCATAATAATTATGTTGGTAAAGAGTGCAAAGTATAGTTTTCGCCAAACTTCTTGGCCGCGCTGAAGTTGGCTAAAATGGCTGCGCAGTAGTAAATCTCATACAAAACAGCACCGTTTCGTGCCTTGCGCATGCAACTTCAGGGCGGTCAAGAAGAGTGGCGAGTTTTATCTGTTCTGTGGCGAGAACTATACACCTACGTATACGGAAGTCTCAAACAATTTTAAGAACCCCCTTCAATAGGTAGGTACCATGAAGGTACGTATTTTAAGCTATTTATTATAGTTTAGGAAGTTTACCTTCTGTACTTATCTGGTCTATGCCATAATCATGCAATGACATACACCATGTCATGAATGTAGGCACGGAGTATAGAGACAAAGTTAACCCACTCATTCATAATTATAATTAACTTGCTATTTACTCCGACTTTGCTCCCATATCCCGTGGGCGTAGCGTAGGTAATGTATGCGGCTCAGCCCGAATTTATATGAAATCAGTTTGGGATCCGTGTTCAGCCGTAAGTCCGAACCAAACAATACCGAAATCCCATAGAAACTCATTTGAATCATACTTACACAACGGCGCAGTTTCTATGAAAAACTCCATACGCTACGTACTACCACACAAAAATCGTACATTTGTCTGGAATAAATACCGGTCAAAATATAACCCTCCCCTTTGAAAGAAAGAAAGAAAAAGAAAAGAAAGAAAAATATTTATTTGTGACCCGCACAGGAGACACGAGAAATAAGCAAAAAAAAGGTAATAACCATAGGTAATAACGCTGCGCTGATAGGGCCCTCTGTTGATGCCACGGACACACTTACGGAAACGGGACGTATATAATAAAATAAAATAGAAGAATATATAAATAACAAACAAAATAGAAGTAAAAAAGTAAGTTGGGTAAAAAGTAGCTAATAGCACTGAGCAATAGGTACCTAGTGTAGTTCTCCATATACGAAATAAATATTTAATGTGAATGGCATTTTTTATTTGCTAAATAAAATACTTATTAGCTCTAGTAATTATAAAAGAATAATCACTACATATTATAAAATAAAGTCCTCCGCCGCGTCTGTACTCGAAAAACTCAAAAACTACTGAACGGATTTTCATGTGGTTTTCACCAATAGAAAGTGTGAGAAACGAGGAAGGTTTTTTTGTATAATAGGTTACGGGCGAAGCCGGGGCGGGTCGCTAGTAATTACTACAATATCTTCATCAGCGTTAAACTTATAAATCTACAAAGATGGAAATTAGAAAGAGAACTCCGACATAGACTCTGACGTCAAAGTCTAGTATACTACTGCCATAGAAAATGGTGATTTCGTTAAAGGCTGATAGACAGATATTTTTCAGAATATTATCCTTATTAGCTACACTATCGGATGGTGTAATAATACAGCGTGTTTCTTTTTCAAAATCAACTGGTTCGATTCGATCACCTGGTGTGGAATATAGATTTTTCAAAAATCCAATGATGTAGTTTTAGTTTTCATCAAAATTAGGCTCGGGACTTAACTGTTTTTCGATATTGCTCATAGTTTCGGATTTGGCCATTCACGCGTACTCGAAAAGTATAGGTACGTCTAAGTACATTACTTGTTATCTATTATTCTGTACTGGTTAAACAAGCATACCTAATTACTTGCCTTACTTTATGTTTTGTTAACTTTGTCTTGATACCTACTTTCGTTTTAGTCCCAACATATTATGTTTCTATATTTGTTTTATATTTTTGTATTACATATATTAGACCCAACAGGCTTTGGTTTCTGTACATCACACGTCCTAGGCGACCACTGAAAATCAGCGCCGTGCTGTGGGTCCCCCACGGCACAGCATTATGCTGAGTGGAAGCCTTCTTGTCACAGTCACGACATGCATCTGCTTGTAGGTACTTACCCATCATCCTTGTACTGTACTCAAATTTGGTATTTTATTTTAATCTTACTTAAAGTACTTACTAATACTACCGTTCAGGGTTAAGTTTAAGGAAAAATCTAAAATTTTGTATGTTGTTTTTGTGGCGATTAAACACTTTTTCTTTCTTTCCTTATTTGCTTATTTTTCTTTTTACAGAAACCAATAAAAGGAACCAAAAATGTTGATAGATCTACAAATGACGACATTGACAAAATCCAGGGAGAAATTAAACAAATTGATCAAATAGCTGCAAGGATAGCCCCATCAAGTACAATGGAAGATGAATTCGACAGTTTTGGGAAATACATCGCCTTCTCTCTACGTTCAATGCCACAAGAATATTCTATAATCGCAAAAACGGTGCTACAAAAGGCTATATCGGATATACAATTAAAAATACTAAGACAACAGAGTGCCGGGAGTGATCACAATAATACTCGCCGGTCACAGTCTCGAAGTGGCAGTGCTTCAACTTGGAGCGACACCGAAAATCAAAGAATAGAATGTCTGTCTCCGATGTCTGATTCTTGCGTTTCTACTATTAAGATAGAATACGAAAATGAGTAATCGGAACAATGTGGTTTTGTATTTATTTATTTTTTATTTTGTACTTATTGTACAGTACGGAAACGGTGGTAAACTGTTTTTAAGTTTAATTTGACACCCGAAACTGCTAGATGATCGACCCGCCGACAGCGAATGAGTATTTTTACCCGACTGCCGAAGGAGGGTAATGTGTTTATCAGTCCATGTATGTATGTTTGTTCCTATGTGGCGTTCCAGAGACCAAACGCGTTGGCCGATTTTGAAAATTGGAATATAGAAAAATGGCGGCCTTTGGGCGCCATATTTTGGGGAACCATTTTTTTTTTCTTCCAATCCCATCGTATGGGGTATCAAAATAAAGGTTTTAAGGCGATTTCAAAAATATATAACACTAATAATATGTTTAAATGTACCTAATTCGAAAAAAAAATTAACTAAAAAGTGTTAAATAAAAAAAAAAACATAAAACCCAACTGCTTAAATCGCGAACATGTATCCTCCGACAGCACGATTTTTTTTTCTAGTCTACGTCTTTTTAGTTCGCTTTTCAAGCAGTTGGGTTTTTTGTTTTACCCAACAACGATGAGCAACTCGTACTAAACGCTGAAATGTGTGATTTTTATTCATTCGCTGCGCGTCGATGCCACTTAGATTTTTATACTTAATTTAAAGAAAAACTGTTTGAAGCAAAAAATTTTAAATGAATAAACTGTATTTTATGTGGTAGGTACCTATTTGTCTTTGTACTCAATTTATGTTTTCATTTCCTTTATAAAATCCTTCTTATGTTTTTCAACCAATTATGTAGCTCGAAAACTGGCCCTTACTGCTCTATCTGTAGGTTCACAATGCAATGTAAGTTATTCACATATAGTTCTGGCCAAACTTATTGGCCGCCCTGAATTTGGCTACAATGGCTGCGCAGCAGTAAATCTCATAAACAGCACCTTTTCGTGCCTCGCGCATCGGAAAGCCAACTAGAGGGCGGCCCAGAAGTTTGACGAGAATTATACCTACTTCTGTTTTACATCGCATATTTGCACTCGTTACCTACTTATAGCGAGTACGGCCAACATGCCCTAAGATTTTACCGCAGAGTAGGCACTAAAGACAATATGAGTATGCATGCATTCCAGTTGGCCACCAATCCTAATGGTAGATTTTATTTCTTTCGATCATTTTGGGGAAAATAATTGGTTCGATACAAGTAAAATTTCAAAATTTAAAAAATCACCGACACATTTATCTTGTGAAAACACCCCGATTCGAACAGTAAAAATGCCCATAACTTTTGAAAGGCTGAACCGATTTCAAACATAGCTAAGAACACTCTCGACAAAATCACCTTTTAAACAAAAAAAAACTAAATCAAAATCGGTTCATCCGTTTAGGCGCTATGATGCCACAGACAGACACACAGATACTCAGCAACACACGTGAAACTTATATCACCCCTCTTTTTCCGGCGGGGGTTAAAAGAAGGGTTTTCAAACAAAATGCATAGCATTTTTTATTAATTTTGTAATCTTAAATGTATTTAAGTTTATTACATCAAACCCGGTAGATATAATAAATCTGCCTAGCCTTTTCCCAACTATGTTGGGGTCGGCTTCCAATCTAACCGGATTCAACTAAGTACCAGTGTTTTACATGGAGCGACTGCCTATCTGAAATCCACAACCCAGTAACTGGGTAACACGGTACCCCTTGGCTAGACTGGTGTCAGATCTCAAGCTTCTGACTACTCGTAACGACTGTCAAAGATCTTCAAATGACAGCAGGGACCAACGGCATTACGTGCTTTCCGAGGCACGGAGGAAACACTATATGTTGAAAATAGTCATTCATCCACGGACCGACCTCGTCAAGCGTTGCTAAACCTTGATGATCGAGCCGTACGGCTAAGGTATAATAGATATTTTCCCCTAAATAAATATTATATCAATCCGTTTTAACATCAATATTTCTAATAAATTCTATTCATATTATAGAATATAATAAAAATATTGATATATAAACGGATTGATATAATATAATTATTTACTGTGGAAAACGTACCATAACATTACTTTTATAATATAACTATTGTAATTTAAGGCGACAACACGCCCCAGCGACCTTGAGCGATTGGGAGGAGCTTGCGCCGCACCCCCGCGACCCCGCAACTACACGCTCGTAATTTCGTAGGGTAACCATACGCTTCAGACGGCGAGGACTACAGACTGTTTTTGTTTTTATGTAGTGAAAATGAAAATGAAATAATAAGGTAGCATTCTGTTAATAAATATTATTTTATTAGTGGTAAGATCCTACTTATATAAAAAATGCAAAAGTATGGGTGAATGGATGGATATTTGTTCCTCAATCACACCAGAACGGGTGAACGGATCTGGGTGAAATTTGGCACAGAGACAGATTATAGTTCGGAATATCACATTTATTTCATCCCGGTAAAATGTTCCCTTGGAGTTACAAAACACAACACGCGGGTGTAGCCGCTAGCAAAAGCTAGTGGTTTATATATTTACGTAAGTAATCAATGTGCTCATTCATATATAGGCAACTAGCTGTCCCCCGCGGCTTCGTTCCCGTCAACTAGCTGGGTAGGTACAAACCACTCTCTCTACCCTCCCTTCTTACCTACCTCTCTACCCATACCTACCTACCTACCTACTTACCCTACCCTACCTACTCTACCCAACTCTACTATACCCTACGTACCTACCAATAAAATACTATAAATAGCCTATGTCCTTCTTCAGGATGCCATCTATCTCCTTGCCAAATTTCATTTTATTCCGCTTAGTGGTTTAGGCGTGAAAAGGTAACAAGTAACGTAAAGATAACAAGTGATAGGTAAATAGTGTAAAAATAATAACAAGTGATAAAAACATAAAATAAAGACATGTGATTTGTGTGCATGGGCGGATTCAGGAGGGAGGGGGGGCACGGGACACTTGAAATAAAATGATGTGAATTATTAACATTATTTAATTTTTAACAAGTGATAAAAACATAAAATAAAGACATGTGATTTGTGTGCATGGGCGGATTCAGGAGGGAGGGGGGGCACGGGACACTTGAAATAAAATGATGTGAATTATTAACATTATTTAATTTTTAACAAGTGATAAAAACATAAAATAAAGACATGTGATTTGTGTGCATGGGCGGATTCAGGAGGGAGGGGGACACGAGACACTTGAAATAAAATTATGTGAATTATTAACATTATTTTATTTTTAACAAGTGATAAAAACATAAAATAAAGACATGTGATTTATGTGCATGGGCGGATCCAGGAGTGGGGGGGATACTTGAAATAAAATTATGTGAATGATTAACATTATTTTATTAGCTTTAAAACTCCTCAAAACCGAGAACACTCATATCTATACGATGTGTTTCTTTGTATTGTCCTGTCTTTCTTGTATTATGTCGTCTTGTGAACTAGTGTCTATCGTTATTGCTCGGTTTTTCCTTCGTTTATTTTATACTAGCTTTTGCCCGCGGCTTCGCACGCGTAGACTACATGCTTCTTCTTACCATATTTTAACAGTATGTAGAGAAAAAGTAAAAATAATTATGATAAAAATAATGTAATATGAAAGTTTTTCTTAGGACAGACTTATACTTACCTACTTTAAATCAATTCGCTCTATCCTTGTCCTGCCCCTATCCCTTCATTATTTCTGTGTTTATCCATGACTAATAATAAGTAATCATAATCATAAGTAAGTAATTAAATTATAGTATTTCTTTGTAAACAACATGTTTAACCATTTTGGAGGTCGGCGCCAATATCACCAGACTATTTGATGAGCTAACACGTGAACACGCTACATAGAACTGTCCATGGGAAAAGCAATTCTCCCTCAAATCAACACTTCCAAACCCAAACAACAACAACAACACAACACAAACAAACAAACATCCAAACTTTCATACCCTATTTCACGCACTTAGGAGTGGAATTTCCAAAAATCCTTTCTTAGTGCTCACCTACACTACCAAAGGAACCTACATGCCAAGTTTCATGATTGAAGCTTCAGCTGTTTGGGCTGTGCGTTGATGGTCAGTGAGTGAGTCAGTCAGTCAGTCAGTCACTTTCTTCTTTTATATGTTTAGATAGATGTTCATCTTCAGCCCAAACCCAAAGTTCGTTGATCCGAACTTCAATCCTGACCGACTTTCATACAAACTTTCATCCCCTTAGGGGTGGAATTCACAGAAATGATTTCTTAGTGGATGCCTGCACAGTATAAAGTATCCATGTGCAAAATTTCAAGTCTCTAGACGATTTCATTATTCCCATGACTTCATCCCCCTTTTCACCCTCATGGGGGTGGAATTTTCAAAATCCCTCAGAAACTTGAAAATTATTTTTTAATATTCAGCCTAAACCCAAAATATGAAGATCCTGACTTTAAAACTGACGGATTTTCATACAAACTTTCATCCCCTATTTCACGCCCTTAGGGGTGTAATTTCTGAAAATCCTCTCTTAGTGCTCACCTACACTACCAAAGGAACCTACATGCCAAGTTTCATGATTGAAGCTTCAGCCGTTTGGGCTGTGCGTTGATGGTCAGTGAGTGAGTCAGTCAGTCAGTCAGTCACTTTCTTTTTTTTTTTATGTTTAGAAGATTCATATGAGCCGACTATGTTAAAATCATTGCTTACCTAGTAGGGACTGATAGAATAAAAGATGAACAAACCATAATAAAGGTTTTAACAGTGTCTCCTTTGCTGTCAGGCTGTCACTCAAATATCTTATTATTTTACTAACTATATTTTACAATAATATTAATATTTTAATGTTTAAAAAAAATAGGTATAACCAAACACACTTGACCGCCCCCCCCCCCCCCCCGGTATCCGGGCCTAGTGGTGCCAAATATAAATAAATACTATTTTACTAGTAAAAATGTCTAAAAACTATAAAACTACGAGATGAAAGACGCGATGTGGATTTCCGTCTATGTAATTGGTCGATTGTTCATACTCTTTCATGGGGTAAGACCCTTTGCCTTTCCGAATTCACTTACGCAATTAGGCTGCTGATATTATAATGCAAAATCTACTGATACCTAAATTGTCATGTTTAAATAATACTAAAGTTGGAATATTAAATTAGGTGCCTATGCATTTACCTGTCGGTACTTATGTCCATATTTTCATGACCAATAAGCGGAGTTGCCTTTTCTCCTATTCTGTACAGCCGGAGCTACAATATAAATGTATGTTTGTAAGTATAGATAAACCATTATATTATATTATGCATTATATTACATCTCCGCATCCGGAGATGTAATTGAGGTACAACACGGTCAAAATAAATGTTCACCTCACTGGATTGCGAACCCACTTCTGCCTACCCGCGCGGCGCCCTACGTTTGTCCCGAGCGAGTCGAACGACAGAGTGACGTGACAGCGCCGGGTGCACAGCTATTTTCCCCGAGCAGTACGTGCCTGGAGTGGAGTTATTACTCCTTCCTCCTACCTACTTACAACTATGCCAAATTGCTAATAATTACATTCACATACTTTTTTAAACTGTTATCCGGACTGTCCCTACTAGGATGGTGGTATGGTTACATTGGATGCAATGGCAATACTCACCTCGTCTCTGCATTTATATCTAGATAATCTTTGTTATTTGGTATTTTTGTAAAACAGAAATAACATAATTATTTTAATAAAATAAAAGTATGTTTATTACAAATTTACTTTATATTTATGTTATGTGTATTTTTTAATTTAGTTACCTATACTAATTTAAACTTTAGGAATACATTATTGATAATTAAAATATGCCACATAACTAAGTAATCTATTATTTTTTCATTATAAGCCATCTCTTTTTCAAAAATTTAAATTTACCGCCCATTTTATCGCGAACCTTATAAACAAGCAAATAAAATAGTGTCCTTTTGCTCCGAGCGGGCGAGCGTCGGCGTCTACCCGTGCGTGACAGTGGTCAGCGATGCACTTGCACTGCCGCCCGTCGCCCGGTGGGGCCCCCGCTTCAACACGCACCAAGTTTAGTCGGCAAAACTAATAACATTTATTTACTAATCATAATTTTAAAAAAAGCCGTAGATTAAAATTTTGATAATTAAATTGCCTTTTAGATGGTGAAAGTTTCATAAAAATTCGCCCAATGGTTTTTGCGTGATTGTCGATTTTTGGTCCGCGTTAGACATTACTTTGCAAATTAATTAAACTATGATACACTGATATATTTTAAAATGTACTCAGATGAAATTATTATGGAAACGCTCTAGTATAAGTGCTCGCACGATAAGTCTGCGCGCGACAGGTGGCGTGCTTAATGTTGCCAGCATAACTGACCTTTTTTCCTACATTTAATCAAGTCATTTTTCTCTCGAAACTTAAAAGAAATTTAACTTAAGCATAATTAATTACTAGCTTTTTCTACTTGCATAGAATATGATGAAAGAAGCTTCATGAAATTATTGTAAATCTTTTATTGAATACTTAGTAGTAACTACTGTTAAATTTGGTCTTTTTTGTATTGTGGTATCCCTAAGAGTTACCTGTCAAATAAGCAACGCGGGCTCTATCATTGTAAAACGGTACCTTTTTTTACGGCCCGTTATTGTCTTGTGCACTTGAAGAAAACATCCCTGCCATCACTTTAAATTACTTTTAGCATAATGATGGCGATTATTTACTGCGGAAACGAATAAAAACACGGAATACAACACACTCTCTTGACACCTGACATAAATGACAAACGATTAGTTCCGTTTTTGGCCGCGCGCAGACTTAACTTGCGCGCACTCTATGAACTGACACCATAGACTATACACTCTGACCTGACAGACAAACAGCTGTTTTCTGTCATTATATCACAGACTAGGTACTTAAAATGCATTTTTCTTGTTTGTGTCTGTGTCCTCATGTCCTCTGTTTTTGTTTGGTCATGAATGGCTTACTGAATTAAATATAAAAGCATGTAGCGGAAATTGGAATCCATGTGCAAGTAGCCTATGGAAGATTGGAGGTACAAAACAAGATTCACATGTTGAACATTGATTTATTCATAACTAATAAAACACATACAATACATATATAATTATACTTAAAAACATCTATGCCAACAGTACAAGTAGAGTCAAGCTAGATAGAATCGGGGAGAAAATCAACATAAATAGGGGCGTGAGACAAGGCGACCCGATCTCTCCAAAAATCTTCATATGTGTCTTACAAAATATAATGGCAAACTTGCCATGGTCTACGCAGGGCATCAGCATAAACGGGCATTTTCTAAGCCATCTCAGATTCGCCGACGACATCATTCTATTCTCGGAATCGGCACAAAAACTAGAAAAAATGATAAACGACCTATACCATGCTAGTGCGAAAGTTGGATTAGAAATGAACCCAGATAAGACGAAAGCCATGACTAACCACCACGAGACACCCATCTCGATAAATAATGTCCCTCTCGAATTCGTAGATAAATACGTCTACCTAGGCAAACAGATATCTTTTAGCAAAGGAAGGGGTGCTGAAGAAATAGATAGAAGAGTGGCGATCACTTGGAAGAAGTATTGGGCTCATAAAGAAATATTCAAATCGCAGCTTCCACTGCCTACCAAGAAGATAGTTATGGACTCTGCAATTCTACCATGCCTCACCTACGGATGCCAAACCTGGACATTCGATCTAAAAACTAAAAACAAAATCCAGACTACTCAGAGAAGAATGGAGAGAAGTTGTCTAGGCTTAAAAATAAAAGACAAAGTGAGAAATGCAGACATCCGTATGAAAACAAAAATAACCGATGCTCTTACTTTCTGCCTTCAAAGAAAGTGGAAATGGGCAGGGCACGTGGCCAGGTATACCGACGACCGATGGACACAGAGAATTATGAAATGGTTGGGACCGCGAGGCACCAGAATGAGAGGCCGGCCTTGTGCTAGATGGGCAGACGAAATAGCGGCAGTAGCGATAGCGGGCCGTAGATGGCTAGAGACTGCAAAACGCAGAGAAAAGTGGAATTCCTTGGAGGAGGCTTTTACCCGAAAGGGATCCATACAAACATAAAAATGGATAGCAATATTATTTTTATCATAATTATTTAATCACCTTTTATAAATATAATTTATACTTAACAATTTTGTATTTAATACAATGTTTCAATTATTATTAATTTCAATTTTTCAATTATTATTTAATACAATGTTTCAATTATTATTAATTTCAATTTTTCAATTATTATTTAATACAATTTTCAATTGTTATTTGGTACAATTTTCAAATATTATTATTTAAAAAAAAAAAGGTTAATATTTATAATGATGATGATTATTATATAATATTTTTTTTAATTTTTAATTATTGCTAATTTAACTGTACGACTTATGATATACTCATTGTAATTGTTTGCATGGAATGAAATAAAGCTTTTTTATTTATTTATTTATTTAATAAAACACAAGTGCAATTTATCAACTTCTTTAGAAAACTCTTTTATAGATTTGCGTAGGTAATCCAAAATGTTAAAGGTTTGTATGAATTTAACTTTATTCGTGTAATTTTAAACTGTCCGAGACTGAGCCGTGTACGTTACCCTAACAGGAAAGTGACTCCTAGAGAGATAGAGTGGAACGTATAATTCGTGCGTAATCTGCTGTGAATGTGCGCCACATAAAAAATAAGTGCGTGTCGTCGCTTTTGAAAAAAAACGAAAATAGATTCCTGCTGGCGTAACGTTGTTCCAGCAGGTAAATTCTAAACGAATGATCGGCATGAGAAATATTGTGCATGGGCAGAGAGCTTATATTTGTGCAAAAATGTGCGCTGAAAATATAACTGGTGCGTCATCAGGTTTTTCTAGATATTGCATTTCCTGCTGGGGTAACGTTTTGCAGAATCGTGTATCTCTAAAACCATTGTACGTGCGCCTGTAGAATAAACATACACTTTGTGCGTATACGTGCCGGAATTAGATTTAAGAAAATATTTATAATTTTCAAGTAATTGCGCTTTTTTTAAAACCCGAAAAAAAATCGCAGCGCCTAAATGAGAAAACGTATAAGCTCGCTGAAAACTGTATTCAGTCCATCTTGACGCTTGTAATAACAGTAAAAATTTTCAAAAGCATACATGCTTGCGTTATCGAGTATATCGTTAACGTTATCAGTACACGACTGAGCCCTATAATAATTACTGTGTTTAGACGTCAGTATACCCTAGTCCCAGAATAATAGTCTTTGACGCCAGTCTTAGCTATACGGCGCCTAAAGTGGGTGCAAAAGGGTGTACTAGCACCACCCTGGCTTTTTAAAACATTTCAAAATAATCTCATATTATCTATACTAAAATTATAAAGAGGGAAGATTTGTATTTTTAACCGACTTACTTACTTAAAAGGAGCAGGTTCTATGTTCGACTTTATGCACGTTTTTTTTTGTATCTAATGAATAAACTTAAAAACTACTGGACCAATTTCAAAAATTATTTCACCTTTGGGACGCTACACTATCCCTGGTTGAGATAGGCTACTTTTTATCCCTGTATTCCCACTGGAACGGGAACTATGCGGGTGAAACCGCGAGGCATCTGCTATATAAGATAACCTAGCAAATAGGAAGGCAAAGTGCTAAATTTTTTTCTTATTTCTCAAACTTTTCTATATAAGTTTGCAAAGTTACTCTTATCTCTCTACAATTAAAAAAAAAGAAAACCAGCTCAGTGGGTCGTCTTTGGGGCGGAAATAAACCATCCTATTCGAGGCCAGGTGGTGAAGAAGCACCCTCCAGTAGCTGCAGTTTGAATCTGAGGCCTTGGTGCGAGTTTTTACTCACGCTCAGTCGTTATGATGTAAACGATCTCTTTTGTCAAAATGTATACAAAAAAAGAAGTTTCTCCTTACCGTCCCCAGATAGCGCTTATCCAGTTTCAATACAAATTGACGTTTACGTTAACGCGATTGACCGTGAGTAAAAAGTCGCACTAAGGCCTCTGTACTAAAACTTTTCTGCACAATAAAATTCTTATGCTGACTGAACCTTTATTTATCGCAAGTTGGGTGGTGACAGGCGCAGCGACAATGGGTGGCCTCCCCCCTTGGCTTCAATGTGCTTCTCTCTATGCTCAGAGAGAACACACCGACAGTGGAAAAATATACACAGGTTATTTAATAAATTATGTTTGTTATTTTTTTTTATTTACTCACATTTTCTGCTAAGGATTCGAGTCCCGAGTCCGATACAATGGCTTTTTAGGGTTCCGTACCCAAAGGGTAAAAACGGGACCCTATTACTGAGACTCCGCCGTCCGTCTGTCTGTCTGTCTGTCACCAGGCTGTATCCAGGCTGTATCTCATGAACCGTGATAGCTAGACAGTTGAAATTTTCACAGGTGATGTATATCTGTTGCCGCTACAACAACAAATACTAAAAACAATATAAAATAAATATTTAAGGAGGGCTTCCATACAACAAACGTCATTTTTTTTGCCGTATTATACGAAAATGGTACGGAACCCTTCGTGCGCGAGTCCAACTCGCACTTGGCCGGTTTTTAATTATTTCGGTAATTACTGCAGCAAATGTGTTAATGGTAGACTTGCACAAGTTCTCAAGCAGTTTTAAAGAAGTTCTCGCCAAACTTCTAGGCTGCCCTGGGGGGTAACCACAAGCTCTTAGAGTAAGGTTATTTTGAGATCGAGTAAGTGACAGATGTATACAAGTCAGAATTACATCTGTCCCTTACTCGATCTCAAAATAACCTTACTCTAAGAGCTTGTGGTCACCCCCCAGAAGTTGGATTTCGATGCGAAAGGCATGAAACGCTGCTGTTTTTGAATGAGATTTACTACTGCGCAGCCATTGTAGTCAACTTCAGGGCGGCCAAGAAGTTTTGGCGAGAACTATACTTGACATTTTGGCACCTATTCATAATTTATTTTTTTTAAACAAAGAAAAGGTTTTGTTTTTCGATAAAATTGCATTCAGATATTGGGCTTCATTTACTGTTGCTGAATGATGATATTTTTATTTTATTAATCTGTGCTTGTATGCATATTAATGAAATATTAGTTAATTTCAGATAGCTAAAACCTTGGAAAACACTGAAGGATGCAAACTGCAAAACAGAGCTTTTGTTTCTTCAACCAAAGATATATCAAAGTTAGGACAATTCACTGATGTTGAGAAAACAGACTTCAGTAAAAAAGAAAATAGTTTTACGGTTTATGTGGGTACTATTGTTTCATTATGCTGTTAACATAATATTATTGTTTATTAAATATCAAGATATAATTTGTGAACAAAGATGACAGACCAACAGTTAAAGTGTTGCAAATGTGGATTACCCACTCCACTTCACATAATTAAAAATAATTTAAACCAAAATTGATATCAGTATTTTATAAATACTTTTATCTAAACCCGTGCTATAAATCCCTCTATAAAAGTTCTTGAAACAGTTAGCTTATTGCCAACAATGATATTCAAATAAACAGATATGTTATAAGCGCGCGCATTGTGAAGACTCGAATAGGAGGCAATTGTAGCCTTTAGTCTTTAGTTTATGTCACGCATGGCGAAGAGCGATACGCTTTGTTGAAACAAAAACAAAATTAAGAAAATGCCATCGTGTGTATTTAGAAAGTGTACCAATTATAATACCAAATTACATAAAACAGAAGGGATCTCATACCATATGTAAGTACGCAATACACCTAAATTTACTAATTTATTTCAATTTGTTTTCCTAATATTCTGTAATTTGGAGGTTAGAAAAAGAAAAATACATTGGTGGTCAGAATAATGTTTGCTTACATTCACACGCAAGTGACAAACACTAGCTGTCTCTTTTTTTCTTGTTGGTTTTATCAAGCCATCCCTTTCGACTTGTAGTGAAATGTCAGATGAATGAAAAGTGTGTATGTGTGCTGCCGCTGATGCGCGGAACACTTTTTTCAATTGTTTTGTGAGTGTATAACGTATCTGTTTATTTGAATATCATTGATTGCCAACATTAAAACAGCCAGTGTCATAGTAACCATAATATCATCCAAACGGGTGTTATACTGTTGTACTAAATTTCATAATGCAACTCCTTGTTTACTCATCGAACAGCCACATTCTCATGGCATCTTCATGGATTTCAAAAAAAGAACATTGTCATGCACGCGCGTTTCACTACCACAGCGCCGTAATTTTAAAAAAACTTATTCGTATTTTTGAATTGACGTCGTATCCCGCCATTTTTGTTCAATAATAGTATTGAAAAAAAAAAGTTGTTTACAAAAATGAGTGAGTGAGCTTTGATAACACACCACCAGATATTTCTAATGCAGCAAAGGACATTTCTAACCAATTATTACCAGAAAAGTCGTGAAAAGACGTACCAAAATTTCATAAATTGGCAAATATCAAAGAGTAGTACATCATTTTCTGAAGATGTGCTATTAGTATATTTTCAAGATTTATCAGAAAAATTCAAATCTTCATCCCTATGGACCTTCTATTCAATGCTGAAAAGTACGCTAAGTATTAATACCCTATGGTTTCAGAACCTTTATAGAGGATTCATAATTATCATGGGTGTAGATAAAGTCTAGTATGCAACTGTTATAATTAGGTATTAAAACACGAATGTGGGAATAATAGTATCACATGAGTGTTACCATGTGTGTACCTTATTATACAACAGTTGCATAAATAACTATTAAAAAGAAAAATTTCTTTAATACAATTTCTTTTAATATAATAGCAGAGTTTAAATTCATTTTCAGATGAACAAATATGGAGATATGAGGCATCATGAGTTCTCTAATAAAACAGAGTTCATTTTGACGAATGTCTGTGCATTTGAGGTGAGTTATAAAAGAGACTAGTATTCATGAAAAATTTCAAGTGACTATTTGAGTAAAAATTTAATTTAGTGGTTTTTAGCATTTTTTGTTTCCTACATATTCTAAAGTAGGTACTAAAAAAAATACAAGTAAAAAACTCCGACACATTGATGTATTAAAAAGAGGAAGATACGTTACCCGCTAACATCGGGATCTGAAAACCTGGGCTCGGCGCACGACTACATGCATCGCAACTCACACATCTGTGTTCAGTGTCATAGTGTCATCACCAGTCCCAAACCTACAGTTAGTGATAGACAAGGACAGAGATAGGAGACGGCGCTGTAGTGCGAGTGAAATTGCGTTAGCCACCGAATGTTTACTGAATGAAATGTCATTGCAATATGTGCGTATCGTGTCTCTCACGCATGTTTGTAATATCTATCTCGCTCTCACAAATATGGCGAAGCAAACATTAAATATTATTGTAATATTCAACAAATTAACATTTTGGACTGTACTTACGAGTGGTAAGTGATCCCGTGTGACTTATTTTTCTGCCTGGTATTATTAAAACACTGTTTGCTACACAAGAAGTCATTTTGATGCGTATTGATTGCAAAAAAAACATAATAACACTGAAATTATTGAGCTGTGTGATAAACCATGTGCGGTGCGCGACTGAGTGAGTGCCCGCTACAGGCAATCACTTAGTTAAGTAGGACCAAGCGCTGTGACCAATCCCGTATCTACCTCTTTTTAATACATCAATGCCCCGCCCGACACATTTTTATTTCGTGCTACATAATTTATCTAGTAGTAAACACGCTTCGATCGACAATCTATTGAACTCGTAATTATGACACGATATATTGCGAACAACCCAATTCAAACAGTAAAACGTCCATAACTTTAGAACGGCTGAACCGATTTTCATCAAACATAACTAAGGACACTCTCGATAAAGTCACCTTTCATACAAAGAAAAAGTGATTAAAATTCGGTTCATCCATATAGGAGCTATGATGCCACAGACAGATACACAAACACACAGGTACACACGTCATACTTTTAAAAAATAGACTTGACCAAATTTCGGTAGAATGTCGTTAATATTATAAATACATACATACATAAACTCACGCCTTTTTCCCATGGGGGAAATTTTATTTGTACTAAGGGCCGGTTTCTGATTTAAGTAAAGCAGCAATAATCAGCTGAGTATTGTCAAATAATTTAGGAAGCGTTTGAGTATTTTACGTTTCTCAATTGAGAATCTACCTAGCTCAGTTAAGTAACTACTTAAGTATGGACCCGTCAAAGTTAGAGATGTGCAACTCGAGTTAACTCGAGTTGCGGCTAACTCGAGTTGACTTGAGTGGTATTCTTCCGAACTCGAGTTGCTATTACCAAAATCTAAAATAAAATATAATAATGAACAACCAAATACACACATGTCCAACAATTAAACCATTATTTCTTAAATGTGTTCGTACAACAATATCAATATTATTAAAGTTTGAATAAAAAAAAGGTAGAAGCAAAACCAATAACCAACATTAAAAAGCATCACGATAGCCAGGAGTTTGGAACTATTATGATAACAAATTAAAGAATGCTACAAAACTAACCATTTTGCGATCAAGGTTGTATTTTTTATTAATATATTAATAAAAAATACTATTTATTCTTCCAGAGTCGGTGGCAGATAAACAAATGTTCCAGTTTATCAATGAAGTTATACAACTCATTCAACTATGCTGACGATATCAGATATGAGGGTAGGGTAAGTTATTTTATTACCAAAACATAGTATACTGCGGGACACGTAAGTTGAACCAAAATGAATTATCGTATGACTGAAAAAAACTGAACACAGACGTGTGAGTTTCGGTGCATGTAACCGAAACTCACACGTCTGTGTTCAGTGTCATCACCAGTCCGAACCCTACAGTTACCGATAGACAAGGACAGAGATAGGAGACGCCGCTGTAGTGCGAGCGATATCGCGTTAGCCGCCGAATGTTGGCCGAATGTTTACTATTATGAATTAAATTATATTGCAATATGTGCGTATCGTGTCTCTCACGCATGTTTGTAATATCTATCTCGCTCTCACAAATATGGCGAAGCAAACATTGAATATTATTGTAATTTTCAACAAATTTACCTTTTTAACTGTACTTACGAGTGGTAAGTGATCCCGTATGACTTATTTTTCTTCCTGGTATTATTTAAACACTGTTTAGCTACACAAGAAGTCATTTTGGTGCGTATTTATTGCAAAAAAACATAAAAACACTGAAATTAAAGAGCTGTGTGATCAACAATGTGCCGTGTGCGCCATAGAGAAAATAAAACTAGCCGCGGTGGGAGAGGATTGCCGGTATTACGGTGCGCCACTCTCCCTATCCTGCACGGCCTACACGGGGTCGCCACCGACTGATGGCGAACGCGGTGGGGCCGCAGGGTAGGAGCAGTGTCGGTATAGCGTTGGCCGCTCTCCCTATCCTCTGCGGCCAAAAAGTGGTAGGTGGCGGGGCTACTGTCCTGACCCGTCACAGGGGGACCAAGGGTGCCATACACGAGGTCATCAGGCGCCCATGGGCCGGTTTGGTCCCTGGAGTGGTCACGGCGTGCAGCGTGTTGTGGGTGTGCGCGACTGAGTACCCGCTACGGGCATTCACTTAGATTAGTAGGACCAAGCGCTGTGAGCAGTCCCGTATCTTCCTCTTTTTAATACATCTATGCTTTTACTATTTATTCTCAAATTTGTCGACAAACGTTCAAGAAGCTTGAGTTTTGGTATAGGCATCAGATGATCCATCAGCTGTATCAACCTTAAAACGAATATTGGGAATAACTTAACAATATTTTTTTAAGTAATTGAAAAACAAATATTATTTACTTGTTACAATTTAAGTGTTACTCATAAGGATGCTTCACGATTAAAGAGATTTAAATATAGATCTCCTTTTATTATTTTCAGTTGATGGAACTACCCCTTCAATCTGAAGAATTCAAGCTTGTGTTAGTTCTCCCGAACGAAAGCGACGTGATAGTGAACTCTCTGTTCGCGACGCTGACCAATCAGGGCCTTGCTGCAGCTGTCAACAGCATACAACCACTGTTTACTGCAGACTCGGCGTTATCTACTCCTATGAGTATCGATGTTAAGTCCAGAGTTCAAATTAAAGAAGTAAGTTTAAAACAAAAAACCCGACTGCTCCAAAAGCAAACTAAAAGGACTTAAACAAGAAGAAAATCATGCTGTGTACTTATTAGTTAGCTTTTTAAGCAGTCGGGTTTTTTTTTTATAATTAACTTTTTTTATTTATAACTTTTTAGTTTTTTTTTTAGAATTATGTATCTACATTTTATTCTCTGGAACGCCACATAGGAACAAACATACATAGACTGATAAACACTGACACAGGCCTGCGGATCACAGCTACAGCGATTGCGCAGCAGCGGTCGCTAGGGGTTAATATTTATGGTAGATACTGGTTCCTGTCTGACAGGTGGACAGTGTTACATAAACTTTGCACTTACCCTTGGTCCTCATGGTGGTCTTCTGGTCAATTCAGTGCCTGGCCGAGGGTTTTAGGAAAAATATATATAATAAAGGACAGGGGACTACAAACGTGTTCTGAGTCGGGGCTCCGGCTACCAGCAGACACCGACACGTTCGCAACACGAAAATACCTCGCTGCGCGCAAAATATTCACAAAACCAAATGCGCAGGCGCCGCACAACACCAATCGCGAAATGGCGGACGCAATTACTATTACGATATAATCAAACGAGAACCCGGTATCGCGTCGCACGCCATGACGGTTACTTATAAATTTTCTAGACAAGTGTCAACTATCAACTCAAGCAAAAGCTGTCAAATCGAATGACAGCGAGCTGACACAGAGTTGCAACAAATAACAAACGGAGGAACGAAACGTTTTGTTCCGAACAAACACATTACCCTCCTTCGGTAGTCGGGTAAATATGACATAAATTTATAATTTGAATTTAGTAGTTTTTTTCAAAATTTGACATTCTAAAAATTTTGGCGTCAAAGTAGGTTATGACACGATCTTAATTCGGAAGCGCTTATTATTATTTTGCATATTTAAGAGCTTCATATCTGATGAATTTACCTCCTGAGTGAGACCTGCTAAAACGGAGCACAGCGCAGTTTTTACTGCCAAGCAAATATCGACTTCTACACTGTTGAAATTAAGTCGAAAATAATTTAAACTTCACCGCATGCTTTCAGTTTTTTGTCGTTTGCAATTAAAACTGCTCTTTGTGCATTAGGTAGATATAATTCACTAGAACCAACATTAATGTCAACATTGTGCCAATTGATATAAAGTCGAAAATTAAATAAACTTAAACTACGATAAAATTCCTAGTTTCGCTAAGTTTTTACCCGACTCCCGAAGGAGGGTATTGTGTTTATCAGTCTATATGTATCTGATCTATGTTTGTTCCTATGAGGCGTTCTAGAGACCAAAAGCGTTGGCCGATTTTGATGATTCTTACGTCAATCGATTCGTCAACCTTGCGAGTGTCACTGGCATTAAAATTGTTAAAGATACACAGATACACAGCAACACACGTGAAACTTATAACACCCCTCTTTTTCCGGCGGGGGTTAAAAAGAAAAATGGCGGTTTTTGGGTGTCATATTGTGGGGGCCCAATTTTATTTTTCTTCCAAACCCATAGTGTAGGGTATCAAAATAAATGATTTTAAGAGGTGATTTCAAAAATATAAAACACCTATATGTTTTCATGTACCAAATTCGAAAAAAATGGTAGTTAAAAAGTTAGAAATAAAAATAAAAAATCATAAAATCAAAAAACCCGACTGCTTAAGAAGCTAACTAAAAAGAAGTAAACAAGAAAAAAAACATGCTGTGCAGTCGGAGGATACATCTGGTTTTGGTCAGCCAGCTCGCGAATAGGTACGTGTTTTAGTTCGCTTTTAAGCACTCGGGTTTTTTTTATTTTAAAATTAACTTATTTTGGCGGCTCTAAATGAGTGTAATATAATAAAATATTACTTTTCAGAAGATAAGCGCAATATCGAATGTATCAGCTGTCCAGTATGGTACTACAACTGTATCAGACGAAGGGACTAGAGTTAATGTATTGACTTGTAAGTTTTTTTACATTGTTTTAATATTTTTTCTGCCTCATTGATCTAGTGCGTCAAACACTATGTTGAACATGGGGTCACCCTAGGTTCGATTCTCAGGTCGGGCAATGATATTCGGCTATTCCATCAGGAATTTCTCAGATGCTGCCCGAAGTATGCTGGCCCCCTTTTATTTGGGTTTTGAATATTTACTAGCTAAATGTGGCTAGTACTAGGTGTACATCTGCACGGGCGCACGGTTGGCACAGTGGTTGAGAGATTGACTGCTGCGCTGCGTGTCGCGGGTTCGATTCCCGCACGGAACAAATATTTGTATGACCTACAGATAGTTGTTCCGGCTCTGGGTGTTGTGTATGTGAGTTTATATGTTTGTAAACGCACCCACGATACAGGAAGAAATTCCTAGTGTGGGGCAACGTTTAAAAAAAAAAAAAAAAAGAACTGCCTATCTGTGTACATTATGGATGCAATAACGATTTGAGAATGATTTTATTATTGGATGCAATAACTGTGCTCCATTTTTAGCACAGATTTTTAGGGTTGCGTACCTGAAGGGTCCAAACAGAGCCCTATTGCTGTCACTCACGTGTCTGTCTGTCTGTCCGTCGTCTGTCATACAGGTTTTACAGCCAAGCAGTTGGAGCTACAGTCTTCAAAATTTCACAGTATAAGCATCTTGTTGACCCAAAGCCATACAAATTGTTTTTTTTTTTATATTTTCAAAGGGGACTCCCAAACAGCAGAAGGGGGCCGCGAAAATAAACTTTGACCTACCAAATCGAGTATCTTTGTTTAGAGCTCATTGAGTAGATAGATATTGTATTTTATGTTTCAAAAAATATTGAAAAACAAAGGAATGAGAAGCCACCAAAGTCAGCATTTTTTTTTTATTTTGTTCCGAAGAATTTTTTAACTTCCCATTCACCTATGAACTTGAAATTTGGTGATAATGTTTATTATTATGTATACTTTACTAAAAAATACCAATTAATAAATCAGATTTTCTTTGAAATTCCTTCATTGTTCCTATTACAACCAACTTAATTTTGCTTGGTACGGAACCCCTTGGTATATGTGCGAAGTCCGACACGCACTTGGCCGGTTTTTTATTTGCATCCTAATCTGACCATTGCATTCATTCTTCCAGGTCTATATTCACCTGCAGACACGATAGTTACTAATGTCGATACTGTTTCATTAAAACCTGACACGCTGCCAACATCGGCATCTCCGCCATTCTACTTCGCATTACTTTACCAAGACACCCCCATTTTTTACGGGGATTTTAAAATGCGAATATACGCTCAAAATTCTTAAGGACGATTTTGTAAAAGTATGTATGTATTCTAAGTCAATAGTCACGTAGCAAGCGCGCCTCAAATACAGCAACTTCTGAAAGGCAGAATCAACAGTACCTACCAGAAAAAGGACTGAGTCAGTTAAGCTCGAAGAGTCCCAGAGAACAATTCAACTGTCTTGGGATCCCGTAACGAAATTAATCAAAAGAAAAGCGGAGAACTAAATGTCCACTTCCATCCTTATCAAGACAGAACAGAGCTAGGCCAATTTGCACAAAGGGACGATCACGGGTCACTTAGCAGGCGCCATATTGTTATTGGAACCCGAATGGATGGTATAACACGGACACTTTAAAACTTATGTTAAAAGCACACTTTGTAAACAAGGCTATTATCTACAAATTAGATGATTTAATTCAAGCTAAGAATGTTTGGAAACATGCTGGTCCTGCTCCATAGGGCAATCCTTAGTGTAGGCAAAAACAAACTGGTATATTTTTAAATTCATAATTATTATAGGTATTGATTTTTATTTTTTGTTTAAGAAATATACTCACACACTGTTCCATTGTTGTTGAATCAGCTAATTTACCTATGTTTGCAAAATTTGTAAGTATGTGAGAACCATGTTCCTATTTATTAAAATAATGAATTTACCTGTTAGTACTTATAAAATATCTTACCTTTACGTAGAATAGTAGTGTTATAGGTACCTAGGTGCTTCGTCCTCACGTAAATATATGAATTAATATATATAGGTGAATATTGTAAAACATTTTTTTTTAAAGCCTTTAAAGTGGCCTTTCTTGTCCGTTCTTCTCCATGACAATCTACATAGTACGGGACATTAGAATCAATTATAATTATTTTCTAAATTTAAATTTTCGACATTCAGAAATACCGCTTGATGGCCTAATTGCAATAAACAATTTTGACTTTGACAACTGAACTCTGCACCTAGAGCTGTGATGTGACTCTGTCGTTCAACTCTCGCTATTGGTGCACGCGGCGGGGCGCCGCGTGGATAGGCCGGGGGAGTGGGGCCGCATTTCGCATTCCAGTGAGATGCAAAGTTGACCGTGTTGTAGGTAACCTACTCCTCCCAACCAACACTGACAAAGTGGACATGAGTGCAAGTTATTTTTTTAACTATGATCGCATCAACTAAATATTATAGGCACAAAAGAAAATGTTTATAAACTTAATTATAAATAAAAAGTTACTTACCAATGAGTTTTTTTTTATATAAATAGAATAAAGCCACGATTTTCATTCGCAAGATACCACAGAAACTTGCGTGTATTGCATTAGTAGGGGAGACTGGGTACGGTTGAAGAGCAACGCTACTAACTCGTAAACCATTAGCGTTGTGGTGCGGGGTACAAGGGAAAAAAAAAGTTAAATCAAAAAATCAAAAAACCCGACTGCTTCAAAAGCGAACTAAAAAGACGTAAACAAGGAAAAAATCATGCTGTGCAGTCGGAGGATACATATTCGCGGGCTGGCTGACCAAAATCTGGTGTATCCTCCGCCTGCACAGCATGATTTTTTCCTTGTTTACGTCTTTTTAGTTCGCTTTTGAAGCAGTCGGGTTTTTTGATTTTTTGATTTAACTTTTTTTATTTATAAGTTTTTAGTTAAGTTTTTTTCGAATTAGATACATTTAAACATATAAGTGTTATATATTTTTGAAATCACCTCTTAAAGACCTTTATTTTGATACCCCACACAATGGGTTGGGAAGAAAAAAAAAATTTGGGACCCCACAATATGGCGCCCAAAAACCGCCATTTTTCTATTGTCCAATTTTAACGTAGCCTATGACACTCGCAGGGTTAAGACGAATCGATTGACGTATGAATCATCAAAATCGGCCCACGCGTTTGGTCTCTGGAACGCCACATAGGAACAAACATACATACATACATACATACATACATACAAACATACATATATACATACATACATACATACATACATACATAGACTGATAAACACATTACCCTCCTTCGGCAGTCGGGTAAAAAGATGCGGCTGGACATGAAATGAATCACAGTGACGGGTTGCACTTCGCGACACAGAGGACTTTTTTTATATTATGAAACTTCGCGCTCTGTTCTGTTTCCCGGTGACCCTATTATATTTTTTCGACAAAAAGTAAGTATTTTCTACTGTTTTCTTTTTCGAATCACTTTGTTACTTTGTTGCTAGTAATCTTCTGCTTTATTGTTAGATTTTCAAGGTTCGAAATTCGTGATACATTTTTGGTTTTGTAAACAACAAAACCAAAAATGTATCACGAATTTCGAACCTTGAAAATCTCGACTTTGTGGGTACAATTGAAACAATGATAACCGCAGGCTTATTACGTATCTTTTGCAAGAGCAAAACGATAGCGATTTTAGGCGCAATAATTGCTCTTCCATACAGAAGTTTTATAGTTGTTGGCGGTTTTTTTTTTAAATAAGTGCATTTGAAAAACAGCGAGCGATTAGCAAACGATTGTGTAGGACCTACCATACCTATACTGTAGGTAATTCTGTCTTTTATTTCATAAATCGTTTGATCGCTATCGTTTTGCCGTTTGTTTTTTGTTGTAGATTCCCAGACAACGTATCAGAAAACTTCCAGAGGCGAGTGTGATATAACTTACTACGAAAATGCGTATGAAGATGTCAAAAACGGGACTTCTTTTGTATTTTTTTTTTAAATTAAGTATAGACAGCAGCTGCTGTTCAGCTTGTTTTTGTTATTAAAGATAATTTGAGTTATGGCAAACTAATTATTATCATTTAATTTAATTATTTAGACTTATTATTGACTTTTTAATTATGTTTGTTTATTCGTGTTAATTTGTTAGTTTAAAACAGAGCAGAAGAGCTCTTTTTATGTTCATTTGTGTTCATTCAGTCTGGAAACAATTATTAAGACTGATAGAAATGTTGTCATGCTAGAATATAACTATTTCTTGTTGATAATGAATAAATAAACTGATTATGTATTACTTATTTGTTAATGTTTCAACTGACCCCCATCATTGTATCTATGGTATCTACGCCCCTGGTATGGGTACGGTTGAAACAGTAGCACATTATTTTATTAAATTCTCCCTATCTAGTAAATATAGCATTTAGGCCTCTCATTCTGAGATGTAATTGAAGACAAAAGTCTATTCTCTCATTTTAAGTGTTTTGTTGTTTGTTATGTTTCAAAATGGCTGTGCTACGACCGTTTAAAGAAACATTGTTTCAACAGTACCCAGTTTCCCCTACGTACTATAGAATATATACGAATAAGTTGTTAATACTTCCAATAATTAACAAATTCATAAAAAAGCGGCGCTAATCGGCATCAATTTTGCCCCTTCCCACAATATGCCACAGCGGGTATCTGACAAGTTTGCCCTCCTCTCCCCTACATCGGGCCTTGCTGTAATACCCTGTTCATATCATTATTAATAATATTATCTTCAAAACCGTTGTCCTGTTGATTTAGATGGCATGATCTGCATTTTTCAAAATTTCTCAGCTGTTTTAAAATACTTCTATAATTCCTTCTGAAACTTCGTCTTCCTTTTGTATCTATCATTACAGAGCGCTGTGCATTTTCTCTAGTGCCTTTTGTTTTCGTTTTTGCTGAAGCAGCAGTTGAATTCTTCTTTTTGCGGTTTTTTTTCGCTGGAACTTTAACTGGTTCTTTTTTCCTTTTCTTTTTTTCTTTTCTTTTCTTCGTAACAGCTGCTCGCTTCTTATTTTTGTTCTTACTTGCTGTGACAGCAGCTAGTTGCTTCTTTTTTGTCGAAGTAGCAGCTGGTTTAGTCGTTTTTACCGTAACAGGAACTGGTTGCTTCTTTGTTGTCGAAGTAGCAGCTGATTTAATATATTTTACCGTAGAAGCAACTGGTTGCTTCTTTACAACAGGAGCAGCAGTTTCATTCTTTATTACCGGAGTAGCAGGTCTCTTCGTTAATACTGGAGCAACTAGTGCCTTCTTTTTTGGTAGTGTAGACGTTTCCGGTTCCCCAGTTTTTAGTGAAAGCTTGGTTTCCGTCGAGTCACGGTAAAGCTCATCGTAGCCTAGTACTAGAGGTGGCAACACTACTAGACTTGCTATGCGCTGTTTGGTTCCACTCTGTCCACTCTGCAATGATTGCAAAATAGTTAGGTACACATTTAATGTAAAGCCCGACCAACTTATCTGTGAAACGGACGTTTATGGAACTTACATTTTGAAAGGGACATAAGATCGTTTTTTGTTTATTTTTTGGTGAAATGGTGACGAACAGCGCCACTCATAATTCACAGTTAAGTTGGTTTATCTGTAGTGTAGCGTCACCAACGCCGCCACTTAAGTACTAATGACATGACGTCACACAAATCCTGCATCGCGCAAGCAAAGTTTTCGGCGCGATTAGAACACACACAACAGTCCGACAACAATCGTCGGGCAGTTGCCCGGACCAGACACAACACCCGTCTGGTCGGAGGATCCTCCCTTTTCTAAGGAGGTTTGTGGTACTTTATACCCTATTCTGCATGCCCCCCAAAGTAGGTAGCTTCACTAGGTAAGTAAAAGACATATCCAACAACGTTAAAGAAGTTTATGGGTTGTTCGCTCTACATCATCTTTCGGGGCTTCGGTGGATTTTGGGCGAATTTTTTTTATAATACGCCTAGCCCGTGCCATCGTCGGAATACAAGAGGTACGGCGATACGCAATCGGTACATGGTAGACATCCCACCCATACGCACTAAATATTTTGGGAATACTTTCGTTGTGCGTACAGCTAAGGAGCGGCATTCCCTTCCGCTATCTGTGTTCAACGATAGCTACAACCTAGGAGTCTTTAAGTCAATAGTGAATAGGTTACTTTTAGCAAAGCGTGCTTCACCGTCAACTACATCATTGCTTACCATCAGGTAAGATCAATAGGGAGCCAAGCGCGAGCCTATCAATAGGGATTATGACGGGGTACGAAACAGCAAATTCTATTTAGTCCGCCGGTTAAATTATCAAAAAATATTCGACATGTATTTGAGTGGGGGCTTGTGACGTAACTTCTATGTAAAAAGTGTACCAAGACATGGCGTCATGCGATATTTTAACGCACTATATCTTCATCATGTTTTGTTAACTTGACAAAAGAAAAAATACGGTCCAACTGTCGAACAATAAATATTTTTTTAGTCATCTTCCCTTTTATAAAAACGGCAAGCTACATAACACATAATCTTTTAGAAAAAGCGAACGGGTTTTCAACGGAGATTAGCCAAGAGCGCATGGGATATTACGTATATATATAGTACCTGGGCGACCGAGCTCTACTCGGGTGAAAATAGAGAAAACGACGTTTTCTAAAAATGAAACCCAGCTGGTCGATTTATCGTCCCCGAAACCCACTGTATACAAAATTTCATGAAAATCGTTGGAGCCGTTGCCGAGTTTCAGATTATATTATATATAGACATATAAACAAGAATTGCTGGTTTATAGGTATTAGATTGCTTAAGAGTGCGAGGACCCTTGACACAGGAGGCACTTGCTTGATAGCCTTTTGGAAGGCTATCCTACACGACCTGTGAGAGATTAGCCGCAGGACCAAAAAAAAAGCTACTGAGAAATACCTATTGGAAAACCCAATAACACTTTGCCTTACCTGGGCATTTAACCCAGGACCTCACATTCAGCAGTCGCGCTTGTATAGTAGTCACAGCAGATCTGTGTGCCTCTGAAGTAGGCTGTGCGAACCATTGCGCAAGAAACACTTTGTCATCGAGTATACTGCATAGAGTAAGCGAGATAGGACGATGCGACAAATGAAAGCGAGTGAAAGAGACAGTTATACAAATCTTCTACTTCAACATTGACACAAAAATGATAACTGCGCGGGGTCTTGCCGCCAACTTCAGAGACACAAAGATCCGCTGTGAGTACTATAATACTGGGTACTCACCACAGTGAAACAAATGCTAGCCGCAGTCAAAACCAGCAATAAGAACATTGCTACCTACATAGTCACTAACTATAAAAATATTTATTGTTCACGTATTTTATGGTGAGCCGTAAACTTTCAATTTATAAAAAAAAATGCGATACAGTATTAACTTTTGGAATGCATTTTATTTTATTTCGTATTAGGTTACATATAAGTGGAGTTTTTCATTTATACCTACGTGTAAATCAATGAGCTACAGCTAAAGGCGGGTACAGACTGCTGCAACGCAACATGCAATGCAACACGAAACGAGCATTGCATCAGTGTAGACGCGGGGCGCGCACAACGTGCGCACGAACCGCGCATGTACCTACTCACATCTGTTTCCGAGATGCGCGCGAACGGATCGCTCAGTCTGCAAAAGAACACGTCTTGTTCCATGTTCGCGCGCGTCTAGCCGTACACACCACACAACCTGTCCACACTGACGCTCCGCGCATACTGCGCGCCTCTTTGTGTTCGGGGAAAAAACCGACAAATTTCGGGTCGCTACGCGCAAGAGTTGCAACAATCTGTTCGTGCGCGTAGTAGACGCGGTTCGTGCGCGCAAGGCGTCTACACTATGGGAATTCTGTTACTTTACATGATACATTGCAGCAATGTGGACGTCAAATTCTTGCATTGCATGTTGCATTACATGTTACATTGCACCAATGTGTACCCGGCTTAAGCTACCGATGAGCTGAGCAATGGTGGCCCAGTGACCGACTTACAAGTCGTATGTCGTGGGTTCGAACCCAGGCAGGTGCTTTACTTTGTGTACCTAAACGATTTCATCACCGCTGCTCTAAAAACGGTAAAGGAAAACATCGTGTTAAAACCGGCATGTCCTAGAATCAAAAATTTGAATAAATATTTTATGTGTCATCCAGCCCGGCGAGCATGGCCTACTGTGACATCGCTTAAGTCACACTTTTAATCACAGTTTGGGCGATAAACTCATTTTGTCTTAAATGCTAGCACGGCGGCGTGAGATATTTTCTTGACTTGTGGCATAACTTCCTGACGTATTTTTTTTCTTTTTCGGAAATTTTCCAATTTTGTTGCAGTTTCGGTTTAACCTTGGCCATAAAAACTATTTATATTCCGAGAAACATAGCCCTACGACGCACTGTTTCTGAATTATAGGCCTCCGTATCTTAATTTATTTTGCATAAAACGCTCTATATTGCCAAAATGATATCTCGAAAACGGTATGTCCTAGGCAAAAAATAACCAAAATTTAGCCCCCCCCTTTGCTACCCCATGTTAGCAGCATCCCAACATGAATCACAAGTTTTTTTTTTTTTTACATTGCTTTGTTTTCGACTTGAACATGAACTACGGTCATGACAATTTATGATAAAATATATCATGTCTTACAATTTGTCTTAAATGCTAGCACGGTACAAACATGTGACATAGTTTACAGGCGCGACATGCGTTTTTTGTTGTGGACTTCATAGTGCGACATAATTTGAATAGACGACCAAATAAAATAATACGTAAAAAAGTATGCCGTTCATACAGCTAAACAACTTTTTAATTTTGTTGGGAACAAATTAATATTTGACCCACGACCATAGACTTATGCACACTTGATTTTTCTTTGTTTGTTTGATAACATAATTAAGTGTTTGTTAGAAAGATATAATTATTGTGAAAATTTTAATAATTACTAAACAAATATAATAGCTTGGACCAATACCGGTGGGCCCCTATTTTTTATATTTTAAATGTTTTTTGGGGATTTTATTTAAGAAACATTTAAAAATTTAGAAAGTAAGAAGAATATGGTATAAAAGAAAATAATTATAAAAAAAGAAAAAGAAAATAAAATAAGAACAACAATAAAAAAAAATACAATTATGAAAAAGTATATAAAATTAATTAATAATCCAGTAACATCTCAATTAATTAATAATCATTGATCACCATACACACAAAATGAATTTATTGCCATTTGGTGCAGTAATTTTATTAGAAGCAAAATATATATTTTTTCAACTATAAAATTTTATCACCACCTCCGAACGAAAGAGATACATTTTTCTAAATCATCTGTCAAAATGTGACATTTGTGACAAAATGGGTGCGCCCGTATTAGCAATTAAGACCCGATGAGTCCCAAATAAACGTCAGGAAATTTTCTCACGCCGCCGGTGCTATTATTTAGGACAAAATGGCGTTATCGCCCAAACTGCAATGAAATGTGTGACTCAAGCCATGTCACAGTAGGCCATGCTCGCCGGGCAGCAACAAGAAAGGCATGTTGCGCCTTTAAAATATGTCACAAGTTTGACCCGTGCTAGCATTTAAGACAAATTGTAAGACATGACATAATTTATCATGTCTTGTCACAAATGTCTTGGGTACGCCCATGCTCGCTAGGCAGCAACCCGCACTGCGCCCGCGTGGTGGATTAAGGGCGTTTTTAATATCACGCGGATTTGCTCACGCACGCGGGCTTTACAATAATTACACTTATGAAATTGTTCTTAGCGGGTACTATGCATGGGCCAATCCCGTGTGATACTAAAAACGCCCAAAGGTCCATTCTCTCGCTCACAAAGAGGAGGCCTGTGTGATCATTAAAAATGCCGATGATGATGATGATTACAAATTACTGTTACACACCTATCCCTATCAATACCTACCTAAGAACCTGCCATACCAATATCTTCCTTAACTCAAACCACCATCTAAACTTCGTCAGAAGCAAACTGTTGCTCCTCTGCAGTTGCCGCGGCTGGCAAGTCAACTTCTGCATCAGAGACAGAAGCTGGCTGGTGAATCGGCCCAGCCTCATTTAGTAGCTCTAGTAGTGCTACCAACGAACTGGTAAGCTGGAGACAAGAAAACGTGATTGATTGTCAGGTCATTGTGAAAAGCAAATTATATTATGTAAAGGGCAGTCAGAGAATCGGATGTTGTATGAACTATTCTTGAAGCTACCTGAGCATCTGCCTTCTCCTCTTTCTGCAGCAGCTTAGCAGTAGCTTCGGCCTCCTGCAAGGCCTCAGTCAGCCGCCCGGCCCTGGCGTGTCTCCCTGCCATGTTCAGCCTGATGAGGGGGTCGTCATTCGCCAGAGCCACTGCGCGAGAGAATGCAGCATCAGCTCGGCTGTCCTCCAGGCGCTCCAGGGCTATGCCTATCAGCAGAACCTGTATTAAAACTTGGATTATCCAATGATGTTATTGAAACATATGTTTGAAACATAACACAAAGATAGAAATGAGTTTGCGCGTTCCAGTTCAGATTCTTGTCAATTTGCACGCTCAAGTATTTTATATAAGATGTGGCTGTCAGAAAGGGACAGGTACAGCAGGAGTTTCTAGAACAGGTGTGAGCTTTAATAGTAGGCGTTATATTTGGCTGCGTCTTATTACTTAAAGAAAATGAAACAAGTTTAGTTTTTTCCGCATTCAAGGTTAACAATTTTTTCTTAAATCACATCATGACAATCTCAATCTGAGCATATTTTCTGTTTCACTCCAATCATTGCCATGAAAGAGTAGAGCTGTATCATCCGCGTAGGTAAATATGGAGAAGTTTGTTAAAGGAAGGGAAGGAACACAGGTCGTTAATGTAGATGAGGAACAAGGTTGGGCCTAGAATGCTTCCTTGTGGGACGCCGTATTCTATTCTAGCTTTATCGCTTATTACCTCATCCAAATCAACATGTTGGAAACGATTTTCTAGATAACTAGAAAAAAAAGAAAACTAGAAGTGCAGGAACTCGAATTCCCATGCGTTCCAGTTTTCATAGAAGTATGGGCGCAGAGACAGTGTCAAAAGCTTTCGCAATATCTAGAAATATACCCAGACACCGCTGCTTCTTGTCCATGAGCTAAGTCACTTTCAGAGAATGCAAGAACCGCATCCTCTGTTCGAAAGATAAGAGAAGTTAAGATAAGAGAAAAAATGAAAGAGCTTGTTGATGTAGCAATTATTATTTTTCTTCTCTAAATTTTGTTTCTTAAAGTAATTATGGCATCAAATCACAGATCAAATTACAAACCTATTAATCTTAAAATAATTATCTTGAACAATTTTTTTATTAAAAATAACCACCATCAAATTTCTGGTCCAAGTACTTTTTTTTACTAATATTATAAAGGCAAATGTGTGAATGTCTGGATGTGTCCACAAAATTCTGAATGTATTATAATGAAAGTTGGAATATAGAAGATAGCTTAAACCTTGGAACTACTTTTTCTAATGTTCTTACCTAATCAAGTGCAATGCCACGGACACAGCTAGTAGAATGTAATCCAATAACAAGTTAATTATTTTACAATGCATGTCCTCGAAAAGAGCGGTTTTCCAAGCAGCCAAACTGTGCGGAAAGTGTCACTTTTTTTCACTAGTGCTTTTTACTTTCCTGTACTTTTTTAATTTTTAACTCTAACTTCAGCCCGACGCATAGAGTTTTTATTATTTGAGAAAAGTTTTAAAAATTAGTTATGTAGAGATTATCATTCATATAAAAGGTAAAATAAAACTAATACTTTATTTTAGGCGTTTTTAATTATTCTAGATTTAGATTTTGATCAATAAATTAATTTTAAATATTAATTAAATATGTTTGGCAGAACGTATATTTTGCTCGTGCCTTATAGCGTTACGATGTGACAGCTATACGCACATGCGCAGTAGATATGCCCGAGGAACTATTAGTTAATCTGTGGATATGCTGAACGCGCTTGAATCAGCCCGCCATATTTTTAATTTCATTTTAATAATTTATTTATTTCCTCGCACAATGCATAGTAAAATGTTGTATGATACACGTGCGTAAGATGATTTCCGACTCGTGTCGATTTATCCACTCACTCGCTTCGCTCGCTCGTGAATAAAAATGCCACTCATCGGAAATCACATACCTTCCGCACTTGTAGCATAAATAACTATTACAATGCATGTCCTCGAAAAGAGCGGTTTTCCAAGCAGCCAAACTGTGCGGAAAGTGTCACTTTTTTTCACTAGTGCTTTTTACTTTCCTGTACATTTTTAATTTTTAACTCCAACATCAGCCCGACGCATAGAGTTTTTATTATTTGAGAAAAGTTTTAAAAATTAGTTATGTACAGATTATCATTCATATAAAAGGTAAAATAAAACTAATACTTTATTTTAGGCGTTTTTAATTACTCTAGATTGAAATTAATTTTAAATATTCATTAAATATGTTTGGCAGAACGTATATTTTGCTCGTGCCTTATTGCGTTACGATGTGATAGCTATTCGCACATGCGCAGTAGATATGACCGAGGAACTATTAGTTAATCTGTGGATATGCTGAACGCGCTTGTTTATTCATTTCATTTTATTAATTTATTTATTTCCTCGCACAATGCATAGTAAAATGTTGTATGCTACACGTACGTAAGATGATTTCCGACTCGTGTCGATTTATCCACTCACTCGCTTCGCTCGCTCGTGAATAAATACCACTCATCGGAAATCACCTACCTTCCGCACTTGTAGCATAAATAACTATTATTAATTTTCTACCTCATGGTACTCAGGCACAACACGTTTCAACCGATTCGTGAGTAAAGTTAAGAAGGCCATCGTTATGTATGAATCCGTTGCTTTTTTGTAGTCATTCGAATTTAGTCGGATAACCAGCCTTTGTTTGCATGATTAGTTTTTTGTTTAAATCTACTTATTGGGAAACATTCCAAGCTGAAAATTTTCACTATATATTTTTGTCTTAACGCACATACTTGAGGTTTACACCTACCTACTTGGGTTGAGCCGGTTTCTTGTATTTTGGCGTCACAGTTATGACACCGTCGTTTCGACTTTTAGCAATATTATTCGATAACGCAAGCATGTATACTTTTGAAACTTTTTATGGTTAATACAAGCGTCAAGATGGACTTAATACAATTTTCAGCGAGCTTATATGTTTTCTCATTTAGGCGCTGCGATTTTTTTTCGAGTTTTCAAAAAAGTGCGACTATTTGAAAACTATAAATATTTTCTTAAATATAATTCCGGCACATATACGCACAAATCAAGAGCTACTCATGTATGTTTATTCTACAGGCGCACATTCTATGGTTTTAGAGATACACGATTTTACAAAACGTTACTCCAGCAGGAAATGCAATATCTCGAAAACCTGATGACGCACCAATTATATTTTCTGCGCACATTCTTGCACAATTATAAGCTCTCTGCCCATGCACAATATTTCTCACTCCGACCATTCGTTTAGAATTTTCCTGCTGGAACAGCGTTACTCCAGCAGGAATAATTTGCCCCGTTTTTTTTCAAAAACGACGACACGCACTAATTTTATAAGTGGAGCACATTCACAGCAGATTACGCACGAATTATACGTTCCACTCATATCACTCCAGGAGCCACTTTCCTGTTGGGGTAACGTACACAAGCCACTTAGGTATTTAGGTAATGGTGCTTGTTGGTTAGTCTAAAGTGTAGGATTGGTTCTGCCAATGAAACCCAAGATGAACTATATGAAACTGGAACAAAGTCAGAATCTACAGAGCTAAATTCGAATTTTGGCCAAGTTTTCGTCGTCCCTACCGTGTCAGGCTGGAACGGCTGCAAGGCTGCTGCTGTAGCAAGTCGACAGAAGGCCGAAGCTGGTCTCTTGCACACAAGCAGTGCTACTCCAAGATCATGCGCCGCTCGCGAACTCAACGGTGCCGCCCATGATGCTCGCTGAAGGCATGTTAGGGCCTGCAGGGGAAAATAACGGTCACATCTTGAAATTTGACTACATAATCCATCTCTTATTTTGTCCTTCTTCTACCTCTTTCACTATATTATTGACCTACCAATGATCTTTAAATTTTTATTATGAGAGTTATAAATTAAGCAGCGTAGCGAATAACGCACTGGTAGCAAAAATTATAGTTTACTTATGAGTCAATTAGATAGTGTAGCATTCTAGCTCAATCAGTTGAATGAGGAATATAATAGCTATACGAGGCCAAACATACCGCAATATATTTCTTCTTAGCCAGCAACGCCATTCCCAGATTAGCATGAGCCGCTACGCAGGTTGGATGCGCAGTTAAGGCTGCTTTGAGCCTGGATAAGGCAGCGTCCAAATCCTTATGCTGCAGCATCATAGCTGCAAGTGCCAGGGCGGCTGCGTGCTGCGTGGGCTGCTGCGCCAGAGCTGCCCCCAGGAGTTGGAAGGCCCGTCGAGGATCACCAGCTCGGAGACGCAGCGCTCCAGCAGCTGCTAACGTGTCTGCCCCACAAGCGTGCGTGCTGCCACATTGTGAGGCTTGATCAGAACTTCATGGTAGCCAAGTATTAAACAACATGTAACTGAAGGACTGACTTTTAGTGTATTCTTGGAAGGAGTTTCTGAATGTAATTCTTTGGCGATTCGCACACTGCACCGCACTACGCAGCGTAGCGCGGGAGATCGTGTTCACACGTTCCTTGAAAGTAACTCTCTTTGGATTGAAAACATGCGTTGTGCAACACACAGAAATTGCATTCTCGCTCAGTGTTGTGACTTCGTCGCTACGCACCTTGCAGCGTTCAGCGGGGCAGAGTGTGAATCGCCTTACGCAATTTTTTCCTGAAAACACGTTCTCCACGTTCCGTTTTTTGGACATACCTACCTAAGTATAGACTGCCATTGCTTATTTACAGTGCAGAATTGCAACCTACGTTGTTGGTAGTACAAGTTTACGTAGTCGATAGAGTTAACGAAAATGTGGTTTTGCATTATTGTCACTAAGCGGAGTTTATCCAGTTTCAATACAAAATGACGTTAAAAACTCTCACTAAAGCCACAGGTCACAGATACTAACGTCAAAGCCTGGTCGTATGCCACCAAGGCTCCTTGCACATCATCACAGGCCAGGAGTAGTTTTGCCAGGAGGGCGCCGGCTCGCTCCCCGCCCCCAGCCTGCACTGCAGACCTGGCCCATTCCAGACCATTCTCCAGCTCGCCTAAGTTCCACGAACATTCCGCTAAAAAATATTTTGTTTCGCTTAGGCTCCTTAGATTAGATCATAGTAATGGCACCCCGTCTACAAAACTCGACTATAAATAGCGTTTTCCCCAACTTGCGCCATAATACCCTGTTTTCTCCAACATAATAACCTCCTCACCGGCGGCGACTAATCAACGGCGCGAAATATATTATAGTGCTTCACTCTCATAGCCCGATGGAACGGCGTTGAGCCGCTGGTCCTAGGCCTGGATCTCTCTCCGGTCGCTCCAACATAACATGGTGGTATTACATGCTACTAGCATAGAACTCGTCTGCTCAGAGCTCAAGGGTTCAAAGATCTTAACCATGGTAAAAGACATGCTGGGTGCCGAATGCGAAGCACCTGTTGGTGTTATGGCACAACTTGGGAGAGGCCTTGTCGGCAATATTTAGGTGGAGTTAAGTTTACCTAAAGCGCAGTATATATCGGGATCCGGATGTTTTGACAACTTGTCCGCTTCTAAATAGGCCTCCAGAGATAACTGGAATCGATGCTGCCGAGATCTGTAATTACAAAAGGTTTCAAAATGTAGGTAGGTAGTACCATAGATAATATAATACTAGCATACAGATGCCTCATCCCTTATAAAGAAACCGTGTTGACGTAACTAGCGTTTGTCGTCTGAGTAAGCTGATTATTTTATAAGTACTTTGATCGCGTTCGGTTCCGTTCCACGGCTATAGATGGTGTTAGCAGCGACTTGCAAGTGAAGATTTGTTTTTTATTATTTTCTTGTACGTTTTTACAGTTCTATTGTACCAAAATGTGTAACCTACATACAAATTTAAAAAATCAGGTGCATGCCTCCGAAATTTAAAACGGCGCCATCTATTGGACCCAATTTTAAATGATCCATTCAAACAATCTTTGAAATGTTTTTTTTTTTTTTTTTTATCGTCAATAGGCTTGCGCTTGACCACTAATGTGAATTAAGAGTCCAATATTCCTTAATTTTGTGCTTAGGCGAGTGAGAGTTAATAAAATAAAAACATACATTTATTATGAACGTCTCTAGAAAATCTTAATATTTCACAAAACTCAATATCAAATCAAAGCTTATCACGCCATCTAGTGCAATTTATTTGAATCAAATTTTCTTTCTTCGTGTTGGGTGCCCGTGTTAGTACCAAACCAAGTAAACTAAAAGGTCTTTCGGCTGAATTGATGATGATGAGCTAAAATACTATTGCAGTAGTGATTGACCATGTTCAAATACTGAGACTGATGAACAATAAATAGCTATGGCGATACTGGCGAAGTTGATACATACAAACATTTGGCGACTTGTTTCAAAGGCTCGGGGTCCTGAGGATGGAGTCGTATGCAGCTGTGGTACCTCTCAAGGGCTTCCTGCAGCCTGCCAGCGTCAGCCAACACTGAACCCTGAGTCGAAGAAATACCAAAATAAACTGATTTAAAGGTACGGCAATGGAAATAAGTTTTGTCACCTTCACCTTGAAAAAGAGGGTTTGGAAGCCTTCTAGCACCTGGATATCCCTGCTAGGAAAATGCTAGTCAGTCAGGGGCAGGAGGACACATACTAGTGTAGTAGTCATACGAGATACTTAAGTTGTAGTAGGTAGGAACATAGGTACCTTTTCGTTGTAGTTAATCGAAGGAGTCTAATATTAGTGACAACTCTGACTAGGTACAATTTAACTTTATACCTAAATTTTGTGTTAGGATGTAGTAAAACAATAATTGAAATGAAATCGCAGCCGAATTGCGCAATTGAATTCGGCAAGGCGAACGGCTTGACCGCTATCAATCGACCAATCACATGCGGGATGAACGAAAGGAAGTGGATTTCCGTCTGTTTGATCGATCGATTGATAGCGGTCAAACCCTTTGCGTTGCCGTATTCACTTACGCAATACGGCTGCTGATTGATTGTAATAATTACATTGTATTGTATGTGTTGATTGTTATTTGAATTATTGATTGAATTCTATTAATTGGACTGAATGATTTTATTAGTAAGTACTTAATAGCATATGTTTCTACTCTATCAAATAGGACAAACTGTAATGCTAGCTGTATGTTAAGATATGGGTGGTTTGTGTGAGGAATTATGTTAAAAGGGAGAGATAGTGTGACGGCTGACAGAAGAAATCTTTTAGCGCTGACTCCAACTCTCTAAGTAACAATGGGACAAGGGTACTAAGATGATCATGTAGAAGAAGAAGAACAACCAGGACGATTGCTTAATTTTGATACTTTATTTTTATTTTCAGAACAGAATTAAACTAAAGTCTACTTAAACAGAGTAGCAGTAGTAGAAAAGATATGTTTTTTTTAATGCTAAAACACATAAGTAAGTACATTAAGGGTACGTAATACAAGTAATACAGATAAGATAGTACAATGCATTTATAGAAATTTTAATGTATTTGTAAAAATTAATTAAACCTAACATAACCTGGTTCGTAATAGTAACTTAAACCTCATAACGATCCACTTAAAACTTAAATGCGATAAAGTAGAAATATCCTAAACCCTTAAATTTCATTTAATTTTGAATCTTTAAGTACTACCTACTAATATTTGTTCTAAGACCTAAAACATATTTTTTGTTCATCTTATTTTTTTTATTTTTTATTTTCTTTTTAGAATATTTTTTTTTTTCAACTCCACTTAAGTTTATTGACTATGTTAACGAAAAGTTTATGGTTTTACTTAACAATGTTGCTTCTTCTCATGAATGTACTTGACCTTTCAATTTGTCATATCTTCACTGCTGATGTGCTACGTAGTTTATTTCACACATTTCCACTTCACATAATTATCATTATTTTACACAAAGATTTATCGAATATTTAGGACACTAAATTATGTAGATCAAAGCTTATAAAAGATTTTTTTTGTGCTTTTTGATTTTGTTATTTTCGTTTGTGTTAAGAAAATTGCGTCATCTTTTTTATCTAGAATGGCCTCTGAAACGGTCCCTAGAAAGTCCTCTAGATTTCCGTCTGGAATGCCCCCTGGATTTTCCTCGGGAATGCCCCCTTGATTTTCCTCTAGAATGACCCCTAGATCTTCCTCTGGATTGGCCCCTGGATCTTACTCTGGAACGGCCCCTAGAACTTTCTCTATCTCGTCTTCCCTCTTTTTCACTGCAACGATCCACACATTTTCCACGACATCTTCCTCCTGTTCGTTCTACAGATTTACCTCTTGATGCTCCGCGAGACCTTTCCCTAGAGCGGCCACGGGATCGGCCCCTAGAATGGTCACGGGATCGTCCCCTGGAGTGGCCACGGGACCGTCCCCTGGAGCGGCCACGAGACCTTCCCCTGGAGCGGCCACGAGACCTTCCCCTGGAGCGTCCACGAGACCTTCCCCTGGAGCGTCCACGAGACCTACCTCGTGAACGACCGCGACTTTCCGATCGATCTCTAGACCGGCCTCTGGGGCGGTCCCTGCAGCGAGAGCACCTCGTATCAGTTTGTACTTCGGTACTCACTACCTGGGTCTTAGAACTTCCTTCCGCGTAAGTCCGAACTCCAACGACGACTGCTTCCATCCTTACGGCGTCTCCAACTTCTGTAACAGACTAAGCAGAACTGTTTGCTTGGTGAATGATTGTAGTTGTGATCACTTGGCTGGGTATCTAACTTGCGTCGACTCGCCTGTTTGAATGAGGAAAGGCACACAAGCTTCCCGCTAATATTCGTCTTTTTTACTATCTAATATTGTGCAATTCTGTTGTGCAATAATTTCATAAATTGTGCAATTATTGCACAATGATTAGGTACACGTGCTGTGCAATAAAAACACTTCAGATCTAAAGGGTTTTGGAAAATTCCACTGTACCTACCTACTTGTACTTATTGGTGTGACAGATTATCATCTAGTGTAGATGCCGATCTCGCGGCATTGTATATTGTATCCGTTGTTGAAACAATAATATGCATGTACGAGTACGTACGAGTGCATTCTGATAATACCTACACATTTAACTATATACAGCGAAGTAAAATTGCAAACCTTTAGATTTACTGTATCTACATTTAAAGCATGACTTTATTTGCTTTTTTTTTTATTGAGAGTCTCGCGCTTGACCACTATCTCACCTGATGGTAAGCGATGATGTGGTTGACGGTGTAACACGCTTGCCTAGAAGAAACCTATTCACTCTTGACTTAAAAACCCCGAGGTTGTGGCTATCGGGAAACACAGACTCTGGCCGGGAATTCCACTCCTTAGCTGTACGCATAATTAAAGTATTTTCAAAACGTTTAGTGCGTATAGGTGGGATGTCCACCATGTACCGATGGCGCATTGCCGTACGTCTTGAATTCCGATGATGGAAAGGGCCAGGCGGAACCAAATTGTGCAGTTCTATCGCACAGTAACCGAAATGTAACCGATAAAAAACCGACAGGCTGGCAACCGGCTCCAAAGCTCCAGCTTTAAGTCGACCAGCGCATCGTTGCCGATAAGTCTCTTGGCCCGTCTGTCAATCGACTCAAGTGCATCAAGTTGGTACCTGGCAGATCCGTCCCAGATTTGAGAGCAGTACTCCATGAATGACCGAACTTGTTGAGCAGAGCTGTTCAGGCGTGAAGTACCGTCTTACCTTCGTAAGGAACCCCAACTTTTTTGCAGCCAATTGAGCCTTTGCCTCAATGAAAGGACCAAAATTGAGGGTCGATGTCAACGTAACACCAAGACGTTCGAGATGGTCCGTTATCGGCACGGTTACATCACGGAAGGATGGAGCCGGGTGGAATTGGCTCATTTTTGCGGAAAAAAGAGACGCATGGGTCTTAGCAGCAGACTGAAGAAAAGAAACTGACTAGATTGGCATTGCCCCATTCGGAGACTGCCTCCAAAGACAGGTTCAAGCGCTCAACCATGGCCTCCTGAAGAGACCGGACTTGAGGCCTAGTAGCCCGTGCGCCAGACACGTATCTCTCAGTAACAGTGCTGTCGTCTGCATACCCAAAGGTTCCGGGTTTTAGCAGGTCATTAATGTGCAGCAAGAACAATGTTGCCGAGAGCACTGACCCCTGACGGACTCCGGCATTAATACCCAGTTGGTCAGACGAGCGGCCATCAATAACCACTCGAATAGACCGGTCCCTCAGGAAGTCTGCAATCCAAACGCACAGACCACTGGGCAGATCGAATGTAGTAAGCTTACCAATAAGGCATGCATGCCAGACTGTCAAAAGCCTTCGAGATGTCGAGGGAGACGGCAAGCGATTCCCCGTTCTTCTCGGTGGCCTCACTCCAGATGTGAATGGCATACGCTAGAAGATCCCCAGTTGACCGATTTTGGCAAAAGCCATATTGGCGGTCACTGATGATATCGTTAGCTTTCTGCAACGATCTTTTGTGTCTTGGTAAGTACCATAAACTTTATCAAGTGCTTAGCTGTTCAGAGTCATTCTGAAATGGCAGTTACCTAATAAATATCACGCCCGTTTTCCCTGAAGGGTTTAGCAGAGGTGTACCTAAGTATCTACCAACCAGTATGGACTATTTGAGTGGAAAGTCTATCAATGATTTGGCATATGGTGGTCTACTTTGAGCATCATTACAAGTGGTAGCGTGGCCGAGCAGCGCTGGTTTAAGGCACCAGTCTCTTCGGAGGCGTGGGTTCGAATCCCACCGATGCCAAATCTTTTTATTTGTCAATTTCAATAATAAAATGTGCAAGCGGTAATATAAAATTATAAACTTCACGTCTATATTGTCTGAAGATACAGACAGATGTCCGTTGTGCACTCTCATCTCACATCAATTAATAATTAAGAAATATACTTAAAGATTTTCTCTATCCATCTATAACCTAGGCCGTGGCATTAGTGGTGCTTTTTGCCATCGTCCCATGTTAGTTGGGGTCAGCTTAAAACGTTAGATGGTAATGATTGCACAAATTGCATCAGTACTGCACAATGAAACAATAATCGGCACTGTAGGTATATGTATTTAATTAAATTGTGTCACAATATTGTGCATTATATAATTTGCCAACGCATCGTCTTCCGGTTCGCGGTTGCCATTCCAGCAGTTATTGCGTAATGAATTCGTAAGAAAGAGTAGGTATGAACAACCGAACAATCACATAGAAGGAAATCCATATCGCGTCTTTCATCTCATCATGTGATTTGTCGATTGTTCATATTCTTTACCCTTTGCCTTACCGAATTCTTTACGCATCAGCGTCGGACTGGGACCAAAACAAGTACCGGGACTTTTTTTTAAACTACGGCCCACACTAGGCAAAGACAAAAAATAGGGGTGAATGTAATAATTATCGGAGGCTATGATGAGTTAAATTTAATTCTTATTTACTTAGGAGTACACACTTTACTGACTTGAAATCAAATCAATCAATCTGCCTAGACTTTTTCCAACTAATGTTGGGGTCGGCTTCCAGTCTAACCGGTTGGAGCTGAGTACCAGTATTTTACATGAAACTACTCCCCGTTGGCGTTAATATTGTTTGTTACGTAGACGACACCCTGGTATTAGCTGGCGGGGACACTTTCGACGAAACCATCCAGTTTTCCGAGCGGGTGGCAAGAGTGGTAGCGTTGATCTACGAGCTGGGTTGGAGATGGTGCCTTGTAAAACTGAGGTGCTATAATGGTTCCATAAACTGCAAAAGAGCAGATAGCCACACAGTTCGTCAATGACAGTTGGAGATGCGCAAGTCCCGGTGGGTCGACACAGTGAGTATCTTCGCCTAACCCTGGACGGTTGGTGAAGCTTCGAAGAGCATTTCGAGCGCCTGGTCCCCCGTGTTGAAAACTCAGTGGGTGCCTTGCCACTACTACTACTAGACTATAGACTGCTGCCCAACCTCGGGGAAACACGGGAAGAAGATCGCCACCTCTACGCGGGTGTCGTACAATCGATGATCCTTTATGGGGCGCCTGTTTGGTCAAGCTGACTACCAGGTGTCGGACGCTGCAGGACAGCTGGATTTAAATTAAAAGCCTGCAGCAGCAAATAGCCTTTCCTATCGCACGAGGTTACCGAACGGTAGCTATCCTTTGAGGCAGCAACTGTCCTGGCACGATTTCCTCCGTTGGACATTTTGGCGTACATGGACACGAGGGTTTATTTCCGAATTCGCGCCATCCGCCAGAATGTTGATACGCGCAGATGGTCATCACCGGGTTGGTTTTGGTGAAGTATAAATGCCACACTTCCTGGTCTTTTCCCCGAAAATCAAGGCGCCTTTTAAAGGTTTCCCCTCGAGGGCGTCCACAGATGTCCACCATCGCGATCGGTCTTACGCTTCACCTCGCTCCACGTCAATCCGATGTTCCTCTTCTGCCAAAACGGTGCGATGCCAGGTTTTATGGGGACGGCCACGTTTTCTTTTCCCTTGAGCATTCCAGTCCCAAGTGTGTCTGGGTATGTGATCGAGACCCTTTTGGAGCGTGTGGCCAATACAACTCCATTTACGATGCTTGATCTAGCAGTCGATCAGGCTCTCGTGGCATTTCTCCAAAAGCTCTAGGTCGCGGTCCAGTAAATTCCGAGATTGCGACTAAGACAGCGGTTGACGAAAACTTAGATTTGTCATGAGATGTTCTTTGTGAACTTCCACGTTTCGCACCCGTAGAGCAGCACTCAATCGGTTGCGCACCCATCTAGGCCGCTGCAGACACAATTTGACGAAATTGTGTTTTATAGACCCGTCTGATACCTAGTGTGAGTGCGGTGGCCCTTTGCAGACTATAACACACATGCTGAAGTGTCCCAAGAGGCCGCAATTGGTATGGCCACCAACAAGGCCCAAAATATTTAAAGATAAAAAATTAAGGGAAAATTGACCTGGAGCCCGGCTCCGGGTAGCTCCGCGGACCGGTCAGGTTGTGGCCCGTTCTGGTCCAGGCCGCCAGCTTGACCGTGCACATTTTGTAGCTAGCTGCAGTTTAAAAAACAGTTTCAGAATAATACCGCCAGTGCGCTTGTATTGTTATAGAAACATTACGAAATTACGCGGCTCAAAACCGCGAGTGGTTAACCGCAGTGCGGCCTAGCGCTATCTCACTAATCACGACTTAGCTCTATATAAAAATAATGAGAAAATGGAGCTGGAGTCCGGACGGGTCGCTCCGCGGACCGCTCAGGCTGTAGCCTAGGCCGGTCCGGCTGGCGGACCAGACCGGCCCACCGGGCAAAGTCCCGGTACTCCATGGGGCCTGTCCGACTCTGGTTTACATCATACCTTTATGTAATGCGCATATCTATGTTTATTATCGTGTTGTATCTGCAAGTCATCGGCGAGATCCAGGCATAGTGAATGCTCTCCTCTAACGTAGCGGGCGTGGAGCAACCAGTTGCGAGAGCCGGTTTTGAAGCCTATAGAATACATAATCATGAGATCAGATACAATACAACGTACAACCTTACTTACACCACATTTCGTACTTCGTTTGTTTAGATTGCCGGATATCAATGAACAAATGAAACAACATAGACTGTGGCTATAGCGGGCGGAATGGTTGGTAACCCATTACAGCTTCAACAAATTTTTGATTTAGATACATATAATTTGAACTTACCATCCGCATGGCTTTCTAAAGAGAATCTGCGTTTCTTCATTGCTCTTTTTTACAAGCTTTTATGTTTATCCTATTTGTTTGTATCGATACCGCCATGGTAACTAAAGCAGTAGGTAGGCGGTAACTAAAGCTATACGTAATACTATAATAACTTATTCATCTCGGAATATGATGAAGACCTGCCTAACCTGTTTACGCAAAATTTTATTCCATTTTTAAACAATGTTTTTTTTTCAAAATTAATGGGTAGTCAGCTAAGCCCCTACAGTAAATTAGGTATTCTTTTGAAACGAAATTATATCTATCCTCTGTTGAAAAATAATAATTAAGACAAGCAAGTATTCAGTGGACTACTTAATGTAATTTTTACATTATTCTGATATAATATCCATTCAATTCCATTCAGGTTTCAACAAAATATCCTTGCTTAAGAATCAAATAAGTCAAATCGCATCGCCCGCCGCCGCCGCCGTTTAGTTTTCCTATCTCATTGTCGCCGTTTCCGAACGAAATTACGAAAATGACAAATCATAAATTGACAAGTGTACCTGTTGTAATGAATTTCAATTCGTAAATACGGCGATTTTTTATCATTTTCACTAGTTTTAAGCTTCAAACATTTATAAAACGTATTATATCGAAAATGGAGGATATGGCGAGACTTGCTGTGGTAGAACAAAGTTTGAGAGATGTGGATAAATTTCATAAAATACTGTATGAACTTTTGGAGCAAATAAGTAATATTTTAACTAATCCCCATGATTTTGAATTGAGGACAATAAAGAGCAATATTCTCAAAGATTATTTGAAGTGTGAAGCTTTCAATGAATACTTGAAATACATCGGTTTTCGACCGGTAAGTTTAGAAAATAATATACATAGAATTAAAAAAAAATCTCATTAAAGTAATCATTCCTGAAAGAAATAGAAACGAAATCTATCGGTTTATGAAAAATAACCATATTTTAGTCCTGCTAGAAAACTTCTAATCCTTCTTCTATCGAATATTTCTATATCCGCCTAGGAAATGTGATAATATTGAGTCATTCATAACTCATTGCTAATCTTGATCAGGTGATATCAACAGTATCAATTTTTTTTTATTAAAAATACTTATGACTTACTAGCTTCTACCATAACCGTATAATAACCTTCTATGTAGCTTCACCAGTGGCTTATTATTCCAAGGGATTATTATACTGAGATTATCAGGATAAAAATAGCCTTTGAACTATTCCTCTATTCTATCTGTGTGCCAAATAACATTAGATCAATTCAGCCATTTGGCTAGAAAGAGTAACAAAAATTTATCCATCCATACTTATGCATTTATAATATTATTATAGAAGACTAGCTTCTGCCAGCGGCTTTGCCCGTGAAAATGTATTTTTTTTAAAATAAATGATAGAATAATTACTTCCTGATAATTTCTATTGGTGGAAAAATTGTTAAAACCGGCCCAGTAGTTTTGATCTTATTCGGTACAAACAAAAAAATCTTTTATAATATTAGTATAGATTTGATAGTTTCTATGAATTCATTCTGTTCTATTGTAGCATTCCAAACAGAAAAAAAATATTGATATTTACAGGTTGGTACAGAAGTCATTTATCCCAAAGAACAATCGCTAAACAAGTTGAGAATGGCAGAAGCAGCCATCGAGAGAAAGATATCATTTTGTTACGGGACCCCAGAGAACCGTACTAGTGTCAAAATCAGTCACAGTCCTAAGATGAAGAAATTCACACCTGCTAAGATTCTGGTAATGTGCGTTAATGTTTTTGCTTTTCGTTGTGCGGTACCTGTGTTACAATTAGTTCATAAGAGCTTAGCATCGTTTTTAATTTGCATGTATATACTGCTCAAGTTAATATTGGTGAACGTGAGGATTATGTTTACTACGCCGGCTGCACACATTGGCCCTAATGTAGGTCCCATCATCCAACGTGTGGATCTAGAAAATTGCGTTGGTGCCAACATTAGGGCCAGCGTTAATTGTTGGCTGGTGCGTGTCGGTTTTATCAAAGGAATCTGTGCCAACGTTCATGATCCGTCCACATGTTGGTGTTTTTGTGTTTTATGATGTGTCGTCATCCACCATCTTCTTTGACGTGGTTTTTTCTTTTTATTCAGTGTCAAATCAAAATTATAATATGCAATCAGTACTGTAAAAGCGCTTACAGAAATTTCCGTATAGGCCATCTTCACATTGGCTCTGACGAGACAGAACTAGTTTAATGGCCAATGTGTGTACGCCTCACAATTTAACCGATCTACGTTGGTACGAGCGCAGGGACCAATGTGTGGAGCCAGGGTTAAGCAACAAGCCAATGCCGTTTGCTTCTAAGAGACTTGACTAGTGCTGTAATGTCCAAAACAATACTTTTTCGTTGCAAAAAGAGATGGAGCTCATACTGTGTTGCTTCATCTGTTTCTCACACTGAATAAAGGCTAAAAAAATATATATTAAGTAGGTGTTGGTAGATCCACTACTTGTAATACTACAATTACATTAAAAATTCAATGGATTAAAGGTGGATTAATTCACAATCGAATTTAAGTGATTTTGGATAATGAACTTGACCATGTACACATTAAGTTTACCTATAGTATTATATTATCTGTGCTTATAATTTTTGCTGCAAGTTTTTAACGCCTTTTCAAAACTGTCACTACCTACTATTGTAACAGTTTTGAAAACAACTTGATGTAAATGCTTGTACAGCTGATATTTAAGAAATACCATGTATTGGATCAAGTAGATTTTCCATACAGAGTTGTCGTCAGCTGACTAAAATACCGTTATACCCAGTTAAGTCTATTATTGTAATGTGAATAAAGTATCGGAATAAAAACATCTAATCTTCCTTTACAGACGACAAACAACCCACTACTATTAAAGATAGAGAAGTTATTCAATGACGTCTTAGTTTATGAAGAAGAAGATTTGTTAGAGCTCGCTCGGGAGGCTATACCCATCGTCCAACTGCAGCTGATGGCTCTGGACAGGGTTCGTGAGGGACAGAAATTGATCAAAGCTGGTGAGGATCTTAAGTTGCAATATTTGGTAGACTTGCTACTGCCTGCGGATTGTTTGTAGGTACTCTTCCCGCCCGTATAAATTATAGTCTGCTATTCCGATGTATAACTATCTATACTAATATTATAAAGTGGTAAAGTTTGTGAAGTTGTACGGGGTCTTTGGATCTACTGAACCGATTTAGATAAAATGTGGCGTGGAGATAGTTTGAGACCCTGGGAAGGACATAGGATACTTTGTATTATTCCCTTGAGATGATAAAAAACTTTTTCTTCCAACTACGTAGTAATGTTATCATTAATCACTACAAAACTGATCACAAAGTACGTATTTATTGCTTAGAACCAAAACAGTGCAGAAAAGTTATATGAAATCTCATTGTTGCACTGTTTTACTTTAATGCACTGTTTTGTATATTTTATCTAAACTAATATTATAAAGCCGAAGAGTAGGTACTGTAGTTAGGGTAGGTAGAATAGATAAAGTAGGTAGAGACGGTAGAGTAAGTAGAGTAGGTGGAAAAGGTAGACAAGGAAGCTAGAGTAAGTAGAGTAGGTAGAGAAGGTAGAGTATAGAGTAGGTAGAGAAGGTAGAGTAGGTAGGGTAGGTAGAGAAGGTAGAGAAGGTAAAGTAAGTAGAAAAGGTAAAGTAAGTAAAGTAGGTAGAGTAAGTACAGTAGGTAGAGAAGGTAGAGTAAGTAGATTAGGTAGAGTAAGTAGAGTAGGTAGAGAAGGTAAAGTAAGAAGAGAAGGTAGAGTATAGAGTAGGTAGAGAAGGGAGAGTAGGTAGGGTAGGTAGAGAAGGTAGAGAAAGTAGAGAAGGTAGAGTAGGTTAAGTAGGTAGATTAGGTAGAGAAGATAGACTTAGTAGAGTAGGTAGAGTTAGTAGAGTAGGTAGAGTAAGTAGAGTAGGTAGAGAACGTAGAGTAAGTAGAGTAGGTTGAGAAGGTAGAGTAAGAAGAGTAGGTAGAGTAGATAGAGAAGGTAGAGAAGGTAAAGTAAGTTGAGAAGATAAAGTAAGTAAAGTAGGTAGAGTAAGTAGAGTAGGTAGAGAAAGTAGAGTAAGTAGATAAGGTAGAGTAAGTAGAGTAGGTAGAGAAGGTAGAGCAGGTAGGGTAGGGAGGGTAGGCAGGATAAGCTAGGCAGGGTAGCCAGGGTAGGCAGAGTATGTAAGGAAGGCAGGGTAGCTAGGTAGTGGTAGGTAGATTGGTAGCCAGTTAACGGGAGCGAAGCCGCGGAGGTTAGCTAGTTTAGATATAAATTTACCACAGAGGTTTAATGTCCCATTAAGTTTAATATAAAATATATGCAGTAGATCGAAAAAGGTACTGGCGTGGTACGAGTACTGGCTGAGAAAAAAAATCGGCGTATAAAACCAATTAGGTGACAAAAATGCCCCGCATTTTGTACCATTGTAAAACCTTGTTAGGTAGGTACTTCATATTTAGCAAGAAAAGCATAAAAAAATGGAAATAGATGAGAGGTAGATTGGTAGTTGAAAGAAAAGTAGATTACGCACCTCGCTAAAGTGAGTACCTAATTAATGCACTCGTGTTAATTTAGTGCCCTCGCGTGCGCTCGGGCACCAACGTAACACTCATGCATTAATAACTCACTTTGCGCTCGATGCAACAATCTACTATTACAATGCATGTCCTCGAAAAGAGCGGTTTTCCAAGCAGCCAAACTGTGCGGAAAGTGTCACTTTTTTTCACTAGTGCTTTTTACTTTCCTGTATTTTTTTAATTTTTAACTCCAACGTCAGCCCGACGCATAGAGTTTCTGATATTTGAAAAAGTTTAAAAAATTAGTTATGTACAGATTATAATTCATATAAAAGGTAAAATAAAACTAATACTTTATTTAAGGCTTTTTTATTTGCTCTAGATTTAGATTTAGATTTTGATCAATTAATTAATTTTAAATATTCATTAAATATGTTTGGCAGAACGTATATTTTGTTCGTGCCTTATTGCGTTACGATGTGACAGCTATTCGCACATGTGCAGTAGATATGCCCGAGGAACTATTAGTTAATCTGTGGATATGCTGAACGCGCTTCAATAAGCCCGCCATTTTATTAATTTATTTATTTCCTCGCACAATGCATAGTAAAATGTTGTATGATACACGTACCTAAGATGATTTCCGACTCGTGTCGATTTATCCACTCACTCGCTTCGCTCGCTCGTGAATAAAAATGCCACTCATCGGAAATCACCTACCTTCCGCACTTGTAACTAGCATAAATAACTATTTACGCGGGCAGAAGCAGAAGCGTACGCTACGTTACAGTAGAGTTTTATCAAAATCCGTTCAGTTCAGTTAATTTTTCGCATGAAAGAGTAACAAACGTTCATATCTAAACTAATATTATAAAGAAGAAAGATTTGATTGTTTGTAAGTTTGTTTGTAATGGATAAAGTCAAGAACTACTTAACTGATTTTGAAAATTCTTTCACCAGTAGAAAGCTACATTACATTCGGAGTAACATAGGCTATTTTTAACCGACTTTCCAAAAAAGAGGAGGTTATCAATTCGACTGTATTTTTTTTTTTATGTTTGTTACCTCAGAACTTTTTACTGGGTGAACCGATTTCGATGTTTTTTTTTTATTTGAAAGCTGGTGCTTGTCATGTGGTCCCATTTAAATTTCATCAAGATCTGATGAAGAACTTTGGAGATATACATCAGAACTCTTCAATAAATGACTGCAAATCACTCAGGATAGCTGCAATCGCATGTCTGTTTATTGTTTTTACCATTACATAACATTAAATCACACTAGTACGCTCTAAAGAGGGTACGCAAGTGTGAACAGTTAACCCTGGTATACTCTCATTCCACCGGTTTTGTTTAAGTTTCATGTTATTGGGATAATCAATTCTGGCTTCACTTTGGGCATTATAGGTACCTAACCTATAGAACTGGTCCATTATGTACCACAACTAAAAAGTGAAAATAAAAAAATCTTTTTACAAAAATTACAACCGACTTCCAAATAAAAACACTACAAAGTGAAAAATAAATTCAATTTCGGAAGTCGGTGTCAAAAAAACGAAGAAACGAAAATAGGAACACCGACTTCCGAAATTGAATTTATTTTTCACTTTGTAGTGTTTTCCCGAAAACGGGTACTGTAGGGTGTGCCTCGGGAGCGAAGCGGCGGGGAAAAGCTAGTGTTGAATATTATTAAGATCTTTCTCAAACTTTAGTTCTTGCCAAACTTCTGGGAGTTCTGGGCCGCCCTGAAGTTGGCTTTCCGATGCGTAAGGCACGAAACGCTGCTGTTTTTGTATAAGATTTACCACTGCACAATCATTGTAGCCAACTTCAGAGCGGTCAAGAAGTTTGGCGAGAACTATTATATCTTTACATTATTAATGACAGTTGCCCTGTTTACCAAACTATATAAAATAACTAATTAACATCGTGGTGGCCCAGTGGCTAAGAGCTCGCCTCTCGTGCTTGACGTCGTGGGTTCAAATCCGGGCAAGTACCAATGTGACTTTTTCAAATTCTTATGTACTTTCTAAGTTTATCTTGGACATCTCAAAAATGAATTTAAATTATTATGAATATAAATGTGGATGGATGGATAGGGAGGGGACGGCCAAAGAAAAGATGGATGTACCGTGTGTGGAGTGATGTAACATCGGACAAGGGCAGGAAGATGATAATGGTCTGTCCCACTCTAGGGCAAAGGCCTCCTTCCTTTACTTTTCACGACCCCGCACTTTCTCCTTCCAGTTCTGGTGAATTTTATTTATTTTTACCCGACTGCCGAAGGAGGGTAATGTGTTTATCAGTCTATGTATGTATGTATGTATGTAAGTATGTATGTATGTATGTTTGTTCCTATATGGCGTTCCAGAGACCAAACGCGTTGGCCGATTTTTATGATTCATACGTCAATCGATGCGTCTTAACCCTGCGAGTGTCATAGACTACATTAAAATTGGATAATAGAAAAATGGCGGATTTTGGGTGCCATATTGTGGGGGACCAAATTTTTTTTTCTTCCAAACCCATCGTGTGGGGTATCAAAATAAAAGGTTTTAAGAGGTGATTTCAAAAATATATAACACGTATATGTTTAAATGAATCTAATTCGAAAAAAAACTAACTAAAAAGTTATAAATAAATAAACTTAATTCAAAAAATCAAAAAACCCTACTGCTTCAAAAGCGAACTAAAAAGTCGTAAACAAGGAAAAAATCATGCTGTGTAGGCGGAGGATACACCAGATTTTGGTCAGCCAGCCCGCGAATATGTATCCTCCGACTGCACAGCATGATTTTTTCCTTGTTTACGACTTTTTAGTTCGCTTTTGAAGCAGTAGGGTTTTTTGATTTTTTGAATTAAGTTTTTTTATATATTTATTTATTATTTGGCTTTTCAACATTGAGTACACTGTTACTTTATAAATTTGTACATTTCAAACTTAAGTCTAAGTGCCTCATTACTTAAAGAATAGCAGAGCATGTACTAAATTATGCGGAGATAAATACAGAATTTATTAATCTATATCTTTAAAAGCGAAAGGTGACTGACTGACTGACTGACTGATCAATCAACGCACAGCCAAAACTGCTAAGCCTAGAAGCATGAAATTTGGCAAAAAGGTTCCTCAAGTGACGTAAGTGTGCACTAAGAAAGGATTTTTGGAAATTCCACCCCTAAGGGGGTAAAAAAGGGGTTGAAAGTTTGTATGAAAAATCTAATACCTTTGACCAAAATTCTTGAAACTTAGCACAAATAGTATTCTAAGTAAATGATAAAGATTGACATTATTAGTTTTTCAAAACTACCCCAAAATGATGATTTAGAGGGTGTTGAAGTTTGTATGGAAAAATATGATTTGTTAGGTCAATTAACTTGAAACTTGCCACAAATACTCACCTAAATGAATAATAAAGGTTGCTTTTATTATTTTTTGAAACTACCCCCAAAAGTCGATTTAGGGGTGTTAAAGTTTTTTGAAGAATCTTATTACTTCAGTTAATAAACTTGAAACTTGACATAAATACCAAACTAAACAAATTTTTGCATCCACCGGACTCCCGCAGCTTTGACCTGGTCGGACTTCCTAATTTGCGTTTTCCGGTTCGCAGTCGCCACTGAACTGTCAACCTTTAAGGGGGTGAAAACGGGGAAATTTATTTGTTTGAACAATCTCATTCCGTGGAGATAAAGTAAATAATCAAAATTTACATAATAAGTTTTTAAAACTACCTCCCCCCTGATAGGGTTAAGTGATGTTAGTTTTTTTGAGGCATCTTACTGAGCAATCTAACATAAAAAAAGTAAAGAGAAAAAGGGTATATTAAGTTTTAAGGGGCGGATTTTACTTTGTAGCGGTAACCTAAAATGTATTATTCTTTAGGTCAAATCACGAATCGTCCCAAACCTATAAACCGTAGAACTTTACGAAACCACATTTTTATTTGGTTTAATAACAGCTTATTTTTGGTTGCCATCACACGAACGAAGTCGCGGGCGGAGTTAATAGTATAAATGTGAAAGTAACTCTGTCTGTCCCTCTGTCTATCTTTTCACGCTTAAACCGCTGAACCGATTTAGATGCAATTTGGTTCGAAGATATTTTGAGACCCTGGGCAGGATATAGGATAGTTTTTATCCCGGAAATCATACTTAAGGTGGTGGAAAGAGGGGTAGAAGTTTGTATGGAAAACCTACAATATTATGCCGCGATATAAAAAATAAGCTATTCGAATTACTAATGCTTCGCAGACGAAGTTGCGGGCAACAGCTAGTTAAAAACAATAAAAAAACTATTAAAAGCTAAATTGATTGCAATAAATTAAATTAAGTAACATAGATTAAAATAAATTAAATTAGGACAGATTTAAAGCTATCTATATATATATATATATATAGAAATCTGCTTAGTTGGCCCGCCATTAGTGCTCTGCCGCGACCCCGTCTCACTGTCTCAGGGCACCAGCTCCGTACTACTTTGGCCCACGGTTTAACAATTTTACTTCTTAAAAAAGTTTTCTAAATCAAGGATTTTCACAATTACAGGTCAAACGGATACCTTAGATCTGCCGTTCGACATAGCTCTTCTGATGGAACTGCTGGGCTGGTTCAAGCACAAGTTCTTCAAGTGGGTCGACCAGCCCGAATGTGACGGTTGTGGCGGTCCCACCATATTTAAAAAACACTATACCATCAACACGGAAAACGAGACCTGTAGGATGGAAGTAAGTAAGAAGATGAATTTTGTCGCGTGATATACAGGGTGGAACGGCAAGGTGCGGTCGTATTTTAAGACGACGACTAACGCCAACGACCTTGAGGGAACAAAACGCGCCCTCAAACCCGCGCGACCCAAAATTTAGTAGTTTTTTGTACTTTTCTTATTATTCTATGACTTTAAAAAAAAAGCTTCAGATCAAAATGTAGATAGTTAAATTGTCTTTGATATGGTGTCGATTTCATTAAAATACGCCCAGCGGTTTTGTTGTGATTGTCGTGTTTTTGTCCGTTTTAGACATAACTTTACAAATTAATTACACTATGTAATACGAATAAAACTCAAAATTTGCTCAGATGAAATTATTAAGAAAATGGTCTAATATAACATATATTTTTTCCAATAAATTACGACTAGCCGTTTAGACGTGATTCTCATTTTAATATCAGCTACTCAAGGGAATCGGCGCCTTAAAAACTGCTTCTACCCATCTTTCTCCAAGGAAATAGGAATAATAGCATCAATATTGGTAACGGGAATTTCAAAATGTTATCTTTTTAATATTAAACATTTGGTGGCTGTGATACAATTATTTTAATTAATACAGATACCAACGATTCTCTTTTTCTGTGTTTACTGGAAAAATGAATTTACTTTCTGATCCTGTACATGAGTTTTTCTTAAATAAATGATTATTGTATTGTTATTGTTACAATGCACCTGAAAATACCCTTGATTTAATGATAGAGAATGCCTAAGGCGTTAAGTCCGCCTTTGTGCCTTTTAGCATGAAGTCAAAATAAATAAATATGAAATATTTGTTGAGAGGATGAATGAAAGGCGACTAACCAAAAGGTATTTACAAGGCAGATGTGAGTGGAAACGCCGGGAGGGGACGCCCTAGAAAGACATACATAGAACTTATAGGTGATGCTTTTCAGAAAGGCCAGGTGCGCAGTACTCATAACCGGCGTGTGTGTATGACTAGATGTATGAATGTGAGTGAAGCAAAATAAGTATATAAGGATCGTAGCAGGTGGCGTTCTGTAGTTTCTGCCTACCCCCATGGGAAAAAGGCGTGAGTTTTCTTATGTATATGTACGGTATCTTTGTGTATGAAGGCTATAATTTTTAATATAGAAAATCTGTCTGTCTTCAGTCGTACAGCTGTAGATCGTGTGGCATCGGCGCGAAGTTCGTGAGGTACAACGACCCGCGCAAACTACTGCGCACGCGCCGCGGCCGCTGCGGCGAGTGGGCCAACTGCTTCGCGCTGCTGTGTCGAGCGCTCGGCTATGATACGCGCTACGTGTACGATACTACCGACCATGTGTGGTGCGAGGTGAGAAGGAAAATTTGTTAATTCGACCCAGACCGAGGTAAAAATAAAAAAGGTTTTGATAATAGTTTGACCATCTATAATGCGACTCACAAATCAGCTTAGCTATTAACAACCATTCGATTTAGGGATAATGCTGCTCTTAAGTAATGTCTTATTAATATTAATTTATTTACTACTCGAAAATTTTCCACCATAAAAATTAATTGAAGCATTCTCCCTAAACAAACTTTACGAAACCACAACGACTTGATTCGGAATGAAATCGAACGATTTTGAATTTCCCCACGCGCACCGCATCTTAAAAACCGATGATTACAAAATCGGAGGATCCAGTTTGGTGTTACAGCTATACCTATTATTATCGACATCCAATACTTAATTACAGCACTCGATTACTAAAGGATCAAAAAACGTTCATCATCAGCCTATTTTTTTTAATTTTTTTTTGTATAAATATAATCCCGCTCAACAAAGTTGGCGCCTATTCTGTGCAAATCCTTTCATAACATTCCTCTTTCATGCCTCTCGTACTTTCATTCTTCATACTAATTGTTCTTCTTGCTTACATCTCTTGTATACGGTGGGTGGGACTCCCACTTTCTTTAATTATGTAAAGGCAGCTTTATTTATTTAAAATTTGGGTCAAAAGACAAAAAGTGCTAATATACAAGGTTACAGAAAATTACAAATGTGCGAGAAGTGCTGTTTATAAATACAATATGCAAAAGTGCTATTTATCACAGTCAGAAAATATATCACAGGGGAAAAAATTAAAATTTTATTAATAGTGCCTTACAAATAGGGATGAGAAGCACAACAGTGCTTTTCACCATACAGACAATCTGTTTTCTTAGGTACTACCCCAGTGCACAGTTCATCATTGCAGTTTTGTGCGTGCTATTCTATGCTTCTTACAAAATATTCTTATAATACTAGTGAATAATAGTGACGCTTCAGCTTCGGTTTCGTGCGATGACGGTGGAGGCCACATTAACACAGTACACTAGGAACTTTTCCCTGTGTTGCTTAGTCATGAGCCCATGCAGGCTCTCCTTCGTCAGTCTCCTGTCCAGCTCACATTCGAATTGGTAGCGCTCCATGATAAATAACGGACAATCTACAAGTATCTGCTGGACAGTCTCTGCCACGCCTGGATCGCAGACGCACGATGGGCTCTCCTTACACTTGAAGCGATTCAAGTATTCAGAGAACCCGCCGGGGCACGGCGGGTTCTCTGAATACTTGAGCCTATTAATGTTCCCACTGCTGGGACACAGGCCTCCTCTCTGTGAGAGGGAATGGTCCGTAATCCACCACACGGGCCCAGTGCGGGTTGGTGGATGTCACTTGTCTTCGAATTGTTGGTTCAAGGACATGCCGGTTTCCTCACAATGATGTTTTCCTTCACCGTTTAGAGAGCAGTGGTGATGAAATAATTCAAAGTAAAGCGCCTGCCTGGGTTCGAACCCACGACCAACAACTATATAAACACAACACACAACAACAACAACGCAACTTACAACTTTTAAGTCGCGGCCGAAACCACTGGGCCACCACTGCTTGTGACTTGAAAAAACGTTAAATAATAATAAAAAAATGAAAATCCGAAGGCCCCTTACTTATAGTGCTTGCCAAACTTCTGGGCCGCCCTGAAGCTGGCTTTCCAATGCGCAAGGCAAGAAACGGTGCTGTTTTGTATGAGATTTACTGCTGCGCAGCCATTGTAGCCAACTTCAGCGCGGCAAAAAAGTTTGGCGCGTACTATATACATATTCACGTATAACCTACGGCCGTTTCCACGACACAGCCCGTTTTTCTGTTACCCCCTGTATAAAATAGTGTTTTTCCTAGATATTCGACTACGATTCGAACACCTGGCTCCACGCGGATCCCTGCGAGGCCAAGTTGGACGCTCCCCTGCTGTACTCCCACGGCTGGGGCAAGAAGCTGTCCTACGTCATCGCCGTGTCCAGGGACGATGTGCAAGACGTCACCTGGAGGTACACTATGGACCACAAAGAGGTAAGACCCTTCTTCACCCCTACTGTACTCCCACGGCTAGGGCAAGAAGCTGTCCTACGTCATAGCCGTGTCCAGGGACGATGTGCAAGACGTCACCTGGAGGTACACTATGGACCACAAAGAGGCAAGACCCTTCTTCTTCACCCCTTCTTTCTATACACCCACGGCTGGGGCAAGAAGCTGTCCTACGTCATCGCCGTGTCCAGGGACGATGTGCAAGACGTCACCTGGAGGTACACTATGGACCACAAAGAGGTAAGACCCTTCTTCTTCACCCCTTCTTTCTATACACCCACGGCTGGGGCAAGAAGCTGTCCTACGTCATTGCCGTGTCCAGGGACGATGTGCAAGACGTCACCTGGAGGTACACTATGGACCACAAAGAGGTAAGACCCTTCTTCTTCACCCCTTCTTTCTATACACCCACGGCTGGGGCAAGAAGCTGTCCTACGTCATCGCCGTGTCCAGGGACGATGTGCAAGACTTCACCTGGAGGTACACTATGGACCACAAAGAGGTAAGACCATTCTTCACCCCTACTGTACTCCCACGGCTAGGGCAAGAAGCTGTCCTACGTCATAGCCGTGTCCAGGGACGATGTGCAAGACGTCACCTGGAGGTACACTATGGACCACAAAGAGGTAAGACCCTTCTTCACCCCTACTGTACTCCCACGGCTAGGGCAAGAAGCTGTCCTACGTCATAGCCGTGTCCAGGGACGATGTGCAAGACGTCACCTGGAGGTACACTATGGACCACAAAGAGGTAAGACCCTTCTTCACCCCTACTGTACTCCCACGGCTAGGGCAAGAAGCTGTCCTACGTCATAGCCGTGTCCAGGGACGATTTGCAAGACGTCACCTGGAGGTACACTATGGACCACAAAGAAGTAAGACCGCAGTCACTCCAGTCACAACTTATTCTTTAACAAGCTGTGCCCGCGGCCTCGCTCCCGTCAACTGCCTACCTACCCTACCCTACCTACCTACGTAACCTACCTACCTACCTTTTTTGTTCTTAAACCTTCCCCGTATTCTGGCGAACAAAAAAAAAACAAATCGGTCCAGCCGTTTTTGAGTTTTAGCGAGACTAACGAACAGCAATTGATTTACATGTATATAATTTTTCGAAATATTTCTAGAGTTTTTTGTAAAGGGGAAAACAGTAAGTTAGCCGAGGAAATGGGAGGGAATTAAGTTGACGCATGTAACCATTCGCCTTTTTTCCATGGGGTAGGCAGAAACCACAGAACGACATCTGCGATTGTCCTTACATACTTCTTTTGCTACATTTACGTTTATAACTCTACAAACTTAGGACATGCACGCTAGCTATGAGTAGGTATTTCGGAACTGGCTTTTCGGAAGAAAATCACCAATAAGATCCCTGTATTTCCTTCTAGGGCGTCCTCTCATGGCGTTTCCACTCATGTCTGCCTTGAATGCTTGTAGTAAAAAAAACGGTATTTTTTTAGGTGCTGAAACGCCGCACAGAGTGTTCCGAAAAGGAGTTGATCGCATGTCTCCTGACGCTGCGCGAACATCGACAGAGACAGGTCTCGGAACCCAGGAGACGATACCTCGTCAAGAGGACGCTGCAGGAGCTGGCTGGCCTCATGATCGAGAAGTATGACTTGATTATGATATGAAAAGCGTTTTCCAGCAGCTTTGCGTGAATTTCGAATAGGCACCTACCACCCGGTTTTGAGGATATCCGCAGGAGAACCAAAATTACCGACATAACCCGTAGAATTGCCTTCATTTCCCAATCCCACTCGGTGGGGTTTTTGTGAAAAACCTATATGGTAGTTCCCGTTGACCTAGAATCACGAAATATGGCAAAAAGTAAGGGGTTACAACACAAGTAAAGAGATAAATCCGAAAAATTAAAAAAAGGTTGAAAATTAAGATAAATTTTGGTACTTACAAGTTTTCGCGAAAATCTAAATTGCCCATATATTTTTATCGTATCGCCTTGATTTTTAATTTATACACCTAATAAGGACTATAGAACTCAGTATCTGATATAAATTTCAGCTTGCTAGGTCCATGCGTTCCTGAGAAAATCGGTGGTGACACACGGACAGACAGAAAGACGGACAAGAAAGTGATCTTATAAGGGTTCCTTTTTTATACCTTTTGAGGTACGGAACCCTAAAAATGAGAAAGGTCCCAAAATTTCGCAGTATTTTCGTGTTGCGCAGCGAACACACGTTTTTCGAAGTAACAAATTTGAATTTACACTACCCTAAGGGCTGATTTCACCAATGAAACTAATCGCGATTAGTTCAAGTAAACTCAGTTTACGCAAAAACAACGTTGTGATTGATTGGTTGAGACCGCTGAGAAACTACCAATCAGAAAGTTGTATTTGCCTAATCTGAGTTTAGTTGAACTAATCGCGATTTGTTTAATTGGTGAAATCGACCCTAAGTGGCCCATACATTATACTAAAAAACCAAAACTACAACAAGCTTTGCGATTTTAATGTCGATTTCTACTGGGCTAGAAGCTGCTGGTAAACGTAAATAAATTAATAAACTTGCTTTTCCACAGGAAACCTACAGACGGTGAGACTCACGGCCGAATCTCGGGGTCTGAACAATGGCGTACTGAACGCGGGGAAATAGGAACCCAGGTTAGTTCTGAGTACTTACTGTAATTTCTTACGCCTAGTTTATACGGTGCGAGCTAGCGTGCGAGTCGGTCTACCGTGTAGCTGCAGTGCTGCAACTCGCACTATGTAGTACACTAACTCGTACTTGCGTCCGAGTAACTTCAACATTTTATGTTTTTACTCGCGTACTGCAGAGCAATGGTGGCCCAGTAGTTACGTCCCCGAATAACGTGTCGTAGGTCGGAAGTTCGAACGCAGGCATCACCACTGCTCCAGAAACGGTGAAGGAAAATATCGTGAGGAAACCGGGATGTCCTAGAACGTTCGAACTAGTTTTTCGTAGTTCGAGTCAACACAACTAATTTATTCCTTTGTAAATATTTACAAACTTTTTAGTACAACCAATTTTTTTTTTTTTTTTTGGCGTACTAGTAAAATGTTACGCTAGAAAGAAACTTTGCCAGTTATGTATATTCTCCCTCTTAAATTTCTATTTACTACCATCTTAATACCACAACATATCATTTTATATTTTTTTTGCCATAATGTTCTAGAAAATGTTACGCATGAACTTTATGGATATTTAATTTGCCACATAATGCATATATTTTTAGGATAGCAATAAATAAATAACTCTAATATAGAGAATAATTTCAATAACTAGAATTGTAGTAAATATAAATAAAAATAATAATAAATAATAACTACATGATCTTCTTGATGAATAATGAATTACTCTTTCTTGGCGTATATTAAACAAATTTGTTTTGATCTTTATTTATCTGATATTTTTTATTATTATTATTCTGATTTAGTTAATGTAAAATGGGTTTTGAAAAGTTAGCTGAATAAACATATTTTATTCCCTGCCGGAGTCTTTGTTTCCTGATAGCTACAACCTTGGGGTCTTTAAGTCAAGAGTGAATAGGTTACTTCTAGGCAAGCGAGCTTCACAGTTGACCATATCATCAGGCGAGATAATGGTCAGACGCGAGCCTATCGATAAATAAAAATAAAAAAAATTGCACATTTTTGTATGTTATGTTGTTTCTTAAATTTTTCAGGTGTCCAGAACATTCGAGTTCAATAAACTCGGGGAGTACGAAGTCGCTTACTACACAGCCAGGGATGTGTACCGCGTGCAGCATCAGGATGAGCACGCGCAGTTTGAGGACCTGGAGACCATAGCCAGCTGGTCTGCAGGGGTATACCAGGCAGAGAACGTCTTCAGAAAAGTCGAACATGATTGGAAGCAAGTTTATCTTACTAGGAAAGGTAAAGTTTGTTTGTACATTCTAAAATTGACGTTAGGGTACTGTGAATAGGGTTGATTTCAGAAATTACAGGAATTCTGTCTTATTACAGAAAGCTTTCTTTCTTTTTTATAAGTTGTACCTAAAATAAAAAAAATAAAATAGAATTGGAATTTCAAAAGTTGACGAAAAAATATCTATTTAGTCCGTCAGTTAGATAACCTTAAAACATTGGTCATGTATTTTTTCTTCTGCTACGTAAACAAGAAATTACGACGATACAGTGCGTTAAAATATCGTGTGACGTCACGGTGTGCTACACTTTATACTGACAAAGTGACGTCACAAGCCCCCACTCCAGAAATTACAAAGTGAAAAATAACTTCAATTTCGGAAGTCGGTGTCAATAAACTAAAAAACCGGCCAAGTGCGAGTCGGACTCGCGCACGACGAGTTCCGTACCATTCGCAAAAAACGGCAAAAAGATCACGTTTGTTGTTCCCATACAACAAACGTGATCTTTTTGCCCTACTTAAATATTAATTTTATTATGTTTATTATGTTATGGCAACAGAAATACATCATCTATGAAAACTTCAACTGTCTAGCTCACGGTTCATGAGATACAGCCTGGTGACAGACAGACGGACCGCGGTGTCTTAGTAATAGAGTCCCGTTTCTACCCGTTGGGTACGGAACCCTTAAAACGAAAACAAGAACACCGACTTCACTTTTTCACTTTTTAGTTGTGGTATCTACTCAAAAGAAGAATACAAGCCAGGTGCGCGCAGCACTCATAACCAGCGTGCGTGTATGACTAGATGTATGAAAGTAAAGAATATGAAAGTAGTTTATAAGGATTGTACCAGGTGGGATTGTACCACCATGAAATGGGGCGTCAGTTTATGTATGTATATTTAAGCGTGGGGCTTCTTTTGTTGTGCAGAGGGCTCGTCAACGGGCAGCATATCGTGGCGGGTGTGCGCGGGCGCAGGCCTGCGGCTGTCGGAGCTATGCCTGCGCGTCACGTCGCAGCTGTACGACACCGGCAAGCTGGCCTGGACGCTGCAGTGCGACCACAAGCCGCCCGAGCCGCTCGACTATGACACGCATGCCTTGCGTAAGTGCAACTTAATAATATTCCCCTGTTACTGTCCCACTGGAAAAAAATAATATAATATGCATTTAAAAACAAGCTGTTATGTATTACTCTCAGCAAATATCATGGAGGTGCTTCCAGCTGTCTGTCTGTCCCTATATATGCTTATCTTTAAAACTACGCAACGGATTTTGATGCTATTTTTTCTTAATAGATAGATTGATTCAATAGGAAGGTTTATATGTATAATACACGCGGGTGAAGCCGCTGGCAGAAGATAGTAAAAAATAATTGGTCCACCATCTTTGGGAGTCCGCCATATTGGATTTAGCATGATGTCACTTAGCTAAACGTGCATTGTCATCCAAACTGTATGTAACTGTACGCAAAATTTCAGCTCAATCAGTTGGGGATAATTTGTTGTAATATTAAGTTGCAAGATTTGACCCTTACATTCTAACTTGGAAAAATATTCATTAAACAATCTTTTTTTAAAACAAGCTTTGTTTGTATTCTTCTCAGCAAACCCTTTCATTTGATATCCTTAACATGACAGTGTACAAAAAATAACTAGTCCGCCATCTTAGGCCGTCCGTCATATTGGATTTAGAAAGACGTCACATAGCTAACCATGCATTGTTATACATACTAGACGTGTATGCCATTTTTCATCTTATTCGGTGGAGGATAACTGATTTAAAATTCAGTTGCAAGATTTGAACCGAACTCACTTACATACATACATTGTAAGTTAAATAAAAGCTTGTAAAATATTGTCAAATTTGTGGTTCTCAGCTTAATTTTAAGGCGGTACCCCGAGCAAAACGCCGCGCAAGCCGTTTTTTGTGCTGTTTTTTGGAGCTATCTACTCGTTAATTAAAAACAAATATCAATTAATAAAAATACATTAAATTTCTACAAAATATTGATTCTAAAATGGTAGATTTAGTATTTTTTTTAAATGTTGTATATATTTCACTAATCTACTTCCAAAAAAACATGAAATTGAGAAATAATTATTGATATTATGCATCTCCTCGTAAAGTGTTCATTGATTATTTTTTGTACTAACACTAATGGATAGACAATTTAATAACGAACATTTTTGTAGAATTATTTTTTTCAAAAGACCAAAATTCGATTTTATAAAGATTTTATTCTAAAATCTGGGCGTATTCACTATTCATGCACCACAAGTGCCGCTAGACCAATAGGTACGCTCATATCTTACGCCGATTTTTTGGTCAGGGTACCGTCTTAATCAATGACTTTTGATTTTGGTTCACCAGAGAGCGGCGTGACGTTGTCCCTTGCGTGCAGTTCCGTCGTAGTCCGCGCGCAGCTGTCAGGAGGCAGCGGCAGCGTGGCGTGGCAGCACGCGCAGCTGTGTCGCACGCCGCTCGGCACGCTGCAGCCCGCCTTCACGCTGGGCGTCAGCGTCACGCGCAGCGGCTAGCACACACACCACTATAGAAGGCAGTACACATCAACTGTTCAGTCTTTACACCACGAGCCCCTAAACAAATTAATATTCTATCTATGGTACCGCCTATAGAAAGGGAATCCTGTCTAGACCCTAAGGATGGGTAGGGTTCGGCATGCGGGCCAAATCCGCTGCGCCAACGTTGCTTTTACTGAGTGTATATACCCTTGATTTGTTTAGGCTTTGTCATCGACACATTTATAATAAAAATATATATATAAATAATTATATCACGGTGCAAATGATGCAGCCACTGAATTTGTTATCAAGATCTCCAATGTGGTTAACAACAACACTTTCAACTTCAACTTTCAACTGTGATGCCTAGCAGGAAACGGGTAATAAAGCCCTGGATAACCCCTGGTCACAGATAATATAATACTAGCATACAGATGCCTCATCCCATACAAATAAACCGAGCCGACGTAACTAGCGTTTTTTTGATTAAATACCGATTATTTTTTGTAAATCGATCGCGTTCGGTTCCGTTCCACGGCGATAGATAGATCACCATCTATATCCGTGGAACGCAACCGAAAGCGATCGATGTACAAAAAATAATCAGTACAGTACGTCGGGACAGTTTCTTTGTATGGGATGAGACACCACTGACCTGGTGTTCTTAGATGCATTCGCAACCACGACAAAATGTTACGTAAAACTAAGAGAGTACCTGATGATAATAATATCCTAGAAGTGACTTGCACGCTTTATAAAAAAAAATTAATAATTAACTAAAACAACTGAAAAGACTATACGAACGTGAAGAATTTAAAAAAAAATCCGAAGGCTACATGGAACCTCATCAAAAAAAAATCTAACCTTCAGACAAGCAAATCATGTGCTAGTAAACTGCTGACGATTACCTCTGATCCACAAGCCTCGCTAAATACTGTTAACAATCACTTCGCTAGCATAGGCAAAACTCTCGCTTCCAAATTCACTACGAACCGATCAGACTTGCAGTTCTGATGACCCCGATGTAACTAGTTTTGACCCCAGTTCAATGTCTATCTTTAGCACGGACATTGCCGAAATAGAGAGAACAATACTCGGTCTTAAACTAAATAGTGCTGTGGCCTGCGACGGTATTTCTGCCAACCTGATTAAGGCTGCCAGACACGTCCTTGTTCCAATTGTGCCAAATTGCCATGTTTAATCTCTCTTGGTTGACAGGAGTTTTCCTCACGGTCTTTAAAAAAGCTGTTGTGCACCTTATACACAAGAGTGGAGACAGAAGCAGTGTCAACAATTATAGACCAATCTCTGTGATAACAACCTATTCTAAAATCTTGGAAAAAAATAATCTTAGGCTCCTTAACTCAAAAAAATATTCTGGTGGACAATTAATTTGGATTTCGATCGGGAAGAAACACAGAAGATGCTGTTCTCAAATTTACTGGTACTGTGGCTAAAAACTTGAACAGTAAATCCAAAACAATTGCAATTTCCCTAGACCTTTCAAAAGCATTTGACACTGTTTCTGTTCCTCTCTTGCTGAATAAACTCCAAAAAATCGGCGTAAGAGGATTGTCACAGGATATCTTTAGATGTTACCTAAGTGATCGTTCACAGATTGTTAAAATTGGAAACTATATGAGCAACAAAGAAAGCATGAGCTATGGCGTCCGGCAGGGTAGTGTTCTTGGACCCACCCTATTTTTAAATTTCATCAACGAGCTCTGCAGACTCAATATACATAAGTGGCTCAGTTCCCTGACTTATGAAGAGCTTGAAAATCATCATCATCATCATCAATCAAAATGAAAAATTAAAACTTTCATCGCCACTGCCTTCCAAATCACATAAACAGACAAGCATATATTTTATATACCTACACAAACTCACACGTTCACTCACGCTCATGCACATTCACAATACACTTACATTCACATTCAAAAGTAATATAATTAGTGCTTAAGATTATTTTATTTTTATTTTTTGTATATTTTGTTGGTATATTCTAAGTAGTTTGTATATTTTTTATAATGTTATTTCACAAAAAATCTAAAACATATATTTTGTTGTTTATTTTTTCTTAAATTAAATTGTATGCTGTCGTCTCCCTTATTGAGGTGGGCGCTAATGGTCGCGACACAGTACTAATGCGTCTGTTAACGAATTTAAACTTTTGTAAACTGTTTCTTGTTCCAATAAATATATTTGATTATGTACAAGTTTAGATTTTCACTTTCTATCATGTTTAGATTTCGATACCTATAACGTTGATTTTATATTGATTTAAGCTAGCTTAGTTCTGACTGTCAGCAAAAAAAGACGATCATTTTAAATGCAATGCATTTTCATTCCATATTTTATTACTACGTTAACTTTTATTGGTATATACTCGTATTACGCTCTGAATATTGGGTGCGTTTTTGAGACGGGATGTAAGGGCCTTAACCTTAGCTAAGCTACTCCAAAGGTTTTGTTTGTGTCTTTCCTTGATTTTTTTTAGTAAATGCTTACTAAATTCATAGAAACTCGAGAATACGTACTATCGTTAGCTCCTAAAAAAACATAGTAAGCCACTTCAGACCTTATATTGTGACTGTTTTTTTTTGTATGTTTTACCTCATAACTTTTTACTATTTGAACCGATTTCGATGATTCTTGTCTAAAAGCGTTGCTTCCCATTTAAATTTGAATAAAATCTGATGAAGAACTTCGGAGATATACAACAGAACTCCTCAATAAATGACGGCTGGTGTCTCGGGATTTCTGCAATTGCATGTCTGTTTATTGTTTACACCATTTTATAACATAACATCACGCCGTTACGCTCTAAAGGGATACTAATATAGAGTTTACCAAGAACTACACATCTGCATGTGTAGTTCTTGGTAAACTCTAATTTCACCTGTTGTGTTCAAGTTTCATGTTATTCGGTTAATCTATTCTGGCATTATAAATATGTAACACAACTAAAAAGAGATATATAAAAACTTTTTACAAAAAATACAACCGACTTCCAAATAAAAACACTACAAATTGAAAAATTACTTAAAAAAACTAATAAACAAAAACAAGAACGACCGAAATTTAAGTAATTTTTCACTTTGTAGTGTTTTTATTTGGAAGTCAGTTTTTACCAACTGCGCCGCTCTTGCAATGCTTTGAATTCCCATCTTTTGGGGCTTCAATGGCATTAAAGCATTTTAGAAAGATTTTTTTAATGTAATGTTATATTTTTAATAAATTTAGACTAAGAGCCGTGCAATAAAGGATGTAAATAATATACGGAACAAAACCGGATTATTCACTTCCTAGTAAAATTATATTATAAAAATGTAGCGTGGCGATTATTTAAATTATTTTTTTTATTAAGTTATTCAGCACAATAATAAATAAAATAGTCAAACATGTTTTGTTACTGTGCAGAACGGTCTGTTTAAAAACAGAATGCTTTGTTAAAGTGAAAATGTTTTTTTGTAATACTAAAATATATTCCTGAACTAAAACTTGTTTTTTATTAATAGTTATTTTAAAAGACCAACAATTTCGGTGACCTCAACTTCTCGGTGAACCCGAATCGGGTTCACGGTTCACCGTTATCCGGTATACAGCGGATAATGCTGAGCAAAGCCGCTCCGCTCCGTCACTGACGCAGCGAAAAGGTGTAAATTAAATTTTCCACTACCTTGTCTATTATGTAACACATTGCCTAAGAAATTCGTTTCGAAATATGAACATATAGACACAAGACTATAAAAAAAAAACAAAATTACATAATAACAGTGACGAAATTACTTTTGTATGGATGTAACTGGCAGTATAATTCTGAATCTGTTACCTCTCGAAAAAGCGCGCGTTGATTGTGTGTATATAGTCTGTGGTTTTTAGTCTGAACGCTTCTCTTATTTGCATTTAACCGCCGTAAGCTCATCAGGTAGTGGAAAAAGAATCGTTCGTGTCTCGCATAAAAAGGTTTTATTTTAACACTTGCATGTAGGTTTCGACGTTCGCCCTGCATCGCTCGTGTTAAAATCTCGGCTTTTTATGCTCGACACGAAATGTACTTGCTAGTTTCAGCCCTCGTTCGAGGTTAGATTTCAAAAAAATATTGGACTCGTATTTTTGGGTAATATTCACCGTTATGTCCCAGTAACCAGAGACGCGAGTTTATTTTGTATTCGATTTTCCACCGTAGCTACTAACATAATAACTCGGCGGTGCACGGCGCCTTTTTCGTTGAGGAATCCCGCACTCCCCGGACCGGACTTATCCCCAATGTCCGTGCCTTTTGCAAGAAAAGAACAAAAAAAAAATGTTGACGGTATATTTTGGACGATAAACACACCAAGAGGTGGGTAGGCGTGACGTAACCTACAGTCCAAAGTAGGTATATTAACTGGTTCTATACTGTATCCTCTAGCAAAAATAAAATAACCGGAGTACCCTTCATTCTCCATGGTTATTAAAATCTCGATTCTCAATATACTCAATTCGTACGGTACTTCGTAGTGTAACAACGTTTGAAAAGTAATTTAAATCATTTAAATAATTTATTGAGTTAGTAGAGACAAGAGTTCACAATTTGTGTTTTTAGTGACTAGAACTTAGTGCGTTTGCAATATTGTAAGAGATATCATCTGCAGCCGAGAGAGCCTGTATTTCGGCAGTTGTGTTCCAACACTTTCAAATTCACAACATTTTTTTCCGAGTAAGTTCCTGTTAATTTTAGTTAGGAAATATTATGGGTATGTTAATGTAACCTAACTTACATAAAATTAGTGCAGAACAAGAAGGATTAGGAGTAGGTAACTACTAGGTTTTCTAAATATATTTACCTAAATTATCTGTATAGCCAATCGTCATCAAAATCATTGCCGGTTATCACAAGGTATTTTAAAATGCAAATTCGAACCTAACTAGTAGATCTAAACATTCTTAATCTATAAGTTCAGATATCAATTTCAAAACTTATAAAAAAATATGTTATCTACCAACATATTAGAGAAAATTCCAAGCAAATGCCTTTTACAAACAGATGAGACTAGAAATATACACATCTTATAAAACTGGTGCAACTGACACATAACTAGATTGACTGCATTGCTGGTCCAAGACCTAATAAAACTTCGCAAGCGTTGCTGCTGTGCAAACTGGTAAAAACCCGCGAGTCGTTGTTTCCTATGATACTTGGATTAATCACTGTGTGACACAATTTGATCTATTTTATCAAGTAAAATTTCAAAATTTAAAAAGCCCCCTGAAGATTTTTATTTCATGCTACATAATTTATCTAGTACATAGTAGATATGCTTCGATTGGCAAACTATTGAACGCGTAATTATGACACGATATCTTGCGAAAACACCCCGATTCAAACAGTAAAACGCCCAGAACTTTTGAACGGCTGAACCGATTGTATTCAAACATAGCTAAGAACACTCTCGATTAAGTCACCTTTTAAACAAAAAAAAAAACTAAATCAAATTCGGTTCACCCGTTCGGACGCTATGATGCCACAGACAGACACACAGCCACACACGTGAAACCATATACCCCTCTTTTTCCGCCGGGGGTTAAAAATGAACCCCTATTTCTCTATAACTTGAGTAAGGCTTTACCGACTTTACTAGTTCTTTCTTTTGGGTTCCGTACCCAAAGGGTAAAAACGGGACCCTATTAATAAAACTCCGCGGTCCGTCTGTCTGTCTGTCTGTCACCAGGCTGTATCTCATGAACCGTGATAGCTAGACAGTTGAAATTTTCACAGATGATGTATTTCTGTTGCCGCTATAGCAAAAAATACTAAAAACAAAATATAATAAATATTTAAGGGGGGCTCCCATACAACAAACGTGATATTTTTGTTGTTTTTTGCGGTAATGGTACGGAACCCTTCGCGCGCGAGTCCGACTCGTACTTGGCCGGTTTTTTGTTGTGTTTTTTATTGTTAGGAGAATTTTCTTAGATAGAAAAAAAAATGTAAGTAGGTAGGGTAGATAATAAGGTTGGGTAGGTATATGTAGTTAGAGCAGGTTGGGTAGGTAGGTAGGGTAGGGTAAGTCGGTTAGGGTAGGTAGAGTAGGTTAGACAGTTGACGGGAGCGAAGCAGTGGGCACAGCTAGTCTAATATAAATAATATTATGTTTATTGAATTACTTGATCACTTACTATTATCAAAATTGGATTCCTATGATAATATGGGTATATAACACTTAACGCAAAAGAACTAGCTGTTTGGTTTTCATTAACGGAGGTTCCTAATTCAAGGATTTTTAGAGGATGTCGATACTTTTTGTCGTCAAGAACGAAAATTTTCCGAGCCCTTTTGCCATTTTTTTTTTCCTAAGAACCTCACTCAATCAGATTTACCTATTATTAACATAATACAAAAAAGGTAGGTTATTCACGAGCTGACTGACCAAAGCTTTATGTATCCCCAGACTGCTGTACAACATGATTTTCTACTTGTTTACATCTTTTTAGTTCGCTTCTTAGGCAATCGGCAGGCTTATTACGTATTTTTTTTTAAATTATATTTTTTTTTTAAATTACCCTCAACTTTTTAGTTAATAATTATTTATTTATTTTCAGACAACAAAAAGGTCCACACTGACAAAATAAAAATACTTTTGGGTGTAAGTAACAATATAAAATCTTATAACCTATGTTAGTGCTTACATAATATATATTTCTCGCCAAACTTCTTGGCCGCCCTGAAGTTGGCTACATGGCTGCGCAGTAGTAAATCTCTTAAAAAAACAGCACCGTTTCGTGCCTTGCGCATTGGCAAGCCTACTTCAGGGCGGCTCAGAAGTTTAGCGAGAACTGATGTTAGTGACAATTTATCATATGACTTGCTTTAGTACTTATATATTAGGATGTAAGTAACAATGTGGCTTATGATTTGGGTTAGGGATCATTTGGCCCACTATTATACTGGGACCCGGGCTCAGTTGCCCCTTTTAAAAATTTATAATGGTAAACTTGGCCCACATGTATTTTTATTTTTATAAATGTTGACCATATATAAGCATTTATAGTCAAACTACCAGGAGGCCAGAATCATAAAGAAGTATTTGCGGGGCTTGAATCATTAGCGGTAAAGACTAAAAATGTACCAGGAGATTATAATCATGAGGCAGTATTATTAGTATTAGGATGAAGCTGAAAATCAGCACCTATTTCAACTTTATAACTTTATTCATAACATACATTACATTATAAACAGTAACAAGTTCCCTGGCTCCCAAACTAGGCTTATTGTCTGTGACTTGGGAGTCAGTTCCTCCAATAATAAGTATTCACATTAAGTATGTTTAGAAAACATTATTTATAGATACTGCAATCATAATAGTGTGCATGTGCGTACGCGTATCATGGTATATGTGTGTGTGATGGTGCGTATATGTGTGTTTGTGTGTGTAGTTGTGTGAGTGAGTGAGGAGAAATGGAAATGTAATCTTGCTAAGTTGTGGCAATTAGTAGTTTTTCTATTTCTTCATAGTTTTGTTCCATCAACCAAGTGTATTTTGAGCAATCTATTTACTCTATTATATGAATTTCCACTGAGGTAGACAAACTGATGTCTGATAAAGGTAGTATGGTGCTGCATTGGTGGGAAAACAATATCAGCACGGCGTTTGTGTATTTTTTTATTGGGAATCTATGTTTCCTAAGAATACACTGAAGCACAAAAAGTCTTCTCACCGATAATACTTTGCATTCTCTGTGTGCATGTTCTTAAAGTTATGTCTTGCAGCTTGCAAGACATAACTTTAAGAACTGCTCTCTGAGCTCTTTCCAATTTAAGAAAGTATGTCTTGTATGTGCCACCCCATACTGGCAGACAGTATGTAAGCAGTGATTGACATAGCGAAAAGTACACTGTCATTATGGTATCTGAATCAGCCGAGTGACGTAGTTTTTTGAAGATATATATGAGTTACCGGGTTCTGGCCACTAAGTTGTCAATATGATTGTACCAACTTAAGTGTTGGTCGATCAACACGCCTAAGTACCTTATGTTTGATGTGAATGTTAGCGACGGACACATACATGAACCATTGTTAAGGCGCCTTGGACAGTTATGGGCTTTGACACTAAGACGTTGTTTTGGTTGAGTCAGATGCTTATCGAGAAGGACAATATTTTTGTTTTATTTGCATTGAGTGTCAACAAATTTCTCGCAAGCCAATCCATAACCTCATCCAGCGCTATTTGAGCATTTTGTTCAGCTTCCTTCCAATCCCTGCCATATATTAATAAGGCTGTGTCATCAGCACAGGTAAACAAGGAGCAGTTTGTGAGAGGAAGTGAACACAAGTCATTAATATAGAAGAGGAAACCTATTTAAAATGAATTCGACTACCTATCTTACATTCATAACACACGCTCGGTGGACTTTCGGGCATCCTGCCGCGAATGCTAAACCAAGACTCCTCCGAGCCTTGGAAAGCATATTGCGTCGTTGGTCCCGGCCTAGCTGTCATTCTCAGATGACGATTTCATAGTACAGAAGACACAGGTTCACGCATCGGTAATACTGCCTCATGATTAAAATCTCCTGGTACTTTGTTAGTCTTTACCGCTAATAATTTCAGCCCCGCAAATACTTCTTCATGATTTTGGCCTCCTGGTAGTTTAGCTATAAATGCTTTTACATGTTCAAAATTCATTCAAATCAAAATAGCTGTGGGCCCAGTTTACCATTATAAATTTTTAAAAGGGGCAACCGGGCCCTGCAGCCTAATTGTGTAAGTGAATTCGGCAAAGGAAACAATCTGTTTCTTTCCCAAAAACGACTTTTCGCAATACGAAAAGTCGATTTTGGGCAAGAAACAAATTGTTGCCTTTGCCGAATTCACTTACACAATTAGGCTGCTGGTCCCAGTTTTATAGTGGACCAAATGACCCCTAACCCTATGATTTATGTTAGCGCTTATACACAAGGACAGACATGAAGTGTTGTTTTCATGAGATTCCCCATTATAGGACTCTCATCAGGCCTGTCAGTTATCACCCTCACGAGGCTGTTGCCACCAACCAAGCAAGCTGGAGAGCAGAGACGCAAATTTCTTCAAGTCTTTTGAGTTAAGTATATAATTTTTTTTTTCGAATTACCTACTTTTAAATAAATAAGTTGTATATATTTTATTATAACCCTTAATTTTGACACCTTATGAGGGGGACTCATAAGGTATCAAAATTAGGACTTTGATGGGTTCGGAAGAAAAAAAAATTGGGACCCCCCAAAGTTCGCCATGTTTATTTTTTTAACGTCACTTATCTACTTGGGCGGCCAAGACGTAGATTTCTTAATAATATAAATTCGTCTAGCGGTTTGAAGGATATGAGTAAATAAGAGTATTACACACATACATACAAGATACGCTCGGAAAACATAACCCTTTCCTTGCCGTCGGGTAAAAAAAGGATAAATCGGTTCAGCCGTTCTCTTTTGATACGCTTACCAACACTTACAGCATTTTTTTATTAGATAGGTTGGTTTACCTCAGAACTTTTTTCTGGGTGAACCGATTTTGATGATTCTTGTCATGTGCTCCTGTGTTTTCATCAAGATCTGATGAAGAACTCCGGAGATATACATCAGAACTCTTCAATCATCACATCACATCATCAGCCTATTAATGTTCCCACTGCTGGGACACAGGCCTCCTCTCTGTGAGAGGGAATGGGCCGTAATCCACCACGCGGGCCCAGTGCGGGTTGGTGGATGTCACATGTCTTCGAATTTTTGGTTCTAGGACATGCCGGTTTCCTCACGATGTTTTCCTTCACCGTTTTGAGAGCAGTGGTGATGAAATAATTTACACAAAGTAAAGCGCCTGCCTGGGCTCGAACCCACGACCTACAACTTGTAAGTCGCGGCCGATACCACTGGGCCACCACCGAACTCTTCAATAAATGACGGCAAATCACTCGGGATAGCTGCAATCGCATTTCTGTTTATTGTTTACACCATTTTATAACGTAACATTGTTATCCGCTATCCAATCGACCATATCGGCCAGTCACACCAAGACGGAATTCCACTTCACGTCATTCATCTCGTATGTGATTCGTCGATTGGATAGCGGTCAAATTCTTTGCGCACTTAAGCAATACGGCTGCAGATTTGACTGCGGAAGGGACAAGATTTTACCCTGAACATTCCGAGGCAAAAGAAAAATAAAATTGATATGAGCCCGAAGTGTTTTATACCTGAGATGGAGCTTTTACAAAACTATAAAGACGAACCTGATTCAAGGGAGATTAAAACGGTACCCTGACCAAAAAATCGGCATGAGATATGAGCATTCCTATTGGTCTAGCGGCACTGGTGGCGCATGAATTACAGTAGTGAATACGCCCAGATTTTAGAATAAAATCTTTATAAAATCGAATTTTGGTCTTTTGAAAAAAAATATACTACGAAAATGTTCGTTATTAAATTGTCTATCCATTAGTGTTAGTACAAAAAAAATAATTAACACTTTACGAGAAGATGCATAATATCAATAATTATTTCTCATTTTTATGTTTTTTTGGAAGGAGATTAGTGAAACATACACAACATTTAAAAAAAAAACTACCATTTTAGAATCAATATTATGTAGAATTTTAATGTATTTTTATTAATTGATATTTCTTTTTAAATAAGGAGTAGATAGCTCCTAAAAACAGCACAAAAATGACTTGCGCGGCGTTTTGCTCGGGGTACCGCCTTAAGGTCCATTCGAAAAACTTCACAAACGCATCGATAATATAAAAAACATCATGTTGAAGTAGGAAATTTATTATCCACCTTTGATATCCATGAGTATGCCGTTAGTAACCGCGCTCACGTCACGTCGGACAAGGAGCTTACCAACTTACCTTACCCACCAGAAGTGTCAGTGGGCGACAAAACGTGGGTCAACGTCAGTGTAACTCACTAGATCCTGGCGTACATAGGAATCCTTTAGAGACAATTTGATCGTTATTTGATATTGTACCTTTATTTTTTTCTTGGCTACTAATATTTTAAATTAGCTGGTTTTCACCTTGTAACAACCGTGAACATTTCATTATTTTACTAACATAAGATTGTTTCATCTCAGCATCCGTATTTTTGCTCCGGAATTGTTTCGGTGTTTTCACAGAACACATCTTTGCAATATCGGCCTGACGTGTTAACCTAGTTTCATAACTTACAACAAGAGAATTTATATTATATTCAGTTCACTTTCGTCTAGCCATTTGTAACATTTTAGCCATTAAGAACATTTGAGTGTGAAGTAATAAATAGTGTTTCACGGATACTTTGTGTCACCTCAAAAACTGATTAAAAGATTATAAATACTTTTGTATACAAAAGCTAAACAGTTGTTAAAGATTCTCGCGGTTTTGTTTTTGGTGTAAATAAGTGTGCTAGTGTTTAAGATACTGCAGGCACCTACTAAGCCAGTTGACTGAAGTGACTATAATGTATTTTTTTTTCTTTTCAGGATGGAGACCAAAGAAGTAATACAAAAAGGCTGCTTACTTAGTGCGAAGCTGACTGTGACCAACTGCGTTTATACATCGTTCACTACATTCACGAGTCCCGAGTTTGTGATCTGCGGCTCGGGGGTGTTCCAGGTGCGGGTGGTGGTCGCGAATGAAAACAAAGGCAATAGCTACTCCAATGTGCACAACAACCTACTGTTTGTGAGGTTCGCCAAGCGGCGCACCGTCGACGACAACACCTACATGATCGTCTTCAACAGCGCCGAACTGAACGTGACGAAACAGTTCACCAGCGACGATGGCACGTGGCACTTGATACACGAGAACAAGAAGCAGCAGTACACGTTCGACGTGTCGGTGGAGATGCATCTGCGGGAGAGTACCAGCTCGTTCTCCAACTTGTATGAGGATACGGACCTGACGGACTTCGAGCTGCGCGGCGATGACGGTTCCGTGCGCGTGCATCGTGCTGCATTAGCCGCCTCCAGCCCCATGATGCGCCAAATGCTGAGTGGCGCGTGGCGCGAAGCCGCTGAGGGACACGTCGACGTCATCGGCACCTCCAAGGCCACACTCGAACACTTAAAAAACTACATCTACCTGCACACACTCCCCACGCAGGGCTTAGAGCAGCTGCTCTTACTATCCTCTTACTACATCATGCCGGAGCTAGAACGCCGATGCGTAGACCAGCTGGTGCGAGACATGAACGCGGAAAGCGCCTGCGATCTCATCGATTTCGCCGCTAAGAACAACGTGAAGCGTCTGCTGCTCGCGGTGCTGGAGTGTGTGCAGAGCGGCGCCATCAGCGTCACGGAGATGGGCGAACACCTCCACGTCAGCAAGCAGTTGACAACATAGAAGTTTCCGTCGCCTTGCTTGAGATGGCATTGTCAAAATATTCCATTGCAACTACCTAGCTTAATAATAGAAATATTTTAAATTGTTGACCTTATTTTTACCATTACTAATTCTTTTACTAGCAGTGAAAACTGCGCTGAATTTCGTCTGGTCTGGACTGATCTTACAGCAATTATGTCGTTTAAAATTGATAATCATTAAAAACTTTTCGAGGTTTCATAGTACTGCAGTTTTATTTAAAGCCGAACATAGGTAATACTTATTCAGTGTGCCTTCATAAGTAATAAAATGCTCATTGTCCATTTCTATGAAATAAATGATCCCAAGCTAACCAGTTGGTAGGTTTGCATTCATTCTTAATCTTAAATTACTAATAAGTACATAGATATCTTTGTTCAAAAGCCAGAAATCAACTTTCTTTGTATTTTTTAGGGTTCCGTACCCAAAGGGTAAAGTTTTACCCTTTGGGTACGTACCTATTACTAAGACTCCGCGGTCCGTCTGTCTGTCACCAGGCTGTATCTCATGAACCGTGATAGCTAGACAGTTTAAATTTTCACAGATGATCTATTTCTGTTGCCGCTATAACAACAAATACTAAAAACAGAATAAAATAAATATTTAAGTGGGGCTCCCATACAACAAACGTGATTTCATGCCGTTTTTTGCGATAATGGTACGGAACCCTTCGTGCGCGAGTCCGACTCGCACTTCGACCGTTTTTTAGGGTTCCGTAGCCAAATAGCAAAAAACGGAACCCTTATAGATTCGTCATGTCTGTCTGTCTGTCCGTCCGTATGTCACAGCACCTTTTTTTCCGAAACTATAACAACTATGCTGTTGAAACTTGGTAAGTAGATGTATTCTGTGAACCGCATTAAGATTTTCACACAAATATAGAAAAAAAAACAATACATTTTGGGGGTTCCCATACTTGAAACTGAAACAAAAATTTTTAAATTGCGTTTTACCGAAAACTACAGTTAGTCATTTTCATCGTAAATTGACTAACTAAACTACTATAACTAACTATTGTCATGACATCATCCCAAGTCATCAAAGGGGAAATGACGGGATCGTATATGGCAGCCTACAGCGCGAGGAGTGGTTTTGTGTCCCTGGACAAGGAGGAGACGGAGCGCTCGGGCAAACTCAAGTTCAGTGTGCCAAATGACGACCCGATAGTGGTTACCGCCAAATGTACCAAAATCATGCCGATGATAAGATCCTAGAAAGGGAACAGTCCATTTCAGAGACCTCAGATATCCCGGCATCGCAGGCAAGTTGGGCGGTACCCAATATCAGGTGGATTAACGGAGTTCCGGGTTGCGGTAAGACAACCAGGCTGGTAAAGCACTTCGACGAGGACAGGGACGTGATAGCCACCACGACAACAGAAGCTGCCAAAGATCTTAGTAGTGCGTACTATGGCTTCAATCCTAGCAAACGGTTTCAAGAGCCAAGACAAATGCTACCGTCTTACGGTAGACGAGGCTCTTATGAACCACTTTGGAGCCATAGTCATGGCAGTAAAGTTGTCTGGAGCAAGCGAGCTTGTCCTCGTCGGAGACGTTAACCAGCTTCCATTTTTGGACAGAGAGAACCTTTTCGAGCTTAGGTATACCCGTCCAGACCTGGTTGCTGGCATCAGCCAGGAGTTTCTCTGCACACACCGCAATACAATGGACGTGGCGTTTGCACTGAGTGAGATATACCCTGGTATATACTCCTCCAAGTCGTCTCTGTCGCGGGTCCACTCCCTGAAGGTGAAAGGTTACACAGGGGCGCAAATACCGAGCACTGCCCAAAACACCCTGTTCCTGGTTCATACGCAGGGCGAGAAAGCTTCTCTTGCGAGCCAGGGATTTGGGTCCGGCGAAGGGTCACGCCTGCTAACCATACACGAGGCTCAGGGGTCAACCTACGACAGCGTCATCATCATCAACACCAAGTCCAGGAGGCTTCAGGTCCACGACAGCGTATCCCACGCGGTAGTGGCGGTGTCCAGACATACAGTCAGTTGCGTCTATTACACCGACGACGCCGATGACGCCGCAGGCCGCCTTGCTAAGAGGGCGATGGATGCGCCGACTAAAACGGTCGTCAACTACAATCTTCAGACGGCCATGCAGCATCGAGACGTAGTCGTCATAGAGGCCTTGCTCACGCTAGCGAAGTCCCTGGTCAGCAGACATCACCAAAACACCACCTAACTAGTCCCATCCAAAAACTCCACGCTAAACACATACCCAAACCATCACCCTGTCTATATATTGTAAAGCTGCATGGTGGAGCGAGTAAATCATACTCACCTTAACGTCCTAACGACGGGGTTTCTTTAACCGGAACCGTCGGCCGGGACTGGTTTGCTCGCACTACCATGCATCTTCCCCCGAAAGTGTACCAATAGATATAAATAAACAAAATAACATAAGCAGTGTATCAATAGAAATAAGTAAACAATATTTAATAACATAAAGATAAGTAGCAAATAGAAACATAAAATTGTAATGCCAGTGTGTAATAGATATAGTATTTAGTGAGGGATGAACTCACGTAGTCTTAAGTTAGTTAAGTAGCCTAAAATAATGTTCGACGTAGGAGTCAAACAATTGCAATTTTTTATGAAAAAAAAAAACATACTAAATATAACAAGGTAAAAAAGAGCGCGGACCACACATGTCCGCGGTAGAATATAAAAAAAAAAAAACTATTGTGACATTATAAAAATACTTTTATACGTGATTCCCTAAGTAGATACTCCTAGGAAATATTCAAATGTGTTTGTTTTGACCTTTTTCTACTAGGTAATTTTAAGAATAGGACGCTCTGCTCATATGTCGTTTTCCGAATAGGGCGTTTTGATACGGAGTCCTTGTAATCAGTCATTCATTAATTACACCTAGGTTACCTGTCACTTTAATCAATTAATATATACCTAGGTAAAGGTATTTGTATTCTATATTCTACTGAACATGTATACAATCTAGGTACCTAACGTGTTAAGTGCGTAAATAAAAGGGGTAGTATTATAAGCACCGAAAAATATATTAAAATATGAGCATACCTACTCAAAATATAAAATTTACTGAGTACGAAATTACACAAGAAGTTGTGGACGATTGGGATTACCTACTACGTCACAGATAATATAATACTAGCATCCTATTCCTACGTCCAGTTAGTTAGGTCCAACTTCGAGAAAGAGGTCAACCGTCGAATCCGACTCGGCTTGGCAGCGCTCGGGACAATTTTTCTATGGTTCGGGCAGTTGCGCGCAAAGACCTTATACTTCTTACTACTAGACTGTGCACTATGGCGCAAAAAACGGTCCGCTTGAGAGGGCTCCCGTTAGTAGTGTGTCTCTTTCTAATGAGGTGACCATGACCAAACATAACACGGGACAAATTGATTGTAAAAACAATAGTGTAAGTATCCCGATATATGTATTTATGCTACCTAACTACGCTACCTAAACCTACCAAATTCAAGGAAAATAAAAAAATATTGTGTGTATATTTTTAGGGTTCCGTACCCAAAAGGGTAAAAACCCTATTACTAAGACTCCGCGGTCCGTCTGTCTGTCTGTCTGTCACCAGGCTGTATCTCATGAACCGTGATAGCTAGACAATTTGATATTTTCACAGATGATGTATTACTATTGCCGCTATAACAACAAATACTAAAAACAGAATAAAATAAATATTTAAGGCGTTTTTATTGCGATAATGGTGAATCTACGTCACACCGTATGGTGTCGGGCGTAAAGAAGTTCGTTTTGGTATAACATAAAAAAGAAAAATATAAAATTTTCTACCATTTCTACCAAACCTAATGATTGGTTGATATGGCAAGATGTCAGATAAGGACACACTACCAGCGGGTACCCTCTCGCCAGGACCGCTTTTGGTTAGCTACCGCTTATAAGGAAATAACTAACCTATGTGTATTAAAATAGATTTCATTTTAGCTAAACAAAAATTTTTGGTACACAGTCTAGTAGTAAGAAATACGTATAAGGTATTTGGTTGCGCGGTTTCTTCTCGTCCAACTTACCACAGTGTCTCAAGGCAAAAGTCTATGATCAGTGTGTGTTGCCAGTTATTACTTACGAGACAGAGACGTAGCCGCTCACAATGGACCTCATCAGAAGGCTTCAATAAAGTCACGCTAAAAGCATGAATGAAGACAACATCAAGAGAACTAAGGTTACCGACATAGCTCGAAGAACTGCCAAACTTAAGTGGCAGTGGGCAGGGCAGGCACATTGCTCGCATTCATCGCATCCGTTCGGATGGCCGTTGGGGCCGACCAGGTACCGGAAGACGCAGCGTTGCAAGGCCTCCCTCTAGGTGGAGAAGGCCGCACGGTGGGACTCCGTCTTTGTTGCTACGACTTTGACTTTGTCCTATTTCTATCTGCAGGGTCTAAAGTAACCTATCATGAAGGAGATGACGGGAGCTGAAATGAGCGAGCAAAACGAGCGAACTAATAACGTCCCCTTCGAATCGTGTCAGGGTGCCCTAAGAAGGTTATGACGAATCGATTGACGTAAGAATCATCAAAATCGGCCATAGCGTTTGGTCTATAGAACGCCACATAGGAATAACATACTTAAATAGACTTGATAAAAACTTTACCCTCATTCGGCAGGCGGGTAAAAAGCTGTATCGATTTGCTTTTTTTTATTAAAAAGTTGGACAACTATCGATCAAACGCTCAATTTGTATTGCGATCTATTGGTGAGCATCCATCTACTAAATAGCATTTGAATTAACTACACGGCTCTTGTCGCCATTGCTGGAATTTATCTCTCCTCCTTCATCATGTTTTTTTTTTGTATGTTAATACAAAAACATACGCGATTACTCCGTCAATTATGGACCGATTTTGATAAAGTAATAGTCCCGAGGTGGTCCCATTGTCACATGGAGATCCTATGGAAATCGAGAGAACTCCTCAAATTGTATAGGCATAGGCATATACAGGGCTACAGGGTAAGTCGACCTATATCCTTTTAGAGGTTGTAGTTTCCATAATTTCTGACTGATTTGACTATGAAACACGGTACCCCAAACTTAACCGTTTTCAAGATATAGGTAGGAACATGAAGTTCTTTTTTTAAATTGCCGATTTTTTGTCTATTGGCCATTTTTTCGGGCCTCTAATTAATTTGTGTTTGCGATTTTTGTGTAGTAGATAAGTTGCTCTATTATTATTTGCATTCAGAAAGTATTGTTTGGTAAAGTGTAAATGATGAAGAAGACCAGAAATTTTAATGACCACTGGAACTTCTCAATGATAAGTATGTTTTTGGTATAGGATATCTCGAATAGTTAAATGCAAATTTAAATTAATGGTTCTAATGAAAATGGTACCTACCATTGAACTGATCTGGTGATGAAGCCAGAAGCACCGGAACTCAAACAATGTACCTATTTCAGTCGTGTTTAGGATTGTTAGAATTGTTAATAGAAGCCCTCGGGCTATAAAATTTATTAAGATGATTATTTTAGCAGTGAATTATGTTTTCGGAAACTTAGTATTGTAGGGATGTTCTTCTTGTCAGGGTGTGTTGATTCTTTAAATAAGTTCTAACGCTCGTCAACAGTGAAAGGGTATATAATTACGGTACATATACACAATTTAAGGGCCCAAACAGGTACAAGTAAAACTATTGTACGAACGTTTCGCGAGCGTGACGTACTCTCTCGCGTCGCTTGATCCACTGCATGTCCACTGTCATTTGGCGGGGGTGTCGTCTCCCGTCGCCGCACTTAAGGGTGAGTCCCCATACAAACGTTAAGGCTACATCCTCCCCTCTGACCCAGATATGCGCCCACGCGTCTAAGTCAGACATTTCGTTTACCGGGGTTGGCGGTACGTCGCCTACGAATGGGATCAACTGGGAAACTTGGTACCTCCCTAGCGGTTCACCGCTGCTTTCTTTCTTTAGGTATCCAACGACGTATTGCCGCGTACCAGGCCAGTAATACTTCGACTTCACTCGATCTAGTGTGCGCTCTACTCCGCAATGTCCAGCCGTCGGTGCGTCGTGATATTCTACCATGACTTTATCACGCTCGTGCTCCGGTGCAACGAGACATTCTGTCTCTCCTTCACACTCGTCAGGTCCATATCTATACAAAATACCGTCCGATATAACGAAGCCACGGTCGGATCGACTCCTTCCCCTAAACGGGTCGTCGGTTGATTCGAGGTCCTCGACGATCTTTCGTACGTCAGGATCTTTGAGTTGTTTCTCACAAACATCCTTAGAGCTTCTTGACGGGATATCGACCTCGGCGGATATCACAATCCGTTTCTGCTGCGCAAGGTGGTCGTGAAAGAGTACCAGCGATGACGTTCGATCTGCCAGGTGCATGTTCTATACGCAGATTGTACTCCTGGCGAGTAAGGGCCCACCTCACTAAGCAGCCATTTGGTGAATTCACAGTTTTCAGCCATCGCAGAGGTTGATGGTCACTTTTTATCACAACCTCTGATCCTTTGTTGTATGTGCGAAACTTGGTAACACCCATACGACTGCTAGCGCTTCTTTTTCCGTTGTGTTATAGTTTTTCTCCGCACTATTCAACAGCCGGCTGGCGTATTCTACTGGTCTTTCCTCAGGGCCCTCCCCCATCATTAGTACTGCTCCGAGAAAAAAACCACTGCTCTCAGTTCTCAATGTAAACGGCATCGATTCGTCAGCTAGGCGCAGTATCGTAGCGGTGATTAATTTCTCCTTAATGCAGTAAATGGCGCCTTGTTGCTTCGAGGTTCAGGTCCATTTGCTGTCCTTTTCCAGAAGATCCGTTTGGCAACATCGGCGTAATTGGGAAACACCGGCAAAACTTGACTTTTGCAAAAAGCTCTTCACGTTCTTCGCGTTTTCAGGAAGAAAAATATATGCGATAGCTGCTGTCTTATCGGGGTCTGTCTTCACTACCCCTGGTACGATCCTGACTCTTGTTCCAGCATCTCTCTCTTACTGGGAGAAATCTGGTAAGGCGGTGAGGCGATGGGTTCTTGATGCGGGTCGATCTTCAACCGGTCCGTGTCGTATTACGTTGGTGATCCACCCTTTGCGAATTGGTTGGAACTCTTCAACAGAAATGCGTTCAGTTGGATCCTCTGATCTGCTGTTAATTTGGTGCCTTCATCATCCCTCAGCATGAGGTTTGATGCTTCTACCTACATCAGCTCCATCTGGCCGCCAGTAGGTAAATCAGAACTGGTCATAAACGGATGCCAGTGTTCCGGCTCGTTGTTAAAACGCCAGCTTCTCTGTGGTAAGTCCAACAGGATACTTGCTTTCATAATGCAAGTCTCTACCTAGCAGTAAAACTATAGACGTGGTAGGTATAACGTGGTTTACCAACATCACGTCAGTACCACATTCGAGTACAGTACCTTCTTGTTGTGATCCGTCAGCAAGCCCTAGTACGTAACGTTTCTTAAAAACAACGCCGGCTCTAAAAAGTAAGTCGTATATCATGGGGCCCGCGAAGCAATGTGTGGCCCCTGTGTCTAAGATAGCTACCCCCTTGTGATTTACGACCTGGATTTCCACCAGCGGCCGCGGATCTACACCGTCGGCTACTTGAACGCTACAAAAATCTGACTTGCTTGTAGTCGATGCAGCTTTACAGTTACTGCATTTAGAACGTACCACTCCCAGCTGACCACATCCGTAACAACGTAACTCGGTACTTTTACTCGACTTATTAGAAGGATTAGTGACCTTTCCATCCTTCATACCCTTATTACGGCATTCGTCTACCGAATGATCGAAAAATTTGCAATAAGTACACTTCGGTCTAACACGCCTTTGCCCATCACTATTGTTATTATTTGTCGCGTTTGGTGCATGCGAGTCAGACGGCCTAACAATACTATGATTAGTACTCGACTTACGCTGGTCACCTGCGACATTCGTAGGGTTAACGTTTGTGTTCGAACGTTCTCGCGCGGCGACAGGAGGGTTAATGTTTACATTAGAACCACTTACCTCCGCCAATGACCCTTCGACTAACCTGGCCTTCGCTATCAGCTGTTCCAGATCGTACACTCGTTTTCTTATCCTACGATCTAACAATCCGTAAACCATGCATAACATCATCCCTTCGGCACATTGTACGGTGACTTTTTTTGGCGCAGTGGTTGAGCGATTGGCTGCTGCGCTGCGTGTCGCGGGTTCGATTCTCGCACGGAACAAATATTTGTTTGACCTACAGATAATTGTTCCGGCTCTGGGTGTTGTGTATGTGAGTTTATATGTTTGTAAACGCACCCACGATACAGGAAGAAATTCCTAGTGTGGGGCAACATTAAAAAAAAAAAAAAAAAAAAACTTTGGTGTTAAAGCGCGCACTTTGCTTATAAACATGTCGGCCCGTTCACTATTTTGTTCGGTACCGAAGATGTCTCGAAATATCTTATAACCGGGTCGCGGCACTCCGTTCTTCCCTCGCAGACGTTTCAGCGCATCGGACCGTGACGTTATCGACGACTTCACGCCCTGCCACCAGATGGCGGCCTCGTCTACTAGCAGCATAGGGCATGCATAGGGAGACCCCGCAGCGCGTGCTCATCGCTGACTTCGGTGCGGTCGCGGCACTCCGTTCTTCCCTCGCAGACGTTTCAGCGCATCGGACCGTGACGTTATCGACGACTTCACGCCCTGCCACCAGATGGCGGCCTCGTCTACTAGCAGCATAGGGCATGCATAGGGAGACCCCGCAGCGCGTGCTCATCGCTGACTTCGGTGCAGTCGCGGTATACTTCGATAGCGTCGATGAATGCTTCGAGCTCTTCCGCGTTCATCGATGACTCGTCAAAACGCGCCGTACACTTCGCGAAGTTGCCAGACCATCGCGCTATATCACGCGTATCGGGTATCCGTGGTGATGATGTGCACGGTTCATCCTTGTTCGCCAGTATGCTTTCAATAAGACTACGATTTTCTTCCGCTTAGCTCCTTGTGATGTTGCACACAAGAGTCTGAAGCATCTCCTCAGACATGTGGTGATGCGACTACCGTCCTATTCTGATCCGCGTCCGTGTCGGATTCTGACCCACTATCTCTTCCGGTACGTTTTTATGTTGGCTTCGGCTGCATGGTAACAGGGCACTACCTGCTCTATTGTTACTCGCTCGAACAACCCGGGTGATGGTTATATGGTGTTGCACGTGTTGATTGCGTTCTCGCTACGCGGTAGACTCGCCCCAGTGCTGCCAACTCGTCTAAGCAAAAACGCGCTTTTAGCTCTTTAAAAAAGCGCTAGAAAGCGCTGAATGGTTCGATGTCATAAAATCGCTGTATTAGGCGCCGAATTCAAACAAAACGCCTAATAATTTGAGACTAGGGATATATAAACGTATTTTTTTTTTTTATTGAATCCAAATTAGTACTAAAATGTTTATTAATAATAAAATAAAGTAATAACGTGTTAATGTAATTATTTTATTAAATAAATTAATTATAAGGTTAATAAAAATAATTATTAAGGTTGGTCTTGATTAGTTTTGGACTTGAATTTATATTTATCTGTGGATGAAATTTTCCTCAACACATCATTTGGAAGTTGATAGTTTGCGCAGTTACTTTTCCATAAAAGAAAGTCAAAAGTTTCAAAACGCGCTAGATTTAGCGCTAGACGCTAAAACGCGCTGTTGATCAAAAAAAGCGCTAGATCTGGCGCTGAAAGCGCTAAGTTGGCAGCACTGACTCGCCCGCGCGCGTCGGTTACAATTTTGGCGGGAAGAGTGGACTCGCCCGAAGTTTTGCCGTTTGGAGGAATTTACAGTAGGTAATGTACTATCGGAAGTGTTCACAGTAATCACAGTCTGTGTTAGCACGATAGGATTTATTACTTTTTTGTCACTTGTTTTATGTTCACTTATTTTCACTGAAAAGTAGTACATTATTTACCTACCTCAATGACTGAAAACGGCCTCGAGTTGGGCGTCACTTGAAGTGATGTTCTTCTTAACAGGGTGTGTTGGGTCTATAAATAAGTTCTAACGCACGTCAACAGTGAAAGAAAAGAAGAAAGAAAAAGTGTTTATTCGCCACAAAAACGACATAAAATTTCTTGATTTTTCCTTAAATTAAACCCATCGGTAGTTTAAGTAAGTACATAAATTATGTTAGTAAAGGAAGGTAAGATTAAAATAAAATACCAATTTATTTTGAAAGGGTATATAATTACGGTACATAAACACAGGTAAAAGTAAAACTATTGTACGAGCGTTTCGCGAGCGTGATGTACTCTTAGTTTCGAGAATCTCATCACTAAATTGGTTGACAAACTTTTCGAAAACAAATAGGCTATTAGATAATAAGAAACCTGAATGCTGCGCAGTAATGTGATTGTGAGAGTCGATTGTCCTTCAATTTTAGATATCCGTAGACTATGAACTATTGACGCCATTTTACTCATCAGATGACACTGACTTAAAATACATCTTTACCGAGTGAAAAATTTACTTCAATTTCGGCAGTCGGTGTTCTGTTTTCGTTTTTTGACACCGACTTTTTTTATTTTCAATTTTTAGTTGTAGTCTCAGACACAAAAAAAAAGATTTGAAAAGAAAAATCTTTTTTGTTGGTCTGAGGTTGTAGTACCTACATAATGTGCAAGTTCTATAGTAAGTTGCCTATAATGCTTAGTGATGCCAGAATTGATTACCCGTATAACATGAAACTTGAACATAACCGGTGGAATGAGAGTTCCCCTTTGTGGGTACCCCTTTAGAGCATACTGGCGTGATGTTATGTTATGAAATGGTGTTTTAAATAAGAAGACGTGCGATTGCAGCAATCCCGAGAGATTTTCCGTCATTCATTGAAGAGTTCTGTTGTATATCTCCGAATTTCTTCATCAGATCTTCACCAAACTTAAATGGGAGCAATTCGGGAACATACTCTTTCAAACAAAAAAACTAATTTTGAAATTCGGTCGACAACTGACAGAGTAACCGGTGAACATACAAAAAAAAGCAACCTCCTCCTTTTTGGAAAGTTGGTTAGAAATGACGCGTCATTTACGTACCTACACATAAATCTAACAATAGACCCGTAGAATGAGCAAAAGTCATATTTGAAATCAGTCCAAATCAATAGAACAATAATAACAGCCCCAACAATGAAAACGTACCTGCGATACTAATAAAACAGAAATACTTGGTACAAAAAGGTCTACCTACGAACACTATTAAAATAAATAAAACTGTTAATAATGTACAATACAATGTAAGTACCTTTTCTTATTACCTACATAGCTTTCTAAATGCAGGTAACATTCTTTGTGCATTTCGAGTTAAAAAAATAAAGCTGGCATTTTTTGTGGGCAGTTGGAGTGAAACAATAACTTTGCTAACATCGGGCCTGTTTGTCAAGGCCTCCGTTGCTTGTGCCTATATAGAAGTGCAGCTATTGCCAACATTGCTAAATGATTTTATTTGAAAGCAGCTGCCAGAAGGCGGCTGCTGAGGAGCTCGTGGCTAAATAATAACAGGCTTCAAGGTTTTGCAACGCTTGCCAAGGTCGGTCCGTGGATGGATGACTTATTAGCGAGATTCCTCCGTGCCTCGGAAAGTACATTAAGTCGTTGGTACCGGCTGTCATTTGAAGATCTTTGACAGTCGTTACGGTAGTCTGAAGCCAGAAAATCTGGCACCAGTCTTGCCAAGAAGTACCGTCTTACCCAGTTAGAAAGAAAGAAAGAAAAAGAAAGAAAAACATTTATTTGTGACCCGCACAGGCGATAGGCAGTCGCTCCATGTAAAACACTGGTACTCAGCTGAATCCGGTTTGACTGGAAGCTGACTCCAAAATAATTGAGAAAAGGCTAGGCAGGTTGATGATTCATTGATGATGATTGATTGAAAGCAGCTGCCAAATAAACATTTTAAGATAAGCTCAAGAAGGACCAAAAACTAAAGTGTCAAACGACTAGGTGCGCGTCCACCTTAAAGGTGAACGCGCACCTGTCCGCGCCGCACTCGCCGCACGCGCCGCAGTCATCGCATTTTCTCTTGGCCCCGCGCTATCCGCGCCGAACGCGCCGCACGCATTGTATCCACTTCTGTACATCTTGAACTATATTTTCATACGGATACGGATCATGTTGCCGCGCCACCCGCATCGCCCGCCGAGTCTGATGACGTCATCCGCATGGGCTGGTGGAATCCGTATTTTGCTGAAATGCGGCTCGTGCGGCGCGGATAGGTGCGCGAGGCTGCATACGATTTCATATAAAGATTTATAAAATGCGATGACTGCGGCGCGTGCGGCTCCTGCGGTGCGTCTAAGTGCGGGTTCACCTTTAAGGTGCACAGAGAGCCGACAAAAGGGGTTGTTTGGGACGCGACTCTGCAATCGCACTGTGGGTCATCGGAGTACCTACATCTAACTAGGTTGTGCTTGCAGTTAAAATTAAAAAAGAAAAATAACAACAATGTTAAAATAAATTAAGTACCATCTATAAAAGCAACAAGATAAGAACTTAGGAGAAAAACCATTTACGTTTTAGAGGAATAGAATTAACGGTCAGTATCTAAAATATTGAGCACCACTGGACAGACCCACAGAATTCTACCTGAAGTAACGACCAGATGCAGGCATGTCCACTATCATTTGGCGGGCTGTCATCTCCCCTCGTGAGGCTACCGTATTTTTTTCGAAAGTTTGGTAATTTTTTTTTGGAAAAGGTTACTATTTAGAAGTACTACATATTATTTTTGGGTTATTGGACCATTCGCATGAATTTAACTCGCCCAAAATGGCGTTTCGCACGAAGTTAATTTAATGGTATGCGAATCGACCACTCCAAAATTATGTGGTAGGCAATTGGCACACACATTGTGTTTTATGCAATACCGTTAAGATTAAGTACACTCAAGTATAGAAGTATAAATGGTTAAATATTGTCATTGATATGAAATGAGAAACAAATTAATCAAAAATGTCACTTAAACGGAAACTGTGAATGGCACCTAAGGTAAGCCACCTATCGATATTTTTACCCGACTGCCGAAGGAAGGTAATGTGTTTATCAGTCTATATATGTATGTATGTATGTATATATGTATGTATGTAAGTTTGTTCTATATGGCGTTCCAGAGACCAAACGCGCAGGCCGATTTTGATGATTCATACGTCAATCGATGCGTCTTAACCCTGCGAGTGTTAATTTTTTTTTCCAAACCTATCGTGTGGGGTATCAAAATAAAGGGTTTTAAGAGGTGATTTTAAAAATATATAACACTTATATGTTTAAAGGTATCTAATTCGAAAAAAAACAAACTAAAAAGTTATAAATAAAAAAACTTACTTCAAAAAATCAAGAATCCCAACTGCTTCAAAAGCGAACTAAAAAGTCGTAAACAAGGAAAAAATCATGCTGTGCAGTCGAAGGATACCTACACCAGATTTTGGTCAGCCAGCCCGCGAATATGTATCCTCCGACTGCACAGCATGATTTTTTCCTTGTTTACGACTTTTTAGTTCGCTTTTGAAGCAGTCGGGATTTTTGATTTTTTTAATTAAGTTTTTGAAATTTTATTCCACAAAAATTAAATGGCACCTACCGATCAGTAGGTACTTACTATTATTGGAAGGTTTATTTTTTTAAACCGTCGAAATCAAAGATTCGATTAAATGCAGTAGAGAGTTTAATAATATGATATTATTTTTTATTATTATTTATAGACTTGCGCTTGACCACTATCTCACCTGAAGGTAAGCGACGATGAAAAAAAAAAAAAAAAAAGCTGTTTTAAAAAAAAAAAAAAAAAAAAATGTTTATTTCAATTACAAAGGGCATTTCGATACATATTATTGGAGATCACCTTTTAAGCAAGGAATTGCTTGTATTAGGAGACTCCGCACTTCCGCTTATCATTATTTGATGCAATTGAAACGTAGACAATGTAAACATGCAAGACTAAAAATAAAAGTAAAAATAAAAGGGTACCTTAAAATTATTACAAACAGCTCTGCAAATGTTCCGTTATGCGTACCAAAAGGCCAGATCGCGTATGAACGTGTAGTATGTGTGTAACGAGTGAGTGTGTGAGTGAGTGCATGAGTATGGGTGTGAGTGTGAATAGTGAGGTGGTGTGGTGTGCGAGTTATCATTAGCAAAGCTTAGTTCACCTGTCCTATTTTAATTAATATCCTGTCTTTACAAATATGAAAGCGTGTCTGTTTATTTATTTATTTGTTTGTTTATTAGTTACGCTGAGACGGCTGAACAAATCCGAATGAGATTCTTAATAAAGACACAATATCTTTCCGACCCGACACTCCCATGGCATCGAGACACAGTTATGAGGGTGAAACCGGAATGTCATGCCAGTATAGCTAGGTGTAAGCGTAAGTCCAAATATAGGTTGTCGGATTAGCCCTGCGACAATGATCGAAAAAAGCCCATGAAGTCAAATATATTTATTCAATTAGGCCAATAAACGGCACTTTTGAACGTCACATAAATTAAAATTTAAAATTAAAAAAAATTAAAAGAAAAAAAAAAAGTAATAAAAAAAAAATAGATAAAAAAAAATAAAAAAAAATGATTCTACCGTGCATTCGGAAAGTAGATTGTTATGGAGAAGAACGCACAAGAAACTCCATACTTACTCTTTTAAAAAAAAAAAAAAATTGGTGTTTTACAATATTAACATACGTACATACATTAATATATGTGAGGACGATGCACCCAGAATAGCTCTACACACAGGTATAAAGTATTAAAAAGCATTAACAGGAAAATTAATTAATTTGATAAGTAGGAACATGGTTCTCACATACTTACAAATATTACAAACATAGGTAAAATACCTAATTCAACAACAACGGAACAGTGTGTGAGTCAATTTCTAAATACAATAACTATGAATGGGAATATAAATTAACAAATTTGATTTTGTCTACACCAAAGATTGCCCTATGGAGCAGGACCAGCATGTTTCCAAGCATTCTTATCTTGAATATAATCATCTAATTTGTAATATGCTTGTTTACAAAGGGTGCTTTTAACTAAAGTTTTAAATTTACTTTCATTTAGTTTTAATATATCACAAGGTATTTTGTTATAGAATTTAACACAAAAGCAGATCTAGCTTTGACAGGTGGAGCAACCAAATAGCTCCTTCTGCTTTTAGGCTTAGAAGGATCATATGGGAGGGATGTGTGTTTTCTTAGTATAAGTTGAAGCAAATAAAGCTTTCTTACAGACAAGAGATCAGAAAACTGGTAGAGGCTTTGGGTTGGGTACCTATAGGGTTTAAAGAACAGCACCTTGAGTAAGGTTCTTTGCGCCCTCTCAAGTTCTAAAAACTTAATTTTTGTTGTTCCTCCCCAGCAAGATAGACAGTACATGAGGATCGATTGGGCCAGTGATATGTAAACTTGCTTCAGAAGTTGCTTCGAAGCCGCATGTCGCAGTGTTTTAAAAGTCCATACCATTTTCCTAACCCTTTTCATAATAAGTTCGGTATGCATGTGCCAGGACAGGCGCTGGTCAATCATAACACCCAGATATTTAGTATGTTGTAACCTGTCAATTTTTAGACAAGAGCAGTCGGGGGTTAGGGGGTTGGGACAGTTGTGGATTTTTATTTGGAAATCTTGAGACGGTTGCGTACTAATATACTTTGTAAAGCAGATGTAATTGGATTTGGAGGCATTCAGTGTGAGGAGACTATGATTCAGCCAAGCTGCTATCTTCGCAAGGCCATCCTCGGCCAACCTTCTAACGTCAGTCCAAGTCTTAGCTGTGAAGACAATGGCAGTATCGTCAGCGTATGAGAATATGAGCCCGCCATCAATCTTCATGTTGCAGAGGTTATTGATGTAGATAAGGAATAAGGTCGGCCCAAGGACACTGCCCTGGCCGACTCCGAAAGTTACGGTTGACTCGGAGCTGGTGTAATTCGCAATTTTAACCGTTTGTTTGCGATTGTTGAGGTAGGATTTGAAAAGATCAAGAGCGGGTCCCCTTATACCGATGCGTTCTAACCTATGTAAAAGTAAGGGGACAGACACTGTGTCAAAGGCCTTTTTTGAGGTCCAGAAATACAGCTAGACACTTGGCTCCACCATCCACTCCGTCTACTAGAGCAGAGGTTAGAGACAGAACTGCATCCTCAGTAGACTTTCCTTATCTAAACCCAAACTGAGAAGGCGACAGTATTTTATATTTAGAGAGGAATTTAATTAGACGTGAATTTATAAGTCTCTCAAGGATTTTTGAAATGGACGGTAGGACAGAAATTGGCCTATAGTTAGACGGGTCAGTCTTGACTGACCCGTCTAACTATAGGCCAATTTCTGGAGACAAGTCTCCAGACTTGCACAGGCGTTACAAGGGCTACTTTCAAAGCATCTGGGAAAATTCCCTGCTCGAAGCATAGATTAATTAAGTGGTTTATGATTGGTACAATTTGTTCGTGTGCAGATTTTAGAAAGTCGACTTGAATTTTATCCCAACCGGGAGCGCTATCCGATTTCAAGCTCATTAAATTAGCTCGAACTTCGTCGGGGTCTGTGTCGAGAAGAACAAGAGATGAGGCCAAAGGATTGTCGTTTGAGAATGAGTCAGGATTGATATTTCTTCCTGCTGAGGACTGAGAAGTTGTGATGTTTTCAGCAAGAATTTTGCCTTTTTAATTTTAAAAACAATTGTTCCTTTAAAAGTCAAATTCATGAACAAAGATAATTACCACAACTTGTTTCATTATTGTAAGGTTCTGAGTATATTTGATAAGAGAGATTTAGCAATTGTAACTCAGTACAGTAGTGACATGTGTAAATTGAATAGGGTAAAAAGATTAATCACATTACGTAAACTAGACTACCTCCCGACCTTTGAAATACCAAAATGTCATAACGATTATGGTGAGAGAGTATGGAATGTCAGTCTCGCCCGAATACTAAACAAGTTGCCAAAACACATAGTTTGTAAACGGGAAAACAGAAAGGCAGACCTATAACATATTCAAGCGACATTTAATGAATTGTAATCGAATAGCAACTCCTTAACTGTAAAATCTTTTCTATTTTTGTTTAAGATTAAGTTAAGAATTGGGTAAAACTGTATTTTAATTGAAATAAACATGATGATCTTCAATTAAACTTACTCAATCTTAAAACCGATATCGATCTGGTAATCCTGACAGAATGTAGGTTGAACTTGAACAAGCCAATACCTCAAATAACAAACTATAACTCGTACCAAACTACAAACCACCTGAATAAGGCTGGCGGAGTGGTCTCGTATATTAAAAGCACACATAAAAATAAAACAAGAGAAGTAAAGTTAGCGCACGCGTCTTGCTTAGAAATTCATATTACGCCGGACCTTATAGTTATTGCGATTTATCGGTCCCCCTCAACTGCGAACGCAGACCAATTTATTCACTCCTTGAACAATAACTTAACTACCATTGCATCCACTAAAACCATAATAATCACTGGAGACTTAAATATTAATCTGATACACAATCAAAATGAGCAGTCACACGAACGTGCAAACAGACTTAACTATCTTAATATGTTAGCGATGCATGGTCTACTCCCAGGTCACTCGCTCCCCACGAGAGACAAAACCTGTCTTGACCATTTCATAATAAAACTGAAACCTTGCACTCAAACTGCAACTATCGCAATTATTCACACGACAATTACTGACCATTTCATGACTTTCTTAAAAATCGCAAACCATACTAACTTAATAAGATGCTCAAAAACTAAAACAGTTTTTAATTTGGAAAAGGGGCTTGAGCTACTCAAAGGCAGTCACCTATCGGACCTATTAAAACTAGATAACCCTAACACGCTTACTAATAACCTAATCGAAATATTACAAAATTGTATTACACTCAGTACAACTACTCTGAATATACCTTTGAAAAATAGAATCCTAAAACCGTGGATGACAATTGGCTTATTGCGCTGTATCATGAATAGAAATCGTATGCAAAAGAGACTTAGACTTGACCCATAAAATGAGGTTCTGAAAATCACTTACAAAAGGTATCGTAATTACTGTTATTCCATTATTCGAAGACAAAAACGTAAGCATGACAGAGATCAACTTTCTAAAGCGCACAGGAATCCTAAAAAATCATGGGATATCATAAACAACATCACACAACGCAAACCTAAAAAAAACAAATAATTCGGAACTGCTAGAGCTACTCACTACCCCACAAAACTCTGTTGACAGGGTTAATGATTACTTCTGTAGCATAGGCAAAATTCTTGCTGAAAACATCACAACTTCTCAGTCCTCAGCAGGAAGAAATATCAATCCTGACTCATTCTCAAACGACAATCCTTTGGCCTCATCTCTTGTTCTTCTCGACACAGACCCCGACGAAGTTCGAGCTAATTTAATGAGCTTGAAATCGGATAGCGCTCCCGGTTGGGATAAAATTCAAGTCGACTTTCTAAAATCTGCACACGAACAAATTGTACCAATCATAAACCACTTAATTAATCTATGCTTCGAGCAGGGAATTTTCCCAGATGCTTTGAAAGTAGCCCTTGTAACGCCTGTGCAAGTCTGGAGACTTGTCTCCAGAAATTGGCCTATAGTTAGACGGGTCAGTCTTGACTGACCCGTCAGTCTTGACTGACCCGTCTAACTATAGGCCAATTTCTGGAGACAAGTCTACGTAGTCTACTATATGATTGGTACAATTTGTTCGTGTGCAGATTTTAGAAAGTCGACTTGAATTTTATCCCAACCGGGAGCGCTATCCGATTTCAAGCTCATTAAATTAGCTCGAACTTCGTCGGGGTCTGTGTCGAGAAGAACAAGAGATGAGGCCAAAGGATTGTCGTTTGAGAATGAGTCAGGATTGATATTTCTTCCTGCTGAGGACTGAGAAGTTGTGATGTTTTCAGCAAGAATTTTGCCTATGCTACAGAAGTAATCATTAACCCTGTCAACAGAGTTTTGTGGGGTAGTGAGTAGCTCTAGCAGTTCCGAATTATTTGTTTTTTTTAGGTTTGCGTTGTGTGATGTTGTTTATGATATCCCATGATTTTTTAGGATTCCTGTGCGCTTTAGAAAGTTGATCTCTGTCATGCTTACGTTTTTGTCTTCGAATAATGGAATAACAGTAATTACGATACCTTTTGTAAGTGATTTTCAGAACCTCATTTTATGGGTCAAGTCTAAGTCTCTTTTGCATACGATTTCTATTCATGATACAGCGCAATAAGCCAATTGTCATCCACGGTTTTAGGATTCTATTTTTCAAAGGTATATTCAGAGTAGTTGTACTGAGTGTAATACAATTTTGTAATATTTCGATTAGGTTATTAGTAAGCGTGTTAGGGTTATCTAGTTTTAATAGGTCCGATAGGTGACTGCCTTTGAGTAGCTCAAGCCCCTTTTCCAAATTAAAAACTGTTTTAGTTTTTGAGCATCTTATTAAGTTAGTATGGTTTGCGATTTTTAAGAAAGTCATGAAATGGTCAGTAATTGTCGTGTGAATAATTGCGATAGTTGCAGTTTGAGTGCAAGGTTTCAGTTTTATTATGAAATGGTCAAGACAGGTTTTGTCTCTCGTGGGGAGCGAGTGACCTGGGAGTAGACCATGCATCGCTAACATATTAAGATAGTTAAGTCTGTTTGCACGTTCGTGTGACTGCTCATTTTGATTGTGTATCAGATTAATATTTAAGTCTCCAGTGATTATTATGGTTTTAGTGGATGCAATGGTAGTTAAGTTATTGTTCAAGGAGTGAATAAATTGGTCTGCGTTCGCAGTTGAGGGGGACCGATAAATCGCAATAACTATAAGGTCCGGCGTAATATGAATTTCTAAGCAAGACGCGTGCGCTAACTTTACTTCTCTTGTTTTATTTTTATGTGTGCTTTTAATATACGAGACCACTCCGCCAGCCTTATTCAGGTGGTTTGTAGTTTGGTACGAGTTATAGTTTGTTATTTGAGGTATTGGCTTGTTCAAGTTCAACCTACATTCTGTCAGGATTACCAGATCGATATCGGTTTTAAGATTGAGTAAGTTTAATTGAAGATCATCATGTTTATTTCAATTAAAATACAGTTTTACCCAATTCTTAACTTAATCTTAAACAAAAATAGAAAAGATTTTACAGTTAAGGAGTTGCTATTCGATTACAATTCATTAAATGTCGCTTGAATATGTTATAGGTCTGCCTTTCTGTTTTCCCGTTTACAAACTATGTGTTTTGGCAACTTGTTTAGTATTCGGGCGAGACTGACATTCCATACTCTCTCACCATAATCGTTATGACATTTTGGTATTTCAAAGGTCGGGAGGTAGTCTAGTTTACGTAATGTGATTAATCTTTTTACCCTATTCAATTTACACATGTCACTACTGTACTGAGTTACAATTGCTAAATCTCTCTTATCAAATATACTCAGAACCTTACAATAATGAAACAAGTTGTGGTAATTATCTTTGTTCATGAATTTGACTTTTAAAGGAACAATTGTTTTTAAAATTCTAATCTGCAAGTTATATATATCATTTAGATACGTTTTATACGTTCTTCCATAGCTAGATAAGCCATAACTTATGACAGAATCATGCTTATGAAGCATGCTTGCCTAGAAGAAACCTATTTACTCTTGACTTAAAGACTCCCAGGTTGTAGCCAACAGGATATTACTTCCTCTTTTACTTTTTTAGGTAGATGTTGACATTATAAGCATTTATGCCCAAACTACCAAAAGGCCAGAATCATGAAGAAGTATTTGCAAGACTAGAATTATAAGCGGTAGAGACTAACGGAGTACTTGGGCTTCATAATCGAAAATTGCCCGGTACTCTTTTTATCGCACATGATGCCAGCTTAGCTTACTCATGATTATAATCTTATACTTATCTGGTACTTAATTTAGTCTTTACCGGACCGGAATGAGCTTTTCTTTATTTATTTATTTTGTAGCGAATATTGCTGTCTACCTCTTATTTTTTGTCACCTATTTATCTTATCTAACTTGCATATCTCCACGACAGTGTTTACAACTTTGTACAACACTATCGATACGCGAAATTTTGCGGCATTCAAGCATTGGCTCGGCACACGCGACTCTCGCAATGAACGCAATACATTACGCGATCGCTCGCGTAGTACAAGATGGTACCCATGCATTGCAAGCAATGTATAATTGTGCACCTGTCTGCGATGTCACCCATGCATTGATCATGGTGACCCACCCATGCACGGGTCAAACTGAATCATTTCCCATTTTATTTTAAAATGGCTGTCTTGTAATTTTATATAATACACGCCATTAAATGCATTTATCTACACCCATGCTATAAATCCTATAAAAAAGTTCTTGAAACAGTTAGCTTATTGCCAACATTAAAACAGCCAGTGTCATACTAACCATAATATCATCCAAACGGGTGTTATAATGTTGTACTAACTTTCATAATGCAACTCCTTTTTAGGGTTCCGTAGCCAAATGGCAAAAAACGGAACCCTTATAGATTCGTCATGTCTGTCTGTCTGTCTGTCTGTCTGTCCGTCCGTATGTCACAGCCACTTTATTCGGAAACTATAAGAACTATGCTGTTGAAACTTGGTAAGTAGATGTATTCTGTGAACCGCATTAAGATTTTCGCACAAAAATAAAAATAAAACAATAAATTTTGGGGGTTCCCATACTTGAAACTAAAACTAAAAATATTTTTTTTCATCAAACCCATACGTGTGGGGTATCAATGGATAGGTCTTCAAAAATGATATTGAGGTTTCTAATATATTTTTTTTCTAAACTGAATAGTTTGCGCGAGAGACTCTTCCAAAGTGGTAAAATGTGTGTCCCCCCCCCCTGTAACTTCTAAAATAAGAGAATGATAAAACTTAAAAAAATATATGATGTACATTACCATGTAAACTACCAGCGAAAATTGGTTTGAACGAGATCTAGTAAGTAGTTTATTTTTTAATACGTCATAAATCGTAAACCGCAATTTACCAAGTACGGAACCCTTCGTGCGCGAGTCCGACTCGCACTTGGCCGGTTTTTTACTCATCGAACAGCCACATTCTCATGGCATCTTTATGAATTTCAAAAAAAGAACATTGTCATGCACGCGCGTTTCACTACCACAGCGCCGTAATTTAAAAAAAAAACTTATTCGATTTTTTTAATTGACGTCGTAACCCGCCATTTTTGTTCAGTAATAGTATTGAAAACAATTAAAAATAATATTGTTTACAAAAATGAGTGATACAAGCTTTGATAACACACCACCAGATATTTCTAATGCAGCAAAGGACCTTCTATTCAATGCTGAAAAGTACGCTAAAATACCCTATGGTTTCAGAACCTTTATAGAGGATTCATATCATGGGTGTAGATAAAGTCTTGTATGCAACTGTTATAATTAGGTATTAAAACACTCATGTGATTTGAGTACCCCTTATTATACAACAGTTGCATAAATAACTGTTTTCTTTAAAGATTAGATACTCATATTATGATTAAATATCAGAAATGAATTATTTAGCCATAAACTTCGGAGTAGCATTACATTAAAAAAAACCGGCCAAGTGCGAGTCGGACTCGCGCACGAAGGGTTCCGTTGGTAAATTGCGGTTTACGATTTATGACGTATTAAAAAAAAACTACTGACTAGATCTCGTTCAAACCAATTTTCGCTGGCAGTTTACATAGTAATTTACATCATATATTTTTTCCAGTTTTATCATTCTCTTATTTTAGAAGTTACAGGGGGGGGGACACACATTTTACCACTTTGGAAGAGTCTTTCGCGCAAACTATTCAGTTTAGAAAAAAATGATATTAGAAACCTCTACATCATTTTTGAAGACCTATCCATAGATACCTACCCCACACGTATGGGTTTGATGAAAAAAAATATTTTTAGTTTTAGTTTCAAGTATGGGAACCCCCAAAATTTATTGTTTTATTTTTATTTTTGTGTGAAAATCTTAATGCGGTTCACAGAATACATCTACCTACCAAGTTTCAACAGCATAGTGCTTATAGTTTCGGAAAAAAGTGGCTGTGACATACGGACGGACAGACAGACAGACAGACAGACAGACAGACAGACAGACAGACATGACGAATCTATAAGGGTTCCGTTTTTTGCCATTTGGCTACGGAACCCTAAAAACGTGATTCACTGTTACCCACTCTCCCCTAATGCAACCATCTTAAAACGTAACAAGACATTAAATTTCACCTCTTCAGTCATTCATAATCAATATTGAAATAAACTTTTTTTTTTTGTAAATGGGGGTCCTAAGGTTCCCGATCTTTTGAAAGGCGTGCGAGGAGCCGAAGCCACCTCGTAGAGGCCCCGTTAGGCGTGTATCAGGAAAAGTGACACCAACCGACGATTATCCCTGTATGCACTACGCAACTGCACCCAAGGACAATCCCCGGTTGGTGCAGGACTATTGCAAATTATGGAGAAAAATGTAGGTATAGCTATGGATTTTGTAGGTTTAGTGGATCGATTGCCCAAAACTATAGCAGGACTACCGGCCTCTGCCCGACCACTATTGATCTAAACGGCTATAAAATGGCAGGGGGTGACTTGCATCCTCAATTAATGGGCCACCATAAAGGGTCGCTAGCAACTTTAGTGCTTTGAGGTTAGGTTACAATATTGAATTTCTCAAGAACGGTGAATAACCTCAGACTATTAGTAAATATGAAAATTAGGCCAAATGAACGGTATATAAAAAGAGCATCATAAAAATTGCAAATTATATTTATTTAACATTATACTAAATGATAATAGAGCAAATAAGGTTATATGAAATATAACATTAGATCACATTAAATTAGGTTATTTGTTTTAATAGCATATGAAAATTATATCATGTGAAAGTTATTTCAACTGATACTATACAATGTGTTATTATGTCAGGTCGAGTATTTTATCTAAATCGAATAACCTATGTTTAAAAAAATATACGGAATATTATATTATTATTTAAATAATATCATCATATCGCTTGGTAATTAAGAGACAATCAAATCAAATCATTTTAAAAAGAGTACTTTATAGCGGCGAGCCAAAATAACCAGAACAAGGGGCTTACTCTGACGTGAAAACAGCTATCATGGTTCCACTGCGAGAGAGAGACGGAGCTATACAGCACGAAAAACACTATCCGTAAAACCTTACAAGATTGCCCAACTAATCTGAGTTTGCCCAGCAAGGTACGTTTCACAAATATTTAACATTTTTATTTTGTGTTTATTATGTGAATTAAAAATTGCAACAAATCTGGGCAAAGTTGTACGGTTTTACGGATCCCGATATCACAGCGGAATCGTAATATTTTTGGCACGTCAGAGTAAGTCCCCTGCAACCAGCCTGCAATTAACTGTAAAATAATGTTGTTTTTACTGTAAGTACACCAATTAATATCCAGATACACTGTTTTCATACAGCTAGGGTTATTAAAGTCAATAAAAAAACTATTTTTGAGAGGCATAGAGCACGGACCGCCGTGTCGGCCGCAACTAGAGGCGCCATTGCTTATAAAATTCGTGGCAGTACAATTGCGCTGAGCACAAGTTTCAGCTGTCATAGCTATAGTCAGAATTGGCCAGAGCTCGTCAGTTTCTAGGAGGAAATGGTGTCACTAACTGTGATACCTAAAGCCTTATTTATAAAAATCTCGGTACTGTTTAAAAAAATATTATGAATGAAAATGCTGACATCGAGAATTTGAATTTAGAATCTGCTAATCATTTGCTTAACTTTCCAGAAATTTCTATAAATAAGTTATACTTCTTAAAAGATAGCTTGATCTCTGCGACATATGTCAAACTAACGTATACGTTATTATTAACCTGTCAAGCGTTAATGTTACTATTTAAAATGATACTGACAGCTGTCAAAGAGATCAAGCTATCTTAAATGAAGTATAGTTTTCATGGAATATTTTGACAATGCCATCTCTAGCAGGGGCCGCCAAGGCGACGGAAAGGTCTATGGTGACAAGTGCTTGATGTCGTTGAAGTGGTCGCGCATCTCCGTGACGCTGATGGCGCCGTTCTGCACGCACTCAAGCATCGCAAGCAGCAAATACTTCACGTTGTTCTTTGCGGCGAATTCGATGAGATCGCAGGCGGTGCCCACGTTCACGTCTCGCACCAGCCGGTCTACGCATCGTCGTTCTAGCTCCGGCATCATGTAGTAAGAGGATAGCAGAAGTAGCTGCTCTAAGCCCTGCGTGGGAAGTGTGCGCAGGTAGATGTAGCTCTTCAAGTGTTCGAGTGTGGCCTTGGAGGTGCCGATGACGTCGACCTGTCCCTCGGCGGCCTCGCGCCACGCGCCGCCCAGCATGCGGCGCAGCACGGGGCTGGAAGCCGCCAATAAAGCACGATGCATGCGCACGGACCCGTCCTCGCCGCGCAACTCGAAATCCGTCAGCTCCGTATCCTCATACAAGTTGGATAAGGGGCAGGCACTCTCCCGCAGTTGCATCTCCACCGACACGTCGAACGTGTACTGCTGCTTCTTATTTTCGTGTATCAAGTGCCACGTGCCATCGTCGCTGGTGAACTGTTTCGTCACGTTCAGTTCATTGCTGTTGAATAAGATCATGTAGATGAGGTCTTCATTTGCGCGCCGCTTGGCGAACCTCACGAACAGCAAGTTGTTGTATACATTGGTTAACGAGGCCACCATCCGCACCTGGAAGACCGTTGCGCCGCAGATCTCGAACTCAGGACTAAGTCTTGAAGTGAACACATTTTTGTTGGTTACAGTCAGCTTCGCGCTAAGTAAGCAGCCTTTTTGTACTACTTCCGTGATTTCCAGACTGTAAAGAAGAACAAAATATTTTTTTATTAAGTACTTTAGACAACTGGCATAGATAGTAGCTAAAAACTAACAACAAGAAACACTAGCAGCCTTATTTATAAAAAAAACTCTACGATCTTAAGCAACTGTTTAGCTTTTCTATACAAAATAATTTATAATAATTTAATCAGTTGCTAAACATCGTGGTGATTTTTATAAATAAAGTCCATAATTAAATAAAACGGAATTTAGAGTGCACTTTTAACAGCCTATCATGGATAGGTCGCTTCTATTTTGAGATATGGTGTTGTTTTTTGGGGACAGTCAACCAATAGAGAACTTATATTCAGGATGCAAAAAAGATGTATACGATCAATGTGTGGTCTAAGAACAAGGTATAGTTGCGATCCTTTTTAACCGACTTTCCAAAAAAGAGGAGGTTCTCAATTCGACTGTATTTTTTTTTTTTTTTATGTTTGGTACCTCAGAACTTTTCACTGGGTGAACCGATTTCGATGATTCTTTTTTTATTTGAAAGCTGGTGCTTGTCATGTGGTCCCAATTAAATTTTATGAAGATCTGATGAAGAACTTTGGAGATATACATCAGAACTCTTCAATAAATGACGGCAAATCACTCGGGATAGCTGCAATCGCATGTCTGTTTATTGTTTTTACCATTACATAACATCACACTAGTACGCTCTAAAGCAGTACGCAGGTGTGAACAGTTAACCCTGGTATACTCTCATTCCACCGATTTTGTTTAAGATTCATGTTATTGTGATAATCAATTCTGGCTTCACTTTGGGCATTATAGGTACCTAACCTATAGAACTATAGAACTGGTCCATTATGTAACACAACTAAAAAGTGAAAAATAAAAAAAACTTTTTACAAAAAAATACAACCGACTTCCAAATAAAAACACTACAAAGTAAAAAATAAATTCAATTTCGGAAGTCGGTGTCAAAAAACGAAGAAACGAAAACAGGAACACCGACTTCCGAAATTGAATTTATTTTTTACTTTGTAGTGTTTTTATTTGGAAGTCGGTTGTATTTTTTTGTAAAAAGTTTTTTTAAAATTAAAAATACTGCATTTTCCATCTTTGTGTGGAAAGTTTATTATTTGTTATAAAGCTAATCAACAATTATTTCAAAAAAATTCAGAAGTTAGGACCCCAATTTGTGCCCAATATGAGAATTTGTTATGTCAATACCCTTTGTCGCCCGTGTTACTACCAATCTTACTACCAGTAGTAAAAATGGTAATTTTATTCCCTTTCTTACTACTGCAGTAGTAAGTTGTTAGAAGGGTAATTACAATTTCCCCTTGTTACTACCAATGATAATAATAAAGAATATGGCGACATGATGCAAGAAGGCCTATATGATTCGATGCCACATAGAGGGCGCTGGAGTTGTATAAAATTGTTGAGATTCTGCGCATCTTCCTGACGTCACGTATGGGGCAGTGACGGACGGTCCTTCTCTATCCAGGATGTCGACAGATTCAGGAAAACAGCGAACCTATAAGAATCGAGCGTGGAATATTTCAGGGCGACAGTCTGAGTCCTCTGTGGTTTCGCTTAGCCCTGAACCCTCTTGAGTACCCTGTTGGAGGGTTCGGGCTATCGGTTGAGAAGAGGGTCAGGTCATATCACACCTTTACATGGATGACCTAAAGCTCTATGCCCCCAACAACTTGCAACTGATGAAGCTTCTAAAGGTAACAGAAAACTTCAGTGACGCCATCAGGACGGAATTTGGCGTGGAAAAATGTGCAGTAATGCATGTAAAGCGAGGGGAGATTATGGTATCCGTGGGAATACAACTCTCAGATTCTATGTAGGTACCTTAGATCCCTTACCTCAACCGAAACTTACTGTAAGTGTTTGGGTATGTCGGAAGCACTAGGCATCAATGCTACTGACGTCAAAAAGTCGTCGCTTCTTTGGTCGCTTGAAAAAAGTACTAAATTTTATTTTATCGAGCGGGAACAAGGTGCGCGTCTTCAACGGCTGGGTCATGCCGGTCTTGATGTTCTCTCTCAGACAGAACTTGATGCCCTGGATAGGAAAGTCCGCACATTGATTACAGCAAAAAAAATAGATTTACTAAACCTCCCAAACCTATAGCTCAATATCTTTTTCTCCATATTTAACAGTAGTCCTGCACCAACAGGTAATTGGTGAGAGTCAAAATGGCGGGTGTACCATAGCGAATTAAATTATACCAATTACCAAAGAAATGTTCCTAAAATATACTATATTGTACCTAGACCTAAAAAATTTGTACCTCCTTCAGAACGAAATTAAGGTACACCCGCCCGCCATATTGACATCAAGATGTCGGGTGTTCCGTATTATTTTTTAACCATTACTGTGTGAGGAGTGATATGAAGGAAAAGGGAATCACTAATAGCGTAACAGGGGATAGAACGGTATGGAAGAAGAAAACATGTTGCGCCGACTCCAAGTAACATGGGATAAGGGCAGGAAGATGATGACTCATAAAATATAATTACACCATATGACCTGACCCTCTTCTCAACCCATAACCCAGGCCCGAACCCTCCAGCAGTGTACTCAAGAGGGTTCAGGGCTAAGCGAAACCACAGAGGACTCAGACTGTCGCCCTGAAATATTCCACGCTCGATTCTTATAGGTTCGCTGTTTTCCTGAATCTGTCGACATCCTGGATAGAGAAGGACCGTCCGTCACTGCCCCATACGTGACGTCAGGAAGATGCGCAGAATCTCAACAATTTTATACAACTCCAGCGCCCTCATAAGTTATGTATGTGGCATCGAATCATATAGGCCTTCTTGCATCATGTCGCCATATTCTTTATTATTATCATTGGTAGTAACAAGGGGAAATTGTAATTACCCTTCTAACAACTTACTACTGCAGTAGTAAGAAAGGGAATAAAATTACCATTATTACTACTGGTAGTAAGATTGGTAGTAACACGGGCGACAAAGGGTCAATACAAGTACAAAACTGCTTTATTGAAAAAGTGTTTCTTTGATATTGCTCCAGATATTTGTAAAAAAATAGGTTCCCCTAGTCGACGGTACGAACTATTTAGTGCGCGAGGTTAAAATGCATGCTATCTCATCCGACAACACGTGCGAAAGAGATAGATGCTGTGATGAGCAGTAAGAAGCTAGTTCGCGTACAAATTATCACTTTTGCATATTTGTACGGGACGGACGTGATCGTCCAAGACCGACAGGCAATCAGGAGGTTGTAAGGCTCCTGCTTGAACGCGTTGACGCCCCTTGCACCTATTGTTCAGTTGTCATCTGGTAACTATGGACCTTGGAGACACTTGAAGGCTGCCAAGTAGGTTGAGGTGAAAAACGTGATGTCCAGGTTAAATAAAACTATTTGTTCATGGCCAGAAGCGATGTTCCTTCATGGTCCTCGAAGCGCAATGATGCGTGGAAATACTTTAAGTGAAATAATGGCTACGAAATGTTCACGCGCCTGCGCACTATTAAAGAGGCGAACTCGACTGCGACGAGGACCACAACATTCCGACCGCAAAAACTTTTATTTTTCAAAAAATATACGCTAAGACTCGTAGCTTGAAACTGACAGGAACTACCCTTCCACTGGACCGATTCTGGTGAAACTTGTATTTTTGGATAGGTCTCGAAGAGACCTTCCCTCCGGTCTTTGATCCAGGTCCCTAGCCCCTACCATCAGGGAGTTCTCGTAAGGAGAACGTCGAAGAAAGGGAATTCCCGCCAGTTTGAAGCTTTACAATCGAGTTTCTCCTAAAACTAGACATGTTAGCTCTAGGGTACCAGCGAGGGACTTGGAGCCCTCCTACTGGGCCGTTGACACACATAAGTGTTACAGTTATATTCAAAACATTCAGGCGTACAGCCGCGAAATGGTGCGAGAAGTTAGCTTATGCCCCTGATCTTGGCACATAAACTCGATTCCTACTCAGACTGCTGGGTGGATTTTCAAGTTACATTCACACCCGGGTAGCCCTCGTGATGGGCTATCCCAAGGTAGAAGTCCGGTAGCTACATGTCCAACCCCCGATGAGTTATCGTTTGTTACAAGTTTGTTTACATAGCAAATCCATGTAACCTCGCACCATATCAGGTCGCTTAACTCCTCAACCACCAGAGCTAAGCTCCTTCCGGAAGTGTGGTTGGGTAGCTGGAAAACTAGGCTGTCTGACGGCGGTACCCTGATGGGTGTACCACCAGCCTTTCCGCAGCTTAAGGTGCCGGGAAGCGGCCGAATACTAAATTTTACGTCGTCTCACATCTTTAATGTGTCTGTGTGCGTTACATACCCCTATATACTAGCTCTGTGTCATGACTGAGTGTAGGCGCCTGCCTGAGGGTCCACGAAGGTAATGCTTCAGACAGCATATCTATAGCTGACCAGGCACCAAATGTCCCTGGACGCAGTGACACATCGGCAGCCGCATAGAAACGTCCATGCCGGCATACACAGACACATCCTCTCAAGTAAGTGACGCCTATGTACTAGAATTACATAGGTGCTGTCTATTTATAGGGCCTAGACAAAATTCTAGGTCACCTAGAAGCGCTAAAATGGCTTGTATCGAATTTTCCAAACACTTACTTGAGTAAAACGTATGTATATTTCCCTTTTTAGAGTAAAAATGCATTAAGACTGGCCATGTACTGCTATTATGTATAATTTCTCAGTCATGGCATCCAGCCATCCTATCTAGAACACCTAGCTGGTGTTTCCTAACAAAACAATTATGTGTAAGGAAGCAATCTGATTGGTTGGTGAATAGAATACCTATAGCACCACCTGATACCCTGCTCAAAACGGGGGGTCTAAAATAAGTAAACAAAATATTTTTATTTCCTTAAACCTATACATTTATCATATAACTAAGGTACCTTATGTATAATTCTAACACATAAGCGCTATATTCACACTATAAACTATGTAAAAGCCCCCAAAACATGAGTTTAAAGTTATCAAAATTCTACAAAAACTGGTTTTAGTATAAATATAAGGTGCCGCCCTCTTACAGGTCATTGTGAACTAAACGCTCGTTGAGGACGGTTGTCTTTTACGGAGTTAAATACTTGTTTCTTTCCGTAATAACACAATCAGTATGCATATTAAAGCTTCTAATTTATTGTTATTAGACTATATAATTCTATTACCTACTGATAGACACATAAAATATAATTTTAGTGTCTCAAAAACATGAGCAAAAATTAGTTACGAGCTTTACTATAAAAGGTTTTTTCACCTACCGACATCGCTTAGTATGCGATGGCGCTCTGGGGTGAGCAGACGTGTGTCTGTCAATACTATTTATATTTTACATATGACAACCTATCTAAAGGTGACGTATCGTCGCGAACATCTCTCCCGCCGTGCAGTGTCGCGTCGACTCGATGCTACGTTGGCGCGGCGCTGCATCAGCATTGTGAGCGGCGCACGTCGGCAGCGCTCGTGACCTCGACGCTCTGCGACACGTCGCTCAGCTCTCGCCGCTGGAACTCTGCTGCACTCATTTTGGCAAAGGAATGAGCTTCTTCACCGGACGCTTTAGAGTGCCGCCAGTGGTGCGCACCTCAGCGGTCCGGACTTCTCCATCAGGGCCAGGGTATATGGCCTCGATGCGGCCTCGCGGCCACGTGTTGCGAGGCAGCTGCCCATCCGCGATAAGGACGGGGTCGCCCACCAGCAGGCCAGGCCCGCGGCTATGGGGCTCCCGCCGGTTTTGGAGCTCCGGCAGGTATTCTCGCACCCACCGGCGCCAGAACATGTCGGCCAGGATTTGTGACCGACGCCACATCTTTTTGTGGTCGATGTCTTGCTCGGTGAACACGCCGGGGTTTGGGAGTCTAGCCGACCCACCAAGTAGGAAGTGGTTCGGCGTGATAGACTCGTCGTCATCGCCGTCGACTGATACATGTGTCAGCGGGCGGCTATTTACCGTGTACTCTGCCTCACAAATCAGTGTGGACAACACCTCTTCGTGTGGGTGTTTCTCTGTGAGTACGGTATACAATGCGTTTTTTACGCAGCGAACTAGACGCTCCCATGCACCTCCCATAAAGGGCGCTGATGGGGTGATGAAGCGCCAAGTGATGCCTCGGCGACTGGCCTCCTCTCGGAAGGCCTCTCGTAGCTCTCGATCGGCACCGTGCATGTTGGTGCCGTTGTCTGAGTGGATCTCAGTTGGACATCCTCTGCGGGCGGCGAAACGGCGCAGCGCTAATATTGCGCTGTCTGCGCTGAGGCTGGCGGCGATCTCGAGGTGGACAGCTCTTGTGGTGAGGCATGTAAACAGTGCTACATATCTCTTGTGATGCTGGCGACCCACGGTGACAGATAGCGGGCCGAAGTAGTCTAGCCCGGTGTACGTGAACGGCCTTTGGTGATGAGCCAGGCGCGTTCGTGGGTGGTCGCCGGTCGCTGGCACAGGTGCTTGTGCCTTACGAATACGGCACTGAAGACATTGTGCCAGTACTTTCTTGGTGGTGGGACGCATCCTTACGACCCAATAATGCTGCCGTACTTCATTTATTGTGAGTTCAGTCCCACTATGTAGTAAGCTGCGGTGTGTCCAGTCTATATAGAGCTGGGTTATATGATGGTCGCCATGTAATATTGGCGGTCGCCTTACATCTTCCGTGACCTCGTCAGTGGCGGCTATACGGCTTCTAATACGTAGTAGGCCATCTACTACTTCTATTTGCAGCGCGTGTAGCGGACTATTTTTGTCCACTATTTCATGTGCATGCAATCTAGCTATTTCTTGAGCGAACGATTGCTGCTGTGCAACTTGTACGAGTATTTTCTCGGCTTTTTGAAGAAAGCTCGCATCTATGTACTGCTTTCGGACTTCTGGCGCTATGTATGACGGCTTGGTTGCTGCAGTCGCTGTCTTCTTTTTCTTTCGCCAGTCCGTGTCCTCCTCAGCGTTTTTCCGGGTTCTTTTGTAGAACGTTTTCTCTGTCCTTTGTTTACAGAGATGTATAAAACGTAGGACGGTAGCAGTCGCACGTAATAGCCGCTCCCATCTCGAAAAGTTGACGGGATTAGGTATAGCTTCTATGAGCTTCGAAGTGTATGTATGTCTGTCTGTTATTTTCTCCAAAACAGATTTTTCTTTTTCTGTGACAGTGAGCGTTCTTTCCTCTCCTGTCTCTTCTGTGATTGGAGGTTTTTCTGATGGCCATGAAGAAGGGTCTTCATACAAAAAACTTGGGCCACAGAACCACTCGTGTTGTGAGTCAAACCTCGGCGGCACGTCACGAGTCGCTATATCGGCGATGTTCAACTTCGTGGATATCCATCGCCAATCCTCCACTTTGCTACCTTCTTCTATGGCAGCTATGCGATGAGCTACGAAGGCTTTATAGGTTCGTGCTCCTTTTTTTATCCACGACAAGACTGTTTTGCTGTCTGTCCAATACGTGACCGACGATGGATTGTTGTCGTGTTCACGTTTCACAGCTGCAGCCAGACGGGTTCCCATCACCGCTGCCTGCAGCTCGAGGCGCGGTATCGATTGTAGCTTTAATGGAGCTACTCTCGCCTTGGCCATGACTAGGCTCACCTTCTGTGTGCCTACTGCTGTGGTGGCTCGCCAATACACAGCTGCTGCGTATGCCAACTCGCTTGCGTCGGTAAATACATGTATTTGTATTTCTGTGGCATCACTATAACCAGGATAACATCTTGGTATGCTGATGCCCTTGAGCTGCCGCAGGTTTTCGATCCAACTTCTCCACTGAGATGCCAGGTCAGCGTCTAATAGCTGGTCCCAATCGACGCCTCGCCTCCAAGCTTCTTGCAATATTTGTTTAGCTCGAATCGTAACAGGCGAGGCTAGTCCTAGGGGGTCGTATAACGACATGACAATTTTGAGAGCCTCTCTTTTTGTAGGGGCCTCCTTTTCTAAAATTCCTGGCGGCAGTCTCGCAAGCGTTAGGTTGAAACCTAGCGTATCTTCACTAGGTCTCCAAATCAGGCCGAGTATTTTCTCTGCGCCTACTGTATCTCCGATGTTCACAACCTCAGTGCAGGTTTGTGACGGATCGATATTTTCTATCAGGCGCTTACTGTTTGATACCCATTTTGTTAGGTCAAACTTCGCCTGTTGGTGTATTTTCTTCACCATTGTCGCGACTTCTGTCGCTTCTTCGACTGTTTTATAGCTGTCCAGATAATCGTCCATATAATGGCTCTCTACTATAGCTTTCACTGCTACTGGATGCTGTTCGATGTGCTTCCTTGCGTTCCAATTTTTCGCAAAGATAGCGGTGCACGGCGAGCTTGCCGCGCCGAAAATGATGGACGTCATACGATATTCTTCTGGGGCTCCATCTCTTCTGTTGCCTCTCCATAGGTAGCGAAGTGAGTCTCGGTCTTCACTTCGTACTTTTACTTGCATGAACATCTCGGCTATGTCTCCGGAGATGGCCACGCAGTGTCTACGAAATCTCATCATGACGCCGGGCAGCGACTGCAGCAAGTCTGGTCCAGTTAGCAGGAAGTCGTTGAGTGACTTTCCTCTCGATTTTGCGGCGGCATCATGTACTATTCGAATTTTCTCTGGCTTCATGGGGTTGAAGACATCGAAATGAGGCAGGTACCAGGTTTTTCCTGGCGTGCTTGACTTGGGAGCCTTCTCAGCATATCCCTTTTCTATCAGGGAGTCCATCTGATGTGTGTATTTCACACGAAGAGCGGGGTTTTTATCCAGCTTCTTCTCTATGGAGACTAGCCTTTTGAGTGCTGTCTCGTAACTATCGGGCATCTCTATTTTCTCGTCCCGCCATAACATAGCGGTTTCTATGTGCCCATTTCCTAACTGTCTTGTGTGACGGTTCAGTATATCTTCTGCCCTCTTCTGGGGGTCAGAAGCTGGTTGTCGTGGATTGATAGCCAACGACTCGATAGCGAAGAATTCACGGAGCTGCTCGTTCAGTTCCGCATCTTGCCTTGCGTCAACGGACTGACACCCGTTGACATAGTGCACCTGCTGGCCCAGTGTTCTGGTGTGCGCGCCGTGCAATGTCCAGCCCATCATGGTTTTCGACGCGATGGGTTGGCTTCTAGGTCCTCTGCGGACTTCAGTGGCCAACAACAAATGCCAGTTGTCTTGGCCGACGAGTATCTTTGGCACTCCAGCAGGATACGTAAGCTGCGACGTCAAGTCTCGAAGGTGCCTACAGCGGGCTACGTCTTCTTGACTGACTGCCTGTGGTGACAGGTTGAGCTTCGAAATGGTGCGCGCCTTGAAGGGCACCCTATCTCTCATACGACTTGTGAGAGTGACGGTTATACGTCTCGATAAGGGAGTGTCGATCATGGTGTTTCCAATAGCACCGATCTTCAGAGGGTCGATTGGGCCCACTGCTCCCACTCGCTGAGCGATTGCTTCGTCGATCAGCGAAACGGTGGATCCGTCGTCAAGGAGTGCGTATGTGTCTGCCTCTCCCGCCGGTCCTATTACCCGGACCGGTATCATCTTCAGGAAAGCTTGACTCGATTCAGTTCGCGAACTGGCCACCGTCTCCTGAGACTCCTTCTTCTCTTCTGGAACAGCAGGCTTCCTTGTCCTGTCTGTTTGAGGCTTCTTACCCCTATGAAGAAGTCGATGGTGCGTGGCTGTACACCCCTTATGGTCACACTGCTTCTTGTTGCAAGTGTGTCCAGCACGACGTTGTCTTAGGCAGCGATAGCACAAGTTGTAATTCTTGGCTAGCTCCCATCTTTTGTCACTTGCTGCGTCTCTGAACCTTTGGCAGTCAGACGCGTAGTGACCACTTTTGTCGCAAATTCGACATTTGTTTACCGGCTTGTCGGTAGCTGTATGCGTCCGTTGTATGACGCGTTTTCCCGCTAGAGAATCCGTTTCCTTGATGTTCTCAGGCGGGGCGAATGCACTGCAGAAGTGAGCTTGCTCGGTTATGAAGTCGCTGAAGAGTGACAGATCCGGCAGCGACTGGTACTTTTCCGTGTACGTTCTGTACCATTGTACACGCAGAGAATTGGGTAGCTTCTCAGTTAGCTGGCGCACCAGCTCGGCATTGAGCAGATAGTGCCCCTTCTTGAGAGCTCGCAGAGTGACAACTCCGCTTCTGACTCGACTTGCAAAGGTGCAGATGTCCTTGGGCGACTCGCTGCATTTTGGTAGCCCTCTAAGTCGGTCTGTTTCGGCCTGAGCTATTGAGTCAGGACGTCCAAACTGTAGTTCCAATTCTCTCATGATCTCATCCGGCTTTGCGTTCCCGATGAGCTCTGAGCTCACTGTCTCCAGTGCGCGACCACGCAAGCTCCTTCTGAGTCTTGCCGTGTTTTCTATGTCGCTGAAGTAGGCATGAGTTGCCTCGTAAATGGCTCGAAAAGATAGCCATTCTGTATGAGCTCCACCGAAATTCGGCAGAGTCATGATAACCTGCGACGCCGATCGGTTAGGCGTCCATGGTTCGATTTTTCTGTCGGCTAGCGACGCTATAGCGGATGTCAGCTCCGTTAGAAAAGGACGGAGTGACTCTTTCGCTTCTATTTGCCTTGGCGGCTCCACGTTGGACGGCTCTGTCCTAGGTGGTTCGATGTTAGACTTCACTTGTGGATGTTCTATATGGTCGATATGTTTCCGGGAGTCCGCTATAGCGTCGACGGCCGCAGCCGGGGTCCAATCGTCATTGTCCCCTTTGGCGACGTCATTCTCCCTCAACGGTGTGGGCTCTGGCGCCTCTTCGAGCCACGAACGGACATACTCTTCATTAGAATTTCTGTCATCCATATATTCATCCTCAGAAGCTTCTTCTTCTGCTTTTTGAAGTGCTAACTTAGCGAGTTCCAACTTTATTTTCAATAAGTCTTCACGAGCTCTTGAAATTTTCTTACGTGACCGGGTCGACTTGCTAGTTGACGGCGGTCCAGTATGTTCGATACGGGCGTCACCCCGGGTAGCCATTACTTCTCCTTGAACAAAGGTCTTATCCCGGATCCTTTGTTTTCTACCAGAAGGCTTCAGTGTTTTCTCTGAAGAATCTTCTGATTTCGATGCCTTCCTGCGTGTGCTTGGTTCCTGTGGTTCCTCCTCCTCATGTGTGGGCGTGTTGTCACCTATCTGTGACGTTGGTGGGCTTCTGACTGGTATGGACTTTTCTGTCCCTTCAGTAGTAGACGGCGAGCGTGGGGGCAGCTGATGTTGTACGCCCGCACCTGGACGCTCAATGGGGACTGTCCATGATTCAGGCCTCTTGTCCTGGGATCTGGTAGTCGGCATCCTGATTGGTTCAAAGTTTCAGTTTGAATACGCCAAGTACAAGTCCAATCTTCAACTTGTCTTCAAAACGTTGGCTCGAAACGGCTGAGTCCAATTCTAGACTTCTTCAAAATGTCAGTTTGAATCGGCTGAGTCCAACTCTAGACTTCAACACGAACTGGTTGACATCTATTTTCGAGCTTCAAAACGGCTATGTCCAAACTTAATTTTTTCTTGAAAACTGCTAAGTGGTAACTCTGGGTTAAGTCCGATTTCAGTCGTCGGCTTGAAGAGGGTTCGCTTCCTTTTTCAAACTTCGAAAAGTATCTCCAAACTCCGGGTTAGTTTAAACTCCGGGTTATATCCGACCCTCTTAACTCCAGGTTATTCTTCAAACTATAAGTCGCTAGTCAGTCTTCAAAACTACAAGTTCCAAATCAGCTTCAAACTTCAATGTTGATACGTAAACAAGTTCACTATAAGACTTTCAACACAAAATGGGTAAGCACATGAGCATATGTTTTCACTGTACTTACTGTTGTCTAAGTGTCAACTTGTCCAGCAGCCTCCAAGGTTGAGCAGCCGGTCTGGTACCAATCACTGAACTGTTGGTCCAACTCTTGACGTTAGTAGTCACTTCAGACTCCAGATATCCAGGTTTGAAACTCCAGACTTCGATCGAGAGCTTCTATCTCGATAACGACTATTTGTTTTTAAACAAATTCTAAGTCGAAAATAAGCCTTCAGCTATAACGCTTCAGGAAATTTCAGCAACTATTTTTTCGTTCTATTTTATAGAACAAGTCGCCCACACGACTATTCAATATGCTTCTGTGTGTAAGCCTCTTCTTGGATAACGCTTCAGCGATAATCCTTCAGCCGTAACCCTTCAGGAATTCTATGAACGTCGTATGTTCGTTCTATCTCCTAAACGAGCTCCCAACACGCTGTTTGAAAACTCCGATTATGAGTTTCCTAGCGATAACTCTTCAGGCTATGCTATATTCCTTCAGGATACAGTTTCTGTGTAATCTTCGATTACTGTGAATTCTCAGTAAGCAGGTTACACAACAGAAACAGCTCAAAAAACCGTCTTTTCGCGACGGTAATCACACGGGAACGGTTAGCTTCTCAGGAAGCCGGTAGAACCACAGGAATAGCTCAGGAATGGCTGCTGTGTCCCAGCAAAATGGTTGTCTTCCAGGTAGTCCACGCGTGGGCCTAATCCACTCGTGCACTCTTCACGACTGTAGTCGCTCTGGAAGTTTCTACTATGAGACGATAGTACGTTGCGCCTTTTGACGACGCTAATCACCCAGTAATACGGTTGCTGACCAGTAACTGGGTTATCTCACCCAGGAAAGGGTTTCTATCGTCCCAGAGTGTACGCTATGTTTTTGACTGTTAAAGAAACATGATCTTAACCCTGGCACTTGTAAGGTTTACGAGATGGAACGTCAGTATTCTTATTTCCCTGGAACTTTTCTCACGAACGCAACGCTTAGTACCCCAGTTGGCACATTTGTGTGGTGTGTAATCTTACCAGATTTATATTGAGGGTACCTTGAGATATTTGAGCATCAGTTTTCTTTGTTCTCACGAATGTTCACAGGCGTGAGCGTCAGTTTTCTTTGTTCTCAGGTACTAGTTTTCACAGGAACGATACGTTTTGACATTACCCAAGAAACAGGAATGTAACCTCAATATATAAGGTCACTTTACATCAGGCTTGTTTGTTCTCAAGGCAGCGTTCGTGTCCCCAGGGCATCAGGTTTCTTTTTTCACAGGAATGGGACATCAGTTTTCTTTGTTCTCGGGAACAAGGCTCTTCCTTGGCCTATATTTTCACAGCGTCCGGGACATCAGTTTTCTTTGTTCTCGGGAACAAGGCTCTTCGTTGGCCTATATCTTCACAGCGTCCGCAGGTCTGGTATGTTTCCCAGAAAATTCGGCTCGACAGGACCAGCAAATGGTCCGTAGGTTACCAATATACGGCTCGACAGGACCAGCAAATGGTCCGTAGGTTACCAATATTCGGCTCGACAGGACCAGCAAATGTACGGGACGGACGTGATCGTCCAAGACCGACAGGCAATCAGGAGGTTGTAAGGCTCCTGCTTGAACGCGTTGACGCCCCTTGCACCTATTGTTCAGTTGTCATCTGGTAACTATGGACCTTGGAGACACTTGAAGGCTGCCAAGTAGGTTGAGGTGAAAAACGTGATGTCCAGGTTAAATAAAACTATTTGTTCATGGCCAGAAGCGATGTTCCTTCATGGTCCTCGAAGCGCAATGATGCGTGGAAATACTTTAAGTGAAATAATGGCTACGAAATGTTCACGCGCCTGCGCACTATTAAAGAGGCGAACTCGACTGCGACGAGGACCACAACATTCCGACCGCAAAAACTTTTATTTTTCAAAAAATATACGCTAAGACTCGTAGCTTGAAACTGACAGGAACTACCCTTCCACTGGACCGATTCTGGTGAAACTTGTATTTTTGGATAGGTCTCGAAGAGACCTTCCCTCCGGTCTTTGATCCAGGTCCCTAGCCCCTACCATCAGGGAGTTCTCGTAAGGAGAACGTCGAAGAAAGGGAATTCCCGCCAGTTTGAAGCTTTACAATCGAGTTTCTCCTAAAACTAGACATGTTAGCTCTAGGGTACCAGCGAGGGACTTGGAGCCCTCCTACTGGGCCGTTGACACACATAAGTGTTACAGTTATATTCAAAACATTCAGGCGTACAGCCGCGAAATGGTGCGAGAAGTTAGCTTATGCCCCTGATCTTGGCACATAAACTCGATTCCTACTCAGACTGCTGGGTGGATTTTCAAGTTACATTCACACCCGGGTAGCCCTCGTGATGGGCTATCCCAAGGTAGAAGTCCGGTAGCTACATGTCCAACCCCCGATGAGTTATCGTTTGTTACAAGTTTGTTTACATAGCAAATCCATGTAACCTCGCACCATATCAGGTCGCTTAACTCCTCAACCACCAGAGCTAAGCTCCTTCCGGAAGTGTGGTTGGGTAGCTGGAAAACTAGGCTGTCTGACGGCGGTACCCTGATGGGTGTACCACCAGCCTTTCCGCAGCTTAAGGTGCCGGGAAGCGGCCGAATACTAAATTTTACGTCGTCTCACATCTTTAATGTGTCTGTGTGCGTTACATACCCCTATATACTAGCTCTGTGTCATGACTGAGTGTAGGCGCCTGCCTGAGGGTCCACGAAGGTAATGCTTCAGACAGCATATCTATAGCTGACCAGGCACCAAATGTCCCTGGACGCAGTGACACATCGGCAGCCGCATAGAAACGTCCATGCCGGCATACACAGACACATCCTCTCAAGTAAGTGACGCCTATGTACTAGAATTACATAGGTGCTGTCTATTTATAGGGCCTAGACAAAATTCTAGGTCACCTAGAAGCGCTAAAATGGCTTGTATCGAATTTTCCAAACACTTACTTGAGTAAAACGTATGTATATTTCCCTTTTTAGAGTAAAAATGCATTAAGACTGGCCATGTACTGCTATTATGTATAATTTCTCAGTCATGGCATCCAGCCATCCTATCTAGAACACCTAGCTGGTGTTTCCTAACAAAACAATTATGTGTAAGGAAGCAATCTGATTGGTTGGTGAATAGAATACCTATAGCACCACCTGATACCCTGCTCAAAACGGGGGGTCTAAAATAAGTAAACAAAATATTTTTATTTCCTTAAACCTATACATTTATCATATAACTAAGGTACCTTATGTATAATTCTAACACATAAGCGCTATATTCACACTATAAACTATGTAAAAGCCCCCAAAACATGAGTTTAAAGTTATCAAAATTCTACAAAAACTGGTTTTAGTATAAATATAAGGTGCCGCCCTCTTACAGGTCATTGTGAACTAAACGCTCGTTGAGGACGGTTGTCTTTTACGGAGTTAAATACTTGTTTCTTTCCGTAATAACACAATCAGTATGCATATTAAAGCTTCTAATTTATTGTTATTAGACTATATAATTCTATTACCTACTGATAGACACATAAAATATAATTTTAGTGTCTCAAAAACATGAGCAAAAATTAGTTACGAGCTTTACTATAAAAGGTTTTTTCACCTACCGACATCGCTTAGTATGCGATGGCGCTCTGGGGTGAGCAGACGTGTGTCTGTCAATACTATTTATATTTTACATATGACAACCTATCTAAAGGTGACGTATCGTCGCGAACAATATTTGTATCGGAATGGATTTAGGAAGAAAACGAGCGCGCGAAATTTTATAAACAGACGTTTGGGAGTCTAGATATCATGAAAAAACGACTAAATGTATATTTTCAAAATAAAATTATTTGCATTGTAAAATTACTAATCTATCCCTGTATAGAGCCGTTTTGCAATTTTCCTTCTTCTTATGGTTTTTATTTCCGCCCAGAGATGCGTTAAAATTTGTGTTGAAATATGGAACTTTCGACGCTCATAACACTCAAATATATATTTTTTACTTTTTTGTTTCCATACAGGTCTAGATAATTATGTGACAAATAGATATAATTTTTATTTTGAAGGTAGGTACATCGTAAAACCGTGGAGTAATCGCTAGACTACGTTTGTATGGAAGAATTTTCGGTAAAAGGAAAGTCCTTTGACTGACGTCGAATTAGGTAGGGGCGGGGGTTGGGGGGAGAGGGTGGAAGGGAAGGGGTAAAATCCTCCCTTAAAAGGAAAAGTCGCGACGCCCCCGCCTTTTCGAGTTTTTATCAGCCTTTCAGAAGGGAGGGAACCTCTTTCATCAGGAAAAAATAGGGGGACTGATTCAGAGGGATTTCTGTATCTTTTTTGAGGCTGCAACGTATCCGGCGCTGCGGGCAGAGCTGCCTCTACGCCCTTGCGTAACAAATCGCAAGCATCCATCCTCGCCTCCGCAGCTGCGACTTGTTGGTCACCTTCGGCGACCAGCCTCAGCCGCTCCGGCTTGTTGGTCACCTACGGCGACCAGCCTCAGCCGCTCCGGCTCGTCCAATGCCTACGATTTGTTACAGCGGGCGGAGGCTGCTCTCCCTACGCGCCTTCGGCTCTTTAAAAACACTCTAGGGGTAGGACAGACTCGTACCAGGTGGAGTCGGGGTCAATCAATTCGTTTTTTTGACATTAGTTGAACCTGACCTATTTCATTTGTATTTTTTTTTCATTTCGTCCTATTTTTTTTGTTTGACGTATGACAACTTAACCGTAGGTAAAAAGAAACGATCAATGGCCGGAATTCTATATAATCTGTGGCAGGGATTGACCTAAATATTGCAAAAATAATTAATTTTATATATTTTTTTCTCAAAAACTGCGCGTCGTCGCATATTGAAACTATGCGTATGTGCTAATAATAATGTAACCTTTTTGTAAAAAAAAACCAACCCCCAACGCGACGTCAGTCAAAGGAAAACTGAGCTGAATTTTCGACTACTGTAACCGGCGAAGCAGGCATTTAACGTGCCACTAACGCCGACGATACCGCCAAGCGAGCGGCGCGCTCGTGTGTGCGCAAAGCCGACAAAAGTGTCACTACAAAGGTAAAAGTGTTTACTGCATGGCTCCGGTCATGTATGATAAAATTCAAACCGACTTCCAAAACAAAACACTACAAAGTGAAAAATAACTTTCTTTTTCGAAGTCGGTGTCTTTTTACCCGACTGCCGAAGGAGGGTATTGTGTTTATCAGTCTATGTATGTATGTATGTTTGTTCCTAAACGGCGTTCCAGAGACCAAACGCGTTGGCCGATTTTGATGATTCATTCGTCAATCCATTCGTCTTAACCGTGCGAGTGTAAAACTGCTACACAGTGTAAACGGCTACATTAAAATTGGAGAATAGAAAAATGGCGGATTTTGGGTGCCATATTGTGGGAGCCCAAATTTTTTTCTTCCAAACCCATCGTGTGGAGTATCAAAATAAACGGTTTTAAGAGGTGATTTCAAAAATATATAACACTTATATGTTTAAATGTATCTAATACGAAAAAAAACTAGCTAATAAGTTATAAATAAAAAAAGTTAAATCAAAAAACCAAAAAACCCGACTGCTTCAAATGAGAACTAAAAAGTCGTAAACAAGGAAAAAATCATGTTGTGCAGGCGGAGGATACACCAGATTTTGGTTAGCCAGCCCGCGAATATGTATCCTCCGCCTGCACAGCATGATTTTTTCCTTGTTTACGACTTTTTATTTCGTTTTTGAAGCAGTCGGGTTTTTAGATTTACCTTTTTTTACCCATTGTTTTCCGTTATACAACACCGACTTCGGCAAAGAAAGTTATTTTGCACTTTGTAGTGTTTTGTTTTGGAAGTCGGTTTGATTTTTTGTTTTTTTTTTTATTTTCCTCTTTTTAGTTTTGGTAGGTTTACGCGAATTTACTTATAGCCAAAGTACATCTCATGACGATTCCTATAAGCCTAAACACGACTAGTAAACATTGTTTATCGGAGAAATCAGAGACCATCTGTGGTCTCCTTCATCAGTTCCACTTCACCAAATGATAGGTACTTTCTGAGTGCAAATGATTGCATTATTGATGAAAATACCAAAATCGCTATTTGTATGACCATAATCTTTGAGGAGTTCCCTCGTTTTCTCTAGGATCCCATCATCGGATGCTGACCTGATGACCATGGGACCACCTGTGAAGTATACCCTTTCAAACAAAAGAAGATTTTTGAAATCGGTTCAGGCGTCTTTGAGTAATCGGGAAACATAAATAAAACAAAAATAGATTCCGACGAATTGAGAACCTCCTCCTTTTTTTGAAGTCGGATAAAATACCGAAAAGCTGGAAAGAATCGCCGCTATCTTTATTTAAAAACTTCGAAGCTTTTTGACAGTCAAAGCATAATAAAGCTGAATTCATAAGTGAAAAAAATAATTAAACTTGCTGTTATTAATGTTTAAATAGTTATTTATGCTACAAGTGCGGAAGGTAGGTGATTTCCGATGAGTGGCATTTTTATTCACGAGCGAGCGAAGCGAGTGAGTGAATAAATCGACACGAGTCGGAAATCATCTTACGTACGTGTATCATACAACATTTTACTATGCATTGTGCGAGAAAATAAATAAATAAATAAAATGAAATTAATAAAATGGCGGGCTTATTCAAGCGCGTTCAGCATATCCACAGATTAACTAATAGTTCCTCGGGCATATCTACTGCGCATGTGCAAATAGCTGTCACATCGTAACGCAATAAGGCACGAGCAAAATATACGTTCTGCCAAACACATTTATTTAATATTTAAAATTAATTTATTGATCAAAATCTAAATCTAGAGTAATTAATAACGCCTTAAATGAAGTATTAGTTTTATTTTACCTTTTATATGAATGATAATTTGTACATAACTAATTTTTAAAACTTTTCTCAAATAATAAAAACTCTATGCGTCGGCTGACGTTGGAGTTAAAAATTAAAAAAGTACAGGAAAGTAAAAAGCACTAGTGAAAAAAAGTGACACTTTCCGCACAGTTTGGCTGCTTGGAAAACCGCTCTTTTCGAGGACATGCATTGTAAAATAATAATCATGAGTGGTTTTTGTTTTTCTTTGTTTTGTCTGTTGAAAGTTTAGTAGATTATAATAGTTTATAATTTTTGCATGGCTATTGGTAAAATATGACTAGACCTATTCCCTACATCACCATTGTACTGTAGGTACCCATATTTGCTAAATAAAATATCGTTATCTTTATCTCGGCGAGTAGTAGAAGTACTTTTTAGGGTTCCGTACCCAAAGGCTAAAAACAGGACCCTATTACTGAGACTCCGCGGTCCGTCTGTCTGTCTGTCTGTCTATCTGTCTGTCTGTCACCAGGTTCTGTCTCATGAACCGTGATAGCTAGACTTGAAATTTTCACAGATGATGTATTTCTGTTGCCGCTATAACAACAAATACTAAAAACAGAATAAAATAAATATTTATGTGGGGCTCCCATACAACAAACATGTTTTTTTTGCGATAATGGTACGGAACCCTTCGTGCGCGATTCCAACTCGCACTTGGCCGGTTTTTTGATGGTGATATCCATAATATGGATTTTATTTTATCCCATTATGTCCTAAGTGGAATATAGAATAGGGATCTTTCGAAAATTGTTTTGTACTATAGTTTACGTACAGTTCTCGACAAAAATCTGGGCCATCCTGAAGTTGGCTTTCCGATGGGCAAGCTACGGATCGGTGCCGTTTTTTTATGAGATTTACTACTGCGCGGCTACTGTAGCTAACTTCAGGGCGGCCAGGAGAGATTTTGGCGAGAAGCGAGAACTATACCGACCCTACCCTTTTAAGCTGTGTTATACCTACTTAATACTTGTAAGGCTGTTTTGCAGCTTTTGTTTTGTTGCTAAAATTTATGGTTCTGTACTCGAACGGATTTCGAAGTCTAGGAAAACCATTTAATCGTTGAGCAATAAAATTAATATTAGCACTTACCTACGAGGTGACCGCGCCATTAAAAATAAATATATTTTGCGCGTCTCAAAATGACACTAACAGCAAATTCACAATGTACCTATTCTTATTAAGTAGGTACTTAATTATTAAATACTTGTTTAAATCTAATTATTATTTACTGGACTGGTTTTCGAACTGGAACACTACAGTTGCCGTCACAAAGTACATTTTAATATAATGTTGCGGGTAGTCGGTACTTGGACGTAACTTGGTGTCATTGGTGTGTAAGGCCTAGCACGCACTACGATTTTTATTCGAGCGTTTTTTTTTTGGGGCATTCTGCGACCTATGGAATTGTATGAAGCATTGCGGAAAAAAAATCGCGCGGTAGTAATACCGCAATAAATCCGTGTTTTGTCATAGAATACACCGTTTTTTCTATGTGGCCTCTCGCAACTCGGTCTTAGTGTCCGTCTGCTGCTTAACCGGGCGATCCTGTGGAGACTAAGCTATATAGCCTCCAGCCAGGCACCAGAATACCCCGTACCGCGGTGCAGATTAAATTCGCGCGAATATTTTGAACTCTATGAACAAGTAGGAGACAAAAATCGCGCGCCATTTTTATCCGCAGTGCGTGTTAGTATGATTCAGTACGCGGACAAAAATCTGCGCGGCTAAAAATCGCAATGCGTGCTAAGCCTAAGATATCAACGAAAAGCATTTAGGTGTTGCTAGTTGTGATTCATTTCGTGTTACGCACATCACAGAATATGAGAATAGTCTAGTTTTTATTTTCATATACCTACCTCTATTATATATCTACCTATATTACCTGAAATAAATTATAAAATTACCTCAAATCACTTTTATTTAGAAACAGGCAAAACGATTCAAACGCTGTAAGTATTTAAAAATAAAATAACATATCTTAAATATTAACAATTATTTGTTGTGTGTAGGTACTCATGTTTGAGCAAATAAATCATTACTTACTTAACGCCCTATGCTACGAAATATGTCAGGACAAAAACTTCATTCAAAATCACAAAATATTTTGTCTGTATGAAGTGCATCTTTTGTAAAATTTGTGTCACATCAATCAAAACAGATTCAAACTACACCTAATTTTATTGATGTTTCAAGCTACAAAAAGTGCTGCAAGACGCAAAAAATCTGGCTTAGGAAGTAGATGTTACTCTTTACGACACATGCCGTACAATTACCGTGCGTGACACCAGACACCCAGTATTCGGTGCACAACCCCCGACGCAACGGCTAAAAAGCAGACACAGCTTCCTGAAAACGGAGGCTCCCCTGTCAGGAGACCAGGCCGACGCCCGCTGCAGACTGTGGCAGAATTTTTTCCCACACCAACATATTATTTATCTACAAGCGAGCATCTTCCCGAGGTCCCTGAACCGCCTCAGAACCCTGGTAGCAAAATAGGGTTACCTCGACGGAACAGCGGCAGGGTGTGCATGTGGTGCTGAGTCCCAAACCATGCTCCTGTCCTGTCCTCTGTGCTCCAAAACATGCCACCAGGGGGATCTATGTGCTGACACAGATGACGACAAGTTACGTTACGTTATGTAACTTGTCGTCATCTGTCTTGTCGTCAAGTTACGTTATGTATATAAATCAATATACATATTCCAAATACGGCAAGCGCTTCCCCGTGCCTCTCGATGGCCTCTCTCCAGATGTGAATGGCATACGCTAGAATTCGGCGGAAGCCATATTGGCGGTCACTAAGGATATCGTTTGCTACTAGGTATGCCAGGAGCTTAAATATTGAGTACACGTTCCGTACTCTTACAGAGTATGGAGGTTACACATATGGCCTCATACGAAAGGCGGAATAGGCGTGTCAAGATCGGAGACAGTTCAGGCGCACAGGTTCTAAGAACAATTGCTGGTATTCCGTCAGGACCGCTAGCCTTATTCACGTCGACTATGCGCAGCACCCTACGGACGTCCTTTTGATGGATACGAATGTCCAACATACTAGTCACGCATCCATCAGGAGAAGGAGTGGTCGCGCGTCACCAGGATTCAGACGTGAAGATTCCGCAAAAAGAGAGGCCAAACAATTTGCCTTCTCCTGAGCGGAGTGGGCCAGCAACCCGTCGGGTTTCAGCAGTGGTGGTAGTGAGGGACGGCAGAAGTTCGACTCGACCGACTTAGCCAGTGACCAAAACGCTTTACTACCTGCTGGGTAAGCAAGTTTGGTCCCTATTCGGCCGATGTGGTCGAACCGAGCCCTTCGCAACACCATCTTGCAGGACTTGGCAGCCCTGTTGAAGGCCTTCTTCTTCTGACCTACGTCACTTGCCTTGCGCGATCGAGCGTCGGCCCAAGCCAGGTACGCCCCATGTTTAAGCGCGTCGGCGCGCTTACATTCGGCATCAAACCATGGCCGGTCTTCGCTAGACATTGATAAGTCAGAGAACGGAATGTAGTACTCCATTCTCTGAAGCAAGTAGGCTGCCAAGGATAGCATGCGAAGAAAGATCGCATACCATCCCAATCTGCTGACTTTTACCGCCAAACCCGCCGGGTGCCTCTTGGGCTGGGATCGGGCGGAGAATAGACGGACACAGACTTCACCAGACAGTGGTCGGAACTATCCAAAGGTAAAGCTACGACACTGAGTATCTGTCTGGATCTTTTGTCAGCAGAAGGTCCAAGCAATTCGCTGTGTGCGAATCAACATCCGGTACCCTCGTTGCCCCCTGGATCAGCTGGATGAGGTTTAGCGCTAGCGAATGCTTACGCATCTCCCGTCCAGCATGATCAGTGCACTGGTATGGGAAGAGCCACTCCTGGTGGTGGGCATTAAAGTCTCCCAGTAACACTAATTGGGCTGAAGGGTACCGCTGCTGAGCCGCATCAGCCGCCTCACTGATGTACTCTGTGAGCCTAGTTGTCTCCTGATCTCCGCTGTGCGAACGGTAGACACAGGCGTAGATAATTTTATCAAGACCTGTGTCCACCAGAGCCCAGAGCGTTGTGAATCTGGAGTCCTCAAGGTTAAGGAGACGCCGATAGCAAATGTCATCACGGGCGTACAGTACATACATACGCCCGCCCGTGGTCTCTAAAATTGTGCTCCAGGGTGAACCCTAGGTAAGACAGGAACGACAAGTCTGACGGATTCGCTATCTGCGTCTCCGTAAGGAAAAAGAGCGCTGGTTTCTCAGCCTCCAGGTGATTAGTGAACTGCAATGATGTTTGAGTGCAGACCTCTAATATTGGTGAGGTGCACTTTGTGGGGGAGGGGGTGCAGCCGCTGTTTAAGACGCCATCATTGGGCACTAGTCTGGAGACTGCGGGGACACTTGAGCCCCCGCGGAATGTCCATCGGTCCCTCCCGTCTGGCCGCCAAACAGCACGATGGTGCATTCCGGGATTTTTTAAACATATAAAACCCTCTCTAAGCTCTGTGTTTACCTTTTATTTTAGATGTGTGACCCAGATGATATTTTTGAGTTTCTCGAGGACAATAGTCGTGGTAATAGCGTTAAACAATGTGCAAAAACTCATAGAAATATTTACGAAACTAATGAGTATGTAGGTATGTATGTGTTCGGATAAAAATAAAACTGCAGTTTATGAAACCTTGAAAAGTTATTTATTATAATCAATTTAACACAACACAATTGTTTTAAGATCGGTCCAGACCAGACGAAATTCAGCACAGTTTTCAAGGTAGTAACTAGGCAAGGAAGTAGTAGTAAAAATAAGGCAATAAACTTTACTGGTCTCTCTGAACGAATTGTCAAGTTCATTTATCTTCAACTTAATTTGAATCAATGCAATGTTGATATTTGCTTGGCAGTTTAAACTGCACTGCGCTTTGCCAGACCTGCAACGTCCTTATTCTGTAACAATTTATTGATAGCTATTGCCTATTCCAATAAAATATTGACTACCTATATGTACATTACAATACAATTTGTTGTGTTGAGCAGATATGTAGATATTAGGTACTTAACCATAAGTATAAAAATGCCGAATTTGAGTTAATTATAAATTTCTGGGGCAACAAACTCTATGGCCCAGTTTCTCGTTCGCTTGTTGCATTTCGAATCCGCTGACAATTTGTCACAAATTTTCCAACCGGCAGTTGTCAACCGTTTGTTTTTATCGAAAAAATATTTATTTCATGTATTCACTTCGTTCAACTATAACGTAATAAGTAGCTATAAATAGTGTTTTATCTTGAGCGGCTGGGTTGGTGAAGCCGCCAAGTTAAGCAAACCTTACCAAGGACAGTTTTTGGATAGGTAACCCCTTTTTTGTTAAAGTGGTCACCCATCCAAAGACTGGCCTTGGTTAGTGTTGCTTACCCTGGCGTGGGCACCTATCCAACAACGAGCGGACCAAAACAAGTGATCACCCATCCAAAGACTTACCTTGGTAAGTGTTGTTTACCCTGGTGAGATCACTCGTTCCACTAGAATCCCCTATTTCAGTCCCCCAGGGGATTCTACAGCACTCAATGTTCCACTACGATCCCCTATGCAGGGGATTCTATAAATACTAATTAGTAATATTCCTTCAAAGTCCCTTCTAAATAAAAAAGCCATCTATAAAATAACAATATGTAATACATAGAATTTAAAATCGGTCTACTGAGGTAAAATGACAATTTTTTTTATTTTTTTTTAAAGTTCCAAAATCGTTGAAGAATTTCGCAAGTTCGACTAGTGCAGCGTCTTGGTGGCGTTGGGTTCGAGTCCCACCTAAGGCTTTCGGTTTTTTCCGTTTTTTTTTTTTTTTTGAAGGCCTCCCACTAAAAGGACCAATGTGACCTAGTTTTTTTTTTTAAGTAGCAAAAGTTAAACATTGAAAAAAACCGTACGCCTTAGGTGGGACTCGAACCCAACGCCACCGAGATGCTGCACTAGTCGAACTTGCGGAATTCTTCAACGCTTTTGGTGCTTTTTTTCAACATCTAACTATTTTTAGAAATATTTATTTACGTCATTGTAATCCTCTCTGTAGACCGATTTTGATTTTTAATTCTATGTATTACATATTGTTATTTTATAGGTGGCTTTTTTATTTAGAAGGGACTTTAAAGGAAAATAACTTATTAGTAGTTAAAGAATCCCCTGCATAGGGGATCGTAGTGGAACATTGAGTGCTGTAGAATCCCCTGGGGGACTGAAATAGGGGATTCTAGTGGAACGAGTGTGGTGAGATCACCAACCCAGCCGCTTCAAGTTAAACACAAACCTATACAAAAACTGACCTTGGTAATTATGGTATGGTAAGTATTAAAAGGTACAGTCAACATTAATGCGCGTGAGGAAAGTTCAATTCCCAGGTCAGTAAGTTTTTGTTTAATAATTTTTAAATACATACAAAATAACTTTTTTTTATAATTGTGTAAAGTTTTTTGTAATATAATTAATTTAAAAGTTTGTAATTACCAAAAACAAAATTGAATCTTTGTAATCAACTATAATATAACTGCCCATTCCATAGTTTTCGCTGACCCGTATTATTTTTTTATCGCAATAAAGCCTTTAAAATCATAATATTAATTTTAATCTGCGAATAATCGACCGAAGTAAAACAATTATATATTAATCTAATTGGCAATAGATGAAACATTGAAAAGGTTGCCAGAAACCCAAAAATGCTCTGACAAGTGTTCAATTGGAGATTTTTCTTAAATGTGACAAATTGGCAACCGGCGATTATTCATCGAATACGATAACAGCCCGATAAACGAGTGTCGAGAAACCGGGTGTATGTCATACAAGTCAAACTATAAATTCAATTGCAACCCATTCTCCGGCTTTCGAATACATTAATGGTTACTTAAAAATAAGAAGACTTAAAAATGAACTTAAAATACACAACGATTTAGTCGATATTTGAGTTGGTGGCGATGGATTGAAATTTTGAAATTATCTCAAATTATAAATTCAAGTATAATTAATGGTTACATAAAAATAAGAAAGACTTAAAAATGAACTTAACTTAACGTTGGTGGCAATGGATTGAAATTTTGAAATTGTCTCAAATTATAAGTTCAAGTATAATTAATGGTTACATAAAAATAAGAAAGACTTAAAAATGAACTTAACGTTGGTGGCAATGGATTGAAATTTTGAAATTGTCTCAAATTATAAGTTCAAGTATAATTAATGGTTACATAAAAAGGCGATGGATTGAAATTTTTAAATTATAACATATTATAAATTTAAGTATATCTAGGTAGGTATGTTTATAATGTATATGTTTATGTTTATATTAGGCCTTCATCAAAACGCTTCACAAAAATTCGTCAAGTGTTTCAGTGTCATAAAAAGCACTGTCAACTAAATGAAAATAGGAATGAATTCGTATCTCCCTGTATCAGAACTTATCAGGACTTTGTAAGACGAGTCGTGTATTTTACCTTAATCGTTTAACCTATGTTTAAAAAAATAGGGAATATAATTATTATTACAATAATATCATCATATCACTTGGTCATTATGAGACAATCAAATCAAATCATTATAAAAAGAGTACATAAGAGCGGCGAGCAGGAATAGCCCGAACAGGGAGCTTACTCTGATGTGACTAAGCTATCATGGTTCTACTGCGAGAGAGAGACGGAACTATACAGGACGAAAAGCACTATCCCGTTTTCTTAATGTAATCATGACGTAAGAGTACGTCCCCTGTAGATTGTAAAATTTGTTGGTTTTACAGTAATTACACCAAATCGCACCCTCAGAATGCAAGTGACCTAACTCGAAAAATGCAATTTGTGGGAAATGAGAACATACGCTTCAAATATGTTTAGTGCTAACTATACAGTACAACATTTTCTTAATGTCCCTCGGCAATCATCGCAATTCCGAATACAAACGAATGCTAATTTCCATGTCCATCAATTATTAGATTTATCGTGTATAATAATTTGAATTCAGAACCAAGTTCTTTGTCTTGATTGCTGTGTGAACTATCTAGAGCTGTAAAATTATTTTCCTTTTTAATCGACTGCAAAAAAGGAGATTCTGTATTTATAATAAAATTTACTAAATTGTCCATAATACGATCACTAGCAAAATCTGAGTATCTTATTTTGTTTTTTTACAATGTCATATAAATCGATCTTCAATAAGTTTGGGTTATGAGGTATATTATGTTGCTGCAACCAAGCTACAATTTGTGCTTTAGTAGTGTTTGAGTTCGGGGGTTTAATTAATAATGTATTATGCATTAACTTTTTCATTGCCAGCGTGAACGATGATTTTAGGTTCTCATTTCGAAATTGGCTTCTTTACACCTTTTTATTTTTATCTGTCGAAGATTTCCCTTTTGAGTGCGACGTATGCGCATATGATTCATCCATGAAGACAATATTTTTGCCATCGGCCCTTATCCTTTGAATTTCTCGGAGATGCTGAAGCCTTTATTATACTTAAGACATTAAGAAAAGTACAGTACCTTTTTGTACCTTTACTGAATGACCGATATATAGGATGTCCCGTTCTTTCTCATGATGCGGGCTCTTTTAAGTATAAGGCTTTTTAGGTCACTTTAATATAGCACTATTAGAAATTACAGGAATATTGAATTAGGTCACTTTCTTTCTAAGGGTGCGAAATATCCTACACTTTTTACATACAGCTAACGTTTATCAAGACAATAAACATGTATACGCTGTGTGTTTGTGAAAGGCATAGAGCACGCACCGCCGTGTCGTCCGCAACTAGAGACGCCATTGCTAATAACATTTGTGGCAGTGCAATTGCGCTGAGCACAAGTTTCAACTGTCGTCAGTTTCTAGGAGGAAACGGTTTTTTTTAAATAAAAATCTCGGCACTATTTAGAAAATGATTATGAATGAAAATGCTGACATCGAGAATTTTAATTTAGAATCTGCTAATGATTTGCTTAACAGTCTAGATATTTCTATAAATAAACTAGATTTCATGGAATATTGTGTCAATGTCATCTCTAGCAGGGGCCGCAAAGGTGACGGAAAGGTCTATGGTGACAAGTGCTCGCTGTCGTGCAGGTGGTCGCGCATCTCCGCGACGCTGATGGCGCCGCTCTGCACGCACTCAAGCACCGCAAGCAGCAGACGCTTCACGTTGTTCTTAGCGGCGAACTCGATGAGATTGCAGGCGTTTCCCGCGTTCACATCTTTCACCAGCCGGTCCACGCATCGTCGTTCTAGCTCCGGCATCATGTAGTAAGAGGATAGCAGAAGTAGCTGCTCTAAGCCTTGCGTGGGAAGTGTGTGCAGGTAGATGTAGCTCTTTAAGTGTTCGAGTGTGGCCTTGGAGGTGCCGATGACATCAACGTGTCCCTCAGCAGCTTCGCGCCATGTGCCGCCCAGCATGCGGCGCAGCACGGGGCTGGAAGCCGCCAATACAGCACGATGCATGCGCACGGACCCGTCCTCGCCGCGCAACTCGAAGTCCGTCAGCTCTGTATCCTCATACAAGCTGGAGAACGAGTTGGCACTCTCCCGCAGATGCATCTCCACCGACACGTCGAACGTGAACTGCTGCTTCTTGTTCTCGTGTATCAAGTGCCACGTGCCATCGTCGCTGGTGAACTGTTGCGTCACATTCAGTTCGGCGCTGTTGAAGAAGATCATGTAGGTGAGGCCGTCGTTGGCGCGCTGCTTGGTGAACCTCACGAACAGTAAGTTGTTATACACATTGGTGTGGCCGTTGGTAACTTGTGCGGCAACCAGTCGCACCTGGAACACCGCCGCGCCGCAGATCACGAACTCGGGACTTATTTTTGAAGCGAACGGAGTGTTGTAGTTGGTCACAGTCAGCTTCGCGCTAAGTGAGCAGCCTTTTTGTACTACTTCCCTAGATTCCATTCTGAAAATAAGAAAAAAATACATTTTAATTATTTCAGATAACTGGCTTAGTAGGAGTCTGCAGTGTCTTAAACACTTAACACCCTTATTTATAAATAAATAATAATAATTCAAAAAATCTAAAAACCCTATTAAAAAACCGGAAACAAGAAGAAAAATTACGCTTACCATCAGGTGAGATAGTGGTCAAGCGCTAGCCTATCAATAATAATAATAAAAATTATGCTGTGCAGTCGGAGGATACATCTGGATTTGGTCAGCCAGCTCGAATAATGTATCCTCCGAATGCAAAACATTGTTTTTTTCTTGTTCACGACTTTTTAGTTTGCTTCACAGGCGGTCAGGTTTTTTGATATTTTGAATTAACTTTTTTTATTTATGAATATTTAGTTTGATAGGTAAAATAAAATTATAGATAGGTATCGACGGTGGGTTATCTATAATTTATTTTCGTGTCCCTTTAAACATCAAGTGTTTTATAATTCTGAAAACCCTTTATTTTGATAACCCACACGATGGGTTTGGAACCAACCAACACTGGGCCCTCCACAACAATATTTCGGAGGGCCCAATTTTGTTTTACGACATATCATGTCACCCAAAATCCGCCATTTTGTTTTTTTTCAATCACCTATCTAAGTACACTTGGGTTTTTAAGACGAATGGCTGGATGATTTCGACAGAGGTATCGTTATACCTCTGTCGAAATCATCCAGCAGCAAGATACGATCTAATAAAGAAATTACAAATAAATATACATATATAAAAGGTACGCGCAAAAAACATAACCCTGGTTGTCTGGTAGATATCGCTGTCAGCGATAAGACCGCCTTTGTACCCGTTTATATAAGTTTTTCTTGTAAATGTGTATAATTTTAGGGTGTACAATGTAGTATATTTTATTCTATTCTAACCCTTTCTTGGCAGTCGGGTAAAAAAACGCGACGATCTTTAACAATTGCTTAGCTTTTATATACAAAAAAATATATAATCTTTTAATTAGTTACTAAAGAACGTCGGGCTTTTTATAAATAAGGCTATAGATAATTAAATAAAACGCAATTTGGAATTGTTTATTTAATTTCGGGTTTAGTTAGCCAAAATAAAACATTGTCTTAAATTAATACATCGTTTTATGTTTATAGTAAGTAAATAATAATGGAATCTTCGATCAATCTATACTTCTATACTAATATAAAAAAACTTAATTCAAAAAATCAAAAAACCCGACTGCTTCAAAAGCGAACTAAAAAGTCGTAAACAAGGAAAAAATCATGCTGTGCAGTCCGAGGATACATACGCGCGAGCTGGCTAACCAAAACCAGATGTATCCTCCTCCTGCACAGCATGATTTTTTCCTTGTTTGCGACTTTTTAGTTCGCTTTTGAAGCAGTCGGGTTTTTTGATTTTTAGAATTAAGTTTTTTATTTATAACTTTTTAGTTCGTTTTTTTTCGAATTAGATACATTTAAACATATAAGTGTTATATATTTGAAATCACCTCTTAAAACCCTTTATTTTGATACCCCACACGATGGGTTTGGAAGAAAAAAAAAATTGGGCCCCCACAATATGGCACCCAAAATCCGCCATTTTTCTATTATCCAATTTTAATGTAGCCTATGACACTCGCAGGGTTAAGACGCATCGATTGACGTATGAATCATCAAAATCGGCCAACGCGTTTGGTCTCTGGAACGCCATATAGGAACAAACATACATACATACATAGACTGATAAACACATTACCCTCCTTCGGCAGTCGGGTAAAAAGGAAAGATTTGTATTTTTGTATGTAACGAATTAACTTAAAAACTACTGGAACGATTTCAAAATTTTTACACCGTTGTGAAGCTACACTATCCCCGGGTAAGATAGGCTACTTTTTATCCCAGTACTCGTATTCCCACGGCAACGGGAACTACGCGGGTGAAACCGCGAGGCGTCCGCTACAAGCATATAAAGTAGTAATAGTATCATTGATTTAAGAATAGAATCGACAAATGTGATTAAAATTAGGTACCTACCTAAGAATAAGAAGTAGGTAATCGATGTATCATTATTAATTTATGAATATACTTAAAGAAAGAAAAAAAGCGGGTGGAAGTTAAACTGCGGAACGGCCAGGGAAGCGAAATAAAAGGCGGGCGGCAAGTGCAGGGCTGGTGACATTTTTTTTTTTTTTACCTGAGGCTAAGGTACTGCAGCATTTACAGCCTGTTAGCATACCTATTTCCGATTGCGGCATATTTCTATGGTAAGTGTCAGGCAGTACCTACCATTGTGTAAGTATTTGAGATGTATTGTGAGCGCTATTTTTTGTGATCCATCGAAAACCGGTACAGTACTCGCCAAACTACTTGTACGCCCGAAGTTGGCTTGCCGATGCGCAAGGCACGGTGCTGTTTCTATCTGACTTCAAAAAAAAGGAGGAGGTTCTCAATTCGTCTGTATTGTTTTTTAAGTTTTCTAACCGACTTCAAAAAAAAAAGGACGAGGTTCTCAATTCGTCTGTATTTTTTTTTAAGTGTGTCGCCTCAGAACTTTTTATATACAGATAATTACTTCTCAGTAACTTTGTATAGTTCTCGCCAAACTTCTTGGTCATCCTGAATTTGGCTACAATGGTTGCGCAGTACTTATTAAATTTAATATTTATAAAAAAAAAACTTTTTTTTACAAAAAAATACAACCGACTTCCAAATAAAAACACTACAAAGTGAAAAATAACTTCAATTTCGGAAGTCGGTGTCAAAAGTCGGTTGTATTTAAAAAAAAAAATGTTTTTCTTATTTTTGTATTAAATTTACTACTGCGCAACCATTGTAGCCAAATTCAGGGCGACCGATAAGTTTGGCGAGAACTATACAAAATTACTGAGAAGAAATTATCTGTATATTATAACCATATCTATATTACTTTTTATTCCAAATAAACCTTATCTACACATTTTTAGATACCTATTAAAATATTTATTCTTGCACCCACTTTGGGCCCGCGTGGTGGATTACGGCAAATTCTCTCTCACAGAGAGGAGGCCAGTGTCCCAGCAGTGGGATCATTAAAAAGGCTGATAATAATGATACTTACATGGGTTTTTATAATTACCCCTTACTAAGAATTGTTGGAAACGTCCAATCATTAATTACTTTTTAACGACCAACGTCGATATCAGAAAAATAAAATAGACAGTTACCTACATTACCTATTAATTTAAGGTCTCGGACATTGATTTATTTTTACCCGACTGCCGAAGGAGGGTAATGTGTTTTTGATATATCAATGGTTTCAGTCTCAGGTAACAAAATTCGCATCTAACTTCGTCATATTGGTGACAATTTAGCAAAATAAGAACAGCTAGAGGAGCATGGAGTTCAGTGGAGCATTGTTTTGAATTGCCGAATCGTACACCGATGGCCACCGATGGACGAAGGTGTCGAGAATATGGCAAGTCAGAAAGATCTCTAACAGCACCAAGAAGACACTCGTGAGAACTTTGGTATTCTCGATATTTCTATACGACTCTGAATCCTAGGCAATCCGCACCGCTCAAAAAGGATTGAGGCTTTCGAGATGCGGTGTTGGAGAAGAATGTTGCGCATCCCATGGACAGCAAAGCGGACTAAGCTCATTCATGCTCAGCTGAACATCGAATCCAGACTCTCTACGATCTGCTATCAACAAGTCCTGAGTTACTTTGGTCATATCGCCCGAAGACAACCAGATAACCGGAAAAATACTCTTTGTTGAAGAAAAAATGGATGGCAAAAGACCGCGAAGCCGTTTGCCGACAGGCTGGTCTGATCAAATCAAGGCGATAACAGGACTCACGATGACCACTGCCCTGAGAAGAAGCGAACACAGTGTGGCCTGGAAACAGCTTGGCATTGAATCTCTCAAAGCTTTTCAGGACGGGCACGACCTTCAGCAATGAAGAATACGAATTAGACAAAAACATTATTGACAAAATCCTCGAAGATGATAATGTATATGTTTAATGATTATGTTTGAACTTTCATGACAAAAACACCCTTACATAGACTTGTTTATGAAACAATCCACTATTTTTATAGATGGCAAAGTATCCACTGTAACCCATGACTGGGTCACTGGGTTACAATGGATCGTATAGGATGGGATAATCGTTTTTTAGTAACTAGCTTCTGTCAGCGACTTTACCCGAGTGAAATGAAATTTATTATCCCAAGGGAATAATATGGGGATTATGGCGGAATGAAAAGTCCAGAGCCAGGTTCTGATCCATATGCCAAGTTCGTCTTAATTCGTTCAGCAGATAAGTAGTGAAAGCATAACAAACTAACTCACATTCGCATATCGCATTTATGATAATATAACTTGGGATGTTTTGACAAAATAAAATTAAGTATTTGGTAGAAGTCGCAACTGCTGATCACAAAGTTTATCTGCAGTCATAGATATTTATTCCAACTTCGACCTTCAATAAAAAGTAAACGCGCATCGACATCGGTAAGATAACTATTGAACTTGACTGATAAAATAATACCTATTGGTTAAATGGTTACAAACTTCAAAATAAATATTTTCTTTACTAATTATCGTTAAATACAATTTTGTACAATTTTTTCGATCATGTCTTAATTTTAATTGGAATCTGTTATTTTACACCCAATTAAGTGCTTACGAAAGAACAATGTACAATAATGACCAAGTTAATTCTTTTTGTACGTCAGATAGATTATTAAAAATAAAATATATAATATTTTTATTTTATTTTAGGGTAGTTAGGTATGTTGGTAGGTAAGGTAGGTAGGATAGGATAGGGTAGGTAAGGTAAGTGAGGGTACGATAGGTAGGCTAGGATATATAGGGTAGGATAGGTAGTGTAGGATTTATAGGGTAGGGGTAGGTAGGATAGGATAGGTATGGTAGGATAGGTAGTGTAGGATATAATTATAGGGTAGGATAGGTAGGATAGGATAGGTATGGTAAAATAGGTAGGCTAGGATATATAGGATAGGATAGGTATGGTAGGATAGGTAGTGTAGGATATATAGAGTAGGGTAGGTAGGATAGGTAGGGTAGTATAGGTAGGATAGGATATATAGGGTAGGATAGGTAGGGTAGGGTAGGTAGGTATTTGGGTAGGCAATTGACAGAAGCGAAGCAGCGGGCACAGCTAGTTTTAAATAAAAGCATGGAAAATTCCTTTCAATTATTTCAATTCGTCATGAACTCATCATCATCGTCCACGCGTCCACACCACACCCCGACTCGCCCACTGCTGAGCATATGTCCCTTTCCTTCCTTCGGCCAATCCCAACGCTACTTTGTCAACCTCATCGTTTCTACCACGATTAATATGATTACCTAATCGAGTAAAAAATGCTACCCAATGCCAGAACGCGTCCTTGGTATTCGCCAACCCGTGTTTCAAGAAGCAAACGAAACTTAGGATAACCTTTGTTTAACGAAGATGATACGTTACGGGTTATTTTAAACAAAACATTTAAAAGAAAAACGCTTTTAACGCTTAACTGAATACGTCACTATGCAAAACAATCTGGTTTCGATATTTATAGGAACTTGGAGGTTGCTGCGGACAGTTAGTGTTGCGGGACGAGTCGGACTGACAAGACAACATGGCGAAGCTACTCGTTTTACTAGGTAAGTCCGTGTTTTATTGTTATGATAACATTTAGATACTTCGTAACTTCAGACACCGCTATTATTATGATTATATCCAACCTGTTTTGGCGTTATTTTTAGTACTAGAAGCAAAGTCATTAAATGCAAGTCAGATTAAAATTAGATTTTGAATAAAAACGTTAGCAGCATTTTTTTTATTCGTTTTTCAAATTGATATCTAAACTTATAGATGTGAATGATGATATTATAATAGGTTCGAATTTTAATTTAACGTAAACTACCTTTTTTTATTCGTTTTTCAAATTGATATCTGAACTTATAGATTGTGAATTTTGATATTCGAATTTTAACTTGTTAATTTGTGATAGCCGGCAATGATTTTGATGATGGTGGGGTTATACATACAGATAATTTAAGTTTTTTTTTTTTTAAAACCTAGTAGGTACCTACTAATGGGTCTTGTTGTGCACTGTTATATGTTACCTAGGTGCAATTATTTAACATACCCATAATATTTAGTAACTAAAAATGACAAGGATTTACTTGGAAAGAAGTACTGAATTTTAAAGTGTGGAAATACATTTCAAGCGTAATATTAAGAATCGAGATTTTAGTTATCCATGGCGAATGGAGGGTACTCCGGTGCCCTTATTTCTCTTATAGACACATTATAGAACGAATACCTACTTTAGACTGTAGGTCATGTCACGCCTACCAACCTCTAGGTCTCATTTAGAATTTGGTATTTATTATAATATATATGTCTATTGTTTTAGAAATTATTTATGTATTTTATTAGTTAGGTAGTTTATTATTATCTGACTTTAATTATTGTTTATATTTTTGCTGGAGGTCCTATGTTCGACTTTGTTTTCTTTTTATTTTTTTTTAACCCAAAGATTGACTGGTAGAGAATGCCTTGCTGCATTAAGTCCGCCTATGTATCGTTGTTTCGTGTTCATCATTGTACATGAAGTTATTTTTTTTTTAAATTGTCCGGCCATGACCGCGGTGCCATCCAAGTGAAGATTGTGGATTTTTCACTTGGTTGGCAAAACTCATCGTTTGGTTACGATTGACAGCAGTTATACAGGGTGTCCCAGAAATCGACGTAAAGCCGTAAATGGGTGATAGACCAAGTTATAACACTTTAATATTTATTTTATTCTGTTTTTAGTATTTGTTGTTATAGCGGCAACATAAATACATCATCAGTGAAAATTTCAAGTCTAGCTATCACGGTTCATGAGATACAGCCTGGTGACAGACAGATAGGGTCCCGTTTTTACCCTTTGGGTACGGAACCCTAACAATTGGATCCAGTACATTCTACCGTATGAATGAGAAACGTCAACGGGCTTCTTAGATTGTGAAGACTATAGTTCATGATGAAATAGTATTTATTTCAAAAAAATACTAACCTAAATAAAAAAAATCTGTGTAGGTAAGTACCTATTAAGCTTTAAGATAATGTTATTTTCGAGAATTTGTTTACGAAGCCCATCAATTAAGTTTTAGTTTCTTATCATCTTTTTTTTTCGTGTTGTTACATAACTGTAATTATTGTTAATAACTACAAAGGTTAAAAGATATCTCTAGTTTATGATCAAAACGTCTATATTTCTAAAAAAAATACTAACCTAAATAAAAAACAATCCGTGTAGGTATTAAGATAATATTATTTTGCGTAAAAATATTGATATACCTACCCAACCAATTAAGTTTTAGAGTTTTAGTTTCTTATCAACTTTTTTTGTCGTGTGGAGATGACCCGCCAGACTCCCGTCGAAAATTCGAAGGTCGACTCCGCGTGTTGTTTTTATCTAGATTTATATGTGCGAATGTGCGATGTCTATTTTTTTAGATTTTCACGGTACATTGACCTTTAGGAAGAATATAATCATGACTTTAAAAAAAAAAGATCCTGTTTATTTTCCTTCCACAAATAACACTTATCAACTAAAAACTCAAAAACGGGAAAATAATAATAACGATATGCCACATAGTTATTTGTTGCCTGAACTTAGCTGTAACTTGTATTTCATAAAAAATATAATTATACTTATCATCAACTACTAAAAAAAACTACTACTATACATCGATAACGCTTAGCAAAAATATTTTTTTTACGTTACACGTGCAAACACTTATTTGGAAGATAGACATTCGAACACGAATTGAATGAAATGACGGGTGTACCATAGCGAATTAAATTAAAATTATAACATAAAAAAAATACCTAAAATATATTTAATATTTTGTACCTAGAAATAGAATTAAAATGACGGGTGTACCATAGCGAATTAAATTAAAATTATTACCAAAAAAAAATACCTAAAATATATCTACTATTTGGTACCTAGAAATATATACCTCCTTCAGAACGAAATGATTTCGAAATAAAAGTACCTATACCCGCCAGATGTTGGGTATTCTATAATATTTAATTATTTAATCATTACTCATAAAATATAATTACACCAAAAAATTGTAAAAAAGAAACTTAAGTAAAAAAAAAACACGTTCAGATAAATAGTTCCTGAGAAATAAAACAACCGTGTCTTGTGTTAAAGTAAACACGATAATGATGAAATAGTGAGTAATTTATATATAAATTTATATTTATGGATATTTTTTAATTACGAATTATATGAACACGAATTATTGATAATATTAATAAGTTACTAGCAACCGGCCGCAACTAGCAAGTAGCTTCGTAAATGCACATTCAAGATAAAATATTATGATGCGGGTAGTTGCTAAATAATTAGCAATTTGCACTCTGTGTCCTGATTTTTTACTTGAGGTACTTTTTAGGTACATTTTTTTTGGTGTAATTATATTTTATGAGTAATGGTTAAATAATAAAATATTATAGAACACCCGACATATTGATGTCAATATGGCGGGTGTACACATTTTTTTAGAGCTAGACCACAGAATAAATAATAGTACCTAGATACAAAATTGTTAGGTAATAGGTAAAATTTAATTCGCTATGGTACAACAGCCATTTTGTCTCTCACGGCCCTGGTGCATAGTGGAATTTGGGGCCCCCTGTACCAGTTCATGTGTGCGATTTTAACTATTTTTTTCCATTGAATGTTCCTGCTCTCAACCTCATTTTGCCTGATGAAAAGCGATATCCTAGAAAATAGTATATTCTAGGTATTTTTTTTTGGTAATTGGTACAATTTTATTCGCTATGGTACACCTGCCATTTTGACTCACACCCTGATCACAAAGCTGCGAAGTTACGCCACTGGTAGGCATGTCTGCCCACCTATAGACTAACGAAATGTAAGACCGATGTTACAGTGCAAATAAAAAGTAATAATGTGTAAATTATTGTTACATCAGTCTTTTACTGATAACTTAGATAGGTATTTACTGTCTGAATGTCTGATATTTGATAATAATAACCGCGGCCATTTCCATGTTATCTAGAAGGCGGGATAGATACACGTCTACATGGCATGCCGATAAATACCTTCATCTTAATCAGTCTAGCTTTTTCCAGACTGTTTATGTTGGGCTCGGTTAATCAGTTTCTAGTTTTAAAACCGGCTAAGTGCGAGTCGGACTCTGGGACAAAGGGTTCCGTACCATTATCGCACAAAACGGCAAAAACATTACGTTTTTCGTATGGGTGCCCCGCGGTTGTTATAGCGGCAACATAAATACATCTGAGAAAATTTCAACTGCCTGCCTAGCTATAACGGTTCATGAAATACAGCCTGGTGACCGACGGACAGACAGACAGACCGACCGCGGATTCTTAGTAATAGGATCCCGTTTTTAACCTTTGGGTACGGAACCCTAAAAAGATGCGGCTGAATTACCAAACCCTCATGGCACGCGTGCTCATGGAGCGACTTCCTCTATCCCAGCTCGGCCAAACAATAACTGGATAACACGATCGATACCCACGCAGTCCTTGGTAAGACAGGTCGTCTGACTTTCCAAACTTCTGACCACCTATAACGGATCATCAACAACCATATGTACTTACATCACATCATCAGCCTATTAATGTTCCCACTGCTGGGATACAGGCCTCCTCTCTGTGAGAGGGAATGGGCCGTAATTCACCACGCAGGCCCAGTGCGGGTTGGTGGAACTTACTTACTTACATACCAAACTTTATTTAATCGAGAGTCAAGGTCTATCCACACATATCAGGGCCGTGCCCAGGCATTGAAGCTCCGTCACTGGCCCGTGCACGGACGTGTGTGAACGAGTTCATATAAAATGTACACACCGATATTTTTTTGAGCCCCTGACGGGACACGGTCTTTCCATGTCCCGGGCCCGGCCCTGAAATGTGTGAATAGACCTTTACTCGTTCACGGACCAACCTCGGCTAGACCTTGATCGAATGGTCTGTGGGGCTGTTACCATCCACGAGCCCCGCAAATAAACAGAAAATGCAAGTTTTAAATTTAGTACGTACTCTGAGCCAGTTTTATGTGTTGTTAACCTCTGATCTCGATATTCACTCAGCGATATAATATTTCCGAAACTCGGTTCTGAACCTCTATAAATTGGATACATGTTAGATCAATTAATTATTTTGTTTACAACAAATAACTGATCAAACGCGACGATGTGTTACAAGTGTTATCACACTACTGTTTGCAAGCAACGATACCAGCTATAGACGCTGATTAATCTATAAGTACTTATATCACTTATCTAATACATATATTGTATCATTTGAAAGATATACAAGCAGGGGATTTAGTCGCCTGTAGAAGGATGTGAATAACAGCCACAGGCTGCAGCACTGGCGCGCACCGGGCCATCTAGGTACGAGGTAGATTCGAACATCCCATAGATATAGTTCTCCGACAAACTTCTTGGCCGCCCTGAAGTTGGCTACAATGGTTGCGCAGTGGTAAATCTCATACAAAAAACTGGTCAAGTGCGAGTCGGACTCACGCACGAAGGGTTCCCGTACCACTATCGCAAAAAACGGCAAAAAAATCACGTCTGTTGAATGGGATTATTTTATTCTGTTTTTAATATTTTTTGTTATAGCGGCAACAGAAATACATCATCCGTGAAAATTTCAAATGTCTAGTTATCACGGTTCATGAGATACAGCCTGGTGACAGAAAGACAGACGGATCGCGGAGTCTTAGTTATAGGGTCTCGTTTTTACCCTTTGGGTACGGAACCCTAAACAGCACCGTTTCGTGGCCCAGAAGTTTGGCGAGAACTATAACCACAAGAATAAAACACTTCGCGATATAACGATGACTAAAGAAAAAAACCGGCCAAATGCGAGTCGGACTCGCGCACGAAGGGCTCCGTACTTGGTAAATTGCGGTTTACGATTTATGACGTATTAAAAAAAACTACTTACTAGTTCTCGTTCAAACCAATTTTCGTTGGAAGTTTACATGGTAATGTACATAATATATTTTTTTTAGTTTTATCATTCTCTTATTTTAGAAGTTACAGGGGGGGGGGGACACACTTTTTACCACTTTGGAAGTGTCTCTCGCACAAACTATTCAGTTTAGAAAAAAATTATATAAGAAACTTCAATATCATTTTTGAAGACCTATTTATAGATATCCCACACGTATGGGTTAGATAATATTTTTTTTTTAGTATCAGTTTCAAGTATGGGAACCCCCAAAACTTATTGTTTTTTCTATTTTTGTGTGAAAATCTTATTGCGGTTCACAGAATACATCTACTTACCAAGTGTCAACAGCATAGTTCTTATATATTCGAAAAAAAGTGGCTGTGACATACGGACGGACAGACAGACAGACAGACATGACGAATCTATAAGGGTTCCGTATTTGGCCTTTTGGCTACGGACTTTCATTAGGAAAAATCGATATTTTATAATATCGATTTTTCCTAATGAAATTATCGACATTTATTTGAGATTACCTTCTGAATTCATATCAAATTAGATATATATTTTTTAAAGCAAGAATGGTTTCGTAATGATACTTCTTAAAGGCCCCTCGGGCCAATTTAGTTTTTTGAAAAATGCCGCCACCATCTCCATCAAATCGAATCCCAATGCTAAAATTTTTCGTCATTAAAAAGTGATTTTAGCACATTCAGAAATGTATGTTTTGGGAGTAGGTACTAAAATATCGAAATTGATTAACTGATTATTAACGATACTCGTCTGTAAATATTAACACAATATTTATCGATATTTTTTTTTTCGTTTGCCCATCTGCATCCCTAGCACCGCACAAGTGCATCTACGCCAATCAAAGCGACAAAAAATCACTGTCAACAGAAAATCTCTCACTACCTATATACTTTGTTTGTAGTGCTGCCACAAGCTCCTCAATCCTCATACAGAAATAATAAGTAATTAAAGTAGGTACATACTCTGGGTCAGTTATTTGTGTTGTTGACCTCTCAGGCTCAGCACTGCGTGGCTTCAACGACAAAAATCCAAACTGCTGTGGTGCCGGATCGTACAAAACGTATCGATTCATGTTGGAACAATTAGGTTAGGTTAAAACGGGCTGGTTTCCGCAACTCCACGACCAAGCGCGTATTTTACGTACGGGTAAAATAATAAAAAATAATATAAATGTTGGAACAAATATTAATATTTCGACAATGTTACACGTGTTTGTCAATCTACAGTTCTATACAACTGTTTCGCCTCACTCATTTTAAACCACAACCAAAACTCAAAAAAATCATTTTATCGAACAACCTCCCAACAACACAATGAATACAAATAGATGTTGTTTGAGCAGAACAACTAAGCAATTCATAGTCGCTAATGATCTTATTAATACGCTTATCACGTATTCTATGCCCTCGCTGTCGTCAGTCTGGCCTCTGTAGCCATTTATTTTTATGTATGCATGGAATTAGTTTTTACTCTTTTTTATGCGTAACTGCGCACAGATAACACATCTTACACATAGATAAATATGCTCCTACATCTTACACACGTATCAAACCATCAATCGTAATCATATTGAAAGATTTAAATATTATTTCATCATATCAGCCGAAAGACGTCCACTGCTGGACATAGGCTTCCAGCTCCATTTTCCCCTCATTTTTATCTATACTAATATTCGGTATAAAAAGGTAAAGTTAGTGAGTTTGTAGGGCGTATCTCTGAATCTTCTGAACCGATTTAGATAAAATTTGGCATGGAGATAGTTTGAGACCATATTCCCACAGTAGAAAAATTCAAGTATCTCGGCTCTATGCTCACAACAGACGCTAACGTCGACGCGGATATAAGTCACAGAATCAGCATCGCGTGGCAAAAAAGGTGGTCACCCACTGGTACTGTGTGACCCACGTATTCCCATTAAAACAAAGGGCAAAGTTTACAAAACGGCAGTCCGTCCAGCGTTATTGTATGGGTCCGAATGTTGGACGACAAAGAAGACGAGAGAACAAAAGATCCAACGAAATGAAGATGCTTAGATGGGCGGGAGGTGTGACTCGGCTTGACAGAGTGGCTTTACTCACGTTTTTACCCGACTGCCGAAGGAGGGTAATGTGTTTATCAGTCTATGTATGTATGTAAGTATGTATGTATGTTTGTTCCTATGTGGCGTTCCAGAGACCAAACGCGTTGGCCGATTTTGATGATTCATACGTCAATCGATGCGTCTTAACCCTGCGAGTGTCATAGGCTACATTAAAATTGGATAATAGAAAAATGGCGGATTTTGGGTGCCATATTGTGGGGGCCCAAATTTTTTTTTTCTTCCAAACCCATCATGTGGGATATCAAAATAAAGGGTTTTAAGAGGTGATTTCAAAAATATATAATACTTATATGTTTAAATGTATGTAATTCGAAAAAAAACCTACTAAAAAGTTATAAATAAAAAAACTTAATTCAAAAAATTAAAAAAACCCGACTGAATTAAGTTTTTTTTTGGTTTTGGTCACATCATAATTTTGGGTGGTGTATTTTTATTTTATTATATTTACCTATATCTTACTGTTTTATTGTATGTTCTTTGTATCTATTTTTACATACACAACAAATTTGGTTTCCGTACATCACGTACTAGTCGACCACTAAAAATCAGCGCCGTGCTGTGGGCACGGCACAGCATTATGCTGAGTGGAAGCCTTCTTGCCACAATCACGATATGCATCTGCCTGGCATCTTTTTCACCCCATTTATTTTCTGTTTTATGCAAAATGTAGGTAGTAAATGTTATTATTGTTTTATTTATTTCCCGTCTTTACTAACTTACTTTAAGGCGGTACCCCGAGCAAAACGCCGCGAAAGCTGTTTTTTGTGCTGTTTTTAGGAGCTATCTACTCGTTATTTAAAAAGAAATATCAATAAATAAAAATACATTAAATTTCTACATAATATTAATTCTAAAATGGTAGATTTAGTTTTTTTTTAAATGTTGTATATATTTCACTAATCTACTTCCAAAAAAACATGAAAATGAGAAATAATTATTGATATTATGCATCTCCTCGTAAAGTGTTCATTGATTATTTTTTGTACTAACACTAATGGATAGGCAATTTAATAACGAACATTTTGGTAGAATTATTTTTTTCAAAAGACCAAAATTCGATTTTATAAAGATTTTATTCTAAAATCTGGGCATATTCACTACTGTAATTCATGCGCCACCAGTGCCGCTAGACCAATAGGAACGCTCATATCTCATGCCGATTTTTTGGTCAGGGTACCGTCTTAAGTACTAATACCTTATGCAGCCTCAGTGAGAAGAAAGCTCAGAGACTTAATTACGTAAAATTTGAATTTATGTTTTAAATTTTAATTTGATTTGTATTTTAATCTGAGTTATTTTTTATTGAATTCAATCTGTTTGTGATTTAATTTTTATTGAATTTAACTGTTTTTATTTAATTTTATTTTGATTTAATTTTAATTTTTGACTATATTATGATTAAATTTTTGTTTTAATCTGATTTAATGTTGATAGATTTGTAATTTGATAGTTATTTATTTGATTTTATTTTAATTGCTTTTTTTACTTTGATTTAATTTATATTTTAATCTGATTTAATTTGAGTTTCATTGTGATTACCTAACTTAATTTTAACTTGATTTGATTTTATTTTATTTGTGATTGGATTTAATTTTAATTTAATTTTTATCTATATTTTTTTATTTATATTGGGTTGGTATTACTTTTGTATACATTTCCTTATTTTTTAAGTGTTTTTACTAGTAAATATGTGCATGTAAGATTTACATCTAGTAGATGTCAATCAGACTTTTTCTGTTAGACCTTTTTTTTGCTAGTACTCGTATGATTGTACATCTGTTTTATGAATTATAAACAATAACGACGGAAACACCTATTAAAAGACCGGCCAAGTGCGAGTCAGACTCGCGCACGAAGGGTTCCGTACCATTATCGTAAAAAACGGCGAAAAAAGCACGTTTGTTGTATGGGAGCCCCACTTAAATATTTATTTTATTCTGTTTTTAGTATTTGTTGTTATAGCGGCAACAGAAATACATCATCTGTGAAAATTTCAACTGTCTAGCTATCACGGTTCATGAGATACAGCCTGGTGACAGACAGACAGACAGACGGACCGCGGAGTCTCAGTAATAGGGTCCCGTTTTTACCCTTTGGGTACGGAACCCTAAAAACCGGCCAAGTGCGAGTCGGACTCGCGCACGAAGGGTTCCGTACCATTTTCGTAAAAAACGGCAAAAAAATGACGTTTGTTGTATGGAAGCCCCCCTTAAATATTTATTTTATTTTGTTTTTAGTATTTGTTGTTGTAGCGGCAACAGATATACATCACATGTGAAAATTTCAACTGTCTAGCTATCACGGTTCATGAGATACAGCCTGGTGACAGACAGACAGACAGACAGACAGACAGACAGACAGACAGACGGACCGCGGAGTCTCAGTAATAGGGTCCCGTTTTTACCCTTTGGGTACGGAACCCTAAAAAACACTACTGTTAAGTAAGGGTTCAGCATAAGCATGTATTTATATTGTATGTCGTTTTATGACAATTAAACACTTTTTCTTTCTTCTTCTTCTTTCTCTATGATGTGTTCAGCAGTTCCATTTGGGCACAAGAAAGACTTCTTCTTACCTTTTATTGTTGTCCATACAGTGAATACAGTCACATTGCACCATCATTCTTTTTCTGCAAAATAAAGGAACGCAGTGTTTATAGTTAACACATTGAAATTATATTATTACTAACTTATGGTATTAATACTTATACAAGCTATTTACTATCCTGAGATTTTGCTCATTCAATCATACCTACTTATACATTAATTATAATAATATGAAAGCGTCGCTACCGCAGACATAAATCTAACTAGATAACGCAAGTCCCTCCATCTGTATGAAAACCAAGCGTACAACTTTTTCACACACAATTTAAAAATAATTTTATTTCGGCCATCTTTTTCTTAACAGTTTTACAGCTCAATATGGCATAATTAGGCGTTTTTCTAGATTTCTGGTGCCGATAATGAACAGCTCAAAGTACGATCATTGATCGTAATTTTACTCAGTTTTATGAGACACGAAGTACATACAATCTCGTCATCTAGTTAGATTTATATCTGTGGTCGCTACCAACACGAGTATCGACTTTACAATGCAATGGAATTTGAACATTGTCTTGTATGACAGAGTTAATTGTTCGAAATTTGAATTCAAATCTAGATATGTAATGGTTATTTCGTCCTTGTCCTCTGAAAGCCAAAACGTAGTACGTTATAACAGTACTGCTTTTAAAATTACAGGCATCCTTTTGAAAGCAATGACTTGAATTATAAAAGACTTAATTATCTTCCTCGAACCCAAGTTTAAAATTTTATACCGTTTTTTTTTTCGAATTTTGTTGAAGTGAAAATTAGTAGAAAATTCCACGAAGACGGGGGAATCACGAACCTCAGTAATGAGGAACATGACGCGAGGAGGCGGTATGGTACTAAGTACATAATACATGTTTGAGGGCGCCTCATTGGGAACCCCCACGTCATTAGCCGACAATGACGTCACTTCATAATACTTTTAGAACATTTTTCCTTGTCATTTTTTGTGCAACAATACAAAAATGACTACTCAAGGTCAAATAGGTAATCGGAGACTGATCAGAACACGATTGTGTCGAATTGTGTTGATGCTAGATAATTTGCTATGTATAATGCATGTTATGTATCGCTAATCGGTGATTGGCGGAGGCGGTACAACACAAAAAAAAAAAAACATGACATCACGCCGAGACATGAATTCGTGAGGTAACCGGGTAGTCCATACGAGGTGTGTATCACACAGACGCGATTAATATACCATGGATTCAGTACATGATTCTGGGCCCCTAGTTTTGAAATTTTTGTATGAAAAGTATTTATATTTAAAAATGAACACGTTTTAAAGATTATGAAAAAATAAAATGTTTTTCGAATATTTTTTTACAAAAAACTGCAATAAAAATAAAAATCGAAAGCGCTACTGTTCACGATAGAGGTTTCAACACGCGCCGCGCCGCCCGCACTTTTCTCTTTGGCAGCGGACCGAAAATAAGGAGAATAATTAAAAATCTAATTGAGCTAGATATATATAACGATTTTGAATTGATTACAGTAAAAAGTAAAAAATGAGGAATAAACCAACGAAAAATTCCATCACTGAGGGTTCAGAATCATGTACTGATCTGAATCCATAGTTTTCTTTTTTCGCGTCGGTGTTTGATATAACCTGTATAGAACAAAACAAAAGAATAAAGGTGTGGTAATTAAATAATGTGAAATCTACCAACCACGTGGGTACACTGCAGCCTGCATGATCCCAGCAGAGGAAAGTGGAGTGGAGTTTACACAAGGAATAAATCTTTAATCATCTCGTTTTGTGTTTTCCAGGCCTGGTGACCATTGCGGCGTCGTTGCCCTTCGGTGATGATTCGTTTGGCTTCTTCAGCCCGCCTACCTATACGAAGACACCGCTTGGTGAGAGCATAGACAAGTCCACCATGAAACTACTCAAGGTACTTAATATTTTTCAGATGTGTCAGACATAAATCACCCTAGGGCTAAGCGCGCACTAGGAATTATTGTAATCGCTAATCTCCGAATATCTGTGAACAATATGTCAGATCTGATGCCATCTAGCAGGTTTCGGCCACAGTAACTGCATTCATTGCCTTCACATTGTGTTAGCAAGCTCAGATTTGCTGCCCTGTTATGCCAATAAGCTAGATACCGCGCACTGTGCAAGAAGACATTGTCTGTGATTATTATTCGGTCAACTTATCTAAGCAACCGAAATGTCAAACGACCCCACTCCCGCCTACCCGCGAAATGCGAAGAAATAGATGAAGTACCTACCTGTACAGCATAGTCAACATAACTGAGAACCCGAAATAATAATGTCACTCTGATGTTCGACACTCGCTATTGGCTCACGAGGCGAACGCGCGCCACACAGTGGATCGAAAAACGGCTCTCAAAGACATAGGAGGTTAAATTAAAAAGTGTCGGTTTTTTTGCTTAAATTGGCTTCTAATAGCCAATGTCACGCTTATTTATTTAATAGGATGCAAACTGGTAGGCAAATTGGCAAGAAAAAAAATATTTCATAAAAATATTATGATGAAGTGTATGTTAAAAAATCATTAGTCTTGCATTTTTTGTATCAGCTCCATACAAATTTCGACAAAAAAAAAAACTTGCCTATTTGCCTACCAGATTGCATCCCGTGAAATATATTAGCGTGATATTGGCCATTAGAAGCCATTTTAAGCAAAAAACCGACACTTTTTACCCGACTGCCAAAGGAGAGTAATGTGTTTATCACTCTATGTATGTATGTATGTTTGTTCCTATATGGCGTTCTAGAGACAAAACGCGTTGGCCGATTTTGATGGTTCTTACTTCGACGTATTCGTTTTAACCCTGCGAGTGTCACTGGCTACATTAAGATTGGTAAATAGAAAAATGGCAGATTTTGGGTGACATATTGTGGGAGCCCATTTTTTTTTCATCCAAACCCATCGTGTGGGGTATCAAAATAAAGGGCTTTAAGAGATGATTTCAAAAATATGCAACACTTGTATGTTTAAATGTACCTAATTTGAAAAAAAATAACAAAACAGTTATAAATAAAAAAGTTAAATCAAAAAACCGGACTGCAGGCGGAGGATACACCAGATTTTGGTCAGCCAGCCCGCGAATGTGTATCCTCCGACTGCACAGCATGATTTTCTTCTTGTTTACGTCTTTTTAGTTCGCTTTTTAAGCAGTTGGGTTTTTTGATTTATTAATTTAAGACGGTACCCTGACCAAAAAATCGGCGTGAGATATGAGCATTCCTATTGGTCTAGCGGCACTGGTGGCGCATGAATTACAGTAGTGAATACGCCCAGATTTTAGAATAAAATCATTATAAAATCGAATTTTGGTCTTTTAAAAAAAAAAAAACTACAAAAATGTTCGTTATTAAATTGTCTATCCATTACTGTTAGTACAAAAAATAATTAATGAACACTTTACGAGGAGATGCATAATATCAATAATTGTTTCTCATTTTTATGTTTTTTTGGAAGGAGATTAGTGAAATATATACAACATTTAAAAAAAACTAAATCTACCATTTTAGAATCAATATTGTGTAGAAATTTAATTTATTTTTATTAATTGATATTTCTTTTTAAGTAACGAGTAGATAGCTCCTAAAAACAGCACAAAAAACGGCTTGCGCGGCGTTTTGCTCGGGGTACCGCCTTAACTTCCTATGTCTTTGAGAGCCGTTTTTCGATCCACTGTGCGGCACCCCGCGTTCGCCTCGTGATCGTGAGCCAATAGCGAGTGTCGAACATCAGAGTGACATTATAATTTCGGCTTCTCAGTTATGTTGACTGTGCTGTATTTCATCTATTTCATCGTAATTAATTTCTCATTTTAAAAATCACAACGATATAGTGCGCGCTTAGCTTCACATGCAATGCAATAATACTGAAGGTACCTACTTCAAAACAATGACATATTCGGTATCTTTTTTAGGGTTCCGTACCCAAAGGGTAAAAACGGGACCCTATTACTGAGACTCCGCGGTCCGTCTGTCTGTCTGTCTGTCTGTCCGTCTGTCTGTCTGTCTGTCTGTCTGTCTGTCACCAGGCTGTATCTCATGAACCGTGATAGCTAGACAGTTGAAATTTTCACAGATGATGTATATCTGTTGCCGCTACAACAACAAATAATAAAAACAAAATAAAATAAATATTTAAGGGGCGCTCCCATACAACAAACGTGATTTTTTTGCCGATGTTTACGAAAATGGTACGGAACCCTTCGTGCGCGAGTCCGACTCGCACTTGGCCGGTTTTACAAGATCTTAACGCTCCTTTGCTACCATGGCCTATATCAAAGGAACTGTGCATTTTATCGGGATAAAAAGTAGGTATCTAGTCTATGACACTGGACGACAGTAGGTATTGAGTTGTGCGAGTGTAATTTTCGTTATAACGTCAGTAACTCCAGAGATTACGGTTTACAAACATGTTAACTTACAAAAAAAGAAGTCACGTTTGTGTGCATTCCACCACAAAGCAATTACCTAAGAATAGGTAGAACCAGGTGGAGACTAGAAATAAAACAAAAACCGTGAAATAAACAAGAAAAATGCGGACATCTTCCTGTTACCTGGCAATTATTGAATGACGTTATCTCTATTATCTATTTATGTAGCATTTTATGACGATGAAAATCAAGCATGAAACTGCATGAAGGTCTTTGGAGATTAATATAAAACATCCAAAATGGGTTTAATTAAAATATATCGGATTATCAATATCTCGCGACTATCATGATGCGGTTTTGTTCTCATATTATATTCTGCTATTTGCACTGCGTGTACCAACCACAAACAAAATAGAATTAAGAACTAAGGTCCTAACTGTCATAAGTGTTTAAAAAAAAAATTATTTCGGCAGGTGGCTTACGATTTGGCAAAGGACAAGAACGTGGTGTCGTCTCCTCTCAGTCTCATGATCCTGCTATCCTTGTACAACAATGGCGCCGGTAACAATACCAAGCAAGAGATTACCCAGTTCTTGGGAGGCACAGATTATCAAAAGGTTAGTATTTATTTAGAGCATTTTATTAAAACAGAGGGAAGGGAAGGCCAAAGAAAACATGGTTGGACTGTGTGAGGAGTGATATGAAAGAAAAGGGAGTCAGTGATAGCGTGACGGTGGAGTGGACGGTATAGAAGAAGAAAACGCGTTGCGCCGACCCCAAGCAACGTGTGACAAATGTGATAAATGATGATTTTTTTAACAGCCAAGGTGTCAATATTATGAGATTATTAAGTTATTGACTTACCTTCTTACTTGGTCTAAAACCGACATCCATCACTATTTGCTAATGAGCCGTAAGACTACTACTAGAACGTAAGAACTGAAGTAAACAGTGATTAACAGCCCGAAAACCTCTCTAATGAACGATATAGATATGTAACTAAAATATGCTATAGGTAGGTAATACATTTACGAGTAAACTTACCTTAATAGTTGCAAATGCAGTGCAGCTATCGACAATGTTGAACACTTGTTTTATTGAAATATTTAACTAAGTTGAAGCGATAATAACTTTAGTCATAACTCATAAGAAGACGCGCAATTAAAGATAGTGGTAGACAGGTATTGGTGATAAAAAAAAACAGCCGAAACATCAATTAACTTTTAGGGAAGTACCCTTAACATAACGTATTGTGTGATATATCTACTTATACTTAGTCACACCTTGCGATCGAATTTTAAAAGAATGGTAATCTTTATCAAGTGACATTCACTGTATCTACTCAGCATTACCTGGCCGTCAATTAGACACACTGTGAAGAAAGAAACAGATTGTCACCACAGGATTTAGAGCCAATGATGACGCTTTACAAAGCCGAGACAAGCAGCCTAATTCCGCAAGTGAATTCGGCAAGGCAAAGGTTTGACCGCCACCAATCAACCAATCACATAGACGGAAATCCACATAGCGTCTTTCATCTGGCATGTGATTGGTCGATCGATGGCATCGATACGCTTTTATCCCGGGAATATGTTCCCTTGGAATAATTTTCGACTTTTAGCGGGTGAAGCCGCTGGCTGAAGCTAGTGTTACATTTTTTTTTTGTGAAAATAAAAAATATTTTTAATTATTTTCTTCCCGTACATCGCAGACCTCCGACTCCTACAGGGAGTTGAGCGAGAGATTCTCCCAACTGAACCCTGAGGCCCTGACGGTCGCCAACAAGGTGTACGTATCCGACAAATTCCGTCTGCAAGACTCCTTCACCTACGCCGCTAGTGCCTACCGCAGCGAAGTAGAAACCCTCAACTTTAGTGAAGCGCAGCAAGCTGCTGACACCATCAATCAATGGGTAAGTTACAGCACCTACATCAGAAAATCATGTCCGAAAGATATCTAGGAACGAATGCTAGCCACGAGCACTTTGCAAGTATCGCTACCATTTCTGGAGATTCATAGAGTATTTTTATCGAGACTCTAGTGAAGACCTATGTTTTTGAACATTATGTTTTGATGTTGACAGGCTGACGAGAAAACCAAGGGCAACATCAAGAAACCTGTCAGCCCAGACGTTCTCGGCAGCGATGTAGCTGCTGCTCTTTTTAACGTCATTTACTTCAAGGTATGTAATTCATAGAACTTCTAAATGCTTATTAAAAACGCCTCCTTTTGGAGACCCTCAGATGAAGTCCGACTGGGTTTTTTCGGCAAATTTCCAGATTTATCACAGCTGCTAAGTGCTAGGGTAAACAAAGGTGTTAAAGCTTGCGCAAACAAGCTCCCTATGTTGAAAAATAATATAATATATTGTTTGATGTTAATCTCGACTTCCAGGGTCACTGGCACGTTCCTTTCAAATCGGAGGAGACGAAGGATAAAGACTTCCATCTCACCAAAGAATCTGTAGTCCAAAAGCCGACGATGCACTTGTTACAATCTCTGTACTACACAGATAGTCCTGAACTTGGTGCTCGGGTAAGCGTCACTTTGTTACAAAAAACATTCACACTAGCCGTTACCTTTTAGAACAAGTTTTTCAATCAAATCTTACACATCTTTTAAATGCTTTGTGTTCTTTAGATGGTTGAGCTCCCCTACAAAGAAAGGGGCTTCCGCATGGTCGTGGTGCTCCCGAATGAAGTAGACGGTCTACCATCAGTGCTCGAAAAAGCATCGGAGAAAGGCCTTCTGACAGATGTGTTCAAGCTAAGCCCTGCTGGATGTGATGTGGATCTAGACATCCCCAAATTCGATGTCAAGAGCAAACTGGACTTCAATGAAATCTTACCGAAGGTACCTCGCTAGTTATTTTGCTTTAGTTTAGTACTCAGTCTTTCTTTATAAATATTAAGCTTGTATAATATAGGTAGACTCACTGTGCTTAGAAAAGTCGCCTTTTCATATAGCGACTTAAAACCCAAGAAAGTGACGTACTGGTCGAGCAGGTCTATGTACTTAACTTGGAAGGATTTAAAATCTACTGTTCAGCTTTTCTACAAGATAAACTCTCTGTTATTACAGCTGGGAGTTTCCAAACTGTTCGAAGAGGCAGCGCAGGGTATTGTGCAAGACCAATCGGTCGTAGTGTCCAAGGCGTTCCAGGAAGCCTTCATTAAGGTTGACGAGGAAGGAGCCACCGCTGGCGCATTCACAGGTTCGTCCCATTTTAAGCTAGAGGCAGATTGTCTAACAGCCAATGTGTTACCATGATAGTTTTATTAGGAATCAATGGTAATGTCTAGTTTCTTGTAAAAAACTGTGTTTTGGTTTTCTTCCACAGGAATAATTATAATGCCAATATCTTTAAATTCCACACCACCACCTCCTATGAAGTTTACAGTTGACCGACCATTCTTATATGTAATCCTCTTCGAAGACAAAATTATTTTTGCAGGCACCTACCTACACTAACGAGGTAAAATATAGATAAACGACATGGTTGCTTTTATGGTGTCCGCAATGATCGCATCGCAGGCTTATGATTTTGCTTAAGTTAATGAAAATCCCCTCTGCGCTTTATTAACTAGACATAACTAGTTCCATTGGCATAAGTTGCGTTAACTGCTTTACAATCCATTTTTACTTCAGTGTCTCATTTTTATTTCATGTATGCTATTCTCCTGTTCCCTTCGGAAAAAAAAAAACAGTCTCCTCAGTTTCTTGCTGCATAGATGCAGATCCACTTCAGAACTGTGGTTCAGATTTTATTCGTAGGTCGTCGACGTCCCCAATTGGATACACACGAAACAAATTCCACCTAAATAAAAATGTAACTAACTTCTCAGCGGCCTTCGACAGCAATATTACCTGTGGATATTCTATCTGTCCCTACTTATACCTGGTACCTTTTTTAAAGCACATCAATGGCAATTTCTTTTGCATAAAATGTGTATCGATTGTCTTTCGCAGGAGCGGTTTTAGTACCAACATCTTCAAATTACGAACCGCCGCCTCCTATGAAGTTTACAGTTGACCGACCATTCTTATATGTAATCCTCTTCGAAGACAAAATTCTTTTTGCAGGCACCTACCTACACTAACGAGGTAAACTATAGATAAACGATATGGGTTATTTTATGGTGCTATTGGTTTTTTCTTAATGAAAAGCTCCTGTTCGCTTTATTAACTAGATTGCGTTAACCTCTACAATGCATTTTCTACTTTAGCCTATCTAATTTATTCTAACTAGCTTACGTATTGTCCCACTGTAAAGCGAACTCCACCTTCTCCCTTTGCCACTCTGTTCTGTTTTCTGCTAGCCTATCAACTTATTATATGTCCCACTGTCTATTTCGGATGCTGAAAATCGAATTGGAAATGTCTTCCCGGACCTCGTTCTTTTTAGTTAAGTTTTTCCTGCATATATGCAGATTCACTTGAGAACTATCGGTCAGACTTTAACCGCACTACCAAACGCCAAATAAATACACGAACGAATGTATTTAATTTTGGGTTATATATCGTTCACAGGATTGATATTAAGGGAAATGTAATTAACTTCCCAGCCGCCTTGTCCAGCTAACTTTACTGTTGATTGTCCCTCTCTGATCCTCTTAAAAGAAAATATTCATTTTGCAGGGACTTCTACACCAACTAATGTAAAGACTTCTTCGAAATTAGCATACGTATTTGGCTTTGGTTTATCAAAGTCCCGTCGTCTCTACGTCTCCTTGTTGTTGTAAACTTTGCCATCAGGCTACTGTTAAATATCTATTGACCCCTGGCACTTTGCAAATTGTTCTTTGAAACAAGTACCTTATGCTGGCTGTAATTAATAAGTAAATTGGTTGTTATTCACAGGAGTGGTTGTCATGTACATGTCGTCAGATTCTGAGCCACCAAAGCCAATGAAGTTTACAGTAGACCGTCCCTTTTTATACGCCCTTCTCTTCGAAGACAAAATTCTGTTTGCTGGCACCTACACCAAGTAGTGCGTATTAAGAGCAACGTAGGTACAACCATCTTAGTAGCATGCACAGACATAAATCTAACTAGATGACGCGATTGTATGTACCTTCTTCGCGTGCCAAAAAACGGAGTAAAGTTACGAACAATGATCATAATCTGAGCTTTTCATTTAGCATTATCGGCACCGAAAAATCCACCGAAATCTAGAAAAATGCCTTTTTATGCCATAATGAGCTTGTAGTAAAGAATGTATAGAAAAAGCTGACCGAGGCATTGTAAATGTTTTTTTTCATTGGTAAGTAAATTTGTTTGTGAAAAGGTGGCACGCCTGCAGCCTAATTGTGTAAGTGAATTCGGCAAAGGAAACAATCTGTTTCTATCCCAAAAACTACTTTTTTGTATTGCGAAAAGTAGTTTTTGGGAAAGAAACAGTTTGTTTCTTTTGCCGAATTTACTTACACAATTAGGCTGCTGGTTTTCATTCATATGGTGGTACTTGCGTTATCTATTTAGATTTATGTCTGTGGTAGCATGGGATTTGCATTTTGCATGCATATGAAGTCCCGGGCATTTCATAAATTACATATTATCATTTGACATTGACCCTCATGTCTTGGAATACAAAAATCTGTAATTAATGAGAACAATCTGTAAGAGTGGCAAATTCAGTAGCTAAAAGACAAGTACCTTATTCTGCAATTAATTAGTACATTAGTTGTTATTCACAAGATTAGTTTTCAAATACTGAACCACCAAAGCAAATCAAGTTTACAGTAGTCCGTCCCTTTTTATACGCCCTTCTTTTCGAAGATTTTGTTTGCTGGCACCTACACCATCTATTGCGTAATATAGTTACAACCGTCTTAATAGCGTGTGATTTGCTTTTTGCATGCCTATGAAATCTCTGTCATTTCAGCATTTCCATATTTTCATTTGATACTGGACTTCAAACATCCGGGAATACCAAAAAAAAGTACTAGTACACAGTAGGTGTGGCAGATTCAGTAGCACCAAGCCGTGGTCGTCGTCATGGCCTAATAGGGTCACACATTTGGCTTTGCTTATCAGATTCCATGTTTTATTACCTTTGTCATCAGCCTATTCTTAAATATATGTATATTTACCCCTGGCACTTCGCAAGTTATTTCTTGATAATAAACGGATTATTTCGTGATAATACAACGAATAATAGTCTTCTGTATTGCTGTCGAATAAATGACGAGTACCTTATTCTGCAATTAATTATGTTATTTATTTCATTGTTTTTGACAGGATTACTTGTCGTGAATACGTCGTCATTATCTACACCACCAGAGCCAATCAAGTTTACAGTAGACCGTCCCTTTTTATACGCTCTTCTCTTCGAAGACAAAATTCTATTTGTTGGCACCTACACCAAGTAGTGCGTATTAAGAATAACGTAGGTACAATACAACCGTCTTAGTAGCATGGGAATTGCCTTCTTTCTGCATGCTTATGAAGTCCGGACATTTCAGAAATGAAATAATTTGACATCGACCTTCAAGTCTTGGTTTAATAGTCACAAGATTCATTGCCGGACAGATGACTTCATCTTCTCCACCACCAATACAATCATCAGCAGACAACATTATATTGGCCCGGCTACTACTACTACTACTATACCAACAGATATTAGGTATTGTGTTAGGATTTGGATTAGGTGTGTCTTTTTCTTCTCCAAACCCTCCTCATCTCTTGAACTTGAATAATAATGGGAGAGTAATGGTAGTTTTAAGATTGCCACGATCTTTCTTTTCTACTTCTTCTCTAAGTTCTTTTTAATCTTTCTGTAACTATTTCTTTATAACAAAAATCTCTTTTTGATGTTGTTTATTTGTATTTTATACTTATTTCAAACAGTAGTGCCTTGATCATTATTTAATATAAGGGAAATTAATGTAGGTAATCATTCTTCCAATTTTGAAATTAATAAATACGAAACCAAACCTACAAAATAGTACCTATATAACTGTATAATCCCAAATGTAATATTAGTTTAAATACAGGCTGTATCTGAAACTGACGCGATAAAAATTTCCATGGATTCAGAACATGATTTTGGACTCTATAGTCGTCACAATCTAAGAAGCCCGTTGACGTTTCTCATTTTACATGCCGCGATAACTTTCTACGTAAAAAATTGAAAAATCAAAGTACATAATCCTAATTAATTACTATGTTACCCATACACTTTAACAACGAGTATCATTCGCTAGCATCAAGTTTAATTATTAATAAGTATTTTTATAGCTGTCAAAGCGGGCCTTTTATTTTTTGACAACTTTGATGTTGGAATTTGCATCGGATTCTACGTATTAAAAAATATGTTTAAAAAAATCCTTAATGCCCTTTTTTACCCGACTGCCGAAGTAGGGTAATGTGTTTATCAGTCTATGATGTATGTATGTAAGTATGTATATTATATGTTTGTTCCTATATGGCGTTCTAGAGACCAAACGCGTTGGCCAATTTTGATGATTCTTACGTCAATAGATTCGTCTTAATCCTGCGAGTGTCACTGGCTACATTAAAATTGCAAAATAGAAAAATGGCGGATTTTGGGCGCCATATTGTGGAGTACCAAATTTTTCTTCCAAATCCTTCGTGTGAGGTATCAAAATCAAGGGTTAACTAAAAAGTTGTAAATAAAAAAATATTTAAAAGTAACAAAAAACACGACTGCTTAAAAAGCCAACTAAAAAGACGTAAACAAGAAGAAAATCATGCTGTGCAGTCAGTCGGAGGATATATCTGGTTTTGGTAAGCCAGCTCGCGCATATGTATCACCAAAACAGCTTTGAAAATGAAACTCAAAAGTGCTACCTATCATCTAATTTCCTAAAGTTCACCATCGAGGTCAACGCCGCCGGCTAGTAGATAGTAGCTAGTAGTCGGCGAGCCGAGATTTTGAACTGATTACAGTATGTCAAAAATTTAGAAAAAGTCGACGAAAAATTCCAACACTAGGCGGTCCAAAATCATGTACTGAATCCATGGTTTCTTTCTTTCGCGTCGCTGTCAGACACACCCTGTATAATAAATTGTCCATTTTTAAATATGTTATTGTAATTCACAGGATTGGTCCTGAAAACGGAAAGTTCATTTCAGCCACCAAGACTACCAATTCGGTTTGCTGTTGACCGTCCCTTTTTATACGCGATCCTTTACGAAGACCAAATTCTGTTTGCTGGCACCTACATCAAATGATAGGTATTGAGTTTATAACACAGGAATTCGGTTTTGCTTTTGCTTAGTGAATACACTGCCATTCTTTTAATTAACTAACTAACTAACTATTATTATGATATAGGTATTCTGGTAATATTTTTATCACCTTTATCTTCAAGATCAATATTGTCACTTCCCGACGAACTTTCTTTTTTCAGTGTTGTTAATTTGTATTCCACATTATAATTTCGTATTTCAAATAAAAGTACAGGTTTGTCCGCAAAGAATTTAAGAAATTACCGTAAGGTACGCGGCAAATTATTGTGCGAATTTTAAGAAAATACGAACCCTGCGCAGAAAATTCTGAGTTGAATCACAGGCGTCATTTTACATCTACCCGCTTAGTGTGCCTTTTTAATTCTAACTATCTATCATCAATTCATCATCATCAGACTTTGAATTTTTTTTCATTGTTGATTTTCATAGAATCTTTCTCAGAAGCGACAACCACACAACCACTGCCAACGAGTTTTACTGTTGACCGTCCATTTTTATTTGCTCTCCTAATGGAATGCTATCCTATTCTGTTTCAACAGAATTTACTTTTGCTTTCCTTTTCATCTCTTTTTCCGACTACTTATGTTTTACTTATGATCTTCCTTTATCTATAATATCTATTGCTATTTTCATCTTTATTTCTACAAAGATTTTCTTGTGACGTCGATGCTGCAGGTTAATCACTTCTAAATCATGTATCAGCTTTCTGACAAATTTCTGAATTTCACAACTTCCTGATGGGAAGTTTGTTGCTGATTTTAACAGATGTTATCTCATCTACTCCAGTATTTGTCCTGGATTCGCCGCAACAGTCATTTGTTAGTTAAAGTTTATAATTATTAGGTTGTGTCGATTGCGTGGTACATTTGATTTTAAGAAGTATTTTCAGACAGCCGACATTTTTATTTTCGCGTAATGTAAGTTTTGATTGGCATTGTTTATAATTTCCAGCATTAATTATAGCAGAATCTCTACCACCAGAGCCAGTGAAGTTTTCCGTGGATCGTCCATTTTTATATTTGATCCTCTTCGAAGACATAATTCTTTTTGCTGGCACTTACACATACTAAGGTGACAATCCATACTCTTATGTACAATTCTAACTCTGGGTCTGGAACAATGTGTCTGATTTAGCTTTCCGTCGAATGCTTGCATATTGAAGCGGCTTTGGGACCTATCTCCTGAATGCCGCCAGGTAGACGCTGTAGACTGGTGCAGGTCGATGTACCTGTTGCTACCTACTTCTTTATATAGATGCATGCACGTTCTCATAAGAGGATTGTTTCAATTCGGTAATAATACAAGGTCACTCATAAATCCCAAATTTTTGTTTAATATACCGTGTGTTATGTAGGTAGATCTCTCAATCAAGATACAAACGCTTTCAGCATTATCATCATCAGGAATAGTTCTCGGAAGAGGTGGTTAGTGGTTTAGTATTCCTACGTGTTTATTAAGACTCGTACCTAATCTAGTTGTTTAAGTAAAATTAGTATACCTATGTTTTATTCCTCCAAGTTTTATGATCCACGGTTTACAAAATTGATAAGGTATTCACGATCCAATGTGGCCCCAGATTTCATTTGTTTATAGGAGGTGAGATGATTCTTCTTTGTTTTAGACGCCAGTAAATTTTTTCTTTATATCTGTTTCCTTTTTTGTTTGTACCTGCCCATAACGTACAAGATAATTCACTTACAATGAACCAATTGTGATCCACAGGTTTTATTGACGTGCCTATATCTGAGGATTTCCAACCACTACCAACAACGAAGTTTACAGTTGATCATCCCTTCTTATACCTGATCCTCTTCGAAGACAATATACTTTTTGCTGGCACTTACAAATACTAAGGTGATCCATTCACTTATGTACAATTCTAATTCTGGTTCTGGAACAATGATTCTGACTTAGCTTTCAGTCGAGTGCTTGCATATTTAAGCGGCTTTGGGTCCTGTCTCCTGACTCTCGTTTTAGACTCGTGCAGGTTGATTTACATATAAATTGTTCTCTACCTACTTCTTTCTATAGGTGCATGTGATTTTGTGTGTTGTGCTGTCTTTTGTGTGCACTGAATAAATGGTTTATCTATCTATCTATCTATCTTAAGATTATTTCAATTTGTTAATATTACAAGGTCACTCACAAATCCTAAATTTTCGTTTGATGTACGGTGTGTTAAGTAGATTTTTCAATTAAGGTACGAAATACTTTCAGCATTATCATCATCGTCTGTAGTTCTCCGAAGAGGTGGTTAGTGGTTTTAGTCTGTTTTCACTAAAATCGGGATTAAGTTTCTAATCCTAGCTATCCCTCCAAGTTTTAAGATCCACAGTTTACAAAATTAATGAGGTGATCATGATTCTATATTGGCCCCATCGGTTAGATTTCATGTGTTTATAGGATTATTTTTATGTTTGAGCCTGTCCCCATTGCGTACAAGATAATGCACTTACAATGTAAACCAATTGTGATCCACAGGTATAATTGCCGTGCCCCCGTCTTTGGATTTCCAACCACCACCAACAACGAAGTTTACAGTTGATCATCCCTTCTTATACCTGATCCTCTTCGAAGACAAAATACTTTTTGCTGGCACCTTCACAAAATAAGGTGAATCATTATATACAGAGATCCCACTGCAAAAGCCTGCAGGTATTTTGTTTTAGATGAAACTTGATTTTATGAATGATTCTTGACAGTAGGTAGAATAGATTACTGCAGGGTTTTAACTCTGTCCTATACTAGGAACTTCTCTTGCATCGTGGGTACGTGTGCCACATCAACTAGCTCTCAGCTAGCCGCCCTTTTGGGTTGCCAGGTTATGCAGGTTAACTGGCAACCCACAGCTTGCGGCTAACTGAGAGCTGACATCCATATTTTTTCCTATTTTCTACACCAGTTTCTTTCAAATGATGTTGGATTCATTTGAAAAACTTTTATATTTAAAATTATCACTAAAAACTTTTTCACAAAAAAAAATTTTCAAGCCTATACCTAAAGTATGCGGCTAGATATTTCCATGCAGTCCTGAAGCAATCTATTCTAATATCAAGTATCATTGATGAAAATTTAGTTTAATCAAAAACCCTGATGCCTGCAGATTTCTGCAGTCGGATCTTAGGCGTTCCTACTTGGCAAGTTAGGGCGGTTACGCACTACATCCGATCCGTGTCCGTGAAATTTCGGTCCCAAAGTAGTCGTAGTACTTCTTAAAGGGAAGCTTATACACTACATCCGTACTCGGATCCGTCATATTTCAGAACATTTTGAACTCACGGACACGGACCGGATGTAGTGCGTAACCCCCCTTAACACCTTTTTGTTTGCTAATTCACTTTTCACCATTTTTGGATCAATTTCCTGTCGAGTGACTTTCATGTTACCAATACCTCATTAAGGATGTTCGATACTGGGGTCCACCATAATCAGCATCCATTACTTTTCTCCTTTGGAATTCTTATTGGTCGATCTTGTGTCTCGCTTTCAACGTAATACCGAATTGAGCCTTTTTGGGAGACCTATCCGCATGATTGAATGTTTCCGTCGTCTTTAAGTTTTATCCAGAATAGATCAGGTAGATCTTGTGTCTCTCTTTCAACGTTATACCGACTTGAGCCTTCGTGGCAGGCGTGTCCGCATGATTTATTGTTTCCGTCGTCTTTAACTTATTTCATTATCCAGGGGTAGATCAGATAGAGGTAATCTTAACGTTATTATATCAATCACAGCCGCTCCCAGCGAGTAATACAATAAGCACGTTTTTTTGGTGGGGTAATCCTCATGGATACCTAAACTACCGTTAGTCTGGTGGGAACGGTGGGTTATGTCGGACTCCTACCGACTAAAACCCCACAGTTCCTACCGCTACCAAGAGTAGAGGGCCCTGGATATCGATACCGGCCATCTAGATTTGAGAGAGAGTGTCCAAAAATTATACATAACTCAGGCAAACGCTATAAATTAACTTATTAAGGATAATATTTTCGTCAACAGGAGGACTTTTTATGCTAGTATCTGCGGCTCCACCACCACCACCGCCTAAGAAGTTCACAGTTGATCATCCATTTTTGTACCTGATACTTTTTTACGACAAAATTGTTTTTGTTGGCACCTACACACATTGAGGTGATACTTCTGTATTTAAATGAGATCGTATACTTCTTTCTTTTCTTCTAGGCCTTTTAACCAATAATTAATTAAGGGTAAATACCTGTCTTGTTAAAATTTAATAAGTCCAACCGCTCGTTATGTCCAAAGTGGAATATAGATTTGGGATATTTTCGTTTGTTTTGTACTGTAGTTTAGGTATCTACCTTTTATGCTGTGCTTTACTTAGTAAATGTGACGCTGTTTTTTCCACTTCTCAAACGATTTATAGTATCTTAGATGTTTTATTCTTATTTTACAATATTGGGTCAAGTTTTTTTAACCATGTTTTTGTATATTATCTATAAGTGCCTATCTTCTATCTTTCTTTTTTGTTCTGTTGCTAAAATATGGTCCATACAGCGTCTGACTGAATTCAAACGGATTTCGAAATCTAGCAAAATCGTTGAGCAAAACAATAAATTATAGCACTTACCTACCGAATACGGGAACCAGCGCCATTAAAAAATTCTCACAAACAGTAAATTCACCGTTTATTCTTATTAGGTAGGTTAGGTACTCTAATTATAATTAAATACTTCAAATCAATTATTATTTACAGGACTCGTTTTAGAAGCACTGTCTTTGGATTCAGAACCACCACAACCCCTGACGTTTACAGTTGACCGTCCATTTTTATATTTGATCCTCTTCGAAGACAAAATACTTTTTGCTGGCACTTACACAAAATGAGGTGATATACATAAGGTTCCATGCTTTTGGTGAAAGGTTTTCAGTCCCATAAAATGTTTTGTATGATCACATCTTTGGGTTTAACTTTTGCAGTCTTGCTAGTGAAAATGTGCCAAGTCTTGGAGAAAGGAGGGGTCGTGGTCTCGTGGACGAAACAGCGGTTTTTCACACGATTTACGCAATCATAGATTCTTATAAAACTAACCGAACTAAGTTCTGGACAAAATTGATAAAAAATGCTAATATTTCTTTAATATTGACATAAACTTTTATGCGTTAAGTAGTTATAGTCTCAGAGCACGGAGACTTCGACGGACCCTGATTCAGGACCCTGATACTTCTATAGTATTAGTCCCAAGGCTGTGAGGCGCGGCAGCCGTAGTACATTCTTGAATTATATGCAAGAAAAAGAAAGATTTTGTTTTTTGGTTATTTTATCAGTTAGTACCGAAGTACGGAACTCGGTTTGTGTTCTTGGGGCCTAGACAAAATGCTTTTTGCACACATTACGGAACTGATTGTGAGCGGCGACACTGGAAATTATCACGCGCGTTTTTAGTGTTCTTTCCGTTCTTTCTTTGGCATTGCCATAAGTTTTGACGTTAGCGTCTGGCGTTAACGCTACAGAAAAGTTATTTGTTTGGGCCTGTTGGTCTGGTATCTCCTAGCTATTTCCATAAATATCATGTTTCCTACTCACTTTTTTAAAAATCAGCAATCAGAAATGGCATTCAAACTCTACATCGATTTTTCAAAACCATTTTCTTGCAGTGAAATTGGGTAAATCAATCAAGGGTTAGTTTTTTGTCCTCTACTCCCGTCGTTGTTTAGGTAGTACATTTGACCGCACCTCAGTGTTAATACATTTACCTTGAGCTGGCCCAGCGTACTACAGATATTTAAAGAAATAAGAGGCCAGCATGTACTGGTTTTATTACCACTGATGTGCGGCTCTGAACTCTACGGCTTTTATAGAATGGTATATTGTCTATGCACTTAATTTATACTGCTTAAAGAGCAGTGATGGCCCAGCGGTAACGGCCACGACTTAGAAGTTGTAGGTCGTGGGTTCGAACCCAGGCAGGCGCTTTACTTTGTGTAAATTATTTCATCACCACTGCTCTAAAAAGGGTGAAGGAAAACATCGTGAGGAAACAGGCATGTCTTAGAACCAAAAATTCGAAGACATGTGACATCTACCAACGCGCACTGGGCCCGCGTAGTGGATTACAGCCATTCCCTCTCAAAGAGAGGAGGTCTGCACGCACAACGGACCAAATGAGAGTCTATGTCCGGAAAAGGGGGTCGACCTATCTTATCTTATTACTGCTTGCACCCTAGGTAAAGTAAGATTATATGGAAACTGGGTGTAACCTGTGGCTTAAAACTGCACTGTCTCTATTAATGTCTTATTTGGTTTACACATATAGGTGTTGAAGGGTAGTCAGAAGCCTAAGTTTGACGACAAATCGCGCCAAGGTACATCCAGTTACATACGAACAGGATCAGGTTGTGAAGATCAAATAGGCAACATATTTAGCTCAATTCGGTTAGACTTGAAAGCCGACCCGAACTAAGTTTAGAAAAGGCTAGGTAGATGATGTGTTAAATCTCTCCTATACAGTGGTTGTTATAGTAGGTATTGGATAAGTTCGGACGATGTATGGACTACCTAAATATGATATTTGTTCCGCAGGACTTATTCTGCAGGATTATTCTTCTGTTAGTTTACCGCCGCCCGCTGTGAAGTTCACGGTGGATCGTCCCTTCTTGTTTCTAATACTTTTCGAGGATAAAATCCTCTTCGCTGGCACCTATGCTCACTGAGGTGATGATACAAAGCTTACTTTCTTCGTTTCATCAGTCATCATCATAAGCGTCTGCCGTTACTATGTGTCTTTATTTGTCTATTTACTTTAAAAATTGGTTCTACTACACTTGCACCCTTCTATCTTCAATGCACTTGGTTTTGGTAGATTAGTTGTATACTTAAGTTATTTAGTACCGACATGATATGCTTTTGCACCTGGAATAAACCACTTTCATTTTAAAATTTAATCTGTAAACTTTAGGGCCCGTAATATGACGTGTTAAAGCCATCGTTATTCCAGTATGAGAAAAAAATCGGATAGCTCCGTCTCTTTTTTATAACGGAATCATGATGGCATGAGTCACAGATTTAGGTACAGTCAATTGCATTGCCATGGTCACACACAAGTTTCACTTCGACAGTCCTTTTATTTTCGCAGATAAAGGAGTAAGTAGATGGTTTTAAGTTTTACTATTGACGTGTGTTTGACCTTACCTACGACTTGTTAAATACAATGGGATTATAGGTCATAATGAGATTGGTTTATTGGATGCTTGAAGAACTAGACGTGAGACTATCAGCTCACAACTACTTTTTCTAAATGCTTCTCTTGGTGATTAATTTTGCACGAATTTGCTGCTCTGCGATTGCCCGGCTTTATTCGGTATTCATCTGGGTATCATCACTGATGATGATGATTGAAACACACATATCTACTTACAATACCTAATGGGCTGTAAATATGGCATAATGGCACATCGAGTTTTTGGAAAAGTTTGTGAGCTTTGCATAGCGTCAGTCTTATCATACCTGCGTGTCAAACTCTTTCAATAGCTCGATGTGTCATGTAAACGCATGAGGAATTAAACTCCTTGATCCCTAGCCGGGATAACGCACGCTGTACAGTGTTACAATGATCTTTTGACACTTGAATGGCTTTGCCAGAGGGGCGCTGTTGGTCAACATTTTTGAGATTGTCTGTGGAAATTCAATTTAAAAAAAAACAAGATGGCGGCATTAGTTCCGATTTTGGCTACGCGCCAAAAGATCCTTGCACACTATAATATATTATTAAAAGGGCCCACTTGTACGAAAACTTAATTTGGAATTAGTTACTAAAACAAGGTTAAATTAACAATAATGTATGACAAACTGTCAATTTAACCTCGTGTTTAAATTAAGTCTCAGTTAAGTTTTTCATGCACGTGGGCCTTATTTACCTACTTCAGAACCTAGGCTAGTAGAACTAATATATTTTTTAAATTCCACAGGTCTGGTAGCTGTTGCGATGTCTTCCTTATCAACACCGCCACCACCAATAAAATTCACTGTGGACCGTCCCTTCCTTTATGTAATACTTTACGAAGACAAAATTCTTTTTGCAGGCACTTATGTACTGTAAAAATTATATTGAAATAAACTTGACTGCAAATCAATAAAAAACCATACCTATTTTTTTCTACTTTGTATGCAATATTTTAATTTAATGAAACAATCAATTTTGTATGGTGTGTCTGACAATTAATAAAAATAATAATATAACCATTCAGTGTTTTATTTTGTATAATAAGATGATGCTGCTGACAATTTATGAAGTTGATTTGCAACTACATAATTATCCACACTATCACACTTCACACTAATTTTATAAAGGCGATAGTTTGTGAGTGCGTGTGTGTGTGTGTGTGTGTTTGTTTGTTTGTTCCTACCACACAAAAACTACTGAATGGATCTGGATGAAATTGTGCACATATTATAGTCTGGAATACTATACAGGATACTTTTTATCCCGGAAATATGTTCCCTTGGAATAACTTTCGACATTCTCGCGGGCAAAGCCACTGGCAGAAGCTAATGATTAGATATTTGTATGTATATAAATTATCTACTTTGAAAAGTTAAAGGATTATGTCTTAACACATCACTCCTGTTTTCCCCGAATGGGGGGCAGAGAGAGGTACTATAATCTTTATAATAATACTCACACACACACACACACAATAATCTCAATGGCTGGACAGATTTGGAGATTTTTTTATTTGAATGATCATAAGATTCATCATCAGGAAAATAGGGAAAATAAAAACCTGATGATGCTTTTCTCTGTGGAGCTTTCGTATAAACTCAGAAAGGACTTGATAGTGCTCTTTGATTTCTGTTACTATTACTAATATACATAAGCTGGTAAGTTCTTTAATAAAAACAAAGTCATAATGTTCCTTTGTCTATAAAAATAGGTGTAGGTTGTGCTACCTAACAATCATAAACGTTTTTAAGTCATTTGAAGTATAAAATGTTGAAAAACATTGTGGCTAGTCTGTACATCACTGTACTTTGCTTAAGTCAGCAGGCTTATTACATATCTTTTGCAAGAGCAAAACAATAGCGATCAAACGCTTTATGTCATACATTCGGAATTACCTGCAATGTAGGTATGGTAGGTCCTACACAATCGTTTGCTAATCGCTTTCTGTTTGCCAAATGCATTTATTTAAAAAAAAACGCCAACGACTCTAAAACTTCTGTATGGAAGAGCAATTATTGTGCAAAAATCGCTATCGTTTTGCTCTTGCAAAAGATATGTAATAAGCCTGCCGTACTTTTCTTATGAAATGGTAACACTAATTGTGATAACACACTGTGAGTTCATATAAAGTTCTTCATTTAGGGCAGGCAGCTGATGATGATGAGTTATTAATGTTAGCATATTATTTTGGTTTGGTTATATGGCGCAGATACCCCTCGGTTGATGATTTTCAACAGAGAATCACGTCTAAAAGGCTAATAGTAATTTTAAAAAAAAAATGTTACAATAGAGTGTAATGTAGATCAAATTATTAATAATTTGATCTACAAAAATAAATATTCTATCTATTAAATATATTATATTCTACCTTATAAAAATCTAAATAAAATTTTAATTTTATTCATTTAACATAGTGTAATTAATTTGCAAAGTTATGTCTAACACGGACAAAGAAACGAAAATTGCGATTGTCGTTTCTTTGTCCGTTTTAAGGTGAACGCGCACCTATCCACGCCGCAGGAGCCGCACGCGCCGCAGTCATCGCATTTTATAAATCTTTTTATGAAATTGTATGCAGCCTCGCGCACCTATCCGCGCCGCACGAGCCGCATTTCAGCAAAATGCTGTATGTATATGGATTCACCAGCGCGTGCGGATGACGTCATCAGATTTGGCGGGCGATGCGGGCGGCGCGGAAACATGATCCGTATCCGTATGAAAATATAGAACAAGATGTACAGAAGTGGATAAATTGCGTGAGGCGCGGATAGCGCGGGGCCTTGAGAAAATGTGATGACTGCGGCGCGTGCGGCTCGTGCGGCGCGGACAGGTGCGCGTTCACCTTTAGACTTAACTTTCATTAAAATAAATTTTGGTGCGCCAAAACCGCCGGGCGTATTTTAATGAAATTTTCACCATCATAAAGACAATTAAATTATCTACATTTTGATCTGAGCTTTTTTTTAAGTCATACAACGAAAACTAAAAAAACTGGCGAATTTTGGGTTGCGCGGGTTTGACTCGAGGGAGCGCTTAGTTCCGTCAAGCATGGGGACTCATCCCATACAAAGAAACTGTCCCGACGTACTGTACTGATTATACAGATTATTTGATTTATCTATCGTCGCGTTGGGCGGTGCGGTCCGCACTAAATTCAAGCATAAATGGCGTTGTATGAGAGCGTCTAGGGACAAGCGATGGCGTTTACGTAGAATAGAAGCGGCGCGCCGCGAGACGCCACGCTGCACGCTACGCACGACGCCCCGCGTCTCCGTAAACGAAGCCTTACGGTGTCCGTAATTAAATCTATCACAAAGAAAAGATTAAACTTTCTCTTGTGCACAGCAACTGATGAAGTGACGCAGCAACGTATTTGTCTTTTCAATTCCCGATAACGTTTTTTTTTCAGGATTAACCATTGTTTGGTATCGTTTGTAACAAAGCCCACACCACGACGTGCACTGTCTGAATTCCGGCCTTGGCTTTCGCAGATTACTTGTTACTCATTTAAAATGCTCAGGAAATCGCTTTGTTTAAACTTGTCTAGCAATTAATATAATCGTTACTTACTCTGTGATCGCATAATTTTTATGCCAATACTTGTCGGCGTCGGCGGGTACAGACATAAGTACTATGATTCTTTCTTGATTCACATAAACTTGTCACAATTAATTCAATAAAACAAACTATTAAAATTGTTATTGTTCAAATAATTTACACTGGTTGTTTTGTTTCTGTTTTTGTTATGACACGAAGACACTGACATCCACGTTTGATTTTAGAAGTTAGCTACAACTACAATCGCGCTTTGACCTTTTAGTTCATTGGCTCATTACAAACAATCTAACGAACTAGATTTTTACTAAAATAGATAAGGAACGTTAGAGTTATAGTATCTTTGGCTTATTTATTGCAATTAATTGCTTGCAACTTGCAATGCAATGCAGTTATTTGTAAAGGCAGTGGCACTATAAGCCACAGACTACTTAGAGATACTACGTATCTATAAGCAGGCAACCATAGACAATGAATGAATGAAATACTTCATAGTTCAATAGTTCATTCATAGACTACTATTATATTTCGGGGAATTTTTAACTGCACCTCTATTTAGAAATTTAAGCAAACAAAATATCTCCACTAATAACCTACTGCAAAACAATATTACTCACCGTAAAACAAAAATACTGATTTGCACACAAATTATTCAATTAAATATAAAATAAATGTGAATTAGTCCAAGAGCGAGCGAAGCGAGCTCGGGAGCTTAGGGCACCCCGACACGGATAGGTTAGGTTCGAAGGAGATGACGGGAGCTGAAGTGAGCGAGCAAAGCGAGCGAACTCAGCTCCCGTCATCTCCTTCATGTTAGGTTACTTTAGACCCTGCAGACAGAAATAGGAGCCCTGCGCAGCGGGGCTCCGTCGACTTTGTTTCGTTTCCCCCCCTCCCTGACAGATGTCAGGGATGTCAGTTGTGGCCGAAAAGTTCTAGAGTGGCGGCCGCGTACTGGCAGCGTTGGAAGGTTTCCCTCTAGGTGGAGCGACGACCTGGTCAAGGCTGCGGGCGTCCGGTGGATGCGAAACGCACAGGACGGCGGCCTAATTGTGTAACTGAATTCGGCAAAGGAAACAATCCGGAACCTTCCCAAAAAACACACACATACAAACAACTTTGTTCGAATTGCGAAACTAATTTGTGCGGAAACCATTTGATTTCTTTCCTTTCACAGATTACTAATATGTAGCTAGTTTGAGTGGCATTTCATCTACTGCGTTATGTTTCTTCAAACTCGAATGATTTATTTCCAAATAATTATGACATAATTTAATTTTGTTTTACTTTCAACTAATGGCCTTCCAATGCTTTTAATTAAAAATGTACAATGGTTCCCAAAAAACTGAAAAATAAATATTTAAACGGTACGCTACGCTATACGCCGTGACTTAATACGTGTCATTAAACGTATTTATTCAGTGGTTCTAGGTAGTGATTTTTAATCTATGATAAATAAGTTTTCTGCCGTTTCTGCGACCTTGCGTATTCATATTATTATTAAATACATAGACATACTAAATATATTTCCTATCTCAATGATTAAATATGAGTAATTACATATTCTTTTACAATTAAAGCAAATCATAGTTTTTTAATTTATGTAGTGACTTGTGTGTGTATTATTTATTTCATACGGCAACAGTCAACACTGTTTGAAATAATGTAAGGTTTCTATAAAGTAACTTAGTTAGTAGTAATCTTATGACTAATAACAAAACAAAATTACATGTTAATAGTTAGGTTTAAATTAAACTAGCCTTACAAACATACCGGCAGTTAGGATGAAAAAAACTTTGTTGTGCTGAAATTAAGTGAGTACCTAATTACCTAGCTAACAATTTCTTTCTGTAAGGTAAGATAAGTATAACAGAACCCTACTCTAGAAGAGAGTATTACGTTTGTTGCTTTTACTTAAGTTCTGTTGTTTTTTTCTTCAGTTATGCCTGCTAATCCTAAAATATCTGAACGCCAGGGGATCGGAGACGAACGAAGGTCCCAGGGAAAAGCTGGCAAACCTCGTCAAATAGGAAGAGCTCGCAGCCCGCTTCAACAGCGTGGGGCTCGGCTGCTCTAAAACAGGGAAGGAGTGGCTTAAAGTAGGTGTAATTATTACATGAAATTAGTTGTAATGTTGTGAAGTGATGACGACATGTCAAGCTATACCTAAATTTCCCATAAAATCTGCCCGTCATGTCATTGTTGTAATTTAAAGTTCATCCAAAGAAGTGCATATTTAAACCCTTAGTGGTGGGTGGTCACTATAAATTACAGTAGAATCCGTTTATTATGACTCCGCTTATATTGACCAACCGATTATTATGACGTAATTACACTACGAAGTTTGGTTTTCATATAAAATTCTTTATAAAAAAGTCGGATACAATGACTTCCCTTGATGATATGTCGCTTATTATGACCCATTTTATCATAAGAAACAAAGGAATACCTGTCAGCGGCCCTATGCTACATGAAAAGACAAATGTTTTTGCCACGCGTTTTGTTATTCTTGACTTCAATTGTTCTGCAAGCTGGATCAGTCGTTTTAAAGTTCGACAAAACATTGTGGCGGGAAAATTTGTAAATACTTAAGTACATATTTACATAAAAAAGTGTCTTTTTCACAAAACGCTTTGTATGACGTCCGCATATTATGACGTGTTTGTCAATTCCTTTCGATGTCATAATAAACGGACTCTACTGTATGTCAAAACTACAATTGTTTATGTTTTTGCTATATCATTTGACTTATCTAATTTAATAATGCTTGTCATGTCTTAAATATTTTATTTAACTTATAATAGTATTGGAATGTTGCAAAAGGTACAATGATTTTATTTGTTTCTGTTATTAGAAGGCAAAATATATAGAGGGCAAATAGATATTGGTTGTCTGGTATATATCGCTGTCAGTGATAAGACTGCCTTTGTACCCGTATAATTAAGTTTTCCTTATAAAATAGATGTGTAACTATTATGGTGTACAATAAAGTATATTCTTTAATACTTGTTTTGAATGACATAGCATGACACTCATTTTATTTTATTTTATTGATGGATATCATTTAGTGACATCTGTACATTATAATAAATAGAATTAAAAATTGACATGGAATTATTCCCTTAGGACTTAACCAGTGAGACCAATAGACCAAACTACAGTTTTTTGTTATATGTAGAAATAATATATGCTATATTAGTTTATTATATAAGGTTAAAACACAGTGTATCTATCGGCAATTATTTGTAATAACCTGTAATAAGCATTTAAATATTTGACTTTGATTATTCTTATTGGAGGATTAAACATTTGTTTTATTTAATTTTTAAGGAACTCATGGTGCGTGTGCGTCCGTGCCGAGGGCGAGGAGACCATGTATGTATTATCTATTTGTTTTGAAAAACTTAAATATGACTAAATTTTAGAATCCATTGATACATAATTATGTTTTGTATTTCAAAATATCTAAGAATCCAAATTAAATTATGTTTTCAGACAATCAGATGGCCCCTCCTCGGATGGACACAAGCAGATGACTGCAGAAGCCCTGCAGGGCCTTAACAGGATTCAGCAGAATGTTCTGAGGATGCAGCAGGATGCTTTTGGCCACTATATCGACTGATGATGTGGTTGATAGTGAAGCACGCTTGCCTAAAAGTAACCTATTCACTCTTGACTTATAGACCCTTTGACTCTTTTTAAATCGGTGAAGTAGATTTTGAGTTCATCCATTTCAAACATTCAAATCTTTCCCCTATGTTTGAATATATAGGGCCACACTATAATAATATAGGGCCTATATTAATATAGTGTAGATTTGAGTAAAAATTATTGTATGCTCTGCCTGACCACAGCCATATGCTGAATTCTGTTAAGGCCCTGCAATGTCTCTCGAGGACTAACTAAATACTTGAATGTTTATCGCTAGTCCTCAACAGAGGCGCAGGGAGAGTAGAGACTTGGGCGCGATTTTTATGAAACTAAAACTGCTTTATTAGATTTTTCAAAAATCAATATTCCTATTTAGGAATCGTTGATTTTGGACATATTTGACTTATTGGCTTTTAACATGTTTTGTATTTGATTATGACAATTATACTTTACCATGTATGATAAGGGCGGATCCAGGTTTTTTTTCTGGGAGGGGCACAAAGGGCGGGCGGGCAAAAAAAAAACATTTTTATTTCTACAAGTTCAATGTATAGGAAGGTTTCTGAGGGTGTCAAAACAATAGACAAATTAAATGTTTAATAAAGACAGTTTTCTTTTATGTTTCCTGCTAAAGATGTCCAGCATTTCATTAACGTCAATTTTTGCAACGTCTTGATGGATATGCATTAAAGCCTCTTATATGCATTTAAAGGCTCTTCTGTCATCCTGTTGCGACTGACTTTAAGGGCAGGTAGTCTAACTTTTACATCTCTTTGATTCATTATTAAATAAACAAATAGTGGTAGTTTAAATGCAAAAAAAAATATATATATACTTTTTATTTCTGAGATTCAAAACATGATATCGAAAACGTCGCTCGATAAAAAAAAACTGAAAAGGACTTCTATAACGATGTTTTTTTATAATTTTCTTATTTTTCTGGAAGATTATGAAAAAAGAGTTGTTAAAATATATGAAATAAAATAACAGAAAGAACATGAGTGCAACTCTTGTCTATTTCTGTCTGAAATAGCGAATTTTTACACGCTTTATATTAGCTTCACCTGTATGTATGTTTGTAACCGACTTCTTTTGGCGCGATTTTGACCCACTTTTCGTTTTTTTCACGATCAAGATTTTCTTCAAACTTTTTAGATTTATCGAGGACCGATGACAATGCACTAATTTGAAAAAAAAAAAAATAAGTTGTTCAAAATTAGTTGCCGAAAAAACAGCTTTAATATATATCCTACTAGCAGTTCCCCGCGGCTTCGCTCCCGCTTTCTCCATTTTCGGGATTAAAAAATAGCCTATGTCACTCAGGAATAATGTAGCTTTCTAATGGTGAAAGAATTTTTGAAATCGGTCCCGTAGTTTCAGAGCCTATTCGGTACAAACAAACATACAAACAAAAAAATCTTTCCTCTTTATAATATTGGTATAGACTATAAGGAAGGTAGGCACAAGCGCCCCTGGTAGAATAAATGTACATAATATTTCTAGATATAGATATATATTTTTTTTATCGTTCATAGGCTTGCGCTTGACCACTATCTCACCTGATGGTAAGCGATGATGTGGTCGACGGTGAAGCACGCTTGCCTAGGAAAAACCATGTTATTTTACATGGATATATAGATATACAGTCTTGTAGTTTTCGTTTTGTATTAATTATAACTAAGCGACACTGAATTTATTAGCCATTCGCATTCGGTGAAATTGTCGATTAGAATTAAAAAAAAACAAACTAAAAAGTAGAAAATAAATAATAGTTTAAAAAAAACTAAAAAACACGCTTTTTATAGAAAACCGAACTAAAAAATAGAAAATAAATTTAAATTAAGAATAGTGTTAAAATTTCAATAAATATAAATTAATAATATTTATATAATTCACACAGAATAAAAAAAATAAAAATAAAGCGTGGGGTGCTTTTTAAGATATTATTGAAATGATAATCACTCTACTCATATCTGTCAATTAAATATTTATAACTATTAGACCAGGGTAGAAGCCTTTAAAAATAATAAAAAGTGAAAAAAAATAATAGTAGGATGAAACCCATTGGAAAAGGAGGGAAATATTATAAAAATAAAAGGAAAAATAATTTACGGCCGATCTGAGGTCGGGAAGGGGATGGGGGTGGGTTTTTAAGGGTAAAAAACGGGTTTTCTCGATTTCCGGCAAAACTAAAAGTCTTATCGAAAAAACTCAAATAGCAAAGTTGTAGGTAATAAAAAGATCTAAAACTTTTGTATTTACACTTTTTTCACATAACCTCAAAATTTTTGTGAAAAATCCAAAAAACCAAGTTTTTGGTTTTTTATTTTTATCTTTTACAAAATTTTTTTTTTTAACGAGATTTGGTGAAAACTTACCTTTTTATGTCCCAAATACGCTGTAATTTATTTGATTAAAAATATTTATTTTTTCACCTTATTTTGAATTAATATCGAAAAAACACCCTAATTTTCAATCGAAAATTCACCCGTCAAAATATCAGCTTTTTTTAAAAAGTTGGTATGGTTTCTGTTCGTTGAAATCTCTACTTTCCGATGGTGTAAAAAAATATTCATTAATAATGTAAATTTTCTCAGAAAATGCAAAAAATAAAGGTAATATTTATTAAGACATCTACAATATTTTGAGTAAATTGTAGAATCTTCTTTAAATTATATGCGTAGATGACTATTTATTGCTATTTTAAGATAACTGATATACCTGAGTGACCTACGGAAAATTTTAGCCCATCAAAAGGTATTTTATAGAGAAGTAGGGAAGGGACTAGGAGGGTCTGGGCCTTATTACCTGTTATTTCGTTTTTAAATTAAATTATATGTATCATAGTAATGTATATTTTTTATACAACATCAAAAAGTAGAGATTTCAACGAACAGAAACCATACCAACTTTTTAAAAAAAGCTGATATTTTGACGGGTGAATTTTCGATTGAAAATTAGGGTGTTTTTTCGATATTAATTCAAAATAAGGTGAACAAATAAATATTTTTAATCAAATAAATTACAGCGTATTTGGGACATAAAAAGGTAAGTTTTCACCAAATCTCGTTAAAAAAAAAAAATTTTGTAAAAGATAAAAATAAAAAACCAAAAACTTGGTTTTTTGGATTTTTCACAAAAATTTTGAGGTTATGTGAAAAAAGTGTAAATACAAAAGTTTTAGATCTTTTTATTACCTACAACTTTGCTATTTGAGTTTTTTCGATAAGACTTTTAGTTTTGCCGGAAATCGAGAAAACCCGTTTTTTACCCTTAAAAACTCACCCCCATCCCCTTCCCGACCTCAGATCGCCCGTAAATTATTTTTCCTTTTATTTTTATAATATTCCCCTCCTTTTCTAATGGGTTTCATCCTACTATTATTTTTTTTGGTTTTAAAAATTATCGACCCTGGTCTATATTCTATATACGCACTTGCAAATTGAAAGATGATAATCAGCGTTTGCACGAGCGGTACGGTCGAGGGAAAGCGCGGGTCGGGGCGGAGCGCCGATTGGCTAGCTGTTGTAGGTATTTAACGCGCCACTGTTACCGCGAAGCGAGCGGCGCGCTCGCGTGTGCGTTATACCGACAAAACTCACAGCAAAGGTGTGTAGAGAAGGCTTAATTAGCTTTTGCTTTTAAAAGTTAATAAAAATGCCCCAAGTCGTATTTCATACAATTTTTGACTATCTAAATAATTATTTATGTTTTTGAAAACATAAACAGACGGACTAAATAGACACATTCATGCATAAAAATATTTCTACTGTTATTGAATCAAAATGACACCGATCGAAATTGCCAAACTTTTCGTCATGAGTGTCATTTTCATGGTTTTTGGGGTAGCATTTTACAAATATGAGGACAAAATGAAAATACAAGATGAGCCGGCCGAAATTTTTGATACTTTCTTCATGGGTGTCATTTTCTTGTTTTTCAGGGTCGCTTAATGCGAATTTGTGGTCAAAATAAAATTCCAAGATGCCGCCTACCGAAAATTTTGAAACTTTCGTTATGGGTGTCATTTTCATAGTTTTCGGGGTAGGCAATTGTAAATATGTGGTCAAATTGAAAATACAAGATGGCGCTGACCGAAATTTTTGAATCTTTCGTCATGGGTGTCATTTTCATAGTTTTCAAGGTGGGTAATTGTGAATATGTGGTCAAAATGAAAATATAAGATAGCGCCGACCGAAATTTCTGAAAATTTAGTCATGGGTGTCATTTTCAGGGTTTTTGGGTCTCTAAATGCGAATTTGTGGTCAAAATAAAATTCTAAGATGGCGCCTGCTGACATTTTTGAAACTTTCGTCATGGGTGTCATTTTCATAGTTTTCAGGGTAGTTAATTGTGAATATGAGGTCAAAATGAAAATACAAGATGGCGCTAACCGAGATTTCTGAAAATTTCGTCATGGGTGTAATTTTAATGGTTTTTGGGGTTGCTAGATACGAATTTTGGGTCCAAATGTAATTCCATGATGTCGCCGACCGAGCTTTATGAAATTTTCGTCATGGATGTTTTTGTTCGGCGCCATTTTATGTTTTCATTTTGATCCCATATTTACAATTAGCCACCCAGAAAACCATGAAATCGACACCCATGACGCGAAAGTTTCAAAAATTTCGGTCGGCACTATCTTAGATTTTCATTTTGACCCCATATTAGCATTTAGTTACCCCAAAAACTCTGAAAATGACACCCATGACTAAAGTTTCAGAAATTTCGGTTGGCGCCATATTATATTTTCATTTTGACCACATATTCACAAATACCAACCTCGAAAACTATGAAAATGACACCCATGAAGTATCAAACATTTCGGCCGGCTCCATCTTGTATTGGAGCTCGTGGGTAAATAATAACAACCGCACTGGTCGATCATCAAGGTTAAGCAAAGCATGACGAGGTCGGTCCGTGCCTCGGAAAGCACAATAAGCCGTTGGTTCCGGCTGTCATTTGAAGATCTTTGACAGTCGTTACGGGTAGTCAGGAGCTTGTGATCTGACACCAGTTCTTGCCAAGGGGTATCGTGTTACCCAGTTTCTGCGTTGTGGAGGTCAGATAGGCAGTCGCTCCATGTAAAACACTGGTACTCAGCTGAATTCGGTAAGACTGGAAGCCGACCCAATATAGTTGGGAAAAGGCTAGGCAGATATTTATATATACTAGCTGACTCGGCTAACTTTGTTTTGCCATAAAACACCAAACATTCATCTACCCTACTGTACCCTACCCTACTATGTCCTTTTCCTGGTTCTAAGCTGCTTCCCCACCAATTTTCAGCCAAATCGATTCAGTCGTTCTTGAGTTATAAATAGTGTAACTAACACGACTTTCTTTTTATATAAAAAATATTTTTTAAGATTAGTAAAAAGCTACCCCAAAAACCATGAAAATGACACTCATGACGAAAAGTTTGGCAATTTCGATCGGTGTCATTTTGATTCAATAACAGTAGAAATATTTTTTTTTGCATGAATGTGTCTATTTAGTCCTTCCGTTTATGTTTTCAAAAACATAAATAATTACATAGTCAAATAATTGAATAAAATACGACTTAGGGCCTTTTTATTAAATTATAGGTATACAGTATAAGTTATTATTTATTTACTACGCATTGTAACTCTCATATTTTATTACCCTTTAAAAGCAATAGAAAATGAGCCTTCACTACCTACCTTACCTTTGCTGTGACAGTTTTGTCGGCTTTACGCACACGCGAGCGCGCCGCTCGCTTCACGGTAACAGTGGCGCGTTAAATACCTAGAAAAGCTAGCCCTAATCGGCGCTCCGCCACGACCCACGCTTTCCCCCGACCGTACCGCTCTCGCAAACTCGGATTATCATCTTTCATTTGCAAGTGCGTGAAAGGGATACAACGAACAAAATTCGCAATTCCAGCCTTAAATAGACAAGAGTTTCACTCATGTTCTTTCTGTTATTTTATTCATATATTTTAACAACTCTGATAATTGGATTTGCTTCTACGTATGTACTGTGATGGAATCTCCACAGTACACACAAATACCGTCTGGGGAGGGACACGTGCCCAAGTGCCCCTCCTCTTAAATCGTGTGCGTTTCGACGGCGCGGCCACGGCGTTTTTTTTTGTAAAAGATGATTCCCAAAACCATAAATTTGTCAAAAAAATGGTTAAAAAGTTTTAAGGGTTTGAACGTGGCCGCGCCATTGAACGCGTCGAACCGCGCGGCCACGGAGATCTTTAAAACTAAGCGTTGCAGAGACCTGAAATTTAGGTACATAACAGAATGAATTTGTAAAAAAAAAAAAAAAATATAGAAAAAAATCCTAGGTTTATATTTTAGGAGCTGTAACACTAAAACTAGACGAAATAGCGGCAGTAGCGGGCCGTAGATGGCTAGAGACTGCAAAACGCAGAGAAAAGTGGAATTCCTTGGAGGAGGCTTTTACCCGAAAGGGATCCATACAAACATAAAAATGGATAGCAATATTATTTTTATCATAATTATTTAATCACCTTTTATAAATATAATTTATACTTAACAATTTTGTATTTAATACAATGTTTCAATTATTATTAATTTCAATTTTTCAATTATTATTTAATACAATGTTTCAATTATTATTAATTTCAATTTTTCAATTATTATTTAATACAATTTTCAATTGTTATTTGGTACAATTTTCAATTATTAAAAAAAAAAAGGTTAATATTTATAATGATGATGATTATATATAATATTTTTTTAATTTTTAATTATTGCTAATTTAACTGTACGACTTATGATATACTCATTGTAATTGTTTGCATGAAATGAAATAAAGCTTTTTTATTTTTATTATTTATTATTATTATAACACTAAAACTCCATGGCCGCGCCATTGAAACGGTGAAATCACGTTATCGCCGATATCTCGCTGAAAAATAATCGCAAGAGGTCTGAAGTTTTTTGTACTACATAGATTTGAATTTGTCAAAACATGTAAAAATATAGAAAAAAATCCTAGGTATATTTTAACATGTTTTGACAAATTCAAATCTATGTAGTACAAAAAACTTCAGACCTCTGCGATTATTTTTCAGCGAGATATCGGCGATAACGTGATTTCACCGTTTCAATGGCGCGGCCATGGAGTTTTAGTGTTACAGCTCCTAAAATATAAAGCTAGGATTTTTTTCTATATTTTTACAAATTCATTCTGTTATGTACCTAAATAGACCTTATATGTGATGTTCTTCAGAAAGGCCAAGAGCGCAGTACCCATAACCGGCGTGTGTGTATGACTAGATGTATGAATGTGTGTGAAGCAAAAGAAGTATGTAAGGATCGTAACAGGTGCGTTCTGTAGTTTCTGCCTACCCCCATGGGAAAAAGGCGTGAGTTTATGTATGTACCTAAATTTCAGATCTCTGCAACGCTTAGTTTTAAAGATCTCCGTGGCCGCGCGGTTCGCCGCGTTTCAATGGCGCGGCCACGTTCAAACCCTTAAAACTTTTCAACCATAACTTTGACAAAGGTGAACGGCAGATTTCGTACCGCATACTTTTTTCGTTGTTCGGTTATAGAATTTATACCACTTATTAAGGCAACTAAGCCATTTATTTTTATGTAAGTTAACTATTTTTAGAACTTCGGATTAATAAATAATATCAGTAAAAAGATTTGAATAAATAAACGTAATCAAATCGTACATTAAACGCAGTAATGTTTTAGAAGTTGCCTTTTGTAAAATAACTCAAATATTAAAATGATAATTAATTATTCAGAAAAACATATAACACTAAATATAATCAAACTCATCATTATCAAACTGTTGCAATCCGCTGCTGGACTTAGGTATCTTATAATGCCCTGAATAGGTACAATCCTCATCTCAATCTACCTACTTAATGGTAAGTAAATAAAACACAAAAAGATAGTAAAAAACAATTTAGAACATTTACTTTACACATTATGTAACATTTACCTATAGGTAACATTGGTACACTAGTACATAACCTTAAAAAATAAAACTGGTTATAACTTATACGTCCCAAGTTCTAAAAATCTAAGAATTTAAAAAGGGATTATCTATCATATAAACTACCAATTAAAACAAAAAATATCCCGAAACACGATTTTTTATTAGCGGTACGAAATGCCCATACAAGCCTGCCATTCGCCTTTATGGTTTTGGGAATCATCTTTTACAAATTTTTACATTATCTTGGCATAGTTTTTTTTTAAAAAAACGCTATGGCCGCGCCGTCGAAACGCACACCTTAAATCCGCCCTTGATGTTCCTTCTTGACTTTTGTTAAATTAGCTACTAATAGGTGACATTGTTTTGTCTTTGATGGATAAATTATTTCATGTATGACATCTGACTATTTGAATAAATATTATATTTTCAGAATACATTGGTTTTTATTTGATAATGGATAACTATTTATAAACTTCGGACCTTCCGTATTAATAGAATTTTGAATGTTCCGATAACCGTGTTTACCTGAAGAATAAATATCAGCAGTAGTTCAATGCAACAAACAGCTTTTGCGTTGAAAAAGTTATTTTAAATGCAAAAGCTGTGCTGTCAAATTCCCATTTTAATTCCTCGGATCTGACGATTGAAAAATCTGCCCTCAATCTATTGTCCTTTGTTATTTTCTATGTTGTCACTTATTTCTTAGGTTAATTATTTCCTATTTTAACCGACTTACCAAAAAAGGAGGAAGTTCATGTTCGACTTCTTGTATGTTTTTTTTTATGTATGTTCACCGATATCTCTTTCAATTGTAGACCGATTTTGAAAATTCCTTTTTACCCGACTGCCGAAGGAGGGTAATGTGTTTATCAGTCTATGTATGTATGTTTGTTCCTATGTGGCGTTCCAGAGACCAAACGCGTTGGCAGATTTTGATGGTTCATACGTCAATCGATGCGTCTTAACCCTGCGAGTGTCATAGGCAACATTAAAATTGGATAATAGAAAAATGGCGGATTTTGGGTGCCATATTGTGGTGGCCCAAATTATTTTTTTCTTCCAAACCCATCGTGTGGGGTATCAAAATAAAGGGTTTTAAGAGGTGATTTCAAAAATATATAACACTTATATGTTTCAATGTATGTAATTCGAAAAAAACTAACTAAAAAGTTATAAATAAATAAACTTAATTCAAAAAATCAAAAAACCCGACTGCTTCAAAAGCGAACTAAAAAGTCGTAAACAAGGAAAAAATCATGCTGTGCAGGCAGAGGATACACCAGATTTTGGTCCGCCAGCCCGCGAATATGTATCCTCCATATTATTGTAGACCGATTTTGAAAATTCTTTTTTTGTTTGAAAGAGTATATTCCAAAATTAGTCCCATTCTTATTTGGTGAAGATCTGATGAAGAACTTCGGAGATTTACAACAGAACTCATCAATAAATAACGACAAATCTCTCGAGATTGCTGCAATGGCATGTTTGTTCATTGTTTATACCATTTCATAACATAAAATCACGCCAGTACGCTCTAAAGGGGTACGCAGATGTGTACAGTTCACCTTGGTGCACTTTCATTTCGCCGGTTATGTTCAGTTTCATGATATTCGGGTAATCTATTCTAGCATAGCACCTTACGTAACTACTTGCCTATTAGAGAGGTACAACAAAAAAGTGAAAAATAAAAAAATACTACCGACTTAAAAGTGAAAAAACTCTAAAGTGAAAAATAACTTAAAATAATTGGTACCCACCAAAGACACCGACTTCCAAAAATAAAGTTATTTTTCACTTTGTAGTTTTGTTATTTGGAAGTCGGTAGATTTTTTTTGTAAAAATTTTTTTTGGAATTTTTGATGTGTCGTTAGTGACCTATAAGCTGTCAGCAGCTAGCTAAGTGTATGTATAAAATGGGTAGGAACAGAAAATAATACAACAAAAAATAGTGATAATGTATTTATTTACAACTGATTAAAATCAAGAATATGAAAAATTGTTGTAGTTATAGTAATTGTTTAGTTTAGTTGATATGCACACGTTTCCACATCTCCTGTGAGATAGTGTACTTGGCTTTTTTTTTAACAAGGTTTCCCCGGTAAGCCCATTCCGCAATCTATTTAACTGTGATCCTGTTTACTTAAAAAATATTGCAAGTATCAAATTACATGCTCCTTTTGCTTAATTTACGTTCATACATCCAGTCATACATGCACGCCAGTCATGAGTACACAAATCTGCCTAGTAAATACCTATTATTAGTCTCCTTACATTCAATCCTCTTACCAGCATGGGTGTTCACCATCTAAGCATGTTCTTCAATGTCTCTCACTATATCTTCTTTAAACCACAACATGTCTTATTACATCATTCCTCGTCTATCATTAAAACACGCATTTCCTCAGCATTTATTCTACTTTCATGTCTTTTTTGGTGGGCAAGCAGGAAAATTTGTAAATACCTATGCAGTCTTAAACAACTAACTTTCACTTCCATACATAAGTAAAGGCACCAGCACACTATTGTGAAAAGATTGATAAAGAACCTTTTTGTACATGGACTGGCTGGTCACAATCGCTGTAATTGGAGAATAATGTATTACCCTGTGAGCTAGTAAACATCGCCAGCGACTCAAACTCCAATGCAGCGCTCGACCACATTGCGAGTGTCAACATGGATTTTTGAAGATCTTAAGATCTTTACGCGTATCCGGAGTCTCCTGAAAAAATAAGTCAGTATAGGCAATCTTGTTTAATTACCTACAACAAAAATATAATATATTTTTCAATAAATAATTTTGGTTACCTATTAGCCAGCATACTTCGTCTTCATCATGTAAGTTCTGCATGAAATTTTGGACAGGATACTGTTTCCAAATATGGGAGTCACCCCAGAATGACGCATCATTATATTGAATGTGTAGTTCGGCATCACAAATCTAAAAGTTAAACAAACAATTAAATCTCATCAAATATCCTGCCATATATACTATACAAATAGTACCTATGTATGTTCTAGTAGTGCGGGTATTTTTTTTAATTAATATACATACTTATAACACTGGTTAAACTTTTAATAATCAAGTCTCTGTTCATGTTCAAATTATCAGAAGGATATAATTAATTACAAAAACTTAGTCACAACTTAATTACAACAAAAAATTAGTAAAAGAAAGAAATATACCTACTTACAATGAATACATTAAAACTGATAAAGCTTTCTGTAGAAATAAGCTTCCTCATTTTCATGAGGTCGGATTACAGCAATATGGGTTCCATCAATGCAACCCAACACACCGGGCAATTGAAACATATCCATAAATCTGAAATCAAATAATTAGGATTAGGTATTATGTATTTATTTAATACATAATAAAATCAAACACTATAAGTAAATTTGCATTACATAAATGCTGATTCTCATCATTTTTGTGTAAAACAATGGTAAATAATAGTCATAGATGTTTATGACTTTATATTAATACTAGTTGTTCCCAGCGGCTTCGCTCCTGTGGGCCACCCACAAGACCCGTTTTTCGAGATTAAAAAATAGCCTATATCTTTCAGAAATAATGTAGCTTTCTATTGGTGAAAGAATTTTTTAAATCGGTCCAGTAGCTTCCGAGCCTATTTGGTACAAACAAACAGAAAATCTTTTCTCTTTTTAATATTGGTATAGATATATAGGTATTCCACTTGTTTTCATTGTTATTTCATTTCATACTCACTTCCTTTTTACAGAACCCTTCTCTTCCTGTGTCATAGAAAAACTAATATATTTTCGAAGAATCTCAATGCTGTTGAGAGCTTCAGTAACCTAAAACAAAAAGAACATTATGTCAGAAACTTAGGGTTTAAATACAAAAGAATTTAAGTAGCATTTACCTCGCACAGACAATCATGTACGGTTGTTTGTGATAGCCCCAGATGGTAATATACACCAATAGTTTTTTGATAAGCATAAAAGCAGCTGCTGCTAAAACCTGCACAAACATATTATTTCTTTAAGCAATTATTTATGGACCATTTTCCACATGCACCAATATTGTGCTTGGTTTTTTTATAAGTAACTGGGTTTTACTGGCCATTGAGTTTCTGCCCCACATACATTACCTAGGTTTTGAAAAACTAGCTTCAACTTTGTGACTAATTGACTGGCAGGTTGATAATGCAAAAACGGTTTATTAGAAATAAATAATTTAACTTTGCCAGCCTATGTCTAACACACTTTGTAAAGATTAAACTTAACAATATGTACTTAGAGGTTTAAAAGTTACCTTAAGCTGAGGGCGAACTGCAGAAGAAAGAAGAGAGTTAGAAGTGGAAACACTTCCTCATAAAGCTTCAAGAATTGAAGTTTGGTGATCCTAAAGTTAGCCACGAAGTTATTGTGGTGTGGCAAATCGAGAGGGTTGCTGGCACTACTCAAAAGACTACGGTTTACTTTATTTTAAGCATTGCTTTGAGGAGCTCCTCTTCTCCGAGATGCACCAAATAACCTCGTGACATTGTGAATGATGAAAAAACAATAAAATCTAATTAGAAGATAACTAAAAGTGAGGTTAACTTCACGCTACTTACTTGGAGCTCTCGAGTATTTCGGCGGTATGTAAAATTGATAATCCATTCCATTGATAATCATTTGGATGGACCGATCCCTCAAAACCAATCGCACAGAACACTAGGCAGACCGAAGGAAGTAAGAGCGTAGCCCGTCGGGGCCACTTTTACAAATTTACACACGGATTAATTGCACACTAAATCACTTTCACAATCAATCAAGATGTTGACTTACACTTTTACGTGTTAATTTAGAAACGAATACGAGTAAATCATAAAAATAAGTGCAACGACAAATCCTATTATCCTAGGCGCCAAAATTATTTATTGGACACATTGATCAATGTGTGTGTGCATCAATGACAGCGACGAAACAAGATAACGCTTGTCAATTATATGACATTTGCATTATACAATTAGAATTGAGTGAAGTTTTCTCTCGATTCTGCCGCTTTCATTCAACTAACCAATCAATTCTACGTCAAAATCAATTATGGGAAAGAAGCAACTTGCTTCGTTTTCAGAGTGTATATGTGTGTGTTTTTGGGAAGGTTCCGGATTGTTTCCTTTGCCGAATTCAGTTACACAATTAGGCCGCGGGTCTGGCAACGACACGGCTCCCGGGGAGGAGTGATCCAACTCCAACGCACTACAATTTACAATAAAATAATTTGCTTAATCTTCAAACAATAACTACAGATGTTTGGGTTAGTTAATAAATAAATTACTATTGCAAAATGATGTGGGCAAGTTGCTAAAAAGTAATAAAAGTACGTTGTAAGACAGCTAACATGTAAAACACATGCGCCACGCGTAGGTGCGTCCCGACACAGCGCAACTATAGCAATAGTAGTGATTTTATATTCTAGGTAAGTCGTATGACTATGCAGAATGCCCAATATAAGATTCCCATGTAGTTCCATATAATTGTCACGAATGCGATAACATGTACACACATAAGTTGCTAGACTGTATTTTTTTGAGAATAACTTTTTTTTAATTATTAGAATAGCCACAAAATCAAAATAACATTCAAATAAACTCCCCAACATCGCACCTTCGCTCCCGTAAGAAACACACTCATAAGCGAACAAATTATGTAAGTATGATGCGTACCTCAATCGCCGCACCCTCACTAAGCGCGTTTCCTTTACACGTTCTTCAACTACCGCACATTGCTCGAACAAAACACAGAACACGGTAAACACAGACTCGGCAAAAACTAATGACAAACAACCAACCTCGCTCACATCAATATTAGGTAAACAATCCTGTAAAAAATTACAAACAAAAACATAATGACAAAACAAAATGTCAACTTTATAAACAGTAAGTAGAAGACTTGCCCGACAAGTTAAACAATTTTTTTCAGATCCTCTTCGTCCATGATAAATATAGCAGGAATAGTAACTGCTTTCCTCACATGGATTTTGCAGTTTTTTGTCCACGTGAACTGGTATTCCTTAATTTTGGCCATTTCTTTAGTTTTTTTTAGAAGACTTTTATTAAACACTGTTAAGTGTTCATTAACATACACTGGAACACCTTTGCCCTGAATGCCCAGGTCCTTGGTTGACAGTTGACGTTTACGTGCTTGAGAAATAATATTGTCTTTCAGCTGACGATTGCGCAATTTCGCTACTATATTTCTTGGCCTACCCTGAATCTTAGACTTCGCAGTAACTCTGTTCACTTGCAGAATATCATCCCTTGTAACTTCCATATCAGTAAATTTACCGATCTTTAAGATAATTTCAATCAAGTTTTCATCCTTATGTTCAGGTATGCCAACAATTTCAATATTTAATTGCCTTTCACGTTGCTCGTTTGCGTTTACATCAGATCTTAGTTTCCTATTCTGGTCTTTGATTTCCGCCAATTCAGTTTTAAGAGTATTTAAATTCTTCAATTCTTTAGTATGAACTTCGAGTTTCTTCTTTACGTCTTCATATTCGTTGCTGTGGAATTGCATCGACTTTTGAAGTGAATCAAGTCCCTCTGCCATCTTGGTCTGTCTAGATTCCAAACTATGAACGGTATTTTTCATCTTTGTATATTCTTTTCTGATACCGGCTATTTCTGACTTTAATTCCTGGGTGCTTTGGTTGAGGTTCTTCATCGTTATATTGATCTCTGATATGTCCCGTCCGAAATCAATTTTCCAGTCGTTTAGTATTTTCGATATTTTATTGGTGAACTCCTCAAATCGCAGGTCGCATTCGGCATCATGCCCACGCTTATATTTGCGGCGATGTTTGACATTTTCCTGTGATCCTTCAGCTGTTTGGTCCACGGAGAGATCTGGGAGTGAATGCGCAAATGTTTTTGGTGAGTCCGACATCTTGGCAGCCTGACTGTCTATCCGTTCACAGGTCTGTGGCTAGAACGATAAGACAGGAATATGACGCCGCGCGACAACTTTGAGTTTTCGGAACCCGACAATAAAGTCCAATTTTGAGTGAAGGCAATAATTATAACTTTAATTTTGTGTTAAAATAGTAAACGCGTCCGTTCGCAGCGACTCGAGCGCGAGTAAATGTATGTATGTTTGTTCCTATATGGCGTTCCAGAGACCAAACGCGTTGGCCGATTTTGATGATTCATACGTCAATCGATGCGTCTTAACCCTGCGAGTGTCATAGGCTACATTAAAATTGGATAATAGAAAATGGCGGCTTTTGGGTGCCTTATTGTGGGGGCCCAAATTTTTTTTTCTTCCAAACCCATCGTGTTGGGTATCAAAATAAAGGATTTTAAGAGGTGATTGCAAAAATATATAACACTTATATGTTTAAATGTATCTAATTCGAAAAAAACTAACTAAAAAGTTATAAATAAAAAAACTTAATTCAAAAAATCAAAAAACCCGACTGCTTCAAAAGCGAACTAAACAGTCGTAAAAGTCGGGTTTTTTGATTTTTTTAATTACTACACCGCCGGCCGTTTTTCGACCCACTGTTGACTGTGTGAGATGCTCTTTAACCCTGATATTCCGATCAATTAGAATTCATAAATGAAATGAATCGAATTATGTAACACTAACAATAGGTAATTACAATTAATTTCATGTACAAAATAATCTTTATTTATTTTTCAACAAAACAAGTGAAGGTTTTTAGCATTTACAGGGATCGTTTTATTCCAAATGTCAGTTTTTCACCCTCTTGACAATGTAAATGTCATATGAAAACAGCTGGTTGGCCTAACCTAAAAGGCTAAAACTTGATGTTTTACAGTTTTCATAAATAAAAACAAGCTTTATTACTGTTATTTGTCAGGTTTCTCTGTGAATTTTCCATGAAAAGAATGGCCACGTTAAGGAAATACATTGGTAAGTATATCTACTTCCTGTGATAAGGTAGAAAAACATAAAAATAAGTTTGTTGTTGTCAATATTATCCCATCAAGACTTTATTTATTTATTTAAGAACAAGCTCGAAAAACATTCGTCACTATTAGTTGGTGCTATAATTAGAGCTGGTTTACATTTTCTATTAAATAAAGAATAAATTGTTAGTATTAAGAAAAATAAAAGTAGGAGGCGAAAAAAGTTCTGAATAAAGCCGACTCACTTAAATTTCAGATATTGGAGCAAACCTTACAGATGAAATGTACCAGGGCGTGTACCATGGTTCAAAGAAACACGAGCCTGATTTAGACGTAGTGTTAGCTCGTAGCTGGGCTGTAGGGCTGGATAAGATGATCATTACTGGTGGCTCCTTGGTGGACAGTCATAAAGCTATTGAAATGGCTCGGTCTGATCGTAAGTAAAAAAGTACTCTGTGGTCACTAGCTATAATCGCGACAATCTAAGAAGTCCAATGACGTTTCTAATTTTTTATGCTGCGATAACTTTGTATGGAACATCCACGAAAACTCAAATTTACAATCCATAAGAGTTACTGTGTTACCCATACACTCGACTACAACGAGTATCATTCGTGATGCGTCAATTTCACGTAACAAGTACGGTGGAGAGACAGTGCTCTCGGCCGTGTGAACTCGCTCGTACATATGAACATTTTGACAGTTTGAAGAGTGCTCAGCTAAGTGGTAGGACGAACAGAGTGGCGACTTGGCGAGAGAGTCACTAAGAACCACAATTTGTTTGCTAGGCCAAGTACCAACCTCCCTTTTTTTATTATTATGGTTTTTAAACTTCAGTTTCTCAGGTAAGAACCTGGTGTTTTTATAGAATCTCACAGGTGTGAACCAAGGTGAAATCCTAATTTTCTATTTGACCTGGTAAATTATTTTGTACTGCACTCAAATTGTAATCTAAATCTAACTGTCATATCTGGGTATTGTAGTTTAAATTTTTGAAATAGTTGTGTGCAACACATTGTTTTGTCCTCTTCAAGTTTTGTAACATAGAAGTATGTGCGCATGATGAATATGTTCATATCTTCCGTCCATTTCATGCGCACTCGTGGTTTTCCCGCCTTGGTGGTCGCAGGCTGAGTAGCTGATGCCGCCTGCGAAACATCCTCGGCAGATGTAACTGCTCTATTGTCTAGTCTGTCTGTCGGTTCGGCTGTAGTATTTTTATCGGGGAGAACCCGCCTGCTCAGTCCCCCACCGCCGATGGATCGTATGCTGTGACACCCAGCATCGGCCCCAGGTGCGCCCCGACGATCGCCCTCGGGTAGCGGTCCTATACGTTTATTCTTTGAACGAGTCTCCATATTGAATGGGTTTCCAGAGCCACGTTAGCCACGCCAGTAATATCTCATTCGTGTGTCCGCCCCCCACGTGATTAGATGGTCAATCAGGACGTGTGGTTGTTTAGGGGGCTTTTTATTATTATTATTGGGGAACAGGCCAGCAGTTGAAACAACTGATATCAGCCTGCATTTCGTTGTTCACTACACTGTTTTCACTAACTACTCAATGTTTTTGTTGATTTATGTGTTTATCCAGTCTGTTTTTAAATTGATTAATATTTTCTGCTGTCACAATACTTTCAGGCAGCCCATTCCATGCATCGACCGCTCTATTGCTCAAGAAGTTCTTGTGTGGATTTGTATTCCAACTAGATTTTTGCAGTCTAAGATTGTGTCCTCTACGATTTCGGTCTGGTGCGCGTTTGAACATGTTGCTGAATCCTTGCAAGTCGTAGTGATCAATTATTATCTTGAAGGTCTCAATTAGGTCTCCACGTTCTCTGCGCTCCTTCAAGGTGGTCAGGTTCAGTTTATCTAGTCGTTCTTCGTATGGCAAACGTTTCAGCTGTCTGGGGACTTTCGTGAATCTACGCTGCACCGTTTCCAACAGGTCTATGTCTTTTATGAAATAGGGGCTCCATACTTGAAAGGCATATTCTAGTATTGGTCTTACATACGTTTTGTGGATTCTAAGAGCCATTTCAGGTGTCAATGTTCCAAAGGCCTTCCGTATGAGGTATACCATGGTATTAGCTTTTTTGACAATATTCGTGATATGGTCTTCCCATTTCAGGTTCTCCGAGATCTTAACTCCCAGATCCATCTGCGTTTTGACTTCGTCTAGCTAAGTGTCGCCAAGTTTGTAAGTCAGCCTGGGGTTCCGATTTCCGATGTGCAATACCGTACATTTCGTGTGATTCAAATTTATGAGCCAGTCTTTGGACCACTTCATGATTTTGTCTAAGTCTGCTTGGAGACGATCATAGTCTAAAAGGGGGTTTGCAAAGACCTTTGTGTCGTCGGCAAACATGCTGACTTTGCAATCAAGACATTGACACAGATCGAAGGTGAAGATAATATAAAGCACCGGGCCTAGGACGGAGCCTTGCGGCACACCACTATGGATATCTCGTTGTTCGGACAGTGTGTCACCCACTCTCACACGGAAGGTTCTTTTGCGAAGGAAAGCTTCTATCCAGTCGAGCAATTTGCCACGTATGCCAATAAATTCGAGCTTTTGCAACAGTCTGCTTATGGGGACTTTATCAAAAGCTTTTTCGTAGTCCAGGTAAACTACGTCGACCGGGGCTCGTTTATCAAAGCTCTTGGTCCAGGTAGCCAGGCACGACAGCAGGTTTGACACAGTGGAGCGGCGTGGACAGAAGCCATGTTGACAGTCGCTTATTATTTGATGTAAACGCAGATGTTCTCTTATGTGTTTGACTACAACTTTTTCCATGGCCTTACATATAACGCTGGTCAAACTGATCGGTCTGTAGTTGACTGGTGCTAGTCTGTCTCCTTTTTTGAAGATAGGGGTCACAGTAGCTGTTTTCCAAACGTCTGGTAATTTTCCAGTGTTGTACGAGGTTTTCATTATATCAGCCAGTACATTCGCAACATTACATTTTTGAAGGAGTACTACTGGAATTTCGTCGGGGCCAGGAGAAGAGTCTGATTTCATTTCCTTTAGGGCTTGCTGTACCTTGCCACTGGTAAACTCCAGGTCTGGAATAGATGGCTGCCAAAAAGCTGGGGATCCTTGCAAAGGTTAGAAGGTACTTCACGCCAGAACAGCTGCTCAGCTTGTATCAAGCGCAAGTTCGATCATGCATGGAGTACTGTTCTCATCTCTGGGACGGATCCGCCAAATACCAGCTTGATGCACTAGAGTCGATCGAAAAGCGGGCCAAAAGGCTCATCGGCGATGAGGCACTGGTTAAGTCAAAGCTCCAGAGCCTTGAACATCGTCGCCGAGTTGCCAGCTTGTCGGTCTTTTATCGGTTGCATTTCGGGGAGTGTGCGATGGAATTGCATGATCTAATTCCACCAAGCCCGTTTCATCATCGGACTACAAGACGTACGGCGATGCGCCATCGCTACATGGTAGACATACCACGCATACGCACTAAACGTTTTGGAAATACTTTCATTATGCGTACAGCTAAGGAGTGGAATTCCCTGCCGGAGTCTGTGTTTCCCGATAGCTACAATCTAGGAGTCTTTAAGTCAAGAGTGAATAGGTTACTTCTAGGCAAGCGTGCTTCACCGTCGACCACATCATCGCTTACCATCAGGTGAGATAGTGGTCAAGCGCGAGCCTATAATATATAAAAAAAAAAAAAAAAAAAAAAAGATTCCTCAACTCTCAGGCTTGGTTCTATAACAGGAAGAGGACCAGGAGGTTCTTGTTGGTAGACACTGACAAACTGGTCAGCAAACGCTTCTGCTATTTCTTTGGAGCTCGTCACAGTCTGTCCTTGTTGGTTTCGTAGCACAGTTGGTATGCTTACCTTCGATGTGATTTGCTGTCGGATATAAGAATAGAATCTCTTTGGTCCAGCTTGAAGAAGAGTCATCTCGTAGGAAGTTCTTTGAGAGCATCTTAGGATTGTTAGTTTGTTGTTCACCTTTCTGTATTTGTCATGGATACTTTCTAAGCCAGTCAGAGTGTACCTGTTCCAAAGCACATGCTTTTCTTTGATCATTTTGAGCATATCGTTGTTTATCCATGGTTTGTTGGTAGCATTTTGTTGCACCTTGGTCAGGGGCACATGCTGGCCTATTGCATTTCTTAATACACTTAAAAAGTTATTTGTTTGTACATTCACATCCATTGATTGTAGTGTTGGGCCAGGTAAGGTGTCCAGTAGCATATCATTAATTTTCTCAAAGTCAGCTCTGTGATAATTTCTCCTCAGAAAGGGTTTAGTCTGTGTATTGTTTGTTTTCTCAAATTGTATAGTGATGGTTAAGCAGGTATGGTCGCTTTTCCCAATCGGGGCAGAGTGTTCGAGCTGTGCCACAAGTGAGTCATCATTAGTTAATATCAGGTCGAGCAATGATGGCTGGTTTCCTTTTCTGTACCTGGTGTGTTTGTCTACTAGCTGTTGGAGATTGCTATCTACATACCACTGGACAAAATTGTCTTCTTTGGGTGTCAAATAGCCACAGTCTGTCAAAGGCCATTTTACTCCACTGAAGTTGAAGTAACCCATTACAACACATGCGTGGGAGTCGGTAGCTGTTTTTATTTGTTTCAGTAGTACATCGTCGTGTTGTATGGTAGAGCCTTGTCCCCTGTATAGTCCACAGAGCAAAAACTTACTGCTTCCAACCTGTATGTCCAACCATAGACATTCAGATGATTCATGTTTCTTGTTGAAGGGACTTAGTTTTGTTTGTATTCCAGCATTGTTTGCAGTATAAATGGCCACTCCACCACTTCGCTTGTCCAATCGGTCATCTCTGTATACATCATAACCCGTAATTTTAATCAGTGTGTCAGGTATATCTGGCTTGAGCCATGTTTTAGTTACAACTATTATTGTTGGTTTCTGGGCATTAATTTTTGCAGTGAGGAGATCAATGTTGGATGTGAGTGACTGAATGTTTGTGTACAGTATAGTCAGTATGTATAGCGGGGTTCGTTTGTTCATTTGTTCGGGGTTCGTTTAGTTTTTTGTGGGGTTAGATTTTACGATCTTAGGATGACACGAAGGTAAGTCATATACTCTCGCTGCAACGGTGTTTGATCACCAGTGATGGACGATGGTTTCTCCAGCCTATGTTTATTTTTGAGCACTTCCAACGCATCTCTCCTGCTTTTCATTACTACCTTTAGCGGACGTGGTTTGTTATTTCCACCAGTTTTGGGGGCTCCCAGGCGAAACAGCCGAAGTCCATCACAATTAACCGCTTTGCTTTATTATTATTATTGATAGGCTCGTGTTTGACCACTTACTCGCCTGATGGTAAGCGATGGTGTGGCCTACAGTGAAGCACGCTTGCCTAGAAGTAACCTATTCACTCTTGACTTAAAGGCCCCAAGATTGTAGCTATCAGGGAACAAAGACTGCTTCATTACTCCGACCCCGCGGTGACTCGCTATCCCGCTCGACACGTATGAACATGCATTCGGCCGTTACTCGCCACTTGCTCGCCATTTCTTTGTGCAATTTGTTTTGATTTTATTTATACTTATATACCTACTTTATTGTAGCTACACCAAGATAAAAACATTACATTCGGAAACCTTAAAATAACAACAAAAATACAACAGGTGGCCTTATTGCGTTCTGCGATCTCTTCCAGGCAACCCAAGAATGGAGAGAGATGGTCCTTTATCTAAGAGAGAGATAGCCTGGACATGGGTTGCCATCTCTAAAATCTTGGCAGATTTTAGAGATGGCAACCCAAGATGAGACCAGAGGCCTTAGTGCACTGACTTAGAAACCTATGGACTTGCCATACCTACGAAATTAGCGTGCATACCTACAAAAATCTGGCGCATAAAATGGCTGCCTTGTAGGGTTGTAACTGCGAGAAACATGCGCAGCTGATATCGATGTAAATATCGACCTTCATGAAATTGTTTACGTTGTTGTTCTACGATATAATAATGTAATAACAATATAATATGAACAAACCAGGCCCATAGAAACCGAAGTAGCTAAGGGTATAGAGTATTGTATGACTGATAATATACAGGGTGGGCAAAAAATATATCGTGGATTAAACGAAATAGCGATTTGGGGATAGTGGGAGATGTTTTTCTTTTGACCTGCTAGAAAAAGCCCCAAATTTCGCCCTGTTTCGTTAGATTCACGATTTTTGGCCGTCCCTATACCTAACCCATTAAAAACTAAAATGTATTTTGTTTTATATCAAGTCAAATCAGCCTATCCCAATCCACTAGACATAGGCCAAAGGGGTAGTAATAATAAATAATACCAGCCAGTAACTGTCCCACTGCAGGGTAAATTCATCTTCTTATAGTAAATAAATAATAATATTTTGATATCTTCCTACTTTTCGAACAACTTAATTTATGTAAAATAATAACAATATTTTATGTAAAAAAGACATTTATTCATTTTTGAACAAAATTAACTTATTGAAATTCACTATTTTATTTATTTCTATAAAGCCAGGTTCGGCATTAACATGTTGGTACCTTATGCTCAAAGTGCGAGTGTTTCAAACAAGTGTTGTCGGTATTACTTATAAAATCATACGCTTTCGGCTAAAACAAATTGAAGCGTAAGGGCAATTTTCTTAATTCTTCAGAATACTTTTTTCTAAAGTAGGCCTTTAGATTTGGCAATTTGCTTTTTACGAAATCCTTCTGCATATTCTTAAATTTTTATTTAGAATTAAACTTCCTTCATTATTGATATATTTAAGTTTCTTAAGGTCTTGAATAATATTAGAAATCTTTCCATCACATCTCCGGACCTTTTCATTTAAAGTTCTCACTTTTTGATTTAGTAAAGCCCATTTCTTTGTGAGATAAATATATATTATATAAGTAGGTTGTTGTTGTGAGGAACATATTTGCCTAGGCTGAAAAAGAAAGTCGCATAATTCTATTACTTATTTACATATTTAATTCATTTAAAGAAATACTGTCAATAAAAAAGTATGTAACAAGATGTGTTGAAATTACTGTATTTTGCAACTTTTGTTTAAAAACATACCAGTAAAGTCGATGTGGGCACTACGCCATCAGGTAACCTTATCACATCGAGGGTTCTGTTAAAACAAGATTCCTCAAAGTGCATGGAGCAGATATGCCACATTTTATGTCTAGGGTTTGTATTTTCAAAACCAATAGCTTCTATCCATTTCTTCTTTAAAATTTCGTTTCCAGGAAATCTGTGGATTAAAATATCATTGCAATGTATTTTACATACTATAAATTTTATCGATACTTATCGTATGCGAACATCGATCATCACTAACCTTACTTGTCAATAATTATTGTATGTAAACAATGCAAAGAAATATAGAAAATAATAACGTTTTATGCCATACAAACATGACACAGGTTCGAATAATATTCAAAAATACCATCTTGTAACAATATTTAACACAAAATTCGACCGGATTAGTGAAAACTAGTTACTCACCTGTGCAGAGTCAATTTAGGCTGATTTTTGTTTTTTCTCATACCAGACTGTTTTAAACAATACGAGGGCATGATTTTCCTATTAATGTCCACACTCAGAACACCAAAATAACTAGTTTCTAGACGTATTTCCTTGTAAAACAACAAAAATATTCTGAACAAGCAACTGTTTGACAGCACAACTACCACAAAAACAAAGAGTACTTTTGGCGCATAAAATGGCGACCGGTCACGCATAGGCATGATGTTGACGTCACACAAAAGTGTTGCCAAATTTAGTCCTTGACAAATATTTAGATGTCTCTCTTTTCATATGCAGCTCTTGGTTAGTTAAAAAGAGACAAAACGCTTTTTGACATGTGTGTGTCGATATGATAGATATTTGTAAAACTATTCTTCATATAGTAGAATAGGCCGTCTCCATAGTTATCCTACCTCATTGCCTTAGTGCGAGTTTTTAAAACGTAAACGATCTCTTATGTCAAAATGTATACAAAAAAAGAGGTTTCTCCTTACCGTCCCCAGACGGCGCTTATCCTGTTTCAATACAAATTGACGTTTACGTTAACGCGATTGACCGTGAGTAAAAACTCGCACTAAGGCCTCAGGACAAGAAGTGTGAAAACCCTAGATTTTGGAGCTTACAACCCGGACATTTAAACAGATATTATTTTCCTATCTTTTATAAACTATAAGTAGTTTTAATATATTTTTTTTTACAAAGAAATACAACCGACTTCAATTAGAAAAACCGGCCAAGTGCGAGTCAGACTCGCGCACGAAGGGTTCCGTATTATTGCATAAAACGGCATAAAAATACGTTTGTTGTATGGGAGCCCCACATAAATATTTACTTTATTCTATTTTAGTATTTGTTGTTATAGCGGCAACAGAAACACACACATCATCTGTGACAATTTCAACTGTCTAGGTATTACTGTTCATGAGATACAGCCTGGGGACAGACAGACAGACAGACGGACCGCGGAATCTTAGTAATAGGGTCCCGTTTTTACCCTTTGGGTACGGAACCCTAAGAACACTATAAAGTGAAAAATAATTTCAATTTCGGAAGTTGGTGTTTATGGTTTCGTTTCTTCGTTTTTCGACAACAACTTCCAAAATTTTAAGTTTTTTTTAAACGATTGAAGTTATTTTCACTTTGTAGTGTTTTTTTTTGCAAAGGAAACAATCTGTTTCTTTCCCAAAAACACACACATACACTCTGAAAACGAAAGAAGTTGAATAAAGATTCAACTTCTTTGTGTATGTGTGTGTTTTTGGGAAAGAAACAGATTGTTTCCTTTGCCGAATTTACTTACACAATTAGGCTGCCGGAGTACAAATAAAACCCCGCCCGGACGCCTTCTAAACTAGGACAAATCCAGGGAAACCCGCAGTCTTATTACGTATCTTTTGCAAGAGCAAACGATAGCGATCAAACGCTTTATGTCATAAAAGTCGGAATTACTACCTGCAGTGTAGGTATGTGAGGTATGTGTAGGTAGGTATTTTGTGTACTGTGGAGATTCCATCACATATACTTAGGTGCAAATCAAATTATCAGAGTTGTTAAAATATATGAACAAAATAACAGAAAGAAACTATTCACCGCTGCACTGGAGGATGTCTTCAAGGTTCTGGACTGGAGAGGCCAAAGCATCAACGTCAACGGCGAGTACATCACTCACCTTCGGATCGCCGATGATAAAGCTGTCATGGAGACCATGGAGGACCCCAGTACAACGCTCGTTGACCTCAGTAGAGCTTCCGAAAAAGTGGGTCCAAAAATGAACATAGACAAATCCAAGGTGAAGTTGAACGCCCATGTCGCACCCACTCCTATCAAGGTCGGTGACTCCACAGCCGAAGCCGTGGACGACCATGTCTACCTGGGACAAACGGTCCAGCCACTGGACCTGCGTCCAACCGGCAACCTCGAGAAAGAGGTCAACCGTTGAATCCTACTCGACCGAGCAACATTCGGGCAGTTGCGCGGTATCTGCTCGTCCAACTTACCACAGTGTCTCAAGACGAATGTCTATGACCAGTGTGTGTTACCAGTTATGACCTATGGCAGGCCTCCGTTACTCCATGTACTTGCGCGCTATAATTACCTACCGCCCGACCTAGCGGTCTCGGGCCTCCAGCGGACCAAATTCAGTGCGGTTTTCGCAAGCGGAGCGCACGCACTCTGTTCAATTTTAATAGTTCCATTCGTTCGTACGCGTACCTACGATGCCGTCTGGTGCCTTATGTGCTGTAGATGGGTGCAAATCAAGTAAAAGAAGGGATAAACACCTAACATTTTTCCTAACATTTACCTGTCAATGACGAAAGGTAAGTATTACTATTTTTTGTCGTTTAAAAATTATTTTTATTATGTAGGTATTAACCATTAGCTTGCCTTTCAGACACAGATTTACATATTTTTGTTACATAGAAACGTTATACTTATCATAAACACTATTTTAACAACGTTTAAAAAGCTATTTTTATTAGAATAAAATTGTGATAATATTTGACGGACAGTCGCGCAAATACCTACCTAAGAAACTTCCAACACAAGTTGCGCGGCGCGGCGACCTGTCTCAACAAAACGATGGATGTTTGAGACCACAGAGACATGCAGATAGCTCGCGCCGCAGTATACCTTCGCTTTTGAATTTAAGTGGTGAAACTGATTACCGCTTCGACTTGCCAATTGATAACGCCTTAACATATATATCGGGTTATATACTTTTTAAATGTAGCAAGAAGCATACCTGTCCTGACTTTGTTGCTGAATTACAGAACATTCCCGATTTATATGAATCTACGAATAGATTGTTTATCCATTTTAAAGCATTCAACAAAACATCGTCTTTTTACGGAAAGTTAAAAGTGCCAACAGATGCGTTTCATAATTATGTAAGAGAACTTGAGACTATTTTTATTCATAATTTTGAAAAAAATATGAAACAAAGGCCGGGTAGTACTCTTTAAGAAATTTTAAATGACATACATTTTGATTCTCCCTGCCCTTGTTTACCAAAACAATATCTCATAAAACTTTTTATTAGATTCAGGATTTTTCTATACTAAAATTTAACAACCGAGAATTTAGAAAGGGTAAGAAATTTATAAAAAAATATATAAAAATAAAACACATGTAACTTTTAAAGATTTTATTATTTTACCTACACATTGACGTCTATAATTATGTTTTATCTAGATGTATTGCACAATTAGCACCAATTTATATAAAATATATTTTATAAACGATACAATTTTAAACTGCCACATATAAGTCAGAACATATTCACAGTTCTCAATAACATAGACACAAAAAGTTGTTTTTTTTTTATAATCAATAGGCTCGCGTTTGACCACTATCTCACCTGATGGTAAGTGATGATGTGGTCGACGGTGGAGCACGCTTGCCTAGAAATAACCTATTCACTCTTGACATAAAGACCCCTAGATTGTACTCCCAGAAACTGACTGACCTCAACAGAAAGCTTACAGTCACCCAAGGCAATGGAGAAGGCCAGGCTTGCAGGATACATTTCCGATTCAATCACGCTAGGGTATCCTAGCGTGATTGAGATCCACAAGAAAACCAGGGTTACCCACATAGCCCAAATAATTGCTAAACTTATGTGGTAGTGGGCAGGGCACATTGCTCGCAGAACAGATGGCCGATGGAGCAGAAAAGGGCCCGCTGGATGCGGGACGCACGGGACCGGTCAATGTGGCGACGCTTGGGCGAGGCTATGCCCAGCAGTGGACGTCTTTCAGCTGATATGATGATGATGATGAACAGAAAGAACATGAGTGAAACTCTTGTCTTTCATAAACCTTCCTATACATAGTCGAACTTGTAGAAATAAACATGAAGTAATGATACTTCAAGTTTATTTCTAATTTTTAGGGTTCCGTGACCAAAGGGTAAAAACGGAACCCTATTACTAAGAGTCCGCGGTCCGTCTGTCTTTCTGTCTGTCACCAGGCTGTATCTCGTGAACCATGTTAGCTAGACGGTTGAAATTTTCACATATGATGTAATTCTGTTGCCGCTATAACAACAAATACTAAAAACGGAATAAAACAAATATTTAAGTGGGGCTCCCATACAACAAACGTGATTTTATTGCTGTTTTTTGCTATTGGATCCGCCCTTGGGTAGGTCCTACACAATCGTTTGCTAATCGCTCGCTGTTTGTCAAATGCACTTATTTAAAAAAAAACGCCAACAACTCTAAAACTTCTGTATGGAAGTGGTAAAATCGCTATCGTTTAGCTCTTGCAAAAGATAGGTAATAAGCCTGCTGGACGGATGGCAACCCTACCTGGACACGACATGGGGTTGCACTTGATGCAATTTTAAAATTAAATAATAAGTTAAAAACATAGGAAGCACTAAATATAAAATACTAAAATAGATATATAAAAACATACATAATATAAATATACAGGCAAGAAAACAATACAGCTCCAACAAGAATAAGATCACAGTGACAGGTAGTGCTACTTTACCAGTCTTTTTTTTAAAGATCGGTATTGATTGCGCGCGTTTTATTGTCACAGGCAATGCATTCCATAGACGAGCAGCCTGGATAGTAAAAGATTTGTCTAAGAAGATAGTGGAATGCATTGGCATTTTAAGTTTTATGTTATCCGATGACCTAAGAACTTTCGTGTGTGAGTTACATAAAAACTGAAATCGGTTTTTGAGGTAAAGAGGGGTAGACGGGCAAAATAGTATATTATACAGTAGGGAAAGAACATGAGCATTCTGGCGAAGGAGAATTGGCAACCACTTGAGTTTTTCGCGGAATTCAGAAACATGTTCATAATTTGCGCAAACCGATTTTGTGTTTCATTATGTCAAAAGTTAGCTTTTGTTTTGAAAATTGCTAATACGGGTAAATGGAATTTAGATATTAATTCAATGTTACAAACTACATGAATGCCTATGGAATATTATGAAGCTGCACGCATTGCGGTAAACAAACCGCGCGGAAATAATACCGCAAGAAATCCGCGTTTTGTTTGCCACAGAATCCACCGCACCGCGGCACGGAATAAATTCGCGCGAATATTTTGAGCTCTATGAAGAGGTAGAAAGAGACAAAAATCGCGCGGTATTTTATCCGCAGTGCATGTTAGTGATCTATTGTTGACAATTGTTCAAATAAATATTGAACATCAATTATTCAGCGCCCGATTAACTCTGAAACTTCGATTTTGTCGTCATTTTACGATTCAGTACCTACGCGGATAAAAATTCGCGGGTAAAATCGCAATTTCTGCGTCTAAACTAAACTGACTCGCCAAATAGGCAAAAAAACATATAAACACTTACTCGTTCACCCGACTCACTCGGCCTAGTATCATTTTATTTTCTCGCCACTGTACCTACTCGTTACGTGAAATAGTCGCGCTTATAGTTTAATTATAATAACGTATTTTTATAGCTGTCAAAGCCGACTTCTTAGATTGTCACGAATTTAGTTATGGATTTCGCAGATGCGATGGTTGATCGGGCTACAAGGTTCTGGAATGTGATCGCCTGATGTTGCAGGTCTCCAATATAGTGGGCCAAAAAGAGTGAAGGCCGCAGGATGCGAGAAGCACAGCATAGATTGATATTTTGGAGTAATTTGGAGCTGGCGAGATGCCATCGCTTTTGTCAATAAATGGATGCTTTTGCCCTGATACCCATTCAAAAAAATTTTTTTTTTTATTAAGCTTTTCGATTAATTTCAGTCCAGAAACTAGGCCTTATTTTAAAGTCTACTTTCAGCCAGGTTATACTCAACAGTAGGCTGTCATCCCACCAGGTGTAAAGACTTCTTGCCTGACTCTGAAGCCTACCTGCAAAGCCTCCGAGACCTGATAACAAAGAATAAGGACAAAGTTGTGGCTATCGGGGAGTGTGGACTTGATTATGACAGGCTCAACTTCTGCGATAAAGATTTACAGCTGAAGTAAGTGCTTTAAGGGGCATTTTAAACCTTGTTACATCATACATAAAATATCTTAGACTGATTTAGGAGTCGAACTGTAAAAAAAACAAACTAATTTGTGTAAACTATTCACAATTTACAGGTGTCCAAATCTGCGCATAAGCTCTCTCAAAACTAAAGGCGGAAACACACTTACGACCGTGTCGTGGCGTGGCGCGGGATCTACCAATCAATCGAATCAGTTCCAGCCTACGTCATAACGCAAGGAGTTTTGTAGCCAATCAACTGCGTCAGAAAGCGCCACGACACGCCACGCCACGTAAGTGTGGTTCCGCCTTAACGGCTATGTCATCCCACCAGAATTATGCCTTCTCAATAATAACTTTAATTTACCTGCGGACTCGGTACCATGACATACACAGGCAACCTTGCTTATTTACCCGACTGCCGAAGGAACGTAATGTTTATCAGTCTATGATTGTATGTATGTTTGTTCCTATGCATGTGGCGTTCTAGAGACCAAATGCGTTGGCCGATTTTGATGATTTTTAAGTCAATCGATTCGTGAGTGTCACTGTCTACGTTAAAATTGGAAAATAGAATAAGGCGGATTTTGGGACGCCACATTGTGTTGGCTCAAATTATTTGTTTCTGCCAAACCCTTCGTGTGGGGTACCAAAATAAAGAGTTTTAAGAGGTGATTTCAAAAATATATAACTCTTCTAAGTTTAAATGTACCAAATTAGAAAAACGTTAATTCACAAAAATCTAAAATACCGAAAAATACAGTCGGAGGCCTTTTTTTTTTTTTTTTTTTATAACCTATAGGCTCGCGCTTGACCACAATCTCACCTGATGGTAAGCGATGATGTGGTCGATGGTGAAACACGCTTGCCTAGAAATAACCTATTCACTCTTGACTTAAAGACCCCTAGATTGTAGCTATCGGGAAACACAGACTCCGGCAGGGAATTCCACTCCTTAGCTGTACGCATAATAAAAGTGTTCCCAAAACGTTTTGTGCGTATGGGTGGGATGTCTACCATGTATCGATGGCGCATCGCCGTACGTCTGGTAGTCCGATGATGGAACGGGCTAGGTGGAATTATATCGTGCAATTCCATCGCACACTCCCCGAAATGTAACCGATAAAAAACCGACAGGCTGGCAACTCGGCGACGATGTTCAAGACTCTGGAGCTTTGACTTGACCAGCGCCTCATCGCCGATGAGCCTCTTGGCTCGCTTTTCGATCGACTCTAGTGCGTCAAGCTGGTATTTGGCTGATCCGTCCCAGAGATGAGAACAGTACTCTATGCATGATCGAACTTGCGCTTGATACAAGTTGAGGAGCTGTTCCGGCGTGAAGTACCGTCTCACCTTTGCAAGGATACCCAGCTTTTTGGCAGCCAGCTGAGCCTTTGCCTCAATGTAAGGGCCAAAATTGAGAGTAGATGTCAACGTAACGCCAAGAAGCTCAAGATGGTCAGTTATTGGCACGGTCGCATCTCGGAAAGTTGGATCTGGGTAAAATTGGCTCTTTTTAGCGAAAAAAAGACACGCCTGGGTTTTAGCGGCATTAAACCTGACCAGATTGGCATCGCCCCATTCGGAGACTGCCTGCAAGGACAGGTTCAAGCGCTCCACCATGGCCTCCCGGAGAGACCGGATCTGAGGCCCGGTAGCACGAGCGTTGGACAAGTATCTCTCAGCAACAGTGCTGTCGTCTGCATACCCAAAGGTGCCGGGTTTAAGCAGATCGTTAATATGCAGCAAGAATAAAGTTGCTGAGAGTACCGACCCCTGAGGGACCCCGGCATTGATATCCAATTGGTCCGACGAGCAGCCATCGATAACCACTCGAATGGACCGATCTCTCAGGAAGTCTGCAATCCAATCACACAGACCACCGGGCAAACCGAATGAAGGAAGCTTACCAATAAGGCTTTCGTGCCAGACCCTATCAAAAGCCTTCGAGATGTCGAGGGAGACGGCAAGCGCTTCCCCGTGTCTCTCGATGGCCTCACTCCAGATGTGAATGGCATACGCTAGAAGATCCCCAGTAGACCGATTTCGGCGGAAGCCGTATTGGCGGTCACTAAGGATATCGTTAGATTCTAGGTATGCCAGGAGCTTCGTGTTAAGTACACGCTCCATACTCTTACAGAGTATGGAGCTATTAGGTGGTTAAGTTATTAATCTTTGCTTAAAGGTGTTATAATAGGAATGATGACGTGGTACGAAACAGCAAATTCTATTAAGTCCGCCGGTTAAATTATCAAAAAATATTGGACACGTAGTTTTTGCTTATTCAAATCAATATAAAAATTTACCAAGATAAAGCGCATCAAAGTTCGGGAGTGGCAGCTTGCGACGTAACTTTTATGTAAAAAGTGTACCAAGGCAAGTCGTCAAGCGATATTTTAACGCACTGTCATCGTCATAATTCGTGACAAAAGAAAAAATACGTGCCCATTATTTTTTGGAAATCTAACTGATGGACTAAAAAATATTTTTTAGTCATCATCCAAGAAGTCAAAGTGCGGTCTGCGTATCTTGCCCTTAATTCACCAAAATATTTCAGGTATTTCGAATACCAGTTGCAACTCAGTCGCGAATTCAATCTACCGTTGTTCCTGCATTGTCGTGCGGCTGCCGACGACTTAGTCGCAATATTGGAGAGAAACCGCGACAGTGTCGTCGGGGGAGTCGTGCATTCGTTTGATGGAACCGAAGAAGCTCTGCAGAAGATACTCGCCTTGGGAATGTACATAGGTATTAATGGATGGTAAGTTGACGAATAAGTAGATCGAACTAGTTGGTAACAGGCGGGAGTCGGGGGTCACATGGGCGGTCAGATTGGGGATTGCTCTGTTCGCCCACCAAGTGACTCCAGAAAAGACGTTGGCACAGTTATCACGTGCTGCCGTGCGCAACTAGGTTCAGGAGAGGTGCATTATTAATCTCCCCAGGGATGTGCCCTAACAGGCGTTGCACAGAGGCGGTTCCAGGGTGGTCTTTTGAGAGGTCACGGGGTTCCTTCTACGTGCTGATGGTGATCACCGGGGTGTGGTTTTAGTGAGGAAAAATGCCCAAACTCCGGTCTTTTCCCTAAAATGCCAGGCGCCTTTTGAAGGTTTCCCCCCGTAAGCAAAAAAAAAGTAAAACATAAATTTGATTTCGACTTTCTTGATGCAAATTAGTTTTCAGCTCAGCAGTTGAGCTGAAAAGTGTACCCATTATTGTGTTCAGTCATAAAAATAGAAAGTAGTATTTTTTAGGGTTCCGTACCCAAAGGGTAAAAACGGGATTCTATTACTAAAACTCCACTGTCCGTCTGTCTGTCACCAGGCTGTATCTCACGAACCGTGAAAGCTAGACATTTGAAATTTTCACATAATATTATGATGTATTTCTGTTGCCGCTATTAACAACAACTACTAAAAACAGAATAAAATAAATATTTAAGTGGGGCTCCCATACAAAAAACGTGATTTAGTTGCCGTTTTTTGCGATAATGGTACGGAACCCTTCGTGCGCGAGTCCAAATCGCACGTGGCCGGTTTTAACTTTACTTATCAGTAATTTATTAAAATATTTATCTTTGTTTTCCAGCTCCTTGAGAACAAAAGAAAATTTGGAAGTAGCATCAAAGATTCCTAAAGACAAGCTTATGATCGAGACAGACTGTCCCTGGTGCGAAGTGAAGCCGACCCATCCTGGGTACACCCATGTGGTGACCAAGCACCCAACGGTGAAGAAAGAGAAGTACTCAATTGGTTCTAACAGTCAGGTGAAAGGCAGAAATGAACCAGTAAATATTGTGTAAGTATTTTGAAAGTCTTACCAATGTGTATTGTGTATTTATAACTACCCAGTAAATTACCCATTTACTGGGTATATAAGCTATTGATCCATGTAAAATACTGCGATTCAGCTGTATTCGGCCGAATTGGATCTCCACAACGTGATGCACAGATTACTATCCAGATAAAAAAGAAGATCGAATACCCTCAAATGCTATCGTTTTTAGGGTTCCGTACCCAGAGGGTTTAAATGGGACCCTATTACTAAGACTCCACGATCTGTCTGTCTGTCCGTCTGTCACCAGGCTGTATGTCATGAACCGTGATAGTTAGATAGTTGTAATTTTCACAGATGATGTATTTCTGTTGCCGCTATAACAACAAATATTAAAAACAGTACAGACAACAATATTTAAGTGGGGCTCCCATACAATAAATGTATTTTTTTTGCAGTTTTTTTGCGTTAATGTTACGGAACCCTTCGTACGCTAGTCCGACTCGCGCTTGGCCGGTTTTTTATTTTCGTCGTTTCTCTTTGACTCCGCGTCTATTAGCCATTACCCCATGCAGTGCTGCAGTGGTGTCTCATCTTATACAAAGAAACTGATTATTTTTTGTACATTGATCGCGTTCGGTTCCGTTCCACGGATATAGATCTATCTATCTATCGTCGTGAAAAGGAACCAAACGCGATCGATTCACAAAAAATAATCGGAATAATCAGATGAAAAACGCTAGTTACGTCGGCACGGTTTCTTTGTATGGGATGAGGCATATGCATGTTAGCGGCAGTATTTATTATCTGTGCCCTATGGAAAGTTCTATCTTCGACATGCTTCAGGTGAAAGTCCATCCATAAATTTTTATTCCTAATCAAACACTACTCGAAACGGAGATACAGAAAGACTCACGCCTTATAAAATGGTGCAGGCAAAGGCATAAATTTAAATCATTTAATATCGTTTTATTCTTTTTCAGGCAAGTTCTGGAAATTTTAGCAGCAATTCGGAAAGAAGATACAGATGAATTAGCAGCAGCTATTTACGAAAATACTAATAAATTGTTTTTTAATAAATAAATTTGTACATTTATGTAGGTATTTATAAGTTATATTAATAAATAAGCGACATTTTTCGTTACAGAATGCCTTTATATTATTTCTTGATTTTTATTTTGTTCGTAACTTATGGCTCGTTCACACAGATCATCCGTATCAGGATTGTTTTTAAAGGTGAACGCGCACCTATCCGCGCCGCAGTCATCGCATCCCGCGCTTGGGCGTACTATCAGCCAACTATAGATCTGATCATTTTGAAAACAAAATCCCGTGCACAAGACCACAACATCTGCGTCCGCCCTTTTTGAGTTGACCAATAGCCATATGCCAATATGCATAGCAGTGTTAAACAAAAAAGGATCCGAGAAAAAAAAAAAGTTTTTTTGGCTGACCAATAGTAATAGAAAAAAAACAGGACCAAAGAAGAGAAAGTTTTAATGCTTAACATTTTGTTTTAAATAATTCTCACCCTCGGGTATATCCTCCCTATAGCGGGCGAGCCCTGCAAGCAAAAATAGTCTTAACGGTGATCAAATGTATAGTTGGCTGATAGTACGCGCCGAACACGCCGCACACATCGTATCCACTGCTGTACATCTTGAACAATATTTTCTATACGGATACGGATGACGTCTCCGCGCCGCCCGCATCACACTCGCCGCATGCATCGAACGCGCAGAATCTGATGTCGTCATCCGCACGCGCTGGTGGAATCCACATATAGCATTTTGCTGAAATGCGTGCGGCGCGGATAGGTGCGCGAGGCTGCATACGATTTCATATAAAGATTTATGAAATGCGATGACTGCGGCGCGTTCGGCTTCTGCGGTGCGTGCGGCTAGGTGCGTGTTCACCTTTACGGATCCGTCGCTACTGTGGGTAAAGTTCACACTACATTTACAGTACCGTTTTAACAGATCTGTATTTGTATTCACAATAGGAATTACTGTTTACTCATACAAAAAAAAACTTCGATAAACGAGTATGTAAGAGTGAGCGAAGTGTGCTCGACTATTTTTAGCGCTCTGCCTGGGATAGGTAAGGCTTATTTTTTTGACAGACAAGATGGGCAGCGGGCTCGCAGAGCTTAAAATAGTGCTTGTCTCAAAAAATATGTCAGGATGGAAGGGCTGGATTGCGCCGCATTCCGTTGTCCCCCGGCCATGGGTTCTCTTGGCCTAAGAGAACTCGCTACTGTGTGACTCCGACAGAGGTAAATTAATTGAACTGAAATACGTTCGAGTAACCGGTTCCGGGAAAACTTACAATGTAATACAAAAACATGTAAATGTTATCCTGAAGTCGCCCCCTATACCCCACTCGTTCCACTAGAATCCCCTATTTCAGTCCCCCAGGGGATTATACAGCACTCAATGTTCCACTACGATCCCCTATGCAGGGGATTCTATAAGTACTAATAAGTTCTATTTCTTTTCTAAATATAAAAGTACTACGTTCTGCGAGCAATGTGCCCTGCCCACTGCCATTTAAGTTTCGCAATTCTTCGGGCTATGTTGATGACTTTGGTTCTCCTGCGGATATCCTCATTTCTGACGTAATCACGCAAGGAAACTCCGAGCATGCAAAAACTAAGTTTGTACAAACTTATTTTTTTTTAAATCGGTGACCTGCACTCGAAGTTGTAGACGATTATGTCTACCTGGGACAAACGGTCCAGTTGGGTAGGTCTAATTTCGAGAAAGAGTTGTATCTTCTCGTCCAATTTACCGCAGTGTCTCAATACAAAAGTCTATGAGTGTGTGTTGCCAGTGATCACCTATGAGACCGAGACGTGGTTGCTCACCATAAGCCTTATCAATAAGATTAAAGTCACCCAAAGGGCAATGGAGAGGACTATGCTCGGAGTTTCCTTGCACGATTTCGTCAGAAATGAGGATATCCGCAGGAGAACCAAAGTTACCGACATAGCCTGAAGAATTGAGAAACTTAAATGGCAGTGGGCAGGGCACATTGCTCGCAGAACGAATGGCCGACGGGACAGAAAAGTTCTGGAATGGCGACCGCGAACTGGAACACGATGCGTTGGAAGGCCTGCCACTAATTGGACCGATGACCTAGTTTTTTTAAGTAGAAAAGGTTTTTCTTTAGTATTTTGCGTTTGTAACGTTAAATACTTAAGAAAGCTAAACATTGAAAAAAACCGAACGCCTTAGGTGGGACTCGAACCCAACGCCACCGAGACGCTGTACTAGTCGAACTTGCGAAATTCTTCAACGCTTTTGGTACTTTTGTTTTCAACATCTAACTTATTTTAGAAAAATTACTTAACGTCATTGTATGCCCCTCTTTAGACCGATTTTTAAATCTATGTATTACTTAACTATTGTTATTTTATAGGTGGCTTTTTTTATTTAGAAGGGACAAGGAATAGAACTTATTAGTACTTAAAGAATCCACTGCATAGGGGATCGTAGTGGAACATTGAGTGCTGTATAATCACCTGGGGGACTGAAATAGGGGATTCTAGTGGAACGAGTGATATGTAATACATAGAATTAAAAATCGGTCTACAGAGAGGATTACAATGATGTAAATAAATATTTCTAAAACAATTTAGATGTTGAAAAAAAAGCACCAAAAGCGTTGAAGAATTTCGCAAGTTCGACTAGTGCAGCATCTCGGTGACGTTGGGTTCGAGTCCTACCTAAGGCGTACGGTTTTTTTCAATGTTTAACTTTTTTTACTTAAAAAAAAAAACTAGGTCATTGCTCCTTTTAGTGGGAGGCTGGTTTTACAGTCACGCCGCTAGACGCGCCGTTGGACAGCGCGCTGTTGGACAGCGCGCGTTTGAACAGCGGTGCACCATAAAACGACATTAGTACGGCGCGTTTCGCTGCTGTGAGACAGTCGTGTACAAACAGATACAAAATGAACGGCAATGCGGTTAGAGTACTGGCTATTTACTTTTTATGGAAAAAAAGGCAACAAAAACGTCGAAGAACAGTAGGTGTTGATCCTTATAACGCTACAAGGTTACTGAGAGGCGAACACGTAACATCTTTCTCTGATTTACGAGAAAATAGTTATAAATTTTATAAATATTTTCGCCTATCAACCAGCAGTTTCGACGAATTACTGTGCAAGTTAGAGTTTTCTTTACGAAGATCCAGCATACGTCGCATCCCCATAGCTCCAGTGGAAAAATTGGCGATTACTCTAAGGTAAGTGAAATAAAAGAGTAGGTTTTGTAATAAATGATAATATTTGTTTGGCTTATTTTAATCACAGTCGTATTTTAATTACAACCTAACACACTTATTCATAAATGCTGATTAAACCTATTTTAGTTAAAATGGTCTTAAAATCGGAATCTTCTCTTTCATTTTGCAAATGTAGAAAAGAAACAAAACACTTGTAAAACCTATATTAATCTCACTCGTTTTTAATGAATAAGGGCATTATTTTAAATCACAGTGTTATTATAATCATTGACTTATTTTAAATCACAGTCTTATTTTAATCATAATCTTATTTTAAATCACAGTCTTATTTTAATCATAATCTTATTTTAAATCACAGTCTAATTTTAATCATAATCTTATTTTAAATCACAGTCTTATTTTAATCATAATCTTATTTTAAATCACAGTCTTATTTTAATCACAGTCTCATTTGAATCATAGTCTCATTTTAATCAGTCTTACTTTGTAGCTAAAAATTGACAAGTACTTGTGAGGTTCACTGGTGTGTGTAGTTAGGAAGGAACACCGAATGATTTGTTGGTGTGTCTATGTCAAAGTATTGTGACAAGTTAGTGTGCCTGCTATCTTGACGTCAAGCTAGCAGGCACACGAAGCCTGGCAACCTGACAACTTTGCCCTTTCGGAGCGGCATTGCCTCCCAGGCAGTAGCATTTTGATTTTTGCGAAGTAGTAATAAACTTTTTAAAATAAATCTGTAAAAACTAACTAATATCCTTATTGATCCTCATTATCAGGATAATTTGAGTTATTATCGCCAGTCGGCGATACGACATTTGATAATTCTACTGCAGATTCATAAAGCTGCTGTTGAGGTGTAGAGGTGGTAGCATAGGCATAGGTATAATTATGAAGTGGCAATGTTTGAGTTGTGTAATTATAAGTAGAATTTGCGTTCACACTAGAATTAACATTATTTTCTGGTGATGAAAAGCTAGGTGTCGTAGTCGTTGGAGCTGAAATCCCAATAAGTAATTCTAGAACCTTTGCGCGAAACTGCAGCTTTTGATAAGCACTTAAATTACTTAGAATCGGACCAAGAGACTCAAAAAATGACAAATCATCAGGATTGAGGTTGGAAGGGGAAGTATTTTGGTTAAGCAACGTTATTAATTCGTTTTCAAAATTTGATTGTTCTGATTTACGTTTATTCATTCCACTACGTTTATTCCATTTGTTTTGACTATTTTCTGTGTTTTCCTGTGGTCTATGGAGCTGAGATGGAGTACTCAAGTTATTCGCTGATGTGGCTGTTTCAGTCAAATCTTCAGATACGATAGACTGATTATCGCTTAATGATTCTGTAACTTCATTTTCTGAAATACGATCAAGGAATGTCATTTGGTCGAAAAATAGATACTTCTTGTGTTTTGCAGCGCTTCCAGATGGCGTATTTCGCATATTCCCTTTTGTTCTGAAATAATTATCTCTGGCTGATTTCCATCGATGGCGTATTTGTTTATCTGCAATAAAAACGTATTTTTTTAGGTACTTACCTATATACTAAAATCAAATGAAAATACTTTTTGTTTTCAGGTTTTTGGCAACGGGCAGTACTTTCTCCGATTTATCTATCACATACAGAATGGGAATCACTACTGTAGCTAAGATAGTAGATGAAGTTTGTTCGACTATATGGGAAAAACTGCGTCATGAATGTCTACCTGAACCAACTACAGAAATGTGGCAGCGCATAAGTGAAGAATTTCAGTTATATGCAAATTTTCCAAATTGTTGCGGGGCGATAGATGGTAAACACATACGTATAGTAAATCCTGCAGGTGGAGGCTCAATGTTTTATAATTATAAACATTTCTATTCTATCGTCCTTTTGGCAATGTGCGATGCGAACTATTGTTTCACATATATTAACATAGGTTCTTGCGGGAAAAACTCAGACTCTACAATATTTCAAGAGAGTTCACTATTTCAAAAGTTACAGAACAATAGTTTGAGGTTGCCAGGTGTAAAGCATCTGCCGGGCACTAATATAACAGTACCACACATAATAGTTGGTGATGGTGCATTTGGTATATCCAACCATGTGATGAGACCTTATGTGCGATCCAACATGACTCATAAAAAGAAAATATTTAATTACCGCTTAAGTCGTGCTAGACGGTACATAGAGTCGACGTTTGGAATAATGTCCAACAAATTCAGAGTATTCCATACTCCTATGAGTGTCAGTTTTCCTATTGCAAAAAAGATAGTTCAAGCCTGTTGCATATTGCATAATTTTATTAGAGTACGGGATGGCTACAACATTAATCACACATTAACTATAACGGGATTGACTGATCTAATTAACGACCCAGATCATAGATCAGGAAACACATTACGCGATATATTCGCTAATTACTTCGTATCACCCACTGGTAGCGTGTCATGGCAAGATAGATCTGTGTTCTGATTTTATAGTTGACACCTACCGCGAAATTCAAAAATGGAACGAAACGAAACGCAGTAATATCGTCGTGGCTTATTTGATTTACCTACCCAATTAATATTTTTCACTGGGTGACCCGGCAGACGTTGTACTGCCTCAATCGATAAAATTTTCATATTTATTCACCTTTTAAACCTCCTCTGGACTTCCACAAATAAATCATAACCAAAATTAGCCAAATCGGTCCAGCCGTTCTCGATTTTAGCGAGACTAACGAACAGCAATTGATTTATATATTTAAATAGATTAGAATTTCTGAAATTCGCGGGCGGACAAAACGATTTCACTTAATTTTACACTAGGTAATAAGTAGCTAATGTGACTTAATTAAGGTACCAGACTCGTCGGTTACACTTGACAAACGATCTTTAAAGTTAATTTATATCTCTTATTGTGAACTGAACACTAAAAGTGATAGAATGTTTTAATGGAGGATGGAGGATTTCGTTTGTGCAACTAGCGGTAAACATGTATGTAACAAAAAAGATTTTATTAATAAATGTTTCTTACCTAAGTCTGTATTGAAATGTTCACCACACAATTCCTTTCCAATTTCTTCCCAGGCTTTATTTTTTGCGTCCTTATTCTTATAAAGATCATCGGCCGGGTCCCATAAACATCTTCTAATTCGCACTTCGTCAATTACTCGACCCGTATCGATGTGATTCATTTTGTACACAACAGTACCTAACGGGACGTCTCAACGGCGTGAGACTAAAACGCACAATGGCCGTAGAAGCGCACGAGCGGCGCGCGCTTCGACCGCGCCGCGCGAATAGGACGCGTTCAACGAACGGCGCTGCTCAAGCGCGCGAATTTGAAACGCTACTAATACCCCAATACATATCCGAGCGCGCGCGCTCCGACGGCGCTGCCGAAACGCGTGACTGTAAAACCAGCCGGAGGCCTTCAAACGCATCATCTTCCGGTTCGCGGTCGCCATTCCAAAACTTTTCGGCCCCATCGGCCATCCGTTCTGCGAGCAGCAATGTGTCCTGCCAATGCGAACCGGAAGACGATGCGTTGGAAGGCTTCCCACTAAAAGGACCGATGACTTAGTTTTTTAAGTAGAAAAGATGTTCGACAGAATACAGGGAAGGTTTAAAAGCAAAAAAAAAAAAAATGTTTGGTTGGATAGGGTAGGTAGGTAGAGTAGTGTAGTGTAGGTAGGTAGGTAGGTAGGTAGGGTAGGGTAGGGTAGTGTAGGGTCGGGTAGGGTAGGTAGGTAGATAGGGTAGGTAGGTAGAGTAGGGTAGGGTAGTGTAGGGAAGTGTAGGGTAGGGTAGGGTAGAGTAGTGTAGGATAGGGTAGTGTAGCGTAGGGTAGGGTAGGGTAGGGTAGTGTAGGGTAAGGTAGGGTAGGGAAAGGTAGGGTAGGGTAAGGTAGGGTAGGGTAAGGTAGGGTAGGGTAAGGTAGGGTAGGGTAAGGTAGGGTAGGGTAAGGTAGGGTAGGGTAAGGTAGGGTAAGGTAGGGTAGGGTAAGGTAGGGTAAGGTAGGGTAGGGTAAGGTAGGGTAGGGTAAGGTAGGGTAGGGTAAGGTAAGGTAGGGTAAGGTAGGGTAGGGTAGTGTAGGGTAGAGTAGTGTAGGATAGGGTAGTGTAGCGTAGGGTAGTGTAGGGTAGGGTAGTGTAGGGTAGGGTAGTGTAGGGTAGAGTAGTGTAGGATAGGGTAGTGTAGCGTAGGGTAGTGTAGGGTAGGGTAGTGTAGGGTAGGGTAGGGTAGGTAGGGTAGATAAATGTTTGGTGTTTTTATGGCAAAACAAAGTTTGCCGGGTTAACATGTCCGTAAGGATTGAGGAGCCACTTTTTGTATCTTAATGAAATTAATTTACTTATTTAGTAGTAAGTTTAAAAATTTTGTAGGTTCGATCCTCGATTTTGTAGTATAATACTTCAAAAGTTATATGGACATAAAGGTGGCTCCTCAATCTAAATGTTTGGATTGAGGAGCCACGTCAGAACTAGGAACATCATGGATTAATATTTATCATTATTAGGTATGATTTTGTAGTATTTGAGAGTATTTAGTAGACAAAAACTGAGCTCGGTTGCATTAAAATTAAAAAAGTTATCATACATTATATGTGGCTCCTCAGACCATACATACGACTCGTCAGTTTTCAAAGAAGCAGTAGTTCAATTAATGCGCAATTTCTTCGTCATTTAGTAGTAAGTATATTAGATTTGTAGGACAAGAATCAGTAATTAAAAATGAGTGCATTGGGAGATATGGCACATAATACTGGCTCCTCAATTGAGATGCTTCGGTAAATAGGTCTGCCTCTAATCTACTTATAGGTACTTGTGACGAAATTTGGAAAAGAAAACATCTTATTCTGTATAAATATATACTAAATGTACGTATAATCCTGCCATAAAAAAGTAAATATCTACGAAGTTATTAGCAATCCTTTAATTTCCCATCAAATTCTTGTGTAGGGTGTCCATGAATAAATTACATTTTTTTTCTCGTTTCCTGGCTTTAACAAAAACACAAATAGAAATCTATTTGTTTTTAAATTTAATTTCAACTTGTTATTGAAATCCCTGACGGTACAACTGATTGAATATTATTAATGTTCCTGTCTATTCCATTTACAAATTAGAGTCTCCATTCTCACTAGGTATATGTTAGCTCGTGGATGGAAATGAGTGGACTGTATTTTTAGGCGAAATGGTTTATTGCCGTTAATTACAAATTACTGTCCCGGTCAAACAAGATTGTGGTTTTTAGAGAAAGGTGTCGACTGTCGCGGTGGAGTCCGTGGTAGCGAGTGGCCGCCGAGCCGTGCCGCGTCGCCGCCGCGCTGTGCACCCACACACCGATGTCGCGTGCGCCGCGCGCGAGTGTGCCAAGTGCAGACGGCGCGCGCTGGCCGCTAGTGTTGGGTTCAAATCCCAACATATAAAATAAATAATAATAAAGCTTTATTTATTCCACACTTACAAAACAATACCAATTTAACAAATAAAATTAGATTATTTTAAGTAATTTAAATAAGTTCATCAAAAAATTATTATTTTAGATATTTCGTTAATAAGAAATAGATGAATCAGATTACAAGATAAACAATACATTGGAATTGAACATTATTAAAAATAAGTTCATCAAAAATATTATATTATTGTTTGATTTTTTTTTCTCGTTGGTAATAAATAGATGAATTAGATTAAAAATAAGACAATACATTGAAATTATAAATTAAAATAACTTTGATTATGGTATAAAATATTAAAAATAAATTACGGTCACCAATTCAATGTGTAATAAGAAAAAAAAGATAAATGTATGAATTATTCTAAAGATTTCGCGCCAACGTCTTTTTGGGTCTGTAGCCAACAAGGAACCCTTATAGTTTCGCTGTGTCCGTCTGTCCGTCCGCAGCTTAGCTCAGAGACTCTTGGTACTATAAAGCTATAATTTGGCATGGATATACATATTAATCACTCCGACAAAATATTGTTTTTTTTTTCTCGTATTTTCCGTAAGTGGGATATCGATGAATAGGCCTTTATGAATAGTACATTATTGTATAGCCAGGAAATAGGCAATTGCAGGTCGAGTATGAGTTTGAAGGACGAGCCGTAGGCGAGGACTTCACTAATACGAGAAAGGCAATTGCCATTTCCGCCGAGGCATATATAGTGCTTTTCTCAAAAGAATGCAGGGAAATAAAAAAGTAGTTAAATTTCCATAATTTTTCATGTTAATGCCGTTTTTAACATGAACTGTACATTTCAGTATGGAATTAATTGCCCATAATGTAGATAGATGGCTTTTTAGTTTTAGCATTATCATAGAATTACGCCAAAAATACTGTTTCGGAGAAAATGTTCACTTTTTTATCGTTTTTCCAAATCATAAAATGTTCATATCTATATGCTGGAAGCGGGTTTTCCATTGCCAATTTGGCTTCTGATCTTAAACCTGGTGGAGTACAATCAATGTCCATTTCACTCTCTGAACCATTGCAACACATTTTAATTATTAAATTTATATTTATTAAATATATAAATAACAAATCAAGACGAATTCTCAGTTTGGCCGCCGATTTTCTATTTATCATCTGTGCCGAAAGGCAAACGAATTTATGGCTATACAGCCATTTGAACGTAATTTGACTTTGGTATGCCAAGAATGATAAAAGAGATCCAATCAAAGAGTATCTAATGACCCCAGCACGCCGTTTCATACAACATTGCTGGAGCGTTGTAATGTTCCAAATTCAAAAAACGCTCCAGCAATGCATTTGATTTTCTTTGTCCGGCAATTCGAAATTTTGCGTGTTCTTTTTTTTAAATAATGACAATAATTCCATACATGTTTGTGAAAAAAATATTACGGTTCTGTTAAAACCATTATTCGATTCAGGGATCCGTTTGCGTAAAATTAAGTTTTAAATTGCTAATTTTTGTTAGAGTCAAGTGTCCCCCCTGCCAGCTAAATGGTTGCTTTTGGATATGTGAAAAAAATCATGGCAGTAGTATATATAACGGAATTAAAAGGAAAACTATCACAGCTAAGTAGGCTTTACAACTTTACGAATAATAGTCGAACAACTTATAAAATGAACTTGGAAAAGAAAAAAAATGTACAAAAGCCGTTGAAAAATTACTTATATAACGTTGTTAGTTGTGTAAAACAGATAGGTAGTAAATATAAGTTTATGAACCATGTAAAAATATACAATAATAAAATCATAACATCCTTAGTAATGTTTTTTTTCTAATTTAATAATGTTTACGCTCGAATGACGAATTGTAGTGGGCGGAGTCGTTGGCAGTACCGGCCCGTACGGCGCATAAGCGCGGGGTGGTCTATTTTGTTTTAATTGCAGTAAGTATTGGTATTATCGATGTTTTGTTATCTACAGTCAAACTAGATTCGATTGCCAAGCAAATTTCGCTGTCCGATAATCAACATCATCGTCATCATATCAGCCGAAAGACGTCCACTGCTGGACATAGGCCTCCCCCAAGCGTCACCACATTGACCGGTCCCGTGCGTCCCGCAACCAGCGGATCCCTGCAACCTTCACCAGGTCATCGGTCGACCTAGTGAGAGGCCTTCCAACGCAACGTCTTCCGGTTCGCCGTCGCCACTCCAGAAACTTTCTGCCCCATCGGTCATCCGTTCTGCGAGCAATGTGCCCTGCCCACTGCCACTTAAGTTTGGCAATTCTTCGGGCTATGTCAGTAGATATTTTCCAAGGCCACATCAGTGCAGTATAAAGCTGAGAACAAATTATCGGACGCGGCTGACGGACGCGACTTACAGCCGCGGTTGATATGTGTGCACACTCGTATGGGACGTGGCTACCCGATCTCTATCAGACGTCCGAACGCCCAAGGTCACGTCCGCGACTTACGTCCGATAGTTTGCACAATATAATGTACATTAATTACCTAGATACTCTATAAGTCGCGGCTGTCAGTCGCGTCCGTAAGCCGCGTCCGATTATTTGTTTCCAGCTTAACACTTCGCATTTTTAAGTACATTATCGATATCGGCAAGACACCCGATTTCTTATTTAGAAAAAATTAGACGTGTATTTTTCATATCCCATGTTACTTGGGGTCGGCGCAACACGTTTTCTTCTTCCATACCGTCCATATTATAATTTTAATAAATCAAATCAATTTGAAATTATGTACTAATTTAATTATACTCATTGAGGCGGGCGGGCCTCTTTATAATATTATAGTATTGACATATTAAATTCTTTAATTAAGTAACGAACTACTTACAAAAAAAAAGTTAAAAAAGTTCTGTTAAAGTGGATTTGACCAACACATGCTGCTTTGATTCAGTCATGCATTTCTTAAGTATGGCATTTATTCAAAGTAGAAGTTTTCAAGAAACATTAAACACATACTCTTATGATTTAATTTCTCAATATATTAAACTTTTATCAGATCCTTTTGCTAATGACTGTGATATATACAAAATGAGATCTGAAATAGGCGTGCTGTATTTTGATACAAGAGAAAACCACTGTGAATTTGCTTGTAATGTTTCCTTCATTTTTGAACATATAGCTTTGAAGTATTGTTTTAGTGCAATTTTCAGTAAAAAGTGTACCAATGATTTATGCCAATTTATCCCAATATCTAGGCAGATCGCATTTTTGCCTTTAAACCTAAATATAATTTCTGTTTTCGGCATCCAAAGTTTAGAAGATGCAATTTGTATTGCAGAAGAAAAAAACGTTTGTACGGCTTGTAACCACCAAACAATGTGCAAATATGCTCTATCAAACACAGTTTCATTTGAACTAAATGTTTGTACGAAGTTTTGAGTAAACGAGGTACCAGAATCTATAATGATTACAAGTAGATCATATACATTAATAGGCGTTATAGAATTTATACCTGGAATTGGCGAAGCTGGCATGGGCCACTATAAATGTCGAGGATGAGATATTTTGTTACGACGACTATGATTCTCACTGTAAAATTCGTAAAAGCACCGACCAACCAATATTAATTCATTCTTTAACATATGTAGAAATTCATTTAAATACCTAAAACATATGAAGAATATCTGTAAATACCTACCTAAAACATATGAAGAATATCTGTAAATACCTACCTATATTTCTATACTTCCGATTTACTAAAAATTAAAATTCAAAAACTTGTCATCCTGGTTTCATTCATATAACATGGTCACCCTTAATAGCGAATTCTTAAGGAATATCGAAAAGAAATTTGTTTTTCAGATACCGAATATATACAATGTTGATCTCTACTTAAGTATTAAGTAGACATTCATACTAAATGTTAGTGTCTCTGGTTTTTGATTCCGTTGTAATCTCAGGAAGGTACAGTAACGTTGTGATCTCAGGTAGGTACACTAACGTCAGGATTGAGGAGCCAGTTAAAATGTGCCATATCTCCCAATGCACTCATTTTTAATTACTGATTCTTGTCCTACAAATCTAATATACTTACTACTAAACGACGAGTCGTATGTATGGTCTGAGGAGCCACATATAATGTATGATAACTTTTTTAATTTTAATGCAACCGAGCTCAGATTTTGTCTACTAAATACTCTCAAATACTACAAAATCATACCTAATAATGATAAATATTAATCCATGATGTTCCTAGTTCTGACGTGGCTCCTCAATCCAAACATTTAGATTGAGGAGCCACCTTTATGTCCATATAACTTTTGAAGTATTATACTACAAAATCGATGATCGAACCTACAAAATTTTTAAACTTACTACTAAATAAGTAAATTAATTTCATTAAGATACAAAAAGTGGCTCCTCAATCCTTACGGACATGGGTTAACTAGTAGAGAATAAATATATTCTTTGCACATGCGGGTGCGACGTCACTCGACGCACACTAAACGTAGGCATTCTGATGCGCATGGTGCGCTGCTGTTTTATTATGAGATTCACTATTGCGCAACCATTGTAGCCAACTAAGGACGGCCTAAAAGATTGGAGATTACTGAACCGTGACCGTCAGGATGACTGGACCAAACGAGATATGTCCTTGAGACCATGTGCACTGTTTAATACCTATTTGCTACTATTTACTACCTATAGTAAAATATTTGCTACCTCTGCGTTAAGAAATATATCAAAGAAATAAAGTGGTCAGCCATTCTGACGTCAGGTTGGCTGACCACTTCCAAGTTCTCATAGTTTTAGAGTTGTATTAACCGCGTTGTTAATGTAAATATTTACTACCTATTTGCTACTGCAACATATATATTTTTACACAACTGTAAGAAGCTCCTATAGCAAGTTAATTTATAGGCGTTTAAAAGCCATTTAAACGCCTGTACATTATTATTTACATATTTTCTTCTCAGAACAATTGCTAACAATGTTTTTGTAGGCGCTTAGTGGCTTATGAACAACTTGTTTCTGGATAATTTGAAGCATGAGGTTTTGGGTTCGATTTCCAGGTCGGGAGAAGTGTTATTGGGTTTTTACATTACGATTTTTTTAGTAGCAGCCCTGAGTCTGCATTTGTGCCCGGTTGATGGCAATAGGCTCGGCCCCTATTACATGGGACTTAAATATAACTGGCGAAATGTGGGTTTACACACGGCTACATATCAAGCTATACATTTCCAGTATAAACTGACCTCTCATTGCACGGAAATCCTATACAACATGCAAGATCAGCTTATACTAAAATGTATAGTTTGATATGTAGCCGTGTGTACCTACTATGGGTACACTTCTACCTTATCCTTCGTGGAACAAGGCGTGATGTGATAATGTTATAAGTATGTATGTACCTATTTTGGGATTTATCAAATTAATCTTGATCACGATACAATATTTGATAATAATTAATTGTAATCTTAGTTTTTTTATATTTAAAACTACCCACAATATACACAACTGTGATGATATTTTTTTCTGTCCAACTTTAGTTTTGTTGTTTTGTGACGTGCGTTAACATGTTAACAATAATTTATTAAAAATAAATTAAGCACTCTGCTCGACAAGATTTTGACACATGACATACCAGTTGAGTTGATAGGTTGTTGCAAATTACTTCATGAAATACAGGAATTCCGTGCAACATTGTCGACCATATCATCGCTCACCATCAGGTGAGCTAGTGGTCAAGCGCGAGCCTATCAATAAATAAAAAGAACCGCTTCCGTCTATTGCAAAATGTGTACAAAATACGAATTATACACTTCCAAACGGTAGACAATTTAGATTTTCTCAAAATAAGTGCATAAACAACTTTTCGCTTGCTTAAAAGATGCAAAAGGACAAAATAAATATATACTCATTTTACTTGCGTCCTAAAAGCATTTACAAAGTTCAACACTACAAAAGAATACATTATTGATTCATTTATGAAATTAGAAAAACAAGAATCTACCCCAGAAAAATGCTACATTCGCATCGATACGAGCCATTTTATAAAGATTTTATTTAATCTACCTTGTTTTAAACATATTGATCAACGGGTGAAGTTTTTTTACATAAAGTGTCTGCTAGAAATAAAGCAATGCGACGATTATGACAAATTAAAACAAATTGTCATAGATTTGATCACATTATCTATAAATAAATATGATGGTGTAGAATGAAGGTAACAATACAAGATGTGAAGAAGCAAAAATTAGGCTGAAAAAATTAGGGTCTTTTTCACGGACCGCGGATTCTGAAATTGAATTCGAAGATAATAACAAAATAATAAGCTTCAAATCATTGAACTACTCTTCATTCCAAAGTCTGGAAACTTCCTTTGAAAGCGTTCGGGAAGAAGTATCTGCTCTTAAAAGTCCGCAATGGCTATATAATGCAATAGACTCCGAACAGTTGATTATTACCTTAACGGAAGGAGACGTTAACTACGGTCATGATAACTTGTATTATTTCCCAGACTTTTTGAACACTTTAATGCGACTTGTAGGTCAACTTCCTTTGTGGTCCAATATTATGAAAAATTTATATAATTCAAGCATTTCTAATCCCACATCGTCGAATGTGGAAAGCTATTTCAAAAACGTGAAAAGGCATTTATGTAGAATCATCAGTAAAAGTGACAGATACCGTGTAGATGAGTTTTTCATGAAGCATTTAGAATAATTATCTGGTGAATTAAAAGTTGCTATCAGTAAACTAAAAGAAGGTAAAACAACAAGAACAAAGATACCAAAGAATAAAACGGGGACGAATAATGTGAAAGTGGATAAGTATATAGAACATGCAGAAGAATCTATTTTTACGGAAAATCCAAGATTAATTGAAAACTGGCGAGGACTAGCAACAAAAAGTGAAAAAAGAAATAAGAATACCAAGAAGACAGACAAAGTTATTTTATTAAAGAATGGATTTAGAACAAAATGTACCAGTGGGAAAAATGTAATTGTAAAGAATACCTGCGCATTTGATTCTGTGTCACAAGCAATCGCTGTTGCGGTTGTAGATGGATTTTGTATTGGCCGAATTGTCAATACTAGTAATCAAGTTCACTGTAAATTCATCAAAATGCTTATTAAAAATGCTTCACTAAAATATATTTATCAGAGTCGAACTGAAATTTTGAAGCAGTATTTTAATACAGAAAATATATCTGACGACATGATTATTATTAGCTGCGAATGTAATGTGGCGCATATTTTTGAAAAAATACTAATCGATGTAATATATAGTGCGGATAGAATCAAATCTTGCACAAATACAGAGTGTCCGGTAAATCAGTTTAAGCGTAAATGCGCATTTTTGCCTTTGGACTATAACATAAAATCATTATCAGAATCTGCCAATTCCAGGATAGACCCTGAAAATAACATGTCTACTTGTCGTCATACTGGATGCACAGGTATTAAGACGTTTGAATATGAACTAAAAGATTTGATTGCTTTTGAACTCAGTTCTGAAGAAGAAATATGTTTATACGATATACCAACTATAATTTCATTGAAAAATATTGAATATAGTTTGGCGTCAGATAAAGAATTTGTTCCTTCATCGGCTCCGAGCGAGGGAATTGGTCATTATAAATCGCACTGTTTTAGAGGTACTTCATTTCAATGTTACGATGACGTCAAATCGAGTAACCAAAAGTCATAACAAAATGTTGGCTCATTGCATCATTTATGGCAGAAAATATATGTAATGTAATATATAAATACAAACTGACAGCAATTTTTGAATCAAAATTAAACTCGACAGAATTTTTTGATATTTATTTTGTGTCATGTCATTTACGTAATTAAATAATATCGAATATCTTGTTGTTTTTCTATTTTTGACAGCCTTCCAAATACACAGGAGAGTAGTGACAATTTTTTTTTATCTCAGTAGTTTCATTTATAATAAGGTCGAGGGTGGCGGAGAGGGGTGGAGATATTTTACATGTACGGACATGTCCATACATACACACGGATAGAACGAGACATTAAAACCCCTGCACATAAATTAATAACGCTAAGTCTTATTTTCGTAAGATTGCTTATAATGGTTTTGCAGGCACTTTCTAAATTTAACGTTAATTTATTTATAGCTTTCATAACTTTTTATAGGAGCTTCTTACTGTTGTGCAAAAATATATATGTTAAGGTAGCAAATAGGTAGTAAATATTTACATTAACAACGCGGTTAATACAACTCTAAAACTATGAGAACTTGGAAGTGGTCAGCCAACCTGACGTCAGAATGGCTGACCACTTTATTTCTTTGATATATTTCTTAACGCAGAGGTAGCAAATATTTTACTATAGGTAGTAAATAGGTATTAAACAGTGCACATGGTCTCAAGGACATATCTCGTTTGGTCCAGTCATCCTGACGGTCACTACTGAACCTTGTTTCTAACCACCAACTTGTTGGACGACCCCCCCCCCCCCCCCCCTCCACAACCAGTTTTGGCTTTAATTGCGGTCTTTGGCTCGTAAAACTAGATTTTAATAATTGGTAGAGCAGCCATCAACTCAATGGCCGCTTGCGTCAGCACGTATTTAATATTTATTTTGAAAGGCGCTACACGTTAGCATTCTTTTTCATAATTACCTACAAAATAAAGGGAACGGAGTGTAAATGAAACTCTTAATAAATCACTAACAATATTTAATTGTGATTTCTTACAATTATTTCGTACAACACAACATTTATCATCTTATTCAGAGGAACAAATATCTAAATTAAATGATGATGTTCACCGGATCCATATTTCATTCACTCAAATAAATAGCTTACAGATGGAGGATTCTAATTTGTGTGAAGATTTCATTATTTTCTTATGTTTAATTTTTCAATGATGGCTGATAAATGATGCCTTTGTCTTACATAGATATTTTTTCATAATAATTGGAGCTCAAAGACAATTTGTATGGCGGGGTGACGTTTTTATAACACAAAAAAATCATTGCCTCGTGAAATGTTACTCCGGCGATAAATTACAGAAAATCCACACAATGCAATTTCAAGTTGTTCCTCTATCATTTCGTTTAAAACACGATCTCTCAACACAAAATAAATATACTACAAAAAGCTTATACCCCTATTATATCATTTGTTAAAGATTCAAAATAATTATGATCAATGAAGTTATTTGGATGACAATAAGAGGTAACTTAATGATTCATTATTTAATGATACCAGTCTGCTAGATATTTAAATGCATAATCAGGAATGTAATCAAATACTGGATTTTGATTTCAATTAAATACTAAGAAATTTCATAGATGGTTGTCATGGATTAATTTTTTGTAAAAATATATTCATCAATGATATGATTTAATTATTGCATGACTTAATAAATTGAATGAATTTTAGATTACAAAATAAAAGGTTGAAACTAGATATTTTTGGCACACAATTGCTTAGAAATGTAATTAATGGTTATTTATCGATGATAGTAGTTGGCACTAGTAACAAGATTTATGAGATGGCATCACAACAACCAATATTATAATTAGATGTGTTGATAAGACACTTTTATACATCTTTGTGATCAATGTGTGCCAAGAATAGTTTGTCTCATAGTAAATAGGTCCGTTAAATGTTACAGTCAACAGCTGTGTGTATTGTACTCGATTTTAAAATTTTCTTCAATAAGGAAACAGATAAATAAAGAATAAAACAGATTTGATAAGGACATGTTCAGGCAGAGGACTGTGTTCATTTTATTGGGATATAACATGGGAACATTAAATGGATATGGTATATTATTTGATGATTATTTTATACATCGATGGATCAACATCATGCTTTGCACAAAATTCACCAAATAATTTCTGACTTTTATACATAATTATTAATTAAACTGACCGAATGTTATCATACGTACATGTTATAGATATTCCTGCCTTCATGTGCGTTCTTACATAAAATACTTTGGTGGAAAAGGCTAAAATTCGGTCTATGAACACATAAATTAATTCTAGTGAATAGATTTTGATCACTGTTATGAAAAGTGTAGAAAACGAACACAAATAACACTAAAACTCAGTCCTCTGTCTGTGTAGCACAGTTATCACTAAAGTGGAGGGGTTACTCTTCAGGGTATCTCGGAGTAGATGTGCACCTGTTCCCGGAACCAGTGGAAGTATGATGTCATGTGGGACCGGGTGACGTTGAGAGCTGACTCAGTTTTGTTCTGAAGGATCTCCGGTGCCCATTCTCCTCTGAAAAGATGAAAGCATATTGAGTGAGGTTTTTTAAAAGCCTAAAAAAGGTGTGAATTCATAATGTAAAATAATTCAAAAACTTATTGGACGAGCTGAACATAGGTTTTCTGCATAGTCATTGTAGCCCCAACTTCAAACCGGCTAAAAATATTGGGGACTATTGTATGTATGGTTTTTTAAAGTTTATGACAGAGAAAACTACTTCGGTAATTAATTAATTAAAAGCCATCAAATATTCAGAACATGTTTTACAGATGTGGCCTTTGGACTAATTATTTATTTCTTCGGGAGCTGTTGTACAATGAACATGTTTTCCTTTGTATATTACTGTGATATTTTTTTCGTTAGTCATCTAGTAATCAGTTGAAAATAAGTGAGAAATTTGTAACGTCTCCAATAACCTCGGAATTTTAATGTAGACGACGACAAACGGCATTCTTTATCTAATGTCCTACAAGATTGTTCGTAAAATAAATATAGGATTGTCGTGTTAAAATCACCTGATAATATGTTTCACGAAACAACAGTCAAAATATGTTTTTACAGACACTGGCTTACGATATTGGAACATCTATTCTAATATTATAAATGCCAAAGTAACTCTGTCTATTTATTACTTTTTCACGCCTAAACCGCTGAACCAATTTGCATACATTTTGGTATAGAGATAGATCGGACCTTGGAATGAAATCAAAGATGCTTGGGGCACTGAAATGCTTGATCAATCATGTCTAAAAGTCCCTCAAAAATTTAACCGTGTATTTTTACAGACAATCTTCGAATAAACAATCTGAGAATCTTTGAATAGATAGCATCATATATTATCATCCTACTCAACTCGTAAAAGCCGAGCTATGTAAACTATCGCATGCCAACATAGTGACAATAACTTTTATAACTTTATAACTTTTCACTTGCCAATGCATTTGCAAGATTTCAAATTGTTCGATCCGTTTCCTGCCTCGGGACGCTTTCCCATTGAGATCTATCAACGAGTAGTTTTATAGTTCAAGAAAATCTGCACTGCAATACGATCTACAAGGTTAGATAGAAATGGCAATATAGTTCACTAGTTTGGAAATATAGTTCACTAGTTTGGAAATATAGTTCACTAATTTGGAAATAGAGTAAACTAGTTAATAGCTCTCGCTAGGATCGCACCCTTAATCCTACTGCCTGCTAATCTTAATATATACAGGGTGAGTTTTTTTTCAAATGAGTATGAGGAACAGCGAAAAACACTCAAAGGAGTCACGAAGCCGATTTTGATGATTACCAAAACTGCATCATTGGATTTTTGAAAAATCAATGGGTTTGAATTCTTAAAGTCACCGCAAGATAACAAAAAACTTAAAGTCGTTAACACCTGTCTACCAATGTATTTCAATATTTGAAAACGATACGAAAAAAATGTAAAGGCAGTGTCGCTAAAACGATCAAAACAAACGTATCGCGGTAAGGGGCGTCCGTGACCCTTTTATATGGCACTAGCTGACCCGGCAAACTTTGTTTTGCCATAAAAAGACCAAACATTTATCTACCCTACCTACCCTACCTTACACTACACTACCCTACCCGACCCGACCCTACCCTACCCTACCTATAAACCTCACGGAGCCCGAGACCTTTCCAACGAATGCAAAACCGTGGAAATCGGTTCGTGCGTTCTGGAGTTATAGCGTCAGGGAGGAAAACCCGACTTATTTTTATATAGTAGATAGATTTAGTAATGAACTAATGAATTAAAATCTCATAAACGCGTGGAGCGATTTACATAATTTAAACGGATAAAATGATTCTACGTCTATACCTACCTTTCATTTGAGACCAAAATTATCAAAATATCTCAAAAAAACATGTTTTCAAGTTACGCAAGGTAATTTTTTTTAAATCGAACTCGTTAGTTTCATTCGACACCATTCGATAGTGTCTCTAATAAGGATTAAATTCTGGGAAGTAATGGCATATGGCAAACTTAAGGAAAGGCTCATTTAAAAAAAAAGTTCTACTATCATCAATTTATTAGCAACCATGGCGTTTGACTCAAGTAATGATACATTACTATTATCACAATGTCACATAATTATTGACTTTTGACTTCTTACTGATACTCTCTTGATTGCTTACACATGCCCCTGGAAAATAGTTTATCTATGCAAAAATTTATCATCTTTGCCTCAAAAAGTATCTTTTGTTATGAATGTTTGCAGGGTCAGTAAAGATTTTACCAAAAGTACCTTTTGATTTGTGAAGCGCCTCACAATCTTTTCTAGCCCAAAGCACAAAAGAGTCACGTGAAGATCCAATAGCAACTGACTACCGAGGGAAATCTAAGAGAAAAACTGCAGGCAAACAACAATTAAAAGGAGAAAAATGCTGAGTCTTTTGTCGAATTCTTTTACAAGAACAGCCATTTTGTATCGTCTACCTACAAGTACCTACTCGTGTATAAGTCGCAAGTTTTAGAGACTGTAAAACTTCTAAATTCAACAAAATAATAAGAGTGGAGGATACTTAGCGCAACATTCATCATCCAGAAAAAAAAATACTCACACAAAAACTTTAGTCGTCAAATACTCCGTCGTCAGCTGATAGTAGTCACTGGAATACTTCCTGACAGTTTCAACTCCGCTCGCTGCGTAACTCTGCACATTGCCTACTAGTCCCGGTGCATACTGCTCAATGGTAGCCAACACTACCGGGGATTTCTCGGCGACGTAGCCGGCAGTATTGGCAACCAACACATTTCCTTTCTTCAGGGCTAGGTTGAAGAATTCTTTTGAGAGTAGCAAGTAAGGCTTGCATGTCTCGACTGTCTGAGTGTAGTACACTGGGCCGTTGTTTTCAAGCCAGAGGTAGCCGCGTGCTGATGTTGATAAACTCTTCTGCCAAGCGCGCTGACTGTGCTCCAAGATGCCAAGGTCGTTTAGTAAACGGCCTGTTGAGCTTTCTGTGGAGAAAAAGTTTTGCGTTAAGAAGTTGTTCATTTTTAGGGTTCCGTCCCCAAAAGGGTAAAAACGGGACCCTTTTACTAAGACTCCACTGTTCGCCTGTCTGTCACCAGGTTGTATCTCATGAACCGTGATAGCTAGACAGATGAAATGTTCACAGGTGATGTATTTCTGTTGCCGCTATAACAACAAATACTAAAATCAGAATAAAATAAATATTTAAGTGGGGCTCCCATACAACCAACATGATATTTTTGCCGTTTTTTAATAATGGTACGGAACCCTTCGTGAGCGAGTCCGACTCGCACTTGGCCGGTTTTTACTGTAACTTGGATCATCGCTATGTTGTATGTTGAAACGAAAAATGAAATGCGTTCCTGGTCTTGATTGTAGAACGTCAAGCTCGCAAAATGTCCGGTTTATAGAAAACCGGATTTTCTTTCGAATCGGACTTTCCCCGTAAAAGGTAAAGACTAGTTTTGAATTCGCATTCGATTTGCATTTACAAAGGTTGGATGAAAATAATATCACTCATCTTTTAAGTTACGAGAAGCAGAAACATGATTCGACAGTAAAAGTATCAGATAAGGGAATAAAACATAGTGATGAAAAGTGACGTCATTTATACACACATCGCAGTATTTTTCCATTGTTCAATAGCCATGGATCGACAAAGGTCATAGACTGTTAACACTAATTACACCAGTTTACTTCTAAATTGAATTAATACACGCAAACAGATAGTGATAAACGGACGGATTTTAATTAGATATCCTTTGGACTGGGACTCGAAACATAAGCGGCGTAATGTTGGTGTGCTATATATATATATATATATGCAGGTCTGCACTCGTGTGTCTGTTCTTCGGGGATCAAAAAAGTTAATTCAAAAACGCATAAAACTCAACTGCTTATGAAGCGAACTAAAAAGACTTAAACAAGAAGAAAATCATGCTGTGCAGTTGGAGGATACATATTCGCGAGCTGGCTGACCAAAACCAGATGTATCCTCCGACTGCAAAACATGATATTTTAGGGTTCTGTACCCGAAGGGTTAAAACGGGACCCTATTACTAAGACTGTGCGGTCCGTCTGTCTATCTGTCACCAGGCTGTATCTCATGAACCGTGATAGATAAACAGTTAAAATTTTCACAGGTGATGTATTTCTGTTGCCGCTATAACAACAAATACTAAAAACAGAATAAAATAAATATTCAAGTGGGGCTCCCATACCACAAACGTGATTATTTTTCCGATAATGGTACGGAACGCTTCGTGCGCGAGTCCGACTCGCACTGGGTCGGATTTAATATTCTTCTCGTTTAAGTCCCTTTAGTTCGCTTCTAAAGCAGTCGGTTTTTTTATTGTTTGAATTAACTATTACTATTTATACATTTTTAGTTAAAAATTTTTTTTCGAATTAGGTTCATTTAAACATATAGGTAAAGTGCCACATATTTTTAAAATCACCTCTTAAAATCCTTTATTTTGATATCCCACATGATGGGCTTGGATGAACAAAAAAAACTGGACCGCACAATATGGCGTCCAAAATCGGACTTTTTTCTATTTGCCAATTTTAATAGAATTAAATTAAAATAGCCAGTGACACTCGCAAGGGTAAGACGAATCGATCGACATATAAATCTACAAAATCGGCAACGTGTTTGGTCTCTAGAACGCCACATCGAAACAAACGTACATGCATACATAGACTGATTAAACACATTACCCTCCTTCGGCAGTCGAGATTTATGTTGTGTTCCTATCTATGTCACGGAATAAAGATTTCCTATGGAATCTGCGAATAATAATGTAGTACTCGGAAACAGGAAAATAAAACCATTAATTTAAATTCTATGTAGCCAGTAAGGTAAAGTATAAGGCCATTTAATTTTGTGTGACGTAATCAACATCCACTCTATAACCGTCTTTGTCTACCATAGACTACTTATTCTTTTTTGAAACTCAATATCAAGTTGAAGGTTACAAAGTTTAATGTACTATCAAAACCTGTTTTCTTTCGTATTTATTCTGATATTATAAGATAGGCAACATAGAACATAGGCCATAGGTTATTATATTATAAAACACCGTCTTATCAGTGCAAACAATGTTACATATGAAAATATATACTGTTATCTGACGCGATAGTAAAGTCGTTATTGCTATGTGTCAGATCATGGCCATAGCTGCATAGTCATTATGGAGACCTTCTGTCTTTTATAAAATACTTTAAAATTGTCTCTTTAGGAAAACTAGTTGAAGAGTCATTGAGTCATGTATGGGACAATGTTAGGTCTAGTCTAGTGTCCGAGTTCCGACGAGTTTCGGCAAAAAAATCGAGTTTCAGTTTAGCTTCGGCGGTAAACCTGCCGAAACTACCTACGACCGAAACCGAAACTGCTGGCTTGTTCGGCGCGTTAATTTCCATCCAAGCGAAGAAGACATTTTGCCGCGTCCACGTGCCTAGTCATGTCGTGTGTTTGCAGTCCGTTTTGTTTGTTACGAGTTTTCATGTAATTTATTTTGATGAAGATAAAATAATATGATTATAAAAACGTTTTCAAAATTGTCCTCAAAACATGATCCTTGTAAGGAAGTTTCGGTTTTGGCCGAAACAGAGACTGTTGCAGAAATTCGGTTTCGGTCGGACACTAGATCGTTTTAACGGATCCATCGCTACGGGAGGTAATGTTCACATCACACCACAATTACAGTACCATGTAAACCGATCCGTTGCTACTAGGGTCCAGCGTGGTTTCGATCCGATAAAACGGATCAGTATTATAATACTGTTGTGTGTGTGAACTTGCTCATACAATACCTACGCTATTCATCTGCCTAGCCTTTTTCCAATTATTGTTGGGGTCGGCTTCCAGTCTTACCGGATTCAGATGAGTGCCAGTGTTTTACATGGAGCGACTGCCTATCTGACCTCCACAACCCAGTAACTGGGTAACACGATACCTCTTGGCAAGACTGGTGTCAGATCTTAGGCTTCTGACTACCCGTAACGACTGTCAAAGATCTTCAAATGACAGCCGGGACCAACGGCTTTACGAGCTTTCCGAGGCACGGAGGCCACTCGGTATGTTGAAAATGGTCACCCATCCACGAATCGACCTCGTCAAGCGTTGCTTAACCTTGAAGATCGACCCCTGCGGCTGTTATTATTTAGCCACGAGCTCCATCCAATACCTACGCTATTGCCAAATAAAAATGAACTTATAGTTAACATAAGTTTGTTAGCCCCACAGGCAGCAAGCATTGTCATTAATGCTTGTGCCTTCTCTGGATGTGAACAGTCCTTTGCCCTCAGTGAGACAGTAACAGGTTTTTATTTTGTAGGAAGTATTAAAATAATGAGAGGTTGACTAACCTAAGCTTAAGCACACAGGAAATATTTGAGTTTCTGCCATGCCATCTCTGGGTTGTTTTGATTTCAGACTCATTGTTAAAAGAACTAAGTTGTAGAAATTTATGGTACTCATATTTCTTGAGCTTTCACACAAAAATAATTTGTTGTATTAGCAGCACCACATAACGGAAATGCTTTTTTTAAGTGCTAGTCTTCATTACAGTATATTATGTTAAGTTTTCTGTAATGAAGCACTGAGCATGACGAAATCTTAATTTTTTAATTTATTAAACCATGTAACATGACATCTTGGGTCATTGTTGTTGTTCTTGACAGCATCTTGCTTCTTTATTCTTTTTAATTTATTGACACATATTTGTCTTTGATTATGATCAATAAGAATAAGGAGTATTTTCTTTGCAACCAAGAATAAAATTAATAAGAACTTGGTTTACTGGATAAATAAACCGGGCCTGGTACAAGATACATAAGTAATAACCTAATGATTCCCAATTATTAAAAAAACTGTCTGAAGAGATTTATTTATTTAGGGACAACAAACAGCAGTGTAAATATATTAAGTAAACATTACATTGAGATCAAACTACATTTTGAGAATGGAGATTTTTTTTTGCTAGAAATAAGCCTATGATGTTCGTAAGGAGTGGGCAGTAAACTACCTCACGGCACCAATGCAGGTTGGTATCTAAAGTCACTGCCAGCTAACAGAAAAATAAAAGTTGTTGACGCCTGTCTACCAATGTATTCCAAAATTTCAAAACGATACGGGAAAAAGTAAAGACAGTGTCACTAACACAAACAAAACAAACGTATCGCGGTAAGGGGCGTCCTTGACCCTTTCACTTGGCATGCAGTAATGAGTTAATATCTCAAAAACGCAAGGACCAATTTACATGATGCCTGTATAGCGGCACCAACGCCAGTCAGTCGGCAGTCATCCGTACATCCCATGACGTCATCACTTCCTCATGCTTTCGAGCAGCGAGTCATCAGCCAGCCAGTACCCACGGTATCTACGAGGGTATCCTGACCACCAGCATGCAGCAGACGCGCATTACTGGTCATCATCCTCAACTTGCACCATCACTCCGACCCACTGGAGCCTGCAGCATCATCCAGACGCACTGGGACATCATCACCCCAGCTCAGTTCAACATCATCCCTCTCGCTGGAACATCATCACCCAGATACACTGGCGCATCATCCAGACGCACTGGTACCAATCTTCCACTGGCCTGGTACACATCACGAGATGTACGGATGACTCAACCTACTATCGACCTCCGGTCTCCGGAGGCGAGTGATGTAGCAGCACCAATGCCGCCACTTAAGAACTAATGACATAACGGCATACAAATCCTGCATCGCGCAAGCAAAGTTTTCGGCGCGATTTGAACAAATACAACAGTCCGACATCAAACGTTGGGCAGTTGCCCGGACCAGACACAATACCCATCTGGTCGGAGGATCCTTCCTTTTCTATGGAGGTTGGTGGGACTTCACACCCTGTTCTACCCATCGCTAAACCTGTATTACACAAAGGGTTGAACAGTGGTCCAATTAAAATACACTCATTGCCATCAACCAGGAACAAATCCTGATTCCAGGCTCCTATTGACATTAGTAAAATAAAAATTACTAAACACTTACTTGGGAAGTTGCCATTCGCCAAGGAGACGTCATATGTGACCAGCCCGACTATGCCAGCCAGCAGGAAGAAACTGGCCCAGATCCATGGGAACCTTCTAGTGCTTGTCATTCTGTCTAGAATATCCTGGGGAGGAACACAAATAGCTATTAAAAATCACTCAAAAATGAGTATGACTGGGTTTTCAATTCTCTTTCGTTTTTGTTAGGTGGCTTTTCTGTGAAAATGTTGACTGATAAATGCCTTTTTACACTAACATGTCCCAAAGGAGACATCTAAATGTAGCACTGTAGGTAGTAAATATTTTTGCAATAAACAAACAGAATGCCAGAGCTATCATCCAGGACGAAAATCAGAAAAAAAAGAAAATCTTTGCAAAAACCAAGCTCTTTTATGTAAACATTTATACTATGGTCTTGCTTAGGATTAGTGACAATAGTTTTTTTTTATAAGTTGAAAGAACGTGGCATGGTGTGGCTGAGATCTGTTTTAGGCTTAGTAAAATCCTTAAAATACTGAGCTGTTTGTGAATGCCTATTCAGTGCATTTGATTGTCAATTATTAGATCAAACTCTGATTCATTGTTATTATTTAGTCATTGAATGACAATGATAAACATGAGATTAAGTAATAAGAATAGAGAGAAGATTATTTATTATAGATCAAGTTAGAGATTTAATCATATCTTTTTTCCTGTGTTTCCTAAATAAACATAATTCCGCTCCTACGACGACCCATAGACCAACATTCCTTTGGTTTTTCAAAAAGGTTGTAATACACAGATTTTCTTTCTAACCGAGACTAAAATCCACTCAGTTTTTCAACAATATCCATGATGATGACTTCATATTTTTCTAATGGTTGACCAGAACACTCTTTTAAATATGCTTCCTCAAATAGAGGATGAGGAAACATATTAAACTATAGATACTAGTAATACTATCGTTAAGGATTTAGTTTAAGAGCTCAACAGTTGTAATTAGGAAACTAATGATTTTCTATTGTTTCAAACCTGATCCAGGTTATTCATTGAGGGGTTATGCATAGTGCATTTATTTATATGTTGGTGTTCATGCCAAAAAAAACCACTTTCTCTTTCTTTTATAAAATTATGTATAAAAAGGGATGGTTTCCAAGAAAATAGTTTGAAATAGAAACAAAGGCTTGAATAAGTGATGTAGAACAGCTGTTAGACAGTTGTGTAAATAAGAACCAACCTGCTAGTCACAAAGGAAAATAAATTTTTGGTATTAATCAGATTTTTGTGGTTATGTTTCCTGGGTTTTAGGGATAACAGTTTAAATTTTTCCTAGTCAGCACATTCACTAGGGAGCACTCTCACAGACTCTTGTACCAGAAAAATAAATTAACCATGAATAATCGAAGGGTTTATGAGCTAAAACACAATAGAAGCACACAAGTTTCACAAAATATAAGTCCATTTGGAATAGCACTGCTATGAGAATTTAGAAAATGCACGTCTAAGATGTTGATTTTACATGGATTTTAAATACAAACACTTAAATTGAAACAGCTTGCGTGATATGCCTCCCGCGGAGTAACGGATGTAACACATCAACATTTACTGTTAGCACTACGCCCGCGTACACTTCACAACGCCTAAAGTAGTTTTTCGACTTCGATTCATAAGCTTACTGCGCGATTCTTTGAATTGATTCACTATTTGCGCACGGATAGATACCACACAACCTTTTTATTATTACGTTCACGTCTCTTGCTTATTTTAGGCCGTAAGAAATATGTAATTACTTATATTAAAGATTTATAATTGGAATTACCTTCAACGAATGATGAATACCGTAAGAAAATTTAAAATAGAATCGAGAGTGAAAAAATATGTCGCCCTCGAAACTCGTTTTTTTTCTACTGCCAAACTTAGGGTGACCACAACTTTGTGAAGATTAATTACCAAATTGTTAATAAGTTATACCATGATCACAAATCCATCAAGTATAAATCTTGACACATTAATAAAATCTTTAATAACGAGTAAAACTAGGTACTAAAAATGACCATAAACTTTTATAAGTTGAGCCACGAGAAGCCGTGGTATACAGTTTTTTTTAATAGTGTTTTCATACTTTATCAAATATACTAAAACAGAATTTCCATAAATATGATTAATTAGTTTTGATATAATCAATAATGTCATGTAGATTTAATATAAAAAAATCACCAAATTAAACAAAAAATATTGTGCTGGCAACATCATATAAAGATAGACTTGACATGACATTTGACCTCAATAGTGACGTGACCTAGTTCATTCAAAGTTACGGTTCTTTTTAGTCGATTTCTGAATGTTTCACATCACACAGCGGTCTTTATAACTTACGAATTGTATGGAGGAGTGTTAATTTAAATTCGACATTTCAGTTCTATTTCGTCATTATCTAATAAATTAAGGACGGTTTCCTGGTGACCTGTGTATTTTTATTAATAGTTAGTCAATAGTTCAATTTAGGCGTCGTAGAACTTACTCCTCCACATCGCTGGCCTCTGAAAATGTGCCCAAAAGACTGGCACAATTGCCATATTGAATGCAATAAGGACAATTTCCTGGTGACCTGTGTATTTTTATAAATAGAAAGTCAATAGTACAATTTACGTGTCGTAGAACTTACTCCTCCACATCGCTGGCATGAGAATGAACCCAAGAAAATGTGTTCAAAAGACTGGCAGAATTGCCCCATTGAATGCCAATGCTAATTCTTTGGCCAAAGAACGAACCAACAAGTGTCGATCAGTCAGCGAGAAATATCCTTGAACAGGAGGCGCGCACTCGGGCCCAACATAGACCGATAGCGCTAGGTTTTGAGGTTTCAAAAATATTAAAGTTGTTTGTGTTTCGCATATAGTTTCCAGACCATTTGCCCAACCTAATACCTTAGTTTGTGTCATCCTAGGTATTTGCATAGGTAGAAATTTAGGTATTTGTCTTTTCGATCAGTATTGGACGAAAAGAAAATTAGAGATGAAAATTTTACTTTCACGATAATAACGAAGTAGTAACTGATGTACATAGGCATTTTGTGTCACATCTATCTACGATAATCCTAATACTTAACCAATACCTAACATGTCGGCCAACTAGCTCAAAAGAATATTACAATAGGTTAAATAGGTGTTACGCGTTTTAGAGTACTGATATCTGTTGGTTAAAATATTTTGTGTCGAATTCATCCACGACTTTTATAGATATTTTATTTTTTTATTACAACACCCTGTAAAATCCACAAAAGAAAATGCAAGTTATTAGAGTTTACGTGTTTTTGATTATTATGGTGTAACAAAACACTGTGCATAATTTGTGTCGTTTTTATCCACGAAATCTTATTATTAAAAAAAATACTAGACTTCTTCGCACGAAGGGCGAGCGCGGAGAAAAGCGCGGGAACGCGCGCGGCGGGTGCCGGCCAGCCAGACTCGCGGCGCGTTTATTTATTTACATTAGGTCTTTGCAAGTTGCAACAAACAAGTGCGTACGTTATTTATGATGTATTTGATCGATTAATACACACTTGCACTAAAAACTTAACTAAGAATTAGTTGCTAACACGAGGTTAAATTGACATTAATGTATAACAAACTGTCAATTTAACCTAATGCTAGCAACTAAATCTGAGTTAAGTTTTTTGCGCAAGTGGGCCTTAACAGTTAGTTATGAAGCCGTGAAAGACTAAAATGGAATATAATCTAAATATAATAAATGTGTTATATCGACACCCAATATATAACCCAATACAGAGTAACTCAATATGGCATGGTTTTCAACACAGTTTTTTTTTTTTTGCAAGGTTTTTTTGTTTAACAACTGCAGGCATAAGTTGTTCTGTACAATTTCAGGTTTCTTATTTCATGTTAATAATTATATATGGTAGGTTTCTTATTTCATATATTCTTATTTTATGTTAATAATTTTAATTGCTTTCTCAGTTTTAATAAAACTACTGCAAGTATGATTTTTGATTTGATATGATTTTTGATGTACAGATTTTAAGTTTAATATGAAAATCATTGTAACTACCGTTACAATGCAAATTGTCCAGAATCCAGACCGATACCAGTGGTGTCTAATCCCATACAAAGAAACCGAGCCGACGTACTTTACTGATTATACTGATTATTTTATATACACCAATCGCGTTCGGTTCCGTTACACGGATAAAGATGGTGATCTATCTATCGCCGTGGAACGGCACCGAACGCGATCGATTTACAAAAAAATAATTGGTATAATCAGGTGAAAAACGCTAGTTACTTCCGCACGGTTTCCTAGTATGGGATGAGGCACCTGTATGTATATAATACTAGATTATATTATCTGTGTCGCTACTCTGTGTCGACAAGTTCACCTTGGGTAACGGCTAACTTATGTCGGAAAATAAGGCCTTGCGCTGCAAAGTCCTGCAAAAAGGTGTTGCAAAGGTCTCGGTCCGACCACATTACTAACATGCCACATAACTACAGTCGAATAGGGACAAAACTTGCGTCTTACCCAGTAGGTAATAAAGAGTTTCGGTCCCTGGGTAAGTCGGTTGAGTCGAACTTCTGCCATCCCTCACTACCACCACTGCTGAAACCCGACTTCGCTGAGGAGAAGGCAAACTTATTTGCCTTTTTTTGCGGAATCTTTGCGTCTGCATTCTGGTGATGCGTGGCCCCTTATTTCTCCTGGTGGGTGTGAGACATGCATGTCGGACATTCGCATCCATCAAAATGACGTTCGTAGAGTGCTGGGCAACCTCGACTTGAACAAAGCTAGTGACCCCGACGGTATACTAGCACTTGTTCTTAAATTTAAGCGCCCGAACTGTCTACGATCTTGACACTTCTATTTCTCCTTTCGTATGAAACTGGAAAAGTGTCGAATGCTTGTAGGTAAGCTAACGTACAAGTCCAAGAAGGACAGTTGAGCTGATCCGGCCAATTACAGACCTCTACGTGTGCTTAATATTAAGCTCTTGGCATACCTAGAAGCTAATGACATCCTAAGTGATTGCCAATACGGCTGCCGCCGAACTCGTTGTATGCCATTCACATCTGGAGTGAGGCAATCGACAGGCACGGGGAGGCGCTTGCCGTCTCCCTCAAAAACTCGAAAGCTTTCGATAGGGTCTGGCACGGAAGCCTTATTAGTTAGCTTCTTTCATTAGGTCTACCTGGTGATGGTATGTGTGATTGAATTGTAGAATTCGAGTGGTTATAGATGGGTGCTCGTTGGACCAATTGGATATTAATGCTGGGGTCCCTCAAGGGTTGGTACTCTCAGCAACGTTATTTTTGCTGCATACAAATGATCTGCTAAAAATTTGGGCATGCAGACGACAGCACTGTTGCTGAGAGGTACTTGTCCTTTGTGAGGCTGTGGTGGAGCGTTTGAGCTTATCCTTGAAGCCAGTATCCAAATGTGGTGATGCCAATTTGGCCAGGTTCTATGCTGCTAAAACCCAGGCGTGTCTTTTCTCTGTTAAAATGAGCTAATTCCACTTCCTCAATTGTGGGCCATACATTGAGGCAAAAGCTCAGCTGGCTGCTATAAAGTTGGGTATCCTCGCAAAGGAGAAAGAGGAGGAGAGGGCTATGCTCGGAGTTTCCTTGCGTGATCGAATCAGAAATGTAAAGATCCGCAAGAGAACCAGGGTTACCGACATAGCCCGAAGAATTGCCAAACTTAAGTTGCAGTATCTTCTCGTCCAACTTACCACAGTGTCTGAAAACCTGACCAGTGTGTGTTGCCAGTAATGACCTATGGCTCTGAGACGTGGTCGCTCACAATGGGCCTCATCAGAAAGCTTACAGACATTACAATAAAGAGGGCTATGCTCGGAGTATCCTTGCGTGATTGAATCAGAAATGTAGAGATCCGCAAGAGAATCAGGGTTACCGATATAGCCCGAAGAATTTCCAAACTTAAGCGGCAGTGGGCAGGGCACATTGCTCGCAGAACGGATGGCCGACGGGGCAGAAAGGTTCTGGAATGGTGACTGCGAACTGGAACGTTGCGTTGGAAGGCCTCCCTCCAGGTGGACCGATGACCTGGTGAAGGTTGCGGGGATCCGCTGGTTACGAGATGCATGGGAACGGTCAATGTGGCGACGCTTGGGGGAGGCCTATGTCCAGCCTGCAGTAGACGTCTTTCGGCTGATATGATGATGATGATGATCCTCGCAAAGGTGAGACGGTTCTTCACGCCAGAACAGTTTTTCAAGATGTATCAAGCGCAAGTTCGATGATGTATGGAGTACTTATCTCATTTCTGGGACGGATCTGCTAAATACCAGCTTGATGCACTTAAGTTGATAAAAAACCGGCCAAGAAGCTCTTCAGCGATGAGGCACTGGTAGAGTCAAAGCTCTAGAGCCTTGGACATCATTGCCAGCTTATCGGTTTTTTATCAGCTGCATTTCGGGGAGTGTGCAATGAAATTACATGATCTCATTCCGCCTAGCTCGTTTCGTTCCATTCCCGTTCGTAGAACTTAGAGCAGTGATGGCCCAGTGATAACAGATTACATAAAGTTAAACCAATGTGTAACTAAAGTTACAATGTTATTCATATTGGGTGTCGATATGTGGTCTCATACTTGACGTTAATACAGTGATTGTTAAAAAAGGGGATTATTAAAGTTCATAGAATCGAGCATTGTAAGGGATGACGGAAAAGCCGAAAAGAGTCCTTGTTTTATAAGGACCGTGATGAAATAAAACTATACATAATCACTATCACCACACATATCTGGAGTTTTTTTTTCACTTCGTGTATTATTTGTTTTGCTAACTGTACACTACCTACTCGAAGCGTGGCACGGGATATTGAGAAGCAGTATAACGAAAAAGCGGTAGGTAGGTAGGTGTATCTACCTACCTACCGCTTTCAGGTTCAAATTGGAAGCGAATCGAAGCGTCAATCCAAGAAAATAATTGACCACATTGACCGTCTTCTAAGCATGGACCATTGACATTCGTAGGTAAGACAGATTGCAGACGCATGATTTGTACAAAATGCCCACGTCATTATTTTTATCACTATAGGTTACAAATTTGTTCATTACGTAGCGGAGGTAAGAATCAATCAATACTCAATATAATAGTTATGTTATTTATTTATATTATGAACGCTACGCATCTAAGAGGAAATCGTACTGAACGAACGTGTGTGCATGCGTATGCCGCCTGGGGCCTGCAGTCTCGACATAGCTAACGATCGTTACGCTAGCTAACATTCGTTAACTCTTACCACAAAATAGTAAGTATACAGAAGGGCCACTCCCGCCGTTTGGAAAATTGACAGCTAAACTTGACAGATTCACTAGGGTTGTAGTGTTCGTGATATTAAATGGATATTTGATGCCCTGTCTACCCTCTAAGGCATGTAAGCATGATATATGATTTATGTTTAGACGAATCTATGTATTTATGTTTGAAACTTGGGCAACCTACCCTTTTTTTTTAATTCGGAATCAATATAGTAGCAACCCTAGTGAATCTGTCAAGTTTAGCTGTCAATTTTCCAAACGGCGGGAGTGGCCCTTCTGTATACTTACTATTTTGTGGTAAGAGTTAACGAATGTTAACTAGCGTAACGATCGTTAGCTATGTCGAGACTGCAGGCCCTGGCCTCCTCCGCCCGCTTCGACCGCTACCATTGTTTTTGTGTTTTATTCATATAAAGGTACATATCGTGCATGAAAATGACACAAATTTACAATGTCGATTTTTCATGCATTTATGATATTGATTATGTTAACTCTAATGATTGTAATATTTTTTTGAAGCGTTTGTAGCTTAGAAAAACAAAATAATTAAAAATCTTAAAATTGCGTGGCCTAATTTGGCACAAATTTAATTAATAGGGATATTTAAGTGATCTGAGAAAGGAAATAGTAATTTCATAAATTGTAATATTTTTTTTGCACTATTTTTACACACTGACCCCTATGTCAGTTTGCACTGGACGAATATGACACAAATTGGGTTTACACACTCCGCAGACTATCCTAGATATGATGGCATAAATATTTTAAACTTTAATTTAATTTTGCCAGTTTTGATTTGAATAAAAATAATCAACCACAAATCATCGAATTACTAAAAATGCAAGTAACAGATGTGACACAAAACGCAAAAATAAGCTACATAGGTATGACTGTATCCACAGGCAAGAAATAAGCAACTTTAGAATTTTTTTAACTTATGACATCAAAATAGCCTAGCGCTATCGGTCTAAACAAGCGTCTCGGCCCGTAACGGCTCAAAACTGTATTTGCAATTAAGGTTGCCCTAGACGGAACGAAATATTGCGCGGGGTTAAAATGGATGCTATATCAACCGACAACACGTGCGAAAGAGATAAGATGTTGTGATGAGCAGTTAGAAGCTAGTTCGCGTATGAAATTTGAAGCGCAATGGATGATGATTTAGGACGAAACCGAGCGCACGAAATTATAATAAAAAGACCTTTGGGAGTCTGGAAATAATAAAAAACGACTAAATGTATTTGTTCAAAATAAAATTATTTGCATTGTTGAACTACTAATCTATCCCTGTATGGCGACTGTATTGCAATTTTCCTTCTTCTTATGGTATTTATCTGCGCCCAAAGATACGTTAAATTTGTGTCGAAATATGGAACTATCGACGCTCATAACATGCAATTTCTTTTTTCTTTTAGCTTAGCTGGGCTAGATAATGATGAGACAAATTGATATAATTTTTTATTTTGAACGTACACCGTCAAACAGTGGGTTAATCGCTAGACTACGTTTGTATGGAAGAATGATCGATTAGGCCCTAGTCACTAGGGCAATTTAAGGTGAGTATTTGCGCCGCTTAAGGGATTCAGCCGCAGCGGCCACGCCGGTACAGTCCGACGTAGGTACTTGGCACATCACTGCGGAGGCGACCTAGAGTGGCCTGCGTGGGTTTCTGAGCGGCAGGTCTTGGTCTTCAGGATCGGGTGAGACCTGTCTCTGCCAGCGGTTGTGAGGGCCATGCTGGCAGAGACAGAAAACTGGAGAGAAATGGCCTGCTTCTGTGCGACCGTGATGGTTCAGAAGTAGGCTGCCGAGCGGGATCGTGAGAGGGCCGATTCCACCCGCAGCCTAATTGTGTAACTGAATTCGGCAATGGAAACAATCTGTTTCTTTCCCAAGAACGACTTTTTGTATTGCGAAAAGTCGTTTTTGGGAAAGAAACAGTTTGTTTCCTTTGCCGAATTTACTTAAGGCAATTAGGCTGCCGGAGAAGAAGGCGTCGTGGAGGCAACCGCCTCAACGCCGCCTGAAACGCCGAAACCCCGCCTGCATCAATTGCAGGGTTACGGTTGGTCAGATTGGGGATTCTGTCCGCCCACCAAGTGACTCCAGGAAAGACGGTGGCACAGTGATCACGTGCTGCCGTGCACAGCGAGGCTCAGGGGTGACGTTCCTCAGTCTCTCCAGCGATGTGTCAGAGGGGGTTCCGGAGTGGCATTTTAAGAGGTAACGGGGCCCCTTCCAAGAGCTGATGGTGATCACCGGGGTGGTATCAGTGAGGTAAAATCCCACACTCCCTGGTCTTTTTCCCCAAAAGTCCTGGCGCCTTTTGAAGGTTTGCCCCCGTAATAAAAAAAAAGGTAATTGGAACATGAAAAGACCCAAGAGTCCCACACACACAGGTTGCGCCCTACACCAGACCCACCCTTCACGACGCTAACGTCATGCCATCTTCTTCTTCTTAAATATCAAATAAGATTATTTAAAAGTAATTTTGCAATACTGTTTTTTTTATAGTATATAGGCTTGCGCTTGACCACAATCTCACCTGATGGTAAGCGATGATGTGGTCGACAGTGAAGCACGCTTGCCTAGAAAAAACCTATTCACACTTGACTTAAGACCCCAAGAAATGGTTAGATATCGTGTGCATAATTGTACATATGCGTCAGACAAGTTGAGAAGAAATAGGGCTTGAGACGAGTTAATGTTAAAGAAGAGTTAATAGTGAACGTGACCTAATATGAATAGCGACGAATTGCCGAAATGTCATCACAATCGACATTTCTTAGGCCGTTTGTAAAGGCAAGACTTCGTGTCGAACACACGAACTGTGTACACTCAATGGTGCTGAAGAAGAAAAAAAATTGTTTGCTCTAGACACGACGCGCCCTGTGTTGCTGCGGTCTCTGCCACAGACAAAGTTCTCGTGCCTGAGTCTGACAAACTTCTTGTCGTGTATTTGATGAATTGCAGAAGACTGATACGGTGAATTTTCATAGCGTGTACAAGCGGCTTTATTAGATATTATGTGGAAGCAATGTTTCTCACCTGGCATATCTTATTCGTTCTAACAACAGTCTCATCCTTCTTTTTGCCTTTCAAGGCTTCGCCGCAGACTTCCTTGTATTGCAAAACAGAAGCTTTTAATGATTTCTGCCTCAACTTCTTACTGACTTCAGTCCAGTTAGAGTCTGGTAGAAAAATAAACATATTATTCTTATAACAAAAAATAATTTTATAAGTATATATTTTATGAATAGCTTTCGCTTTATAGCGGCCTCGGTTTGTTTTTGATAGGAACATCCTACCTGGTATAGAACACAAGCCATACTAATACATTTAGTAATTTATATTGTATTATGAGTATGAAGAAAGTACAATATTTCATCATCATAAGCCTTTTAATGTGCCCGCTGAAGGGACACAGGCCTCTTCTCTGTGAGACGGAATGGACCGTAAAGGTGAACGCGCACCTATCCGAATCGCAGGAGAAAACGAAGATTTAAGTATTTAACTTACCAATATAATCAAGTAACGTAGCAGACTGTTTGCTGCACCGATGGAACAGCTGTCTCCATGTGGCATTGCAGGAGTCGTCTCTCACGAGACAGTCAACCAAGCAATCGACCAAGACCCTATGGTAGGGGTCCAGAGACGGCCCACTCAAGTACTGGTTCGGCAACTTCTTCATCAGTTGATTGAAAGTCACTTGGAGCTTATTATTGCTTTTATTGAAATATATATCCTGAAATAGATGATAGTATTAGTGTGTGTCCATTCAAATATTAATATTTATGCCAAGCTAGTGCGTTTTTAGTGTTCCGTACCCAAAGGGTAAAAACGGAACCCTATTACTAAGACTCTGTGGTCCGTCTGTCCGTCTGTCACCAGGCTTTATCTCATGAACCGTGATAGCTAGACAGTTGACAGTTTTTACAGATGATGTATTTCTGTTGCCGCTATAACAACAAATACTAAAAACAGAATAAAATAAATATTCAAACGGGGCCCATACAACAAACGTGATTTTCTTGCCGTTTTTTGCGATAATGGTACGGAACCGTTCGTGCGCGAGTCCAGCTCGCACTTGGCCGGTTTTTTTTTCTATTGGAAAAGTGTCTTAGATGTTGGTAATACCTTTATTATTCATTACAAAACTGTATTAATTAATGTAGGTAAGGCTACCAGACTCATATGGGATTGGGCAGACCACGTCAATCGCCGCTGAGCCAAAGTATCTACATACTGGGTGTCTGAAGGCGAAGGGTGTCATCTGGGCCGGCCTAGAATGAGTTGGTGAGGCGACCTGAACGCAAGACCGTGAAGGCTGAGTAGGTACGAGTTGGTGCGGGAAAGGAATTCTTAAAGGGCTTGGGTGAGGCCTTTGGTCAACAGTGGGACAGTATCGGCAAAACCAACAAATATGTTTGAGGACTATCTAATCACAAGTGAAATTTAAATAATTCAAGAAATCAAAAAACCCGACTGCTTCAAAAGCGAACTAAAAAGTCGTTAACAAGGAAAAAATCATGCTGTGCAGTCGGAGGATACATATTCGCGGGCTGGCTGACCAAAATCTGGTGTATCCTCCGCCTGCACAGCATGATTTTTTCCTTGTTAACGACTTTTTAGTTCGCTTTTGAAGCAGTCGGGTTTTTTGATTTCTTGAATTAAGTTTATTTATTTATAACTTTTTAGTTAGTTTTTTTTCCGAATTAGATACATTTAAACATGTAAGTGTTATATATTTTTGAAATCACCTCTTAAAACCCTTTATTTTGATACCCCACACGATGGGTTTGAAAGAAAAAAATAATTTGGGCCCCCACAATATGGCACCCAAAATCCGCCATTTTTGTATTGTCCAATTTTAATGTAGCCTATGAAACTCGCAGGGTTAAGACGAATCGATTGACGTATGAATCATCAAAATCGGCCAACGCGTTTGGTCTCTGGAACGCCATATAGGAACAAACATACATACATACATACTTACATACATACATGCATACATACTTACATACATAGACTGATAAACACATTACCCTCCTTCGGCAGTCGGGTAAAAATTAAAAACCTCCGACACAAGTACCGCTTTAAGCTCCATAATTTATCTACGCTTCGATCGACAGTACATCGAAACACATAATTATAAAACAATATATTATCTTGCGAAATTCCCCGATTCAAACATTAAAACGCCCATAACTTTACAGTGCCTAACCGATTTTGATTAAACTAATGACCTAAGTTGAGAGATACTTAATCCAATAAAAAAAGAATGATCGAAATTGGTTCAGACAAACGCGAGAAAATCGCGGACAAACATATAGGTCAAACTATACTTCATAAAAGATAAAAATCAATGCCACTCGTTGTTATTTTATAACTCAAGAACGGGCTCACATATTATCAAAAAAACATTTTTTGGGCTTTATTCGGACTATTTAGCAGATGGATTATGTGAAGAAAATAAAAATTTAAAAAAATTAAACTTAGGGTAAGGTAGGGTAGGGTAGTGTAGTGTAGGGTAGGGTAGTTTAGGGTAGGGTAGTGTAGGGTAGGGTAGGTAGTGTAAGGTAGGGAAGGTAGTGTAAGGTAGGGTAGATAAATGTTTGGTGTTTTTATGGCAAAACAAAGTTTGCCGGGTCAGCTAGTACTTCATAAAATATAGCGTGATCTCTGCGAGAGCTGTCAGTGTCAATACAGTAACAATAGCGCTTGACAGGCTAACAATAGCATACAATAACGTATACGTCAGTTTGACATATGTCACAGAGATCAAGCTATCTTTTATGAAGTATAAGAACCTACATTTGAATTCGGTTAAAAACAGCACCGATCCGTGCCTTCCGCATCGGCAAGCCAACTTCAGGGCGGCCAAGAAGTTGGACGAGAAGGGCGAGAACTATATTCGGGGAAATGGAGTGGACGAGCTTCTCTAAGGAGGTATAATATGAAGATATTTCCGGAATTACTAAAGTCCACATACCTTATATTTACTTAATTGCTGGATAAGGTCACTTGACAGGTCCTTCGTCGGCAACGCACTTCGCTTGTTGTTCACCATGTCAATCATGGCGAACAGCTGGTCCTGGCTCACTTTAGTGTTGTCCATGGTTCCGTGCTCGTCGAGCAGGTTCGATAGGTACCCTACTACGTATTTAGAGTAGTTCTTAAGCTCGATGATGGGGAGGAAGAGATCTTGCCAAGCTGCAAAGGAAACATCCAGTTAGAATGTGATTTTAATGTTTTTAGGGTTCCGTACCCAAAGGGTAAAAAGGGGACCCTATAACTAAGACTCCACGATCCGTCTGTCACCAGGCTGTATCTCATTAACCGTGATATCTAGACAGTTGAAAATTTCACAGATTATGTATTTATATTGCCGCTATAACAAAAAATACTAAAAACAGAATAAAATAAATATTTAAGTGGGGCTCCCATACAAGAAACGTGATTTTTTGCCTTCTTTTGCGATAATGGTACGGAACCCTTCGTGTGCGAGTTCGACTCGCACTTGGCCGGTTTTTTGTATCCGACTCTCCAAAATGAAGAAGATTCTATGTTCAAATTTTTTTTTTATGACTTAGCTAAATATTTTGATTACATTTAGATGTGTTTTTAATAACAGAAGGCCGGTTTCTGAAATGAGAATTTAGAGTCAAGTGGTCATACCCTCCTTTAATGCCGAAGTATGACGGTGTTCCGGCTTACGTGCAAATGTAAATTGGCCTGAACCCGAGACCTAATCAACTTCAAACTCTTACGGCGCCTCCCCGAGCAAAACACCGCGCTAGTCGTTTTAGTGCAGTTATTAAGAGCTATCTACTCGTTATTTAAAAGGAAATATCAATTTATAAAAATACATTAAATTTCTACATAATATGACTCTAAAATGGTAGTATACTTTTTTTTTAAAGAATTATATGTTTCACTAATCTCCTTCCAACAAAACCATAAAAATGAGAAATAATGATTGATAGCATGCATCTCCTCGTAAAGTGTTCATTAATTAATTTTTGTTCTAACACAAATGGATAGGCAATTTGTTTACGAACATTTTGTAACTTTTTTTCAAAGACTTTTTTAGATTTTATAAAGATTTTATTGTAAAATCTGGGCGTAGTGATTCATGCGCCACCAGTGTGCTGCTAGGGCACTAGAAATGCTCAATATTTTTTGGTCAGGGTACGGCCTTAATTCAGAAGTCGGGTGTTAGTTATCATGTCGTCATTGTAGCCGAGTGGTTAGTCAACTATAATCTTGCAAAACTGCAAATATTTAACCAAAGATGCAAACACAGTTTATTTCTGACACTGTTAAAATGTTTACACCACACTTAAAAAAAATACAGGCCACTTATAGTTTTAATAAATATATTCTCTTATTTCAAAGTACAGAAGCACGTACCTACCGATACTTTTTAACACTAATAAATCTAGTTTATCTTCTTTACCTTGGGCGGTGTCAAAATGACACGAGATAACACAATCTCAACGAGTTTTGACCCAAAACAGTAAGTTGGCCTATGTCTCGAGCAATTTCACTCATATCTGTTTTATGTAACCCAAGCAACAAGCAATAATTACCGCATTTTTTTAAATAATATGATAGCTAAAACAACATATGATTTGACATAGGTGTCATATTTAATAGGGTTCCGTAGCCGAAGCATAGATCTCATAGAGATCTATTGCCGTCGACTCACGTGTCCGTCTGTCTGTCTGTCGTGTGTCACACAGGTTTTCCAGTCAAACGGTTGGAGGTACAGTACAGGTGGTACAGAGTACAGTATTGACCCAAAGCCATACAAATTATCAAAAAATATTTTGAAATGTTTTCAATTTTTTAGGCGGGCCCCCTTTACCTGTATGGGCCCATACAGGTAAAGGGGGCCCGCCTAAAAAATTGACGTACCCCATGGAGTGAGGTATCGTTCTTTAGAGCTCTTTGTGTAGATAAATCATGTATATTTTGTTTAAAAAAATATTGTAAAACAAAGGAATGAGAAGCCGCCAAAGTTAGCATTTTTACTAAATTTTGTTCCGATGTTTTTTTTACTTCCCATTGACCTATGAACTTCAAATTTGGTGATAATGTTTAATATTACGTATATTTTACTAACAAATATAAATATGTTGATGAATCACATTTTCTTTGAAATTCCCCTATTTTTTTTCTATTACATCCAACTTGGTTTTGCGGTTTGGTACGGAACCCTAAATGTGCGAAGTCCGACAAGCACTTGACCGGTTTTTTTTTAATTTGTGTAATAAATGGATGCCACTGAAATTTATAGAACAGTTAACTTCATGGCGTTTTTAATAGATTACCACTTGCCTTTGCCCTATACTAGTGGTTGGCGTAATACGTTTTCTTCTTCTATTCCATCCTGTCAATTACCTACGCATCACAAACTCCCTTTTCACTATATCATTCCTCATCTCACACAATCCATCAATTCATACTTAGAAAAAGAACGCAAGTTACTGACTTATATAAATAAATAGTAAAGATAGGGCGGACCACGCGTTTTTCTGACACCACAAATTGGTCATACATATTATGTCATACTAGACCGAAACGAACTCGCCACGCGGTCGGCTATCTTCGGGATGTGCGCGAAACATCCTACTACTGATATAAACGTGAAAGCTTGAGAGGAGTTTGTTACTCTTTAAACAACTGAACGGATTTAGGTGAAACTTTGCAGAAAAATATAGCTTATATATTAGAATAACATATAGGCTATAAAGATATTGGGAGATGGAGAAGTATTAAAAAAACCCAGGCAGATCCGCGAGCAGCAGCTAGTTAAAATTGCCATGTTTCTTGTATTGTGAACGCCTCTAAGCAAACGCCCGAACGGCCGTATCTTTACCATTTAATTAAATCTATGATGTAACCTCATTTACCTTTCAGACCAACAGCAAAATCACTGCTACCGCCCTGGCCGAAAGCCCAAAGCAAGGAGAGTCCAATAGGCGGCCTGTTCTGGTAGGATTTGAGGAGGCTAGCACTCTTCTGTATAGACGTGATGCAGAACTCTGGGTAGTCTTGTGCTAACATCTGCAGAAGTAACCTGTGACCATTCACAGATAGTCCTGGAATAGGAGATTTATTTTAGAAGAGTTTTTAAGGTTTTCCGATTACTTTACAAGAGAAGCAAGCAGATTGCCTGCAAAAGCCGTGTTGTGCTGAAAAGTCAATTTTGACATTGCTTGTCTAAAGTGAGTTTTGAACTGTTCATAAATAAAAAGCAAACAACATAACTTTTTTGCAAGTAAACCTCTTTTGTAAAGTGTAATACCATTATGTAACAAAAACCACTGACCATGAAATTGAGATAAAAAGTGAAAGTGAAAAGTTTTCACTTTGCATTTGCACTTGAATGCATTATAAAAACACAAACCTTTGCTCATATCATTTGCAAGTGATGTAAGAGTGACATCAAAGAACAGCTGAGCGTTAGCTTTGCCAGCATCCTGCAACACATCAGCGAGAGATTTCTTGATCTCTTCGGGGGCAGCAGACAGGGGATACAGGGGAGGGTACGAGGCAAACGTTGGATCCTCCACGTCTATCTGAGTCTTGGAGTTGAGGAAAGCCGCTACTTCTTTCAGCCATACAAGTGGAGCGTTTGAGAAACGGATCTTATTTGTTGTTATTATGTTGGCTAGCTCTGTAACATCAATCTGAAACAAGAAGTGTGATTAAAGGATTTGGTTTCTGTAAAATAGTCTTGATAATATTCACTAGCTTTTTCCTATGTCTTCAATCCCGAAGTCTACTAAATAAAACCAGTATATATTACCAGGATTAATAAAAACTTAGTCTACATGCAGCCATAGTGTCACTTTCTATTTGGATCAGGCAATCTAGAGATTATCCGTTACAAACATACAATTTTATTTTTATAAAATATTAGATAAACATTTATTTTTAGCCTATGATGTTTCACTGCAGAGCAAAGGCTCTTTTCCTGTTCCTCCTGGTTTTGAACAATAGGCAAAAGAGTCGTACTAAAAGTATTTAAGTTAACAACATGTTTCTAATATTTATCATCATCTGCCTTTTAATTTTCCCACTGCTGGGACACAGGCCTACTCTCTGAGGGAATGGGCCATAATACACCTCGCGCGCCCAGTGCGGGTTGGTGGATGTCACATGTCATCGAATTCTAGGACCTGCCGGTTTACTTACAATGTGTTGCTAATATTAGTATTTTCTATTTCAAGCTATGTCTAGCTCAAATAAAGCATTGAAAAGACAGTATTTTATCAAGGACAACTATTATGTAAAGAGTACTGACATGTATATGTAGGTAATCATTTTCCATTAGCACATGAATCGGACCTATTGTCTCAATATTTTATGTATCTATCTCAAAATCAAAAACAAGTCTGGAACATAATTTGCTAGCATGATTTATTTTTATCAGATGCAACAGCTTTAAACGACTATTGAAAATTTTCACTTACAGCAGCCTAGATACATAAAGCACTTCTCTTAGGATGCCAGTGAAACTACACAATCATCATTCTCTTGTCACTGCTTGAATGCCAGTAATTACGAAACAATAGAAAAGCCATTTTGTCTCGCATAAATACATTTCGGGCACTCTCAACAGGTAAAGCCCAATTTATATGGGGCACAACTTGTCTTCTTCCCTATGAGACGTCAACTCAGTAAGTACTGTTTCTAGCCATATCAATAATCACACAGAGCAGTAATCATTTCTTTGAAACTACTATTTAGTTACCTTTTATTGTTAGACTTATGAGTGACAAATATCTCACCTGATGGTAAGCGATGCTGTATCGACGATGGAGCATGATGATACTACATAATCAAAATATCTGTTCAACTGGTAATATGACTGTTACATTTGATTCTTGCTATTGGCGAACGAGGCGAACAGGGTAGACGGAAGTGGGTGTTGTGTTGTTTACTTTTTGATTGTGTTATAGTAGCTGTTAGGAAATAATTTTCAATCAGACTGCTAAAATAATACTAAGTTACTTACAGCCTCAAGGGCTCCCTCAATGGTCTTAGGAGGCTTAGGTTTGGGAGGCTCGGCATTCTTCTTGTCTTTCTTTTTCTTATCACCTTCTTTCTTTTTACTCGGAGGCTTCCTCTCATCATCAATCTCCATGCCGGAGTAGAATGATTTTATTTGAGAGTGGGGAACTGAAAAGATAAGAGTTTGTTATATTCGTTTACCAATTTATGTAAGGCTGATAAAAATATGTGAGATATAGCATTTTCATATTTTAAAGGCAATTCATCATCTTCATCATCATTTCAGCCGATAGACGTCCACTGCTGGACATAGGCCTCCCCCAGGCGTCGCCACACTGACCAATCCCATGAGTCTCGCATCCAGCGCCTTCCCGCAATCTTAACCAGGTCATCGGTCCCATCGGCCATTCGTTCTAAGAGTAATGTGTCCTGCTAACTGCCACTTAAGTTTAGCAATTCTTCGGGCTATGTTGGTAACTTTGGTTCTCCTGCGGATATCATCATTTCTGACGTGATCACGCAAGGAAATTCAGAGCATGGCCCTCTCCATTGCCCTTTGACTGAGTGACTTTAAGCTTTCTGATAAGGCTCATTGTGAGCGACCACGTCTCGGCAACATTAAGGCAATTAAATTGTTTAAGTTATAAATCTATGTACTTTTAATTATTTTTCATTGATGAATTTATAAATCTTCAGTTTGTTCCTCACTTTTTAGTCAGTATAATTTCTTTGTTTTTTATTGATAAATGTTTAGCAAAATTCAAAACCATGAATGATTGATTAAATAAGGTTAAACCATGTGGTAACAATCTTGAAATCTGATATTGAAAACATATTTCAAATTTTTAAATATTGCTGTTAATAAATCACATTAAATTTCAGCATTATCATGATGTAGGTATATAGTTACTTGAAAGTTCCACATTTTTACAATAAATCTGTACCTATGTCTATGAAAACTTCAAAGTAGTTTTCGGCTGATATGGTGCTGACCCGGCTTAATCTTACCTTTATAAAAAATACTATGAAGCAATTTAATTTACTGAATTATTATAGGTAGTTTTAGGCTTTCAAACAGTATCATTGCTGTAAGTAAAGAATAACAAAACTTAGATGTTCCGTCTAAAAATCACGGCATTAATAAGCATGATGAAATTGCATCAAATTTCTAATGAGAACAGGTGGAAAGCCAGATGTAAGCAAAATTAAAGTTACCCACCGACATCCTCAAGTTTCGGCCCATTTTTCACAGCCTTCTTGTCGTCCTCCTTACTTTTTATTTTACCATTCTGCGACTTCTTATTCTTTCCAACAACTTCCCATTGACCACTCGACATTATTATAGAGATTCTTAGCAGATTTTTATTTAATTCTTTGTAAATAAAGGGAAAGCATCAAAGTAATAGGTTACACGTCAAAACCAAACAAATACCAAAAAAAAATCTAGTGCAATGACAGAATTCTACAATAACTTAGGCATAAATGAAACATCTACACTGCGAAATGTACTTGAAGTGAAAAATATTTGTGCTCTAAATCCAAAAGTGTCGTGTTTTGGAATACAATAAAAAAGCTAAACTTCTTTCTGATTGGTCAAGAAACTCCAGCTCGGAAAAACGTGGCAGGAATATCAGAAATGAGAAATGCATTGCTGTAACGTTGCAAATTATAATTCATTTAATACTGAAATTATCTTTTTGTTGTATTTTAAACCACGAAAGTGCATTAATTATAGTGGAAAAATAACAAAGAAACCTATTATTGTTTTCTAAACAATTTTTAAATAAATATAACGGTTTTCTGTATCTGTGGCAATGTGAGTGACCTCTGAAAAATACTGATAGGCGATTGTGGTTCAATCGAGTTTGATCGAATAGTTGATTTAAATATTTATTTTTTGTCAAAATTGCACTAACTAAGGGGAGTGAAGAACAATTTAGTAATGCCCGTATCCAAAGACGTATCATAGAGTATAGTAATAGATTGGGGCCCGTATTTTAAGAACGTTCGCGTTTGAATATCAAAAATTTAGTTTTTTAAAAAACCTTATAGTTAGTTTTCTAACATTTTTGATATTGATTGTTGCTGAGATGAAGTTGCGAGATTTGGCCCTCAATACTGATTAGTAAATTTTGCAGATTAGTATGATACACACACAGCGCATCAAATTATCAAATATTACTATTATATCATTATATACGCGCGCATCACTAGTAGTCAGTTTTTCTTTCATTCGTGAAAATAAGTTGACTTGTTAATATTATTTTGCTGCTGAAGTGCTGAGTTGTTTTAGAAATTTATCAATAATAGACATACGTGCCCGTGTTGTGTTGATGAAATAAAATTGTGTTGCAAATAACAGTGGCTAGATAATGGAATTGGAAGACAAATTATTGATGTTACAAGATGTGCCTAGCTCGTTGCGAGAACGGGTGTTTTTCGCTGCCAGAGATGGAATGTCTTTAACCCTTTACGCATTATTATACGAGAAAAACACAGATGAAATTGACGACCTATTAAATAGCGTAAGTACTGAAATGCATCTTTCATTCATGAAGTATCATCAGAAGTTGTATCAGGACTTTGTTAATGTCATTTAATGTTTCATGAGAATGATGATAATCTATTTTTATCATACAAATTGACGGCGCGTTACCTTTTGCGCGTTATATATGGTCGGTGTGTGTTATTAATTCATTTTTTATGCGCCGCGGAATGCGAATTTGCGTCGCAACGCAAGTATCGTCTTCGTAACCTTGGTACCACTTGCCAGTTTCATTTCCTTGAGTCCGAGCAGTGGTTGTTGCGAAAGACTCCGGTGCTCGGGGTCGCTCGCTCGTCTATTAATTAAAATCATAATTACTACACATATTGCCTTGCCTTGATTGTTATCATGATGATGTTGCAAAAATATGTTTACCTTATTACAAGCAGTTTACGTAAATTTGTAGCGTAACTTAATGTTAAGCTAGGTTAAACAAGGGTTTAACAAGGTATATACGGTTCATGACTAAAATCTGTAAACAATTTACTTTGTTTTGTATGTTTCATCAGCTAGTCAATGAATCAGCTGTGCTGGCCAAGTTTTAGTTGTGACAATCTAAGAAGTTAGATTTGCAGCTATAATAATTCAAATTTTATGCTTTAGAAGTATGTAAGGATCGTAGCAGGTGGCGTTCTGTAGTTTCTGCCTACCCCCATGGGAAAAAGTCGTGAGTTTATGTATGTATGTATGTTTATGCTTACAAATGATACTCGTTGTTATAGCACATGGGTAACATAGTAATTAATTAGAATTATGAAATCAATTTTTCAATTTCTTAAGTACTTAGTTATCGCAGCATGTAAAAAGATAAATGTCATCGGACTTCTTAGATTATCATGATTATAGTACGTTTTCATGAACTCATTTTCATACCTCATTTGTAATTATCTCAATCTTCCTAACCATGTACCTACCTACCTAATGGACAAATAAATAATCCAAATATTTTTATACACACATGCATCGTACCAAATCCATGCTGATAAACTCTCATTGATGTGGTTTTTTTTGTAGAAAAATAATAAATAGATAGAATGTTTATATTTTTTATGCATTAGCTAATTAATAATGCTTTCAAGCAGTTTCAAGGACTGTGAGTCCTTCAAATTCTTATTGAAAAATTAATATTGAAGTTTCAGCCCCAAATCAGGGAAAATACCTTTTATGTTTATTTGATAGAAATCATGAATGTACTTTTCCAATGACAAATATCTTTCCAGTATAGAAAGAAAACTTCTCATGCTACAAAGAAGCAACCATTATATTGTTAATCTGTACAACTTCTAGACAAAATACTGAAGTATGTTATATAAACAAAAAATTATATCCCTTTGTTTTTTACGTACAAAGATGTAGGTTAATGACATGTCGATGAACTTGGGAAAGACACATTTTTCTGTGAACAACAAATAAACATGACATGTGTTTTAACGTAAACATCTCTCAACTCACTGAATCATTTATAGGGTTCATCTGCACAGGTGTCAAAATGCTGTATGGCAAATATACCATAATAACATGCAAGTAGCTTGCATGCCATTGTGTCATTCACAAATCAGAAGCTATTATGCCACAATGGCATGGACACTGCTGACAACAGTGAAGGCAAACATCGTGAGGAAACCTGTACCCATACCCTGACGTGTCAAAACTATCATGGTTCGACTGTGAAAGAGAGACAGTTGTATACAAGTCATATACATCTGTCCCTTACGCACACTCAAAATACCCTTGCTCTAAAAGCTTAAGGTCACTCCTCCTGGACTTATAGATTTTATAAATTTGAAATTGCTAACCTGTCTTGAGCAAGCATGATGATCACTGCTTGAGCCTTGTCTGTTTGATAAAGGGCTTTGCCTTGCAGCCAGGCGAGCACGGCCTGCTGTGACAGGCTTGAGCCACACATTTTTATCACAGTTTGGGCACAAAGACCATGATAAAATGTGTGACTCAAGCCTATTACATTGGCCATGCTCGCCCGGCAGTTGGATAGTTACAGGCTTGTATAATTATTATAAAATCAAAGCCCAATTGCATTGTATTTTGGACCCCTGTCTGTCTTGAATAAAGTTTCCCTTGAGTGGTCCAATTTTTGCATTTTTTTCTTTATATTCCCCTACACTATCCCACTGCTAGGCAAAAGCCAAGTTCTTCTAAGTATTCTTTTCTTAAGCCACCTTGAGCCAGCCCCTGCAGTAGGCGCTTAGGTCATCTCGCCACCTCTTTGGGCCAGCCTCGCCTGTCCTGTCCGCGCCGTCCATCCTCAGCCACCCAGTTTGTGGCGACTACTGGCCAGCGGTCACTGCAATATTACTCTATAGTAGAAATGTATTCATGTAGCTGCTACTCCTGGCTATAATGTCTTTAACAAGTATCTGTGTCCTTGCAAAGTTCATCCAAATTAGTTAGACGATTCGTATGTAAGATTGACTAGCTGCCGCCTGCCGCTCCGCCCGCGTTGTACCTATGTTGTACTATCTTTATAAATTGTAGCAGTAAATGTGTTATTCTGATGTATAAGCTATATTTCTGTAAAGTTTCATCAAAATCCGTTCAGTAGTTTTTGCGTGAAAGAGTAACAAACATCCATCTATTCTCACAAATTCTACGTTTATAATACTAACTAGCTTCTGCCAGCGGCTTCGGCCGCGTGAAAATCGAAATTATGCCGAAGGAACATATTCCCGGGCAAGAAATATCCTATGTGCACACACTCACAAACTTTCGCCTTAATATTAGTATGATTAGGACATAGACCAACCCCCAACCTTCACAAACTTGCCAATTATTTTTACTAGGTATTTACGAATTTATTTTCTTCCCAGGATGTATGCTGCGATGGAGTCAAATGCACGCCTTTAATAGCATCAGCACGGCACGGTCGCGAAGCTGCAGTCAGAATCCTGTTAGAGAAGTTCAGACCACCGGTCAGACTTGAGACAGAAGGCACTGTTAAATTCGACGAGTATGTTATTGAAGGTTCGTATAGCTGGAGAGCTTTGATTTACAAATAGCCATTCTTGTGGCTTTGCTCTTATGGTCTACCCACAAGATAAAAAGTAGCATATCTTCTTAGTGTTTCGATGACAAATCCAGGCTCCTCTTAAATCCCTTGCCTCGGCCTCGGTAACGTCGTCCACTGACGCAGTCGTAAGGTCCTCACGTGAACAGACTATAGGGCATGCGGCGCAAGTTGAAAGTTGGGCCATGGCCTGCGGAGAGACGTGGCACAAACACCGAAGATCTGAACTATCCGAGAATGCGTATCTGTGGAGATTGTCTTTGCTGCGGCCGACCCTAATGCAGAGTCAGTTTAAAGTTTTCCAGATCGACCGCGGCAACGCGTGCCTAGACGGGAGATTTTGCGAAAGGCCCGACGAAAAGGCTATGACACTCAATACCTCTTTCTATCAGTAAAAAAAATATCGTAATCAGATCAGATCTCTAGAGATTACCTTTGTATTAAACAAGTAAACAAACAAAAACAATTTTACTTTTTTATTACTTTAGACTAGCGTTCCGCGACCGCGACTTCGTCTGCGTAGCGTTTCGAATAGCCATCTTTTTCTCCGATCTTTCACCATACAAAATTCCAACCCTCAAGGATGATTTTTGTGATAAAACTATCTCCATACCAAATGTCATTTAAATCGGTTCAGCGGTTCAAGCGTGAAAAGGTAACAGACAGGCAGAGTTACTTTCGCATTTAAAATATTAGTATGGATCAGTAATATAGCATTTTCAGAGTGGGGTTTCTTTAAACTTGTGTGTGACTGTCACGACCTCAAGTTGGATCACCTAAAACGGCCGGACCGATATTAGTTGAAGCATTTCGATAAATGCGTAGTAGGTTTAGTCCTCGATACGTAAGTTGGCAAGAGCCGTTAGATGCGCAGTAGTCGTTTTTTAGGTCTCTTTGGTAGCGAAGCGGGGCGCGGGGCACGTTTAGGAAATTTCCCGAGCGCGCGATTGGTTGGTCAGTTGACACAAGGATCGACTGACCAATCGTGTGGTGTCCACGTTCCATTCGCTCTATATGGTGGTTGATCAGTTCGTGCAATAAGCGCGAACCTACCTCCACTACGCCAAAACCTTGCCAACTTACGTGCCGGGGATTATAGATCGAACTGGTGTAGTTCCGATTCTGTTCTCATTGATTTCTTTATGTATGATTTTAGCCTTCTGCTTCGGGGTGTATGAAATGCCCAGTTCCGCATCCAAGGAGCATAATTCATATGAGCTTTTGTCAGCAACTTCGCTTAAGTGAAACTCGGAAATCGTCCCACGAGATAAAGTCCATCCCATATCAAGGTCAAGCCGTATGCCAAATTTCGTCCAGATCTGCTTTGCTGTTGCAGCGTGAGTGATTAGCAAGCATCGAGGCTTTAAGGACGTAGAATCCTCATCAGCCTAATACTGCTGGGACACAGGCATCCTCTCTGTGAGAGAGGTAATGGGCCTTAATCCACCACGCGGGCCCAGTGCGGGTTGGTGAATGTCACATGTCTTCGAATTTTTGGTCCTAGGACATGCCGGTTTTCTCACGATGTTTTCCTTCACCGTTTTAAGAGCAGTGGTGATCAAATAATTTACACAAAGTAAAGCGCCTGCCTGGGTCCGAACTAACGACCTAAGACACGTAACCACTGGGCCACAGCTGCTCTTTAGGACGTAAGGACGTAGGATAGGTTTCTTAAATGCTGGTTTTGGATTTCCAAGACTAGTTCCGCTCTCAAAAAGAGCTCCCAAAACATAGGATTGATATAGTCTTCGTGTCGCTGGCACAACAGTAATTTAGATTTTTCCGGTCCAAAACTTGCACATTTCCACGGGCGGCGTCGTCTTTTGCACCGCGTAGGTCATTTTGGTTGCCTTTGGTTTTCCTTTTGCTGATATTATATGGAAACCTCATTTGAGTCGAATACGGAAACATAGTACGTATGTTAACTACAAACCTAAACACAGGCCGAAACTCATAATTTATACGAAATCTGCTGGTATAATCACTGCTAAATTGAGATAATTTATTATCCTTTGAATTCCGGTACAGTTTCCGTACGTGACAGGTAATATTTAGATCTTGAGCATGTGTAGTACTGAGTTTCAATAGAACAAGACACAAGCTTATACTGGCTTTGTTAGCGAAGTGCGGCCCACTGTACCCTTTGTATGTAATTACCCGACTGCCGAAGGAGGGTAATGTGTTTATCAGTCTATGTATGTATGTATGTATGTATGTTTGTTCCTATGTGGCGTTCCAGAGACAAATCATGCTGTGCAGGCGGAGGATACACCAGCCAGCCCGCGAATATGTATCCTCCGACTGCACAGCATGATTTATCCCTTGTTTACGACTTTTTAGTTCGCTTTTAAAGCAGTCGGGTTTTTTGATTTTTTCATTAAGTTTTTTATTAGTTTGTTTTCCGTGTCTCCTCCATCGATTTTTGTGTTCACCTGCTGCTTTGTTTGTAATCTACATACTTGGTTTTAAGCTTATCATCTTAAAACCTATATAAAAGGAAACTCATACCATCGAAAATAATATAACACTTCATTTTGTCGCGATCAATCTCCGCCTACGACTCCATCGCGTTCCCAGAACACCGATTTAATTCCGTGCAACATAATTTTACCCCAATGTCAAATGTTATTTCCCAAAATGTTCCCAAATAAAGCATTGGGCTCGTCATCGGGTGCAGAGCCACACAAAGCGTACTGCAACGTGTTCCTCCGTCGCACAGAACATTGACTCTTATTTTTTGTCTACTTCGGGAACTCACGGGTTTAAATATAGAATTGTGTGAAAGTTTACACACAAAGAAACTGAAAATCGTCTCTCGGAACGTTTTGGTACGTAGCTGGCCGACTTCCAAACCTCTTTGTTTCCCCGTATTTATGATTTACCAGCTTTATAAAGGATTTGCATGTTTGGCATCGTACGTGGTGACTAGATGCAGTTCCTACATCGTAAAAGTGATAAAAAATTGCACCAGCATTTGTTAATGGCTGAAAGTTTCTACGAAGCTTCTATTCATCTTTTATTCTCGATTATAGTTTGGAACCAAAACTTATGATTCAGGTTGTTTGTTTTATCATGAGTTGTTAATGAAAAATTCGATGCGTGACATTGAAATGTATTTTTGTATGATATTATTAGCTATAGTGATTAATAAAACCAGTCACCGTTGAATCGTGGGTGTAGGAAAACTGCCTAACCATTCGGCAATCTCACTAGAGCTAGGTCAGAATAGAATAGAAAACATTTATTCGACATAGACACAACACAACAATCACAAAGAAAAATTGTAAAAAAAAAAACAAGGTTTGATGCAATTGGGCCGTCGTTCGTGCCCATACCGAAAGGGCTACCGACTCAGCATTTGCTGCGCTGGTCAGCGAACATCAGTGTTTTGCGGCTTGAAATTTTGGAAGTATGGCACAGAGTGTAATTTCGCAATGCAATCTCCATTGATAAGGGAGGATCCTCTGACCAGACCGACAGCCCGACGGTTGTTCTCGGCTGTTGTAAGCGTTAAAATCGCGCCGAAAATTCTGCTTGAGCGATGCAGGATTTTGTGTCATCTGTTCGTAGGTATGTGGAGATGGTATACATGCCGCTAGAAAGTCTTCAAGAAGTCAAAATACTAGGTGCAGTATGTTCTTCTTGACGAAAATAGTGTATCTACCGGAAACACGTAAACAAACTTCGATAACATCGCAGATTTCAGTAGACTTTTCCAGACAGCTGTTCCTATGAAGCGCTGTCCGCATATTTCCGGGTTCCATACGATTCTAGAACGAATTTGTTCACAAATCTCCGTATCAGGACGATCCGGATCGTTCATACAAATCTTATGTAAATGTTCCGTCAGGGACGGGAACCCGGAAATGTGTGGACATCGCTAAAATTGGTTACATATGATTTGTATGAACGATCCGGATCCCCTGAACTTTGCTCCGTCCCTGCCGTGTTCCGTCAGGGAACCCGGAAATGTGTGGATAGAGCTTTAACCAGACATTTTATAGCTTATCTCTATCTTATCCATTTAATTGTCTAATTACCAGGAAATGTACTCAAGGCAATAAGAAACTCTGAAATGGTTGGTAAAAGCCGTTATGATACTATTAAAGAGCTTTACGTAAGCGCTAATGTAAATATTTATGGGCATACATTTGGCTTGCGTTTATTGTTTGTAATTGTGTATTGCTAACGTCTTTATTGGATGCCAGGATACCAGTTATCCTGTATAGCTTTATTCTTGGGCTCTTACATCTTTCAGGAAATAAAAGTCATCAACGGCACAAACAGTGGTGGCATTTTGGTAACGGCTTTGGTCTTCGGTTAGAACACAGGCAGGCGCTTTCACATCACATCATCAGCGATTTTAATGTTCCCACTGCTGGGACATCCTCTCATAGAGGGAGTGGGCTATAATCCACCACGCGGGCCCATTGCGGATTGGTAGATGTCACATGTCTTTGAATTTTTGGTTCTAGGACATGCCAGTTTCCACACGATGTTTTCCTTCACCGTTTAGAGAGCAGTGGTGATGTAATAAATTACACAAGGTAAAGCGACTGCTCGGGTTCGAACCCACGACCTACAACTCGTAAGTCGGGACCGTAACCACTGCGCCACCACTGCTCTCCAGCAGGCGCAGGATTCAGATCGGATGCAATGCGTAACCGCTTTTAGTGAAGACTCATGGTCACCTTTTAGCCGAAAAACATCCTTTGTATGACATGACCCCTCAAGCATCGGGACAACGACCGGACCTGTTCCTTTGTGTTTATCGGATTCGGCTAATAATGCATCCTGTCACAGCCTTTCCTCATTCAGGGTTGGAATCGACTTCCAGTTTAATCAGATGCAGTTAAATATCAGTATTTTACATGGAGCGCTTGTATATCTGTCCTTCACAAGTCACAACACAATCCGTATCAAACAAGTTACCAACGATAACAAGGTACCTTTTGACTGTGCTAATGACTGCCTGGGGCAAACGGCTTGCCGAGGTACGAAGGGGTTTCGATACGTAATGGGTGGTCATCCATCCACGAACCAGGAGGTCTACTTACTATATGTAGGTCTATCTCCGTCAACGAAGTTACGGGCTCCGTCCGAAAGTACTCCGAAACTCCGGCATGAAAAAGTGTTAAGTTATTTTTTTCGGACGAGTCACATCGGGAGTAGGTTCAACTGTCAAATTGTGTTGTCATTCATTCTTAGTTCTGGCTCCGAATGAATCATTCATCAGTAGGTGATAGGGAGTAGGAAAGGCCCGTAACGAAGGCCGAAACTACGGACTTCGTGTGTAGGAAGTAGACAACCAGGCTTGCCCTTGAAATTCGTCCCGTGCGGTGTTAATATCCACGAACATTTTTTTTTAACTAACCGATGCTGTTCCACTACTGGATAGGGGGCTTCAATCTTTCCAGAATTTCTTCTCCCGCGCCTTTTCGAGGTCTCGCGGTACCCGTCCAGGTTGTCCTGCCAGTTTTTTATGGGCCGGTCTCAGCGGCGGCGCCGTCCATTTTCGAAAGAATAATGTTATATATTTCTTGTTTTTTTTCCAGGAGCCACAGCATTATGGTGCGCAGCGGGGGCTGGCCACTTAGGCATCGTAAAGCGCCTAGTCCGGGCCGGAGCCAACGTGAACCACGCTACAAAGACACTTAGTACCCCCCTCAGAGCGGCCTGCTTCGACGGAAGACTGGACATTGTCAAGTACCTGGTTAGGCATGGCGCAGATATTCATAAAGCTAACAAGTATAATAATACTTGCTTGATGATAGCGGCGTATAAAGGGCATTTGGATGTGGTAAGTGACTTCTTCTATGTAAATACGGTGGTGTGGTCGGATCGCGTTTGCGGATCTTACTTGGACAGAGATCTCGCAAGACAGGGTCGGAAGGTGAAACGGGAGGCTTTGCCCAGTTATGGGACACAAATCAGACTGGAAAAAAATTAAACATAGAAGGAATTTACAACGAGCTAAAAAAGGCGCACACACAGACGCGAACATACGTACGACGGGCGATCGCAAACGAATGCTCTAATGCAAATGTTCTCCTGTCGCAGAACTGCTAGAAGTTTTTTAAATTAGAATTAAGCAGTACTTTTGAGCTCTTCTATCTTTATATATTTTTTCCTTCCAAGTGTGTTTTGTTTGCATGAATAAATAAACAATAAATGCGTTTGTACTAGTTGTACTTGCGTTTTCAGTCAGTCGACCTTCAGTGCTTTTGTTATGTTGAAACCGACCTTATAATCTGTTGGGCAAGATTGATTTTCTTTGTACATACCTTCTTCGTTTCTTTAAAATTGTCAGGGTGTTGAGTAGTTTTGAAATTTGACTGACTGGTACTGCCAAACTTTCCCTTTTCCCAGACCCATGTAATATAATCTAATTCATAATAATTTGGAGTTTTTATACGTTTAAATGTAAGAACAAAGCTGTAAAACTTTAATAGATATTACTCCATCTGATGGCCATAGAAAAGTGTACTTGACTATGCAAATCACATAATGATTAACTATATATGTATTCAGTAATGGAGATCAAATTTAAGAACAACAAACTCTGAGTCATACATGAGAAAGTTAAAATTCCATTGCAACCTAAATTTTTAAGGCTTTTTTGATACAAAGTTACACAAAATTCAACATAAAATACATAACGCTAAAGTCGATAATTGAGTTGGTGGCGACGTATTGAAATTATCTCTAACTAGCTTCTGCCAGCGGCTTCACCCGCGTGAAAACCAACTACAGGCGAAATTCATACATGGTGCGAGCGAGTAAGGACTTTAATATTCTTTGTAAAGAGTTCTCATTTGACCCATTTACCACTAAAACCTATTCGGCACGCACTCGGCTGAATGCTGACTTTTTTAAAAGTGTTTAGTTCTTATTGTTTTTTATTTAATCATATAAATCGTGCTTGTTAGTGATCCTAAGTTTTCTACTACTTTTTCTGTTTCTATCCGTGAGAACCTGTAATTGGCTCTATGTCTCCTAAACAATTATTATCCATCTGTTATAGCTGTTGGTTCTCCTAGTATTAAATAAATAAATAAAAAGTATTTTTTTATCTCAAGGGAACATTATACCGGGATGAAGAGTAGCCTATGTGCTATTCCAGACTATAATCTATCTCTGTGTCAAATTTCTACCAGATCCGTTCAGCTGTTTTAGCGTGGTTGAGTAACAAACATAAACACATTCATCTAAACTTTCAAATATATAATATTGGTATATACAGGGTGTCCCAGAAATCGACGTCAAGCCGTAAATGGGTGATAGACCAAGTTATAACAGTTCTCAGAAAAATACGAAAAAAAATCTATCTCATGTTTTAAAAAAATTATGTTCACTTTAAAAATTTACTAAAAAAAAATCAATCCCTGTAATGGTTCTTTAACTCCAATTGCTACAAATCCCATAATTTATCATTTTTTATTATTATTATGTAATCTTGAATAATGCTTGTGTAGATTTTTGCCTAAAATTTAAAGCCAACTCCTCCTACTTAGAAGAAAATTAAACTTTTTCAAAACCAAATTATTCAAATTTACTGTTTCGCCCAACTTTAACTGACTGTACTGAAAAAAAAATGTACTACGCTAGTTTGGCAAGTAACATGAAAAATTGGCGCATTTAATAAGGATTCAAAAATGGTGTAACACTTGCTAGATTACGTTTTCAATAATTGGTCAAATTTTTTTTTGTAAATAGTATCGGTTTTTACCCAAAATGTCCATACTTCCTTAAAATGACTTTAGCTTACCTAAAGCTTTGCTAAACTCCGTTTCTAGTTCGATAGAGACGGAGAGAGTCTGATCCTGTGATTGTGTAGTACTACCATGGCTGTGTACACTGCATTGGAATATGCGAACATGCACCTCGTTTATGGGGAATGCAGATGCAATGCCAATGCAGCCGCTAGACTTTATCGTGAGAGGTACCCGAACAATCGTCACCCAGATCATCGAGTTTTTATTAATGTGCACCGTTCACTATCAGAGGGACGATTCCCTAACCAAGTACATGGTGAAGGAAGACATCGTAATCCGTACGAAGACGTCGTACTACAAGCAGTCCAAGAAGACCCAAGTGTTTCTGTACGTGGAATCGAAACAAGCACAGGTGTATCTAAGAGTACCGCCCACCGAATCTTAAAAAAGAACGAGTTCCACCCGTATCATGTACAGCGAGTACAATCATTACTGCCACGGGATTACGCTCCCAGAGTTGCGTTTTGCCAAAGGATGCTAGAAAGGCACAGAGAAGACCCTCGATTCTTAGAGAAGATTTTATGGACCGATGAGTCAACATTTAAAAAAGATGGCTACATGAATTTGCACAATTTGCACGAGTGGCATGTAGAAAATCCAAATTTGATGAGGCAAGATAAGTCACAGTATCGATTTAAAGTAAACATGTGGACCGGGATACTAAATGGCATAATAATTGGACCTTTTGAGCTGCCAGAGATTTTGAATGGCGCAGTTTATATGGATTTTCTTCAAAATACTTTACCAGATTTATTAGAAGACGTGCCACTGAACGTTTACAGGGAAATGTGGTTCCAGCAAGATGGCTGCCCAGCGCATTATGCCCGTTTAGTAAGAGAACATCTTGATGAAGAATACCCGCTCAGGTGGATAGGGCGCGGTGGGACAATCTTGTGGCCACCCCGTTCGCCTGATTTAAATCCCCTAGATTTTTTTTACTGGGGAGCGGTAAAAGAGAAAGTGTACTCAAAAACAATAGAGAATTTAGCCGAGCTGCGGGAAAGAATAACGGAAGCCGTTGTCTTTGTAAACAGGGGAAGATTTGCCCGGAAAATAACCAGATCTTTTTTAAGAAGATGTCGTGCTTGCATTGCCGTCGAAGGAAGGCAGTTTGAACATTTATTGTAAAAAAAAAAAAAAAAACTGATAATTTGTTTTTTTTTTCTAAGATGAGAAATCTGGTCCTGACTTAAAGTAAAAAGGTTGAGTCACTATCATAACTTTGCTCTTAAATTACGTAAAATTTCGATTTCTTATCTCGCTCACACTTCGTAAAATGACTCTCTCCGTCTCTATCGAACTAGAAACGGAGTTTAGCAAAGCTTTAGGTAAGCTAAAGTCATTTTAAGGAAGTATGGACATTTTGGGTAAAAACCGATACTATTTACAAAAAAAAATTTGACCAATTATTGAAAACGTAATCTAGCAAGTGTTACACCATTTTTGAATCCTTATTAAATGCGCCAATTTTTCATGTTACTTGCCAAACTAGCGTAGTACATTTTTTTTTCAGTACAGTCAGTTAGTTGGGCGAAACAGTAAATTTGAATAATTTGGTTTTGAAAAAGTTTAATTTTCTTCTAAGTAGGAGGAGTTGGCTTTAAATTTTAGGCAAAAATCTACACAAGCATTATTCAAGATTACATAATAATAAAAAAAATTGATAAATTATGGGATTTGTAGCAATTGGAGTTAAAGAACCATTACAGGGATTGATTTTTTTAGTAAATTTTTAAAGTGAACATAATTTTTTAAAAACATGAGATAGATTTTTTTTCGTATTTTTCTGAGAACTGTTATAACTTGGTCTATCACCCATTTACGGCTTGACGTCGATTTCTGGGACACCCTGTATAATACTATAACTGACAGCTGGGATCAACGTCCTTTCCGGAGCACGGCACTCCTCGTATCGGTATGTCAGGAATGGTCACCCATCCAAGACCATCCTCGGCAAGCGTTGTTAGGGTTCCGTACCCAAAGGGTAAAAACGGGACCCTATTACTAAGACTCCGCGGTCCGTCTGTCTGTCACCAGGCCGTATCTCATGAACCGTGATTGCTTGACAGATGAAATTTTCACAGATGATGTATTTCTATTGCCGCTATAACAACAAATAATAAAAACATAAAAAAATAAATATTTAAGTAGGGCTCCCATACAACAAACGTGTTTTTTTTGCAGTTTTTTGCGATAATGGTACGGAACCTTTCGTGCGCGAGTCCGACTCGCACTTGGTCCGTTTTTTTACCTTGAAGATTCACTCGTACGACTGCCATTATTTAGCCACGAGTTCTCTTACAGCGCAGATTGAGAAACGTATCAACAAAAAAAACAAAGCAAAATAATCTATTTTTGTACTCTACGTGTTCAATAAATGAAAATTAAACTACGTTGTATTGTATCTCGGGTTACGTCCTCGGGTCGTTTACTCCGCACTTATCTCTATTTTTGCTTTATAATTGCTTGCAAGTTCAGAATATTAACAAATAGTATGTTTATATATTTGTGGTAGGTATTTTGTTGGAAAACTTGTATTTTGATCGTGAGGTGAGGAGAAATAAAACAACTAAGGTTTCGCGCAAACGGGCAACCGGCCACAGCCACCAGTGGCTGTCGCGCGCTACGTATTTTGGTACCGCGCAAACGAAGGTGGTCGGTGGCCACTACAATTTTTTATTCTCCTGCCGGGCGAGCTCGGCCTTCTGTGACAGGCCTTAGTCATACATTTTTATAACAATAAAAACCGTGATAAAATGCGTGACTCAAGCCTATCTCAGAGGCCGTGCTCGCCGGCTGCTGTGACTGTGAGCTGAGAGTGGTCGCCACCGGTGGCGAGTCGTGGCCACTCAGTCGCGTGTGGTTTACATTAAGTCGCAAGTCCATGCAAATTGTATGAAAATACTACGACTAAATCTAATACTTAAATATTAGTTCAGTAAAAGAACCCGAAATTAAATCATGGTCTTACCAGCTCTGAGCAGTGATGGCCCAGTGGTATCGGCCGCGACTTACAAGTTGTAGTTCGTGGGTTCGAGCCCAGGCAGGCGCTTTACTTTGTGTAAATTATTTCTTCACCACTGCTCTCAAAACGGTGAAGGACAAACATCGTGAGGAAACCGGCATGTTCTAGAAACAAAAATTCGAAAATATGTGACATCCACCAACACGCACTGGGCCCGCGTGGTGGATTACGGCCCATTCCCTCTCACAGAGAGGAGGCCTGTGTCCCAGCAGTGGGAACATTAATAGGCTGATGATGATGATTACCAACTCTGTAATATCGAAAGACGCAATCAACTGTTACATAAATTTTGATCTGGATAGATATAAAACGTAGTGGTTATTTTCTCTGTGGATAGGTAATTGCATAGAAAATCTGAATAGACCTTGCAGTAACATTCTGTCATCGAAAGCGTCGCGGTAGCGAATGGAAAAATGACAAGCTCTATCGAAAATAAAATGATTAACCTCCTCCATTTGGCATTTCGACCATATCACCTTCGCTGACGTCGAATGTCTGTGTCTAGAGCTTCTGGCTCAATCTACAAGTCTCATATAGTATCTCTCGGCTGAATAGGGTAGTTGACAAAAAACATCTATTTAGTCCGTGTGTAAGGTAACCTAAAAATGTGTGGACACATTTTTTCTTTTGCCACATAAACAAAAAAATACGACGATACAGTGCGTTGAAATATCGTGTGACGTCACGGTGTGCTACACTTTATACTGACAAAATGACGTCACAAGCCCCCTGAACTTAGATGGGCTTTATCTTTGTAAATTTTGTTTTATTTGATAAAGCAAAAAGTACGGGTTCAATATTATTTGATAATTTCACCGACGCGACGGACTACATAGAATTATCATTTTTCTACCCAGGAAACATCCCTATAATAATTTAAGGGGAATTTTTAACTGCACCTCTATTTAGAAATTTAAGCAAACAAAATATCTCCACTAATAACCTACTGCAAAACAATATTACTCACCGTAAAACAAAAATACTGATTTGCACACAAATTATTCAATTAAATATAAAATAAATGTGAATTAGTCCAAGAGCGAGCGAAGCGAGCTCGGGAGCTTAGGGCACCCCGACACGGATAGGTTAGGTTCGAAGGAGATGACGGGAGCTGAAGTGAGCGAGCAAAGCGAGCGAACTCAGCTCCCGTCATCTCCTTCATGTTAGGTTACTTTAGACCCTGCAGACAGAAATAGGAGCCCTGCGCAGCGGGGCTCCGTCGACTTTGTTTCGTTTCCCCCCCTCCCTTAAAACTTAAATATTTTGTTGCACTCGAAGAATTATTAGATTTACTTTTAGTTAACAGATAGTTATTCAGTAAAACAGTTAAGCTTTAAAGATCTAGCAGTATAGTATAATTCATTTATTTGATGAGCAAATTTAGTGTGCAATTCAGTATTTTTGGTAGTAATTTCGAATATTTTGATTGAAAAAAGGGGAATTACAGTTAAAGTATTAAATACCACCCATAATTTAATACAATTCCTTTCTAGAGAGCAAAGGATATGATATTACCAAGTTCATCTTTGTTCCCAGGTACAGTTTCTGTTAGACAGCGGCGCAAGAGTCGACGAGCGAGCGTTATGCGGAGCTACAGCGCTACACTTTGCGGCCGAGTGCGGGCACGCGGCCGTAGTATGCGCGCTTATAGACCACCAAGCTAAGATACTCACTAATGAAAATGGTAAGACTTTTCTAACCTAGGCCTAAGGCGCAGGCCACATACAAATGGCGTCGGGCGCGGACATGGCGCGGGCGGCTTCCTATTCCATTCTAATTTCAAACTAAATGCATGGAAATAAAGCGCAATTTGATCAGGCGCGGGCGCCGAAATGTCGCGTCATAACCACGTCCGAGCAACGACATATCGTGTGACCTAAATTGCGCTTTATTTCCATGCATTTTGTAGGAAGCCGCTCGTGCCATGTCCGCGCCCGACGCCATTTCTGTGTGGCCTGCGACTAAGGTCGTTTGTTCACGAGGCACCGCACGACACGATTTGCAGTCACGATTTTTACACACACGACACCCTGCAGATGGTCTGTCGTCCGTTCGTTTGTTCACTAGACACGATTCTGCAACGACACTGCAGTGCACTTGTATTGTTTTATAAGCGCGTGAGTGACAAACCACGAGAGAGCCGTTCGTGCGGTTGGTCGTGTCGTCAACAAGCACATACTTGTTTGTTGTTGTACGGCCGCTAAATCGCTACCGCAAAAAAGTCGCAACGACATAGCGGCATCGACGATTTAGCCGACAAACCGTTTGTAAATCGTGGCACGTGTGGTGCGGTGTAGTGCAATGAACAAACGGTCCATATAAATATATGCTCTGAACGAAGAGCTCTGAACCGTGACCACATTTTGTCATGTCGTGTGTCGCGTCGTGTACAAACGGCCTAAGGCTATTTTAGTATCATGATTGTTCAAGTGACAGGCAGAGATTGGGTGATACTGGTTTAATAGCACCATCTCGTTTTCGCAACAGAAAATAAATACAACCCTTAGATGCAGCAAAACGAATACTCTTATACAATCTTTTAAAAAATACACTTTATTCCCACGAAAACAAAGTTTCAACTTATGTTCAAAGCAGAAGGGCTGCAAGCAGAAGTATCCAGACAATTTAAGAATCTGACTTTTTGTTATATATACGTAGATGTTCTGCTAAACAGATCATCTGATAGTTGGACGTTTTGCTCCATGTGGATATTTTGCTAATTAGACTTACTGATCATTAGACGTTTCGTGCTATGGGACAATTAACTGTAAATCTTGGGAGATTTTAGTGAGGAGCAAGGTGAAAGATTTCACCAAGATATACAAGTAATGGAAGAACGATACCAAGAGAGATGGGACACCCATAATGATTGTAGATTACTCTTGGAATTTTTGTCGGGATCTTGATCAGGCTCCTCATTCTATAAAATCCTATTACAGACAATTTTGTACCGGTGCAAATTAAATATGTAAAAGGAGATTGCCCATACACAGGCCCCTTATGAGGTATTGTGTCTGCGATTACAATATTATCCGAAAATAGGATTTATATTTTGTGTTTTATTTTCATCCGTGTCCTTTACTTTATATGTACAGACAACAACAGATCAGGTTCCTTTATGTGGTCATTTGTATGCACCTTATTGCATTGTAATAAGGGTTCATTTCAATAACAGAAACATCGTTATATCTCGTGAACCCCACAAAATAAATGAAAAATATTTTCTAATTATGAATATAACGTGTTTTTTCTACAATATACAACCAAATTCATCAAGATACAACCTTTTTTTCAAAGGGGCCCAAGTTCCCTTACAAAATGGGCATTCTCCTTTAGTGTGTAAAAATATTTATTTTATAATAATTTAGAACCCGTGTGTTATTTAAAAACTAGAGCTGCTAGAAAAAAGATAGTGTTATTTTCGTTATCAGCATCCTTGATTTCACCAAAAACGATAATTCAGTGTTGATCAGTGTAGTACAAATTAAAGTACTGCAGTCGCGTATATTTCCGACAAATACCTTTCACAGCATTCTTTAAAGGCTGACGAAGATTGTAGCATAAGTTATGTCCTCTCCTTCCCACATTACTGTCTTGAATGTGTGAGTGAGGAGGCTTATAAAGACGGTTCATCTTTTTCAGGTATGACACCCTTACAATGCGCGGCTGAGCGAGCGAGGGCTTCCGTAGTCGAAATGTTGGCGGCGCGACCCGAAGTTACCCGAGCGCAAGCCATCGAGGCGTATGAACTGCTTGGAGCTTCCTTCGCGAATGACAAGGAGTACTACTGTCTCAGGGTATGTGGTTGCAAAAAAGTAAGAACATAATTATTGGGTCTACGAAGCGTACTGATTAAAAGCCTATTTCAGTGTCCAGATACATATTCGCGAGCTGGCTGACCAAAATCAGATGTATCCTCAGACGGCACAGCATGATTTTCTTCTTGTTAACGTCTTTTTAGTACACTTCTTAAGCAGTCAGGATTTTTGATTTTTTGTATTAACTTTTTGAATTTATAACTTTTTAGTTAACATTTTTTTTTTCGAATTTGATATATTTAAACATATAAGTGTTATATATTTTTGAAATCACCTCTTAAAATCCTTTATTTTGAAACCCCACAAGATGGGTTCAGAAGAATAAAAAAAATTGAGCCACACAATATGGCGCCCAAAATCCGCTATTATTCTATTTTCGCGTTTGAATGTGTGTGACACTCATGGTTATGACGAATTGATTGACGTAAGAATCATCAAAATCGGCCAACGCGTTTGGTCTTTAGTACCCCACATAGGAACATATACTGATAAAACATTACCCTCCTTCGGCAGTCGGGTATAAAGTTACCGAAACTTACCTGCAGCTGTAAAATGGTCCACTAACATAATGCCGGTTGTTTGACAGATGGCGTACCAGTACTTACACAGAGCGATGGCCATGCGGTACGACACACGCTACGGCCTACTACTGAAGAAACCTGCTGACCCTATACCAGCATACGATAATTGGAAAGAGAGCACTACGATAGAGGTAAGAGTTATGGAGAAGTGGCGATAAGGTGAAAATTAAATCCTTAGATTCCACCTACCGTGTCAAAAAGTGGTCAAACACAGTTCATTAAGTAATTCGATTTTTTAACCCCTGACGAAAAAAGAGGTGTTGAATATAGGCCTGCGGATCACAGCCAAGAGGCAAAGTTGGGGCTCATAGCAATGTTGCGACTCTTGAATCCTATCAGGTTATTTACCCGCGAAACTGCAGTACGCAGCAGCGGTCAGCTAGGGGTCTGTTCTTTGAGAAACTGGTTCCTGTCTGACAGGTGGGAAGTGGTACAATTGGTAAGACTTACCTTGGTCCTCGTGGTGATCTTCTGTTCTCGCTCAATCCCGTGCCTGGCCGAGGGTTTAGGGGATAAGATATATATATAGGTTTAAAGAATCTTTATTTCTCATAAGAACATTACAGTTCACTTACATGAGTTTTAAATTTTTACATAATAAATATCGTCGTCTTATGACGAGGCATGCAAAGGTAATATTATATATTTGGCAGTTTATTATACAATTGGACCCCTTCATATAAAAAGTTCTTTTTTCCATATTTTACTGTCCTAGGAGAATGCAGAACCAGCTCGTTTCTATTTCTTAGGTTATGTGTGTATGCCTTTTTTGTTAGTTTAATATTGGTTTGTGTTGTATTATCCAAGATCTTTTTTACTAATATACATATATAGTAACTGTATAGTTGGGACAGATTGAAGAGTTTAGTTTTCGCATAAAGCTGTTTGGTAGGTGTTAAAAAGTCGTAGCAGTATAACCGTTTTATAATTTTGTTCTGTGTCCTCTGTAAGTAATTAAGGTTAGTTTTGGACGCCGATCCCCATATCTCAATAAGGTATTCTAAATTAGACTTGACTAAGGAATTATAGATGGTAGTTTTTACTTTAAGTGGTAGGCAGTTTCCCATTTTACGAAGGGCTCCTGATAGTGACACAAGTTTGGCTCTTACGTGGTCGATATGGGGCTTCCAGGAGAGTTGGTCATCCAAAAGTAAACCGAGATATTTCTCTGTACTGGATTTCTTTATTTTCAAATTATTTACGATCAAAGGGGCGTAGGGTGGGATCTTTTTGTTTTTCGCGGTAAATATCATGTAAGATGTTTTTGTAGTGTTAATGGTAAGTAAATTATGTAGGAACCACTCATTTATTAGGTTTAAGTCGTTTTGCGCCTCACTAATGATTTTATGTATGGATTGACCGAAGTAAAATAAACTTGTGTCATCTGCATAAAGTGTTAAATAGCCTGTCAACCCTATCTGATTAATGTTATTTACATAAATAAGGAATAATGGTGGTCCCAAAATAGACCCTTGGGGCACTCCACATGTAATGTTTTGGGAAATACTCTCATAACTATCTATTTTAACAATTTGACATCTGTTAGATAAATAGGATTGAAACATGCTGTAAGCTGTTCCAGATATACCTAAGTTACTTAGTTTTTGTAAGAGTTTTAAGTGAGAAACTGTGTCAAACGCTTTTTTCAAATCAATGAAAATGCCTAAACCCATATTTTTTTTATCTATATATAATAAAGGAAATAAGAGACGTGGTCTGCGGCAAGATGATTCCCTGCAGACATCTAGACATGCTCCTGTCAAAAAACCTCGCTGCGCGCGAAATATTCACAAAACCAAATGCACAGGCGCCACACAATACAAATCGCGAATGGCGAGCGTAATTCCGAGTAACGATGGGTGGATTATCTAGCGATAACTAAGAATTCAAGCAAGACCACACCTAGCCATCTCGGTTACATTTTTACGAGTCTTATTTTCTCGAGTTTTATGTCAAGTGTCAACTGTCGACTCAAGCAAAAGCTGCCAAATCGAATGACAGCGAGCTGACACAGAGTTGCAACAAAATAACAAAACAAGGAACGAAACGTTTCGTTTCGAACATGAGGGTTGTTATAAGTTTGACGTGTGTACCTGTGTGTTTGTGTATATGTGTATCTGTCTGTGGTGTCATAGCTCCTAAACGGATAAACCGATATTGAATTTTGTATTTTATTTTGTATGTAAGGTGTCTTTATCGAGAGTGTTCTTAGCTATGTTTGATGAAAATCGGTTCAGCCGTTCTAAAGTTATGGGCGTTTTGCTTTCTGAATCAGGGTGTTTTCGCAAGATATTGTATCATAATTACGTGTTCAATAAATTGTCGATTGAGGCGTGTCTACTACTAGATAAATTATGTAGCACCAGATAAAAATGTGTCGGGGGTTTTTAAATTTTACTTGTTATTTCAGGAAGTGGAACTGTTAGTCGGCAACGCGCACGCCCTACACATGGAAGGCCTCGCGGTGCGGGAAAGAGTCCTAGGGGCTCGCTGTCCAGACTTACCGCACCCCATCGTGTTCCGCGGCGCCGTGTTCGCGGACGAGGCGCGCTTCGACCGCTGTCTCGCGCTGTGGAGGCACGCGCTAGCACTCAGGCAACACAACGAGGTGACGTCACATTATGTAATACACTTAGCGCACCCCGTCGTGTTCGCGGACGAGGCTTTATACAAAAACTTCCAACGTAGCCCTATCAAAATTTATCCTATTGAATAGTATAATATTAATAGTAGAATGGATTCTAATAAATTAAAAATTATAATTTCAGGTTTCAGTCACGAAAGACCTGCTCAGATTTGCTCAAGTATTCTCGCAAATGATTCACATAGGAATTGAATTACCTCTTGCTCAGGTGAATATTATTATTTTATACGTTTTATCATCATAGCATCATCACTTCATGACGTAAGAGCTTCGTCATCAGGAGATCAGTTTGTAGCGGCATTTAAACCACAACAAGAGTCACATATATCCTATATTACGCAATCAAAGTTCTCCGCACGATTTGAATATCTCTAAAACCCCGACAACAACCATCCGACAGTTGCTCACCAGACAACTACACCTGCCTGGTCGGAGGATCTCCCCTTAACAATGGAGGTTGCATACATTCCACCCTATTCCGCACACCTCTATAACAAACCTCAGATATTTTTTCATATATTTCCACTTAATCAAATGTAGCTTTCTGTCATCAAAGTTATTAGGATTCCGTACCCGAAGGGTCCAAACGGAGCCCTATTGGTGTCACTCACAGATAGACAGACAAACGGACAGTGGAGTCTTAGTAATAGGGTCCCGTTTTTGCCCTTAGGGTACAGAACCCTGAAAACAATCTTGAGATTCTTAATTCAAACCTATAATTTTCTATGTTCCCAGGTGTGTTTCGTGCTCGAAGCGTGCGCCGAAGAGCTCCGAAGAGGCACGAAGCGGTTCGAGAAGCCTCAAGCGAACCACGACCCGGAGTCCCTAGTAGTATGTAGCTACTCTGTAAGCTCTGTCATTGCTTCTCATTTCATAAGCTGTGTTGGGTATAGTTCTAGCCAAACTTCTTGGCCTCCCTGAAGTTGGCTTTCCGATGCGCCAGGCACGGATCGGTGCTGTTTTTGTATGAGATTTACTACTGCGCAGCCATTGTAGCATTCAGGGCGGCCAAGAAGTTTGGCGAGAACTATATAGTCATAGTAAGGATATGGATTGTGTATTACCTTAACAAAAATGCCTAAACTGTAGAAAGAGACAAAGCGAAAGTGTAGTCTCTTTCCCTTATGGTATGGCCCACACCCTCCGTCTTGCCTGGAAGTATGCCTGCACAAACCAGTTCGGAAGGAAGTTTGCAGGTTCGGAAGCGCGGGTTGTGCAATCCTTGACATGCTGAAGATTGGACTGCGCAAATTTAGTTTCCTGCGAGTTTATTTGAGCGTGTCGTTGCGAGCTTTTTCGCGCCAGCAAAATTATTTTCAACGACACACTTCTTAGATCTTAAAAAGGAGTGATGTAAGAATTTATTCGAAGGCATTTTTAAAATCATAGATTTGTAGAAATCATTGCCGGAATTGTGAAAAATTAAGAGCAAAGAATATGCCGATCGGAGCAAAAAAATTACGCATATCAAATATTGATTGAAAGATGTTAAAATATTGATTGGCGCCGCTTGTTTGTTTGTTGCTTTTTTATGAGTAAAAAATAAAATAATGATCCTATTAAAAAGGCTCTTCTGGTTTTACTGACACTATGAGGTTTGCAGAGTCCAGCAGACTTGTTGCGTAATGAATTCGGCAAGGCAAAGGGCAAAGAGTTTGAAAAATCGACCAATCACATGCGAGATAAAAAACGCGATGTGGATTTCCGTCTATGTGATTGGTCGATTTTTCATACTCTTACGCGACAAAAGAGACACTGAGACCTGTGACCGCACGATCACATTGTCTCTGCCATCGACCCTCTTCTGATCGTACTTACTTGACGCCAGACAAGTCTCAATGTCTATGGCTGTTTGTAAATTTCGGATCATGTATAGAAAAAACAAGATGGCGCCTTTAATTCCGATTTTAGCCACGCTCCAAAGGATTCTTATAGCGCTCTAAGTACACATATTGGTGGAGGATTGCTTGTAACCACACTAAGGTTATCTACAATGCTTAATACTATGGTACTAAGCTAATGACACCGACATTTACTTTCGTGGGGGGTAGTTGTGGTCTTGGCTGCGCTAAGCCAATCACGGGCTTGCGTGTGAATGTTGCTTCTTACGATGTAATAGCTACAATTATTTGCCTATACACAGAGCATGGAAATGTCTCAGCGGCAGAAGCTAGCAAGCTTTTATTTTACTTGCCATGTTAGTGAGTATGTATGGGTCAAATCTTGCAAACGATTGATTTGAGAGAGTGTTTGGACGACAATGCACGGACTGCCATAGATGGCGGACTATTTATTTTTAATGCACTCCCATGATATCAGTATCAAATGAAATAGTTTGTTGATAGAACGAAAAACCTTTATTTACTACCTTATTATTAATTTACAATGTATGTATATGTATGTGTGTTCAAATCTTGCAACTGAATTGAAACCAATTAAGATGAAATTTTGCAAAAAAAAAAAAGAAATTTCATTTCACTCATTGAAATTTTGTTTGGATGATAATTAATGCACGGTTAGCTAAAAACCTTGTTTAAAAAAAAGTTTTATTTTTGGAAATCTTTATTAGTTGAAATAACATTAATAACTAGGACTGCACACATACAAATGACGCTTAGACACTGACGGCTCTGAACGAGTCTATGGCAGAAGTACTCCGCTCAACGCATTTTCGTTGCCACGATTTTTCTAAGTACTGCAGTATTAAGGCTGCCAGCCTGTGTTTCCGTGCTCTGTAGCAAGTCATCGGACGGGCTTCTTTCACTCACAATCCACAATCATGGCTATCTGTTCCGTGTAACGTTGCGAGTATTGACGCGTAGAGTTTGGTGCGCACCTTCATGTTGCAGGACGAGTACGAAGGGAACGTGCGCACGGCGCTGTACCTTGTTGCCGTGGCGGCTAGGTTGCTGGAGAATGAGGGGAATAGTGAGGTCAGTATATTTATATATACTTTTATTGTACACCAGATTATACCAGGAGAACCAGGGTTACTGACATAGCACGAAGAATTGCCAAACTTAAGTGGCAGTGGGCAGAGCACATTGCTCGCAGAACGGATGGCCGATGGGGCAGAAAGGTTCTGGAGTGGCGACCGCGAACCGGAAGACGATGCGTTGGAAGGGCTCCCACCAGGTGGACCGATAATCTGGTGAAGGTTGTGGGGATCCGCTGGTACGAAGGCTTGGGGGAGGCCTATGTCCAGGAGTGGACGTCTTTCGGCTGATATGATGATGATGATGAGATTATACCAGAACAAAAGAAATATAAAACTAAAAAACATACAACGGGCGGCCTTAACCCGCATTTCACGATCTCTTCCAGCTAACCTAGAATGGACAGGATTGCCTGGACATGTTATGGGGTTGCCAATGGTGTAACAATGAATAATATACAGGGTTAGTTTTTCAAGTGGGCGTGGATGACCAAATCTGAAACTATGAGGAATAGCGAAAATAATCCAAAGGACTCACATTGCCAATTTCGATGAAAACAATTAATATTTTAATTTCAGGAAACGACAAGTTTAGTTCGACGCGCGATCTTCAGGCTTCGGAACGTGCGCCTGCGCAGCGGACAGACTCTGCTACACCTCGCGGCCGACAGGCGGACGCCCGTCGACGACTTCCATACCAGTGACGTGTGCCAGTGAGTATAACTGACAGAAACTTGTATATCTAGCAGTTACCTGTGTCCTGTATTTGATACTGCACGTTCGAACGTACGGCACCCGAGAGTTGCAGTTGAAAATCAGCTGTAAGTAATATTATTAAAAGTTACCATCCTTAGACATTATCCTAAGTCTTGGCGTGGTACGAACGTAATTTCATGTAGTGTTATTCCCAAACCACTGCAACTCTTGAAAGCCAGAATCACATTGGCGACCACCAGAATAAAGCTCGACGAAGTCCCGGAGAAAGAATTTAACTGTCTTGGATTCAGCATCGAAATTAATCAGAAAAGAATAACGGTGGAGTTGGAAACAATACAAATTTCCACTTCCCTCCGCATCAAGCAGGAGATAGAACAAACAAGGCCAATAGACACAAAGGGTCATTTACAACTAGGATAAGCCTAGTTAACTAGCACTACGGATAAAAATGATCATTAATATTAAAGGGTCCTAACATTGTGAGCTGTTTATATTTGATTCCAATAATAGGTATCGCAAAAACGGTTGAACACACGGAAATTAATTGTTCTAGTTTCCACAAGGTCCGTATATTAAGCAACTCCAGCCTGTACATTATCCAACATAATATTGCGTTAATTCTGTCAAAGAATACACTCCCTTAAGATATGATGTGCAGATTGTACATATTCGCAGTCAGATGTAGAACACTGACATAAAGTTGGAGCAACTAAATTGATGGGATGAGTAATCCATCAATTATAATAAACTAGCTCCTGCCAGCGGCTTCACCTGCTTGAATGTCGAAAAGTATCCCGAGGGAACATATTTCCGGGATAAAAAGTGTCCTATGTGCTATTCCTGACTATAATCTAGATCTGTGCCAGATTTCACCCTGATCCGTTCAGCCGTTCTGGCGTAAAGAGTAACAAACACACTCACAAACTTTCGCCTTTATAATATTAGTGCAATTAAAATCGTTTACACCTATAGCAAATGGGATGTATATTTTTCACAGTCTGTCCATTAATTAAATATTACCTCTATCTTGTTTGTAGGTTCCCATGCAGTAGAACGACGCGGTTGCTCCTAGAGTGTGGCGCGGCAGTTGACGCATCAGATGACATCAGACGGACCGCGCTACACGTCGCACTCATATCATACCAACTTATACCTGGTCGGTAGACTTTTAACCCATAAAGCATAGCAATTTTTTCCAAATTTGGCTGATTTTCGGCACTTTTTTAAATAAGTTCATCATTAACCTCCCCATCAAAAAGATCTGGTAAAAAACCGACCCAGCGAAAAAATCTGGCATTATTGTTCTCTATTGCCAGCTACACAAGTCGCGATGCGCTGTGGCCACCTAAACGCTTCCGTACTCGCTTTAATCATTGCGCGTTCGCTTTGGACAAAGCCAAAGCTTATGACTATGTGCTTAAATAACAAATATATCATACAAAATTGGCTGGGTTAGCTTCTAACTCGGATTGCTAAGTCCGAGTTAGAAGGGTGACGCAAGTGGGCCGCAGGGGAGGAGGAGTGCCGATATAGCGTTGGCCGCTCTCTAGGGCGAAAAGTGGTAGGTGGCGGGGCCACTGTCCTGACCCGTCACAGGGGGACCAAGGGTGTCATACGGGGTCGTCTGGCGCCCATGTGCTGGTTTGGTCCCTGGGGTGGTCCTGGCGTGCAACGTTTTCTGGTGCGCCGGTAATGGGGGTTACTCCCCAAAGTAAGGTCCGGTGACGGATAGCCGCGGTGAGTGCTAACGCGTGCCCGTGTTCATACCATAATAATAAATAATAATAATATTAAATAAATCGTTTATTTTGTAAAAACATTTGTTCTTAAACATTACAAGCCCACCAAACTGCGAGGCAGTTTATCGGCGGGATTAGCGCTCGTATAACAATTGGTTTAAACTTAAATATAAAATATAGGTATAAAACAATTCAATTCAGTGGCGACGCGGGCTACCGCCGCACATTCGCAGGCGCGGTCGGCGCCAGCCCGCGCCGCCACCTAGGTACATATGGATAGCTATAGGCATAACAAACTCAGAACAACACAACACAGGTGCGCGCGTCAGCGCTGTGACAGTGCTGATGCATCACAGGCAACGGCCACCCCATCAAGCAACACATCCATAAGTCTTCTTTTTAACTTTCCCTTGGCAATTCCACCATTTTCTCCTCTCAACCAATCAAGACTATTAAATACTGTGGGGATCAAATACTTATTGGTTCTCTTGCCGTAGTAATTTTTTGCTGGTGCTCGCAGGAACTTACGTTCTCTAACACTTCGAGTATTGTAAGTGTTCGTTTCATACATTTTATATTGATCGTTATAGAACTGCTCGAGAACCAGCAAGTACTTGACCTTCTCATGTACAGGAAGCACCTTACATATAACAAATAGTTTCTCATAATTCTCCTTACTCTCTCGCTTTATTTTAGGGTTAACAATATATTTTAAGAAACGTATTTGCAGTGATCTAATACTATTTAAATATGTTTTAAATGTACGGCCATACATATTTAGTCCATAGCTAATCAAAGACTCGGCTAGGGCAAAATAAATTACACGCAACGTTTTTCTACTCAACGGCGACTTCAAGACATAAAACTTACCCAAAACTGACCTAAGCCTTGCACACACTGTGTCAATCTGTGTCTTCCAGTTTATGTGGCGGTCCACCCACAGACCCAGATACCTAAATCTATTGACATACTCAAGCTTTTGACAAAAACAGTTGATATTCCCGACGTGCATGCACTCGTAAGTGTGGCCCACGATACCGATATCATCACTGCAGACCTTTTTTGCCAGCAAGTTGTGCGGCGAGTGCACATGCATCACCTTCGTCTTACTTAGATTTAGGATGATACCGTTATCGTGCGCCCACCGGGTGATATTGTCGAAGTCATCCTGCAAAACAGACCTGACCTCCTGTATATCCCTCGAGGAGTACATGAGACACATGTCGTCCGCATACATATAAACACGACATTTCTTCACAACATTACTGACGCTATTGACATGCATGACATAGCCAACTGGTCCGTACACGGATCCAGTCGGCACGCCAAGGTCAACCGCAGCTTCCTTACCGACCACTCCGGAAATGCAGGTTTGTAAGGTTCTGCCACTTAGGTAGTTCCGGAACCACCTGTTAGTAGGGCCCCTGATCCCACACTCGTCCATGGCCTGCAACAGCACCTCGTGGTCCAGAGTGTCGAAAGCCTTCTTATAATCGATGAACAGCGCCAAGATCTGGTGTCCCTGATCCAGACTACTGTTCATGTCTTCAGAAAACTGTGAAAGTGCCGTCATGGTGCTGCGGCCGCGCCTAAATCCATGTTGCGCATTTGCCAGAACATCATTCTGCTCTAAGAATTCGCTAACCTGACCAACTACTATTTTTTCTACTATTTTATTTATCACTGATAAGATAGCGATAGGCCTATAGTTAGCGTAATCCGAGTGGGCACCCTGTTTATAGATGGGCCTGATTAAAGCTTTTTTGAGTGTACTTGGATATTCCCCTTTCGATAAACACAGATTGACAAAGTGCGACAAGACTGGTGAAATTTCATTCTTAATTAGTTTTAAGTCCATAACTCGAATACCATCAATGCCCGGCGCCTTATCTCTGCTCAGCTGATCGATAACTTTACACACTGTGTGGCTGGACACGGGTTTAAAACGGAAGGTCACATTACTTACCCTAACATACTTACTTCTATCTAATAATTTAATATCACAATTGTGTTTTATATTAATAATTTCTTCAGTAAAGGTATCTGCAAATTTACTACATATGTTATACATCGTGTCTTTACCTCCAAAGTATCTCTTGACTATGTCATCTATATTTGGCTTTTTTCTACCTGTCCAACTATTAATTTTGTCCCAGATTTTTTTTGGGTCACCATAACAATTTTTTATTTCATCTTGACGAAATTTATTTTTTTCTTTAAAAATCAATTTATTTACTTTATTTCTAAATCTAGTGTACTCTAATCTTTTTGTGTTATTATTAGGTGCATCTTTCCACTCTCTAAACAATCTATCCCTACGCAACAACATATTTTTCAAACTCCTACTTATCCACGGTTGTGTATCAGATGCCTTCCAATGAACAGAGTTTTATTTGCATTGAAAGTAAGATACTCTTTACAATAAATCAGGACACCTCCTCCTCTTGCTTTCTCCCTCGTGTTTGAAAATAGATTATAACCGTCTATGTGATATAGAGATAATTCGTCTTCCTTAACGTTAACCTCTGTCAAAACTAGTATTTTTATAACGTCAGAGCAGTTTTTACAAAAAAATAGGACTTCATTAAAGTTTTTTCTTATTGAGCGAATATTTAAGTGCACTATATGAATATATTTGCTGTTGTCAGGCACAGACTGAGCCCAAGTAATCACATTTTTGTATCTCGTAAACTGACATTCCAATGTAGTAACAGCGTCGAATCGATCCATTTGTATTTATTTTTTGTTGATGCTCGCGGTGTTCAGTTCGCACTATGTGTGCGCTAGACGTCTACCCACATGCAACGAACATTTTCAAATCCACTTCCGATTTTATATTGTAGATCTTTTTTTCTTCACTATTCTTCTTGACAAGGATATTACCATCTTGAACCCAGATGTACTGGAACCCTTCTGGCTTTAACTGGTTTCTAACGGTCCATAGAAGTTGACGCTTATACTTAGGTAAATCTTCATTTATGAATATTCTGCTATCACTGCCATTGGCGTAAACTTGATTATTGGTAATTTTGTTTACCTTTTTCGCCATCATCCAATTGTAACGGGCACTCTTAGAGCGAAGCTTAACCAGTACGACTTTGGGTTCTGTGTCGCCCGGTTTTTCTCGCCCTACCCTCTGTGCATCCTCGATATCATTTGGGTTCAGGTTTAGCTTTTTTGCCATTTCGCTTACCACCGATCTAACATTTTCTTCTTTACGCATTTCCAATCCATGTATTTCAATATTTTTTTCATGGCCTTTTACCTCCAACTCCTGTACTCTCTCTTCCAGGGCTTTATTGCACTTCTGTAGGTACACGTTTTTTTGTTCTAAAGACTTAATTTTCTTTTGAGATTCATCTTTAAATTCCACCAAAGTTTGGTACATTTCGGAATAAAATTCAACGGTCGCAGTAAGTTCGACAATTTTTTTCTCGACACTGTAAAGTACCTCCAACTTTTTATTTATTTCAGCCAGTATTCTTTCGCCTGGAACTTCACTAGGATCCATCGCTAGTTTTGGGTCTTGAACTGTCTTCGCTTGCACGGGACTGCTTTTTGCTGACCGACAGTCATCGCAGCTTCCCGACAGCAGGAATTGCCTGTTGCTTTGCACACATTTTTTGTGATACACCGCTTCACATGCACCTTTACACCTCACCAAGTCATCTTTGGTCAGCGACACAAAGAGTTTACACTTTTTGCATTGAACCATTTTTACTTGGAACTACGTTAACGTCAGTAGTGAGCTGATATACAACAATATCCACAATAACAGCTGTTTTTGCTCGGTAACACACGACCGTACGACGAGCGCGCGCGCAGCGGTATGAAGTATAAGTAGTATATAGTAGTATAAGCGGCACAGAAGGACACCGTGGAGTTTTAGTGGGTTGGAGTCCCACATAATTGCGCTATCTCCCTGTGGTAGCGCAGTATGCATGAACAATGGTCCAAGATAAAATAAAATAAAAGTGTGGCGCAAGTGGGCCTTAGCTAACATAAGGGTGTTTTCAGACGAACGGGAGCAGTGGAGCGAGTCTCTATGCGCTGTGGTGTGCGAGCTCATCGTGAGCGGCGCGCACGTGGATGCTATGGACGCGGACGGAATCACGCCGCTTGTCGCTTCTATTGGTGGTGAGTGTTTCAACTTTCTTTTCATTCAAAATGCAAATATGTTGATTATTTAACAATAATAAATTACTCATTGACTTATATTGATGATATTAATGATCTATACAACTGTTGGTTACTGTTGTGAATTACATTTTGTTCAATACTCAACCTAAAATGTGAGCTGTAAATTGCAAATAACTTTTGAGAGCTAATTTAGAGCCATGCATCATTGCCTTATTTCACGAAGAGGAGATTTTAGAGTGGTGGGTGATGAGAGTAATAGTCATCACCGCCTCTCGTCTCTACGGCCGAGTATTTTGACGAAAATAACTTAACGATTGTACTTCATGGTATTACTTCAAAGATAACGTCCGAAATTAACAATGTATCTTCGAATCTTGATCCCGATCTTTGTCTGTAACGAGCGGTCAAGTTTGCCAATCTTAGTTTTTGCAAGGGCTTTTTTTTAACGATAGGCTCGCCTTTGACCATTATCTCGCTGGTAAGCGATGATGTGATCGACGGCATTGAGCTAGGAAAAACATGGAGGCGCCGCGATGTTCTATACATACATTAGCTTATACAAATATGAGTGAAATACGATACAGAATGTGAAACATCGTTTTGTTTCATTCTTTCTAATGTAGTAATCGTATTTGACAAAAGAGACAACAATATTTCAGTTGTTGCTCATTATGGCAACATTTTGTTATGACGTAGTGACAGTTGTAGGTACGTGCCATATTCGCCATTTTATGTGACGAATTTTGTGGTTGTGTTCGTGGTAGTTCTGTTGTCAAATGGTTGTTTACTTTTTGTATTATTAATGTGTGTGTTCCGTGATTGACACAACCATAGTATCGGACACAGAACAGAAATAACGCCTTCTTCAATAGAAGTCGCAAGTAGGCGGGACCCACGTACCCCGAGTTTTGCTCAGTTCCGCATACGTCTGCTGCCCCGCCCACACTACGCACATCATTCTTGTTACAACTGTCACGGTAACAAAAACTTGGAAAAAATACAAAAAATGCCATAATGTGCTGTTTTAGAATGTAAACACGATAGTAGAACCAAAAATGTATCAAATGGAGGTATATCTTACCATCGGTAAGTCTTAATTGATTTTATTTCTATAAAAATGTAAAAGCAATATTTTATTAAACAAGACAAGAAAAAGTTGATTTTATGACGTTAAATTTAAGGTCTACTTTCTTTTAAAGTTAAATATATTGTTCTCGAAGATTCCAACTATGCACATGTCACAGTCAGCTACTCAATTAGAGATTACCAATATCGATGATGAGTTATCGATATTTAAAACTTACTATATTCTCTGTGTTCTATGATATATCGGGCAAAATTTAAACCCGTGTGAGGCTTTTTTTTGGTGATTCAGCATTAGTAACCAAACACATTTCCATGGCTTTTTCTTTTCTCTTTCATTTCCAAAACTTTTTTTTTCGAATTAGACTTTAAGCAAGTTTAAAATAAATATAACATGGATATAGGTAATATATTCGTAATATTCTAATCGAGAAAAGGTTAATCATACAATTCACAAAGTCTCAAACCAATAAAAAAATGGTTTCGTATTATTTTGTGACTTCAGATTTCCTAAGGATACAGACAGAAAAGAAATATGGATTGAAGCGACTGGAAGGCAAAGTTGGTTTCCCGCAAAAACTAGTAAAATTTGCTCAGATCACTTCGTAGAACTAGATTTTTTAATTAAAAGCGGAAAAAAATACCTAGCCGACACAGCAGTGTCAAATCTAAAAATTATAAATTTTCAAGTAGGCATAGGTATAATTATGTTATTATTTCCCTGTTGTCCTAAGGCCAATTGTCTGTATCAAATCTCAGCAATTTGGTCATTTTTACGGTTTCCTATCATAATGTTGTTGTATCGCGCTTCTGAGATTCTGACTCCATATCGTAGATTCGCAGCGAAATTCAAATATTCTTATGTATTTTGCAATTTGCTGGTCAGTGTCAGCATTACTTCTCTTTTTCATGAAATCATGACATTTGAGAACAAAATCTTATTAATGTTTATGTTTTATTGTTAATGTTTATGTATGTGTGTGTTAACTAATAATTTACATAACATTTACTCTTATTTTTTTCGTATAGTCAGATGCGTCGCAAAATGTCGCTAAAAGTGATGCATCAATTTATGTGGGCGCAGGATCAAGTTTGGAAGAATCCTTGCTACCTATGCAACATAAAAGAAACCATGATGATGTAACTAAATCGCCCCCTCAAAAAAACAAACATTAGATATTACTTCACCAGCTTCTAGTCCTCAAAAAAGAAGACTACAAGGAGTGTTACGGTGGAAGGAAAGTAAAATTAAGAGACAGAACTTGTTAACCGGCAGATTAAAAGCTAAAAATCGCAGACTAATAAAAAAAGTAAACAAAATTGAAAACATTTTAAAGATATTAGAAGAAAAATTCTCTATAGTTAATGAAAATATCAGCAATCTAAAAAACACTAATGTAAAGGTGATCATTAATTTATTTTAGATTGTGTCTCTTTCACTTTTGTTATCTAGACAATTCAGTAAACGTTATAATTGATCCAAATTGTATATATGATTTATTTTGGTTGCATTTTTATGGTTGATACCATATCTATCGATTGACGTACAAATCATCAAAATCGGCCAACGCGTTTGGTCTCTGGAACGCCATATAGGATCAAACATACATACATACATAAATACATAGACTGATAAACACATTACCCTCCTTCGGCAGTCGGGTAAAAACACCACAGGGCGTATCTTTGTATCAGTAGAATAATTTTCAATATTGGATCAGTAGTGTAACATAAAAAATCTTTATCATACTTTCTATAAATCGTAAGTATTAGAATAAATTTATGTAAACACTTGATTTCATACATAATAATATTTATCGACTCTAGCTGTTGACTGTATTTTGTGTTTGAAAATAAAACGGAATGTCGGTAAATAATTCAACGACAGAGGTACATCCCTACAGAAGGACGAATAGTAATGACCTCATTTCGCAAATATAAATCTTATCATTAACGAAATACAGTTTTAAATTGTATGCATTTATTATAGTGACATCTAGCGGCGAGTAGCATAACTTGCTCATTAAACTATTCCATGTGCGCTTTAAACGGAAAAGTTAAAATACTCAAAAAGAGTAGACAATAAACCAACTCTATGGTCATAAAACTGTGGTTTATTTTCAAAACTCGTGACGACTGACATATTTCCTACTTTCAAATAAAATTAAACTACCAATCACACCAAAGATTTCTTAGTGTTACGAAATACAATTAACCCGTATATGTGAGAGTTTGAGTACGCTGGTTCCAATACTATGAAGTGCTAAGCGACTTCTACTGTATTTCTCTGTTCTGTGGTATCGGCAGCCATTTTAAGTGACATTTTAAGGTTTAGGTAGGCACGTTTTTTTTGTAGGTATTTCCAGTCCATATTATTTATTATGTCTATGGATCGACGGTGAACCACGCTTGCCTAGAAGTAACCTTCACTCTTGACTTAAAGAGCCCTAGGTTGTAGCTATCATGAAATAAAGACTGCGGCAGGGAACTTCACTCCTTAGCTGTGCGCACAATATTATATGTGCGTATGGGTGGGATGTCTACCATGTACTGATGGCGCATTGCCGTACGTCTTGTAATCCGATGATGGAAAGGGCTAGGCGGCATCAAATTGAGCTTATCCTAATCTGCCATATTGATCGACAGTTAACATTTGCATTGAGATACTTTTATAATTTCGGGACTTGAAATCCAGTATTAGCAATTATAGATTCAAAGCAGTGCTATAATGTATCGTGTTCCCAGGCCCAGCGGAAGGCGTAGTCCGCGGTGCCCTCCGGCCGCGCCTCTCCTGCCTGGCAGCCGGAGCCCTGGCGGGCGCGGGCGCCACGTACCGGCCCGAGCACGTGCCGCGCGACCTGCACGCCTTCCTCACCATGCACGGCGTGCAACCCATGCATTGACACAACACAAGTACGACCGGTATACTGCAAGCCTGCGAGATCAGCTGATTCATAACATATTTCTTGCTGTAATTTTCATGAGACATGCACATTTTTTGTCGTCTAAAAACCCGAAGGAAAATCCCAAGTCGACCCGTGTGTGTATATTTTTCGTATGACTAATGACCATGCATTACTTTTTGCAACGTAATCCGATTTGGATTATAATTATTTTGTTTAAGGTCTGCCTCCCGTGTTTAGGTATTTGTAGACTTGAAAATTCATACGGATATTTTTGACTTGACCCGTGATTTCGGCACGACATAATATTAAGTTTGATTGAATAATATTGAAGTTACTACAGACCTAGACATCATCAAATTCGGAATTTAATTTTAACAAGAACTAACACATTTCTTTGACTCAAATATTGTCAAAAACCAGCAGGTTTCATGTCTCATGTATACTACCCATTATAATTGGTTGACTAAAACAACAGCAACAAATTAACTAAAAATCAGATTGAACAGGCTTCCAGTATACTACGTCTCATGCTGAATAAGTCTTAGTCCCTCAACATACAACGAAGAAAATAAAAGTCCAATTTATTCAATAACTGTTTACCACTACTTCATATACAATGTAAACTATACAAATATAAAAAAAAAACTGTTCTAAAACTTATTCTGCGTGAAACGAACACAAGACTCTTCGCGTCGCCGCTTTATATTCCGCATAAGATATATCTGCGTTGGTGACGTCATACCCACGACAACAAACAACTCTTCACTATAACCTGACCAAGGTATTTAGACTTCTAAGTAATTAATGATGTAGTTTTTTATTATTTTGTTTGACTAAATTACTTAATATACACCTGATGGTAAGCGATGATGTGGTCGACGGTGAAGACATAGGTTTTTGGGATGGAAGGACCGATTTCACCAATGAAACTAAACGCGATTAGTTCAACTAAACTCAGTTTTTGCAAATACAGCGTTCTGATTAAGCTAATCGCGATTAGTTCAACTAAACCCAGTTTTTGAAAATACAGCGTTCTGATTAAGCTAATCGCGATTAGTTCAACTAAACTCAGTTTTTGCAAATACAGCGTTCTGATTAAGCTAATCGCGATTAGTTCAACTAAATTCAGTTTTTACAAATACAGCGTTCTGATTGGTTGAGACCGCTGAGGTAGTATCTCAGCGGTATCAACCAATCAGAACGCTGTATTTGCTTAAACTGAGTTTAGTTGAACTAATCGCGATTAGCTTCATTGGTGAAATCGGCCCTAAGTCTCATATAAATGCCATAGGCAGACATACAGTGTCTTTCCATACGCTGCTTATTCCTATTAATCCGTTTTTAAATTAACCTGTCAAGGAGTCTCTCAGTTAGTCAGATAGTTAAAACTATACAGACGAACAAACTCTGTATTGTCTTGTTATGGAAATGCAATGCAACTAAAATACTTTGTGTGGTTTACACTGATGCTAGATGTCACCTGTAGTGTTTATAAACAGCCTCAAGCCTTTCCATCAGATGTCTCGCGTTTGTCTTTAGTACCAAAAAGAAAGGTTTAATTTACTTGGTCGGTTAGTATATAATATTTGCCTGAAATTCACGCTGGCATGATGAAATCAAATCATGCTAAATCATCATTTGATATCACAAAATGATATCGTATTTTATTTTATACAACCTGTAATCGAATCGATATTACTACATACTTGGTTTAATACTTTCGAGCTGTATCAACTCAAATAAAATGCTATGCTAAATACCAAATACTTCCACCTAGGCTATTTCCATCTGTAAATACTATCTTCAAAAACTATATGCTACTTTATTTCTTAAAACTCAGCCAAAATGTAATTCAAGCATGAAATCATTGGTAGATTATTTCAATATGATAAAAAAAAAAAAAACAAGTCTTCATACTTCCAATTTTGGCAGAAACTGAACTGCAAAGCCACCAGGTAGGTGCTATTGTACCTACTTTCACTATCCTATAATACATCAGAAATAAATACGCTTCCACTTAGCCTGCGCAGTAGAAAATAACTTCAAAATGTAAATTAAAAGAATGTAGTTCAAATGAACACAGGGCTTAAATGTGTTCAGACGATATTGTCCAAAGCGTGGCTCAAACTCTAGAATAGTGAAGAAAACGATTATTTTAAACTAAATCGATTAGAAAAAAAATCGACTACAGCCCGTACTACTTAACTGTGCACCTCCAATGCGTTTTATGAACTACCGGTAGTTCATAAGAAAAGTACGCGAAACGTTTGTTGCGACCCCACTCCGGCCGGCCCGCTTTCGCCTCGTACGTCAAAAATGAGAGTCGAACGCCAGAGCACAGTAAACATATACAAACAGTATGTTAACTACCTGAAAACGCTTGGAACGACACACTCACACAAACGTACGCACCGACGAGACCGTTCGTGCACTTTCGATGTAATGTCAGTACTAAGTGCCGCGTCGCGACGAGTGGTCACGTATTTTTGTGTTAGTGTGCCGTTTCGAGCGTTTGTAGGTAGTTTCCATACTGTTTGTATATTTTTACTGTGGCCAGAGTGACGTCACAATGTCAGCTGCACAGTTAAGTCGGGGTTTAATAATGATCCTATAATCGAATCGTAGGGGATGACGTATTGTGATAATAAAATAGAATTATTAGCTTTAAGAATAGATCGAACATTGCTAGTTAATGCCTTCGTAAGGCATAGTATATTAGCATTGTGACCATGTCTAGAGAGAAATATAGAAACGACGCGTTTATTTACAGACTTTGTATATAGTTATATGTTAATATGAACGCACATAATCGATGTAAAATGACGAGAGAAGTTTTTTTTTTTTTATATAGTTTTGACTGATTGTTAACGTACTGCTGAGTTATCAAATCTGATAGATATTCACACGAATTGGCGGTATAGTTCCTTCTTTAATTATTTCTCTTTATAGTTTTACTTGTATATATAATTGATTTTGAGGAATTTTTAATTTTTATAAAACCTATTATTCTTTGACATATTTATTATAATTTATTTTCTGCCAATATGATCTTTAAAAACATCTTAACCGCTGAATTGACCATCACTGAATATCGAAGTTTGTTTTGAAAATATAGGCAAAGCCATTATTAATTTTACCTGAATAAAGTTAAAACCAATCGGTCAACAAGGCTGGTGTTTTAAATGCCTTTATATCGCACAAATTATCACTTAGTATAAATGGCCTATAGGACAATTCGTTAGACTTGTAATGTACCTTAAATGTACGGAAAGTAGTATGACAGTGTAGGTCATCGTATAGTGGTTGGTTTAAATTCTAGTCAAAAATATATATATATATGTTAGCATTACTGTAACATTCTAAGGAATAGAAATTATGATAAACGCCAAAGGACAATGGGCAATAGGGGTCCAAGAGCTTTCACTGATGATACTTGTGGGAAAAGTACATACTTATCACATAATTTTGACCGAGGATTCTTGAGACTTATCAAAGTAAAGTCGTATTTTAGTGCTTGGCCACAGTGGAGGTTTTTGCGGAGTGGAGGCGGAGCGCGAGCGCTCTTTCTCTCCGCACTGAACTAAACGGACACGGACATTTCTATGAAGCTTCATATTTATTGTAGTCCGGTTAACATGACAATTTAAAAAAAAAACCTCGAACGGATTTTGATAATTTTTTGCCAGAATCATATGACAAGTATGTATTTTCGTTTTCCATAAGTATCATTAGTGGAGGCTCTTGGACCAAGTTCCAAAAATTTTCGTCCATTATCCTTTGTAGCAGCCGCGGTCATATTACGAGTGAGCGAGAGGAACACTTCAGTATGAAGTTTCTCGTACTAAATATTCGCCGTCCTACTCGCACGTTTGAAGACCGCGACCGCCAAGAGTCTTGGCGTTTATTATAAATGTAGCCACAAAAATGTTGATACCTAAATTAGAATGACACTGATTAATAAATTAACAAGATTAGAGTTGCATTTCTAGGCGAATATTCTTAAAAATGTTCCAGTTTTGACCGTTATTACAGTTTGACAATCGATAATAGGTGTTTAGTTTACATTGCGTTTTTATATCGCTCGCTTAAAGGCGTAAATACACTTGTCTGTAACTTACAAGTGTGTGCAAGGAGCTTGCGTGCCATCAGAGATGGCAACATTGATTAGATATTAAGGCAGAATGGAATGCAAGCTACTTGCACTTTTATGCAGCATAAGGTAGGATAGATGGACCCCTTTTCCGGACTTAGATTCGCATTTGGTCCGTTGTGCGTGCAGACCTCCTCTCTGTGAGAAGGAATGGACCGTAATACACCACACCATGTTGGTGGATGTCACATGTCTTCGAAATTTTGGTTCTAAGACATTTTTGTTTGCTCACGAAGTTTTCCTTCACCGTTTTGAGAGCAGTAGTGATAAAATAATTTACACAAAGTAAAGAGCCTGCCTGGGTTCGAATCCACGACCTAAGACTTTTAAGTCGCGGCCGTTACCACTGTGACACCACTGCACTTTTATGTAAGTTACAGGCATGTTTATTTGTGACTTTAAAACATTCGATGAGCTAATCTTAGAAATCACGCAATGAATAGAAAAACTGTAGCTGATTGATATATATTCACTACCTCTAAAGGAATTGTCTCTTAATTGTAAAATAATCCATACTAATATTATATGCGAAAGTAACTGTCAGTCTGTTTGTTTATTATCTTGTCACGTATTAACGGCTGCATGGATTTAGATGAAACTCGGTCCCCGGGTATACCATGTTCTGGATTAGGACATACGGTACGTTATTATACCGGGAGTTTGCTCCTTTAGGATAATTTTCAACATAAAAATATAGGCTGATATCATTGATAGAAACTGAAGTCAATATCTTAATATTCATAATCTTTTCAATTACTAAGTAAAATATTATTTGAATATGACTAAAGCAATAGATTTTTAATTTACTTGACACTAATCAAAAATTAATTTGATCAATATTTTCTTACTATTAATATTAAAGAGGTCACAAAACTCTGAATATATAAATTATTTTTTGTATCAATTAAAATATATATTTATGTAAGTAACTATGTATACTGCGTAAAGTATATTATTTTTCTAAAAATTCAGCTATTTTCTTAATCAATGCCATATTGTACTTATCCTATGTACCTGGTTTGTGTACGTGTGAAAGCAATAGTCTAAAGGGATATTAAAATAAAACATACAGTGGCGAGCAAAAAATCCCGCCCATGTGCACAATATACAAAGCAATATTTTAAACACATTCTGTAGGTGAGATTTTTGCTCGCTAGTGTAGAAAAACTGACTAATTTGTAATATTGTACAGCTTATTATAAGGTAGCTATGGAATTATGTTATGCTAAATATTATTTCACTAAAAACATAAATAACCAAATAAAAAAATCACAGTGTGCCAAATGATATTATTCACTTTATCATAACTAATCAAAACATTGATGTTATTGCCATAGACATTAAAGCAGGAATTCATCCATGCATACAGGGTGTATCATATTTTAAGAACTGCATCTGCCCATGTAAATGATCAAGTTTCTGTAAGGGCGAAAACGCACTGGCCGGCCGGCTTGCTTACCGCCTAGACCCTCGCGAGTCGTCTGACGAATGAAGTAGAAGTAACTTACTAAAATGTGCCTAACCGGCCGCATTGAGCACTATTCGACTCGCGAAGATGCGAAGGCGCCAAGCGCGCCTATTAGGTGACAGGCGATAAGTTAGCTACCTGCCAGTGCGTTTTCGGCCTAAGGAAGTCAGAGGCCGTTAAAAAAAATGGGTTTCCCATACAAAGTTGTCTTTAACTTACCAAAATTTGTATAAATGAAACATTTTTTTTTGTGAATTGACTATTACTTCAATGGACAAGGGCGGACCCATGATTCTTTTTTGGGAGGGGCAAAAGGGGCGGACGGGCTACAAAATCAACAATAACTGTTAGAATTAAACTTGGATTATTATACTTTAAGTTTAATTCTACAAGTTCAAAGTATGTATAGGAAGGTTTATGAAAGACAAGAGTTTCACTCATGTTCTTTCTGCCATTTTATTCATATATTTTAACAACTCTGATAATTTGTTTTGTTTCTAAGTATGTACTGTAATGGAATCTCCACAGTACTCAATATACCGTCTGGGTGAAATACGGGGGGAAGCGTGCCCCACCCCCCTCCTTAAAACCAAAGAAATTGTTTAGGTAGAAAGTGGTTAGTTTTCATGGTTAGATGAAATTTTTTAAACTATGATCAACCCTTTCAGTTACACCCTGTATTTTTTAAGTTACTTCCAATAAAATAAAGCTAGTAACAATGATTACTGTATAACATGCATATCTTTCATTTTGTGTTCAATTTTGTTTTTTTTTAAGATAAATCTGAATATAAGAGTTATTATAAAAACGAACGGTGTAATTAATATATTGAAACTATGTTTCGCATTTAATGTAGAATGGATACCGTAGGGTAGTTGGAAATTAGAAAGTTTAAATGTAACCTACTTTGCGGTCTGAATAAGAACAGGGACAGGAAATGGAAGAATCGAAGCTAATTGTTCCAGTGTGCAAAAGAGATGGAGATGTACAAGACATATAGCGTCATCACTTTTACGCATTGAAGCACTGTTCCAGTAAGAACTGTTCTTTCCACAGGTAGATAAAATGTACTCATACTATTCAAAACAGTTCTTATTTTTACCGCATTGTGTAAAAAAATTCTTGGAAACTAAAATGTGAGCCATAAATAAATCTAGATAGACCAATTTATCACAAAAGTTTCTAATTCATGGTAAAAATACTACTTAAGTGTGCTAAGGCAGCTTACAAACGAAGCAGCTCAAGTTCCAATGTACGCTTTACCCTTGGGCTCAAACACACACTAAAATAGTAGCACACGAGTGACACGGCAGAGCAGCGGTGAGTGCTTTCAGTTTCAAAGGATATTAAACTTTATTGCCATTACTGAAATTAATAGTTTCGCTTGAAAGAGAATCGCGCGACAATCCGCGACGACACGCTAGCAGTCTTGCGACAAGATAGTCATAAATGCTTTGAAACAAAATGGTCGCCGCTGCTCTGCCCTGCTGTGTCATTTCAGTATGTTTTGAACCTTACAATAAAAATACATTTAGAAACAATAGCTCTTACAATATTTATAGAAAATACTCGGCAGTTATGTCTATATATCGAATAGCATCCGTTATTGTTAATGAAAGACCACATTTCACGGATGATTTTTTTGATATAAGAAAAAAAAATATAGGTTGGACTATGCACGATGCCTAAAAAATGTTTATTGTCTTGCTGCAGGTACAGTAAGCCATTAAAATTAAAAATTAGTGTAAGCTGGCCTGACATTCTCTGGCAACTCCGGGTACTATGCTAGGCCAATTAAAAATGAAAACCACAGGTCACCAATAACGTCAAATAGTAATATAGCACACATAATAACTTACGTACTGGGCGACCTGGGTAAAAATGAAACCTAGCTAGATCGACCCCGAAACTCCCTGCATACTAAATTTCATGAAAATCCTTGGAGCCGTTTCCGATATTCAGATTATATATTATATACATATATACAAGAATTGCTTGTTTAAAGGTATTAGATTAGATAATAATAAGACATAGTCATTGTCCAACTTGTGTTCTTTTTAATAGAAGGGTTTAGATTCTACGCCAAGTATAGAAGAATTTAGGCTATTATTTTTTAATACAAATTATCTTTATATAACTTGAAGCAAGCAAATACGCGTGCTAAAGCTAGTCACAAACGCAATGTGATTGATGTGGGTGTCTCATCTGTAAGCCCGTTATGTATAATATTGTAAATAAGATTATATACCTGGAGTTTAATATAGTGATATTTTTTGTCAAGACAATTCGACAAATAAAATGTTATATTGATTGTTTTTCGTTTTATTTTGTTTATGGGTAGGCTATTTCCTTGATAACCTATTCCTTTAATTGACTTTCCTCGTACTTTGTATTTTTTTGCAATTTTTTTTTACTTGCAATGTATGTTTGTATGTGTGTTCGGTTCAAATCTTGCAGCTGAATTTTAAAGCAGCTATCCTCTTCCTATTAAGATGAAATTTTGCAACTCGTTTAGTTTGGACGACAATGCATGGTTAGCTAAGTGGCGTCATTCAAAATCCAATTAGGTGGACGGCCCAAGATGGCGGACTAAATATTTGAGCACTGCCATGATATGTGTATCTAATGAAAGGGTTTGCTGAGAAGAATACGAAACGAGCTTGTTTAAAAAAATATTTTGAATTATAATACTAGCGTTGCGGTGGTAGCACAGATTTGCCAGTAAGGGTAAAAGTACACTCAGACAGAGTCAAATTCTTCCTAGCTAGAGTTTTTTTTTTTATGACGCAATTTTACGCGTGCATTCCTGTCAATGTGTGCAAGATGCAGTCAAATATATGGGTTGATATACTATGTCCTACATTTTAATACTGGCACGACGCTGAAGCCGCTTCTCCTTGACGCTGCTGACTGTGCTTTGACCCTTAGATGCTGCAGGTTAGCTTAACTGTTGCAATATGGACGTAAGGGCAAGATATAAATCCCCGCGTTCGATAAAAAATGAATGATCGTTAAATATTGAGAGCCTCTTGCAAACAATCTTTACAAGGCTTGAGTACACAAATAAGTTGGAGTGACTCTTTTCTAGTCTGTTTTGAATGCAATAATAGACAACAATATTGATATTCTCGTGGGCACTGCAGCAGCTACAATAAAAGTGGACCGAGCACAGGTCCCTGTGGGAACACTTTGCAAAGCTGTAGAGACCACATCTAGGACAGTAGGTATATAACGTATCAATCCCATTGTGATTCCGGTCTAAAAAAGGAATAGTGCGAAACATCCTGCGCGAGGATCTCTTTGACTATTAACAACAGCCGCTGGGTCGATCTTCAAGGAGCAAGCTTGTCGAGGTCGTTCCGTGGATGGGTGATCTTCTTTACATAGCGAGATTCCACCGTGCTTCAATAAGCACGTTCAGCTGTTGTTCCCGGCTGTCATTTGAAGAAATTTGGTAGTCAGAATCCAGGCAATCTGATACCAGTCTTGCCAAGGAAGGGGTATCGTGTTACCCAGTTACCGGATTGTGGTGGTCAGATAGGCAGTCGCTCCATGTAAAATACTGGTACTCAGCTGAATCCGGTTAGACTGGAAGCAGATCCTAATATAATTGCTAGACAGATTTTTATTCATTCTGCTTGTAGCTTCGTCTTTCTCCCTCACACTGGAACAATGATGGCTTTAACACCTGTTACGGCCCTAGATTTTATTCTGCACCTTCCCAAATCGATGTTAACATCCTGAAATATCGCACTACCGCATTTGTATAACCTCCGATCAAATAACACGGAGTTTTTATACAATATGTAATTAGTTTGTTCGTAATGACAGGTGGGAATGATCACAATGACAGTGTAAACCACGACAAATCGACAATGAGCCGCATCCGTGTGAAAAATCTCTTAGAACAATGTTGCAATTGACAAGGAGAAAAAAATTGTGTTCTTCGGTAACAGGTTGATAAGTAACCAAATTATGACGGATTTCTGACTGCGGAATCCAAGCTCCTGGCTGCATTGAACGTTCTAGATAGAGACCTCTTTGGACTGATGGTGACCACCGTGATGGTTTCAGTGTGGTAAGTGTACCTATTCTTTCTGCCTCCCAAAGGTCGGCCGATTGCTTTGAGTTAGCCTTCCCTCTGTATTATATATATATTGGAACGGGCTATAATCCACGGGCCCGGTGCGGGGTAGTGGATTTTTTATTAGCGGTTAAGTAGGACATGTTGATTTCTTTACGGTGTATTACTTCACAGTTTTGAGACTGGTGGGTGTGAAACAAGGGCTTCGCCGGCCGATTGCCCAGGGGGAGGGGGCTAAGATGATATATGGACGATGGGAAAAGTTTGAATTTTAAATTAATTTAAAAGCACATGAAGCTTTTGCCGTTTCGGGCAAGAAGGTTTTTGTCTCTTTTTAGGGCTTTAACATCGGTTAAATTTGTTAAGTGAGTGGGCTTTAATTTCTTTGCATTTACCTACATTTTTCTCAATCTCTAGGGGAGGGAAGGGGGAACGACTGTCCCTACCTGCCACCCCCTTGGCCATGTAATGAAATAAATTGCACACAAAGTGCATGCCTGTCTAAAATTGAACCCACGAGTCACGGCTACTTCTGAACATCAATAAGTTGAATATTATTCGTGATTCTGATGTTTTCGGCACCGTTGTTTTGCGGTCAAGGTTAGTAGGTCTATGTTATGTAAGTAGGTATGTTGTTCGATTGGCGCACCAATATATCTAGTTACCTATGCAGGTTGTGATAAATTACCTAAATAGTAAATAGGTAGTATTGCCTCGTCACCGAGATACCCCGAACCGACATAGCCAAAAGAACCAGGGTTACAGACATAGCCCGGAGAATTGCCAAACTTAAGTGTCAGTGGGCAGGGCACATTGCTCACAGAACGGATGGTCGATGGGACCAAAAAGTTCTAGAGCGACGACCACGTATCGGAAGATGTAGCTTTGGAAGGCCTCCCTCTAGGTGGAGCGATGACCTGCAGCCTTATTGCGTAAGAGTATGAAAAATCGACCAATCACATAGACGGAAATCCACAACTTTGCCCTTAGTTCCCTTAGTTGACTCTGCGGGAATCCAGTGGATGAAAAACGTACAGGACCATCAGTGTGTGTGGCGACGCTTGGGGGAGGCCTATGGCCAGCAGTGGAGGTCTTTCGGCCGAAGTGATGATGATGATGATTGCCTCGTTGGTCTACTGGTTGGAAGTGCTACTGCTGAGCATGAGGTCCTGAGTTCGATTCCCGGGTCGGGCAGGCAGAGGCGTCCCATGTAATAACATGGGACGTAAACATAGGTTGTCGCCAAATACCTTTTATTGACGAATATCTGAACCTAAAATACCCATGTCTCAAAAGTAAGCCTAGGTACTACGATATGTTTAAGATCTAACGACCGCTGCAATTATGTACATTCATTTTCACTGAATACCCGTTACTGAATTATCATCGCAATGATATTGGGGGCTGTTCCCCTGAAGTGGCCTCCAACGTCCCTTTATAGCCACCCAAGTCTCGCATCTGAATGCTGGTCTGATTTGGTATTAGTCTGAATCTGATCGCTGTTAAAACAACACACACACACACACGTCGACTACATTGGAAAACATTATAAAATGAATATCTAGTAAATCTGAATACACATGCACTGAGATAAAACTGATTTTCTCACCCTTATACTTCTAGCTCCCACCAGCTCCAACCATCAGGCCCAAGTGCTGCGGCAGGCGCGCGCGCTCCCTAGCCCGGCGCGCTACCCGCTCTCTCGCCACCGCACGCCACGTCTTACTAGTTATTATATGTACCTATAGGCTTAGACCATACCTGTATATCTTATAAAAACACTAACATATATCTATTTACCTGTATTGAACACAAACACATATCTATTTACCTGTATTGTAACCTCAAAATCAAAACTGATTCACATCCGTGCACTTCAACGTAAGGTTCAGTTGAAAACCAGCGTCAGGCAACTCCCAGTTGTCTGGCATTTTGCTGAACTTGACCTTTTTGGCGCAGCCGCGGGGCACACTATGTATGTAATTGTTTTAATTAAATTCTTTTTCCTTATATTTGTACATTGTGTGTATCTGTATGTGCCAAATAAACAAGTTTTCTTTCTTTCTTTTCTTTCTTTCTTTTCTTTCTTTCTTTTCTTTCTTTCTTTTCTTTCTTTCTTTTTTTCTTTAGACATTACATAAATGCGAAATGGCAAAATGTAAGTGTACTCTTGGTGCATCTCTGCTCAATCCATTTGAGGAATAGGTACAGGGGTCATGGTATAGATAAGTACTTATTAAAACCGATAGATTTTCGTTACGACTCAAAAAATTAAACAGTAATTTAAAAGTAGGCCAACGATCCGACTGCAGATTCGTAATGATTTTACGAAACTGCATATAGTTGGATCTTGGAATGCGGTTTATATAAAGAAAACATCACAGAAAATGACAAAACAATGGATTGCAGAATTATAAATGCAACACACGGCATTGTCAACGAAGCATCGGTTATCATTACTGCCGCCATAAGCAAAAAGGGCACATCTGACCAAAACAGAAAAAGCAGGAAAAAAGGATGAACTCTGAACTCAGAATTACGGAAACAGATCACAGACACGGACTTGTAGTGCATAACAGCCCTAATGTAGAATGATTTAGGAAAAACAAAAATTTTACGCCTAGGGTAATTTACTAAATTTTAACTAAAAGGGCAGATGTGCTCCTTTTTCTTTTGATGGCAGATTAGCATAAACATCGGATGTATCTCCTATGGAAATGGGATTAAATAGAAATAACTCTGTGTTACCTAACCACTACGTTGGCTTCGGGGGGTTACTAGTGATGTGCGCTTGCAATGTTGATTTATTCGGATTTCGCCGGCTATTCGAGAGAGAATTCGTGATTAAAATTAAAATGATAGAAAATATAGGAGATTCTTTTGATTTTAGGAGTCCAGTGGTAGGTATTTAGGAATAGGTATCTGTGAAAAGTTTCATACTATTGATTGACCTTGAGCATTTATTTCTGGGTCAATCAAAAAAGCCATAATTATAAAAATAATTAAATTGCTGCATTAACTTTATATACCGAATGCAATGCTGCACTATTGCAACATACATGTTATTGGAACTCAATTGTTGTATAAACTCTCGTTAAAGTTAAACAAAAGATCGTCAAGTACGCGGTTACTATTAAAATTATGCGGATGCCTCGCCAGTCGCGGATTACCGCACATCCCTTGCAGCAAGACGTTCGTCTGGAGCCCACTTCCACTTTCAGTTTCTACAAGTTGGTCGAACAGCAAACACGCATAGCGCCTTACGCAACTTACCGCGCCCGCATGCGTCTGGCTGGCACACTTAAAAAAAACATTTCAAAATTCGAACGCAGATAAAGAAGTATTTGCTTATCTGTTTGCGCAAGTCGTGTCAAATTTTCGCCACAGATTAACAAATTTTTCGCGGTTTTTTTGATTTTTGAAACTTTGTTTGCGCGGGAATTATTTTCGGTGCTTTTTTTCGTAAATATTTTGTAATGTGTACGAGGATTAAGTGCTCTGTTGTTGTGAAAAACTGTGATGTGTTGGTTTCGTGAAGTGGACTTCAAAAAGACACCATCTGTCGAAAAGTAAATATTTATTATATTTCATTATTTTTGCTATAAACATATACTTACCATTTTATTTTAAATAGCGCTTTTCCTATGATATTAATAATTTTCGTTATTTTCTTGTAGATATTATGTAGGTAGGTATAAATTGATAGAAGTGCAAGTTTCGTAAATTTTTAATGAATTGGAGCCAGTTATACAATAATAAATAGATAGCTGTCTCAGTAAGGAATTAAACGAAACAGACTCCAATTCGAATTCTATATTATTCTATATTATTATTGTATTTATTGTATATATAAATAGTACACCAAAGACTACCTACAGTACTGTCTTTCTATCCTTTATTTTTTTTTACAATGCATGTCCTCGAAAAGAGCGGTTTTCCAAGCAACCAAACTGTGCGGAAAGTGTCACTTTTTTTCACTAGTGCTTTTTACTTTCCTGTACTTTTTTAATTTTTAACTCCAACGTCAGCCCGACGCATAGAGTTTTTATTATTTGAGAAAAGTTTTAAAAATTTTTTATGTACAGATTATCATTCATATAAAAGGTAAAATAAAACTAATACTTTATTTTAGGCGTTTTTAATTACTCTAGATTTTGATTTTGATCAATAAATTAATTTTAAATATTCATTAAATATGTTTGGCAGAACGTATATTTTGCTCGTGCCTTATTGCGTTACGATGTGACAACTATTCGCACATGCGCAGTAGATATGCCCGAGGAACTATTAGTTAATCTGTGGATATGCTGAACGCGCTTGAATAAGCCCGCCATTTTAGTAATTTCATTTTATTATTTTTATTATTTCCTCGCACAATGCATAGTAAAATATTGTATGATACACGTACGTAAGATGATTTCCGACTCGTGTCGATTTATCCACTCACTCGCTTCGCTCGCTCGTGAATAAAAATGCCACTCATCGGAAATCACCTACCTTCCGCACTTGTAGCATAAATAACTATTTAAATCCATCCTAAGGTTGTCTTGAAAAGATCTCTTTTAGCGATAAGGCCGCCCATTGTGCCACCCAGTGTCATGTTTTCTTCGTCTAAACTTTCTGTAACATATAATGGTGTACATAATAAAGAGCTATTCTATTCTATTTAAAATCACAGATATTATAAATTAAAACCTATGAAAAATTAAGAAAATAACCTCTTTGTCAGGAAAACAGAAAACACGCATATTTTCCCGCAAGTGGCATTTAGGGCATCCTCTATTCTACATTAATTAATCCTCGATTTCTGTTTGACCTAAGTTAGAAATATGCACGGATTGCACGTGTCTGAGTCAGGAAAAGGTTCATCCAGAGGTCTAGACGACAATAGGTCAACTATGACCCTGTGACCTTTTGCATTGCATAATTTACACAATAATGAGATACCTAATTATCATTTACCTACTTACCTATAGGTAAGTACATTATCATTTACCTACTTACCTTAGGTAAGTAGGTAAATGATAATTACTACGATTATTTTTGTGTTTGGAACCAAAATAGTGTCCGCATTCTTAACATTAAAAATTGAGATGAATATTTGTATTTTCATAATTTTCGTCTCTTCTTTTCTTGTCTCTAAATTACAATAAACATGTTTATAATTGCAATGAATTCTTCGTAAATATCTCAAATGAACAAAAAAACTATAAAGTGCTATAATATAGGTAAGCAAAGCATAATAGAATTAATTAGCCAACGATGGCAAAACACAGCTGTTTGCAAAATTAAAAGAAATTATTCAATAGGTCACGACGGTCGCAACTCGAAGTTTACGAAAATCTTGGTCAAGCCTTTGAACCTTCTAAGAAGTTTATGCCATTACCTAGACGTTTTGCAAAACATGATTTATGGTTTGTAACATGAAGTAGGTACCTGTTGTTTGGTTTATTTACTCAACATGAAATTCAATCCAATCGACACTAATCGGTCATAATGAAAGATGCGTCTGATTCAACTCTACCAAATGATCTACGGATTTTTTTGACAGGAGCTTGTTTCTTCGAGACAATGTAACAATAATTTTTTTAATAAGTAACCTGACCTCTCGCATTGTCTAATCACCACAGATTGTAACTGGGTTTCTCCGAGTTGTAGGAAAAACTTTCTATTACACAGGAACACTGAAAGGGACACCTTTCAGTTTTCCATTTCTTCCAGTATTGAGAAGTTATGAGAGCGAAACATTTTCATCAGTTTTTTAGGGCGCCGATAAAGGTTAAAAACAGGACCATAACTATTAATAAGACTCCACTGTCTGTCTGTCACCTGGCTGTATCTCAAGGACCGTGATAGCTAGACAGTTGCAATTTTCACAGATGATGTATTTCTATTGCTGCTATAACAACATATACTAAAAACAGAATAAAATAAATATTTTAGTGGGGCTCCTATACAACAGACGTGATTTTTTTTGCCGTTTTTCTTGCGATAATGGTACGGAACCCTTCGTGTGCAAAACCGACTCACACTTGGCCAGATTTTCTTTTAATTGTAATTCTTTACATAAAAGTTCTGGATAGAGTGACAGAAGCTCTTGTTTTCCGATGGCTTGCGACTAAGAAGGACGACCGGCATACACTGTAATCGGCATCCAACATTCCTTTCGACTATCCTAGACCAAGGATAGATATAATATATATATATATATATAGATAGATAGAGAAAGGCCACAGTATCGTTCCCTGGGGAACTCCTCTATTGTTCCTACGCTGTGCTCCAAATTCCGATACCATTTTAACCTCTGTTCACTCCAAAAAGGAGGAATGCCAGTCTTACCCACCTACATACACACCCACAGTACATTTTTATGTCTGTCCGACTAAGATTAGAACAACGGTTTTGGCAATGGTCATTATGACATAATATATTTATAAGGAGCCTGCCTAAATCTGACTAGATCCACCCACTAGGTACTTGTTAGACACATGTAGGTAATGTAAAGATTTTTTGCATTTGATAATATTGGTTTTATTCGTAGTTTCGCAATAAATACTTACGTATGTAGTTTAATATTTTTTGTTACGTATAAAGAATGAAAAATGCTTAAGAACTGACAAAGATCTTAGAGAAACGGTGGGTGCTGTGAAGGATGGTAGGAATAACAAAGAAATTAGAATCTTTTCACATTAAGACGAAGACGGATAAAGACACAAAAGAGAAAAACGGTACTTTACTGCCTCTATGATAACTAAAACTCACTGTACTATAAGGTACAGTGTACATATGATGGAAAGAAATTTGTAAGAAAGAAAAGCTATTAACGATAAACGTGCGCTTGAAAAGATATAAAGTCTATTCAATTTAAAAAGAAACTGCCCAAATTCTCAGATATACTTAAAAAAGAACTAAGTTAACATTAAATCTAATGAATATTAACAAGCTACCTACAGCAATTCAAACGATAAAATCATTTTAACAAGTTCACAAACATTAAAACATTTCGTAATAATGAAAATAATAATTGTTCAATTAAATTCGGCCTAACTTTCCTCCATTATGCACGGGTAATGGTATTTCGTAACAGATTTGACGCACAATTTGGCTCGGGAGATGGTTCGCTTCGCACACCGTGCTTGCATCCGTGTCTTCCATTAGTAGGGTTGGCAGAAACTGAAGATACTTTCTATAGATAGTCGTCTGATGCAACAAAAGTAAAGTCAAGGCTAATGATGACTAACCCCACCTACAATCAATCAAACTGCCTATCCTTTTTTCCCAACTATATTGGGGTCGGCTTCCAGTCTTACCGGATTTAGCTGAGTACCACTGTTTTACATGGAGCGACTGCTTATCTGACCTCCACAACCCAGTTACTGTGTAACACGGTACCCCTTGGCAAGACTGGTGTCAGATCTCAAGCTTCTGACTACCCGTAACGACTGTCAAAGATCTTCAAATGACAGCCGGGCCCAAAGGCTTAATGTGCTTACCGAGGCACGGAGGAAACTCGGTATGTTGAAATGGTCACCCATCCACAGACCGACCTCGTCAAGCGTTGCTTAACCTTGATGATCGACACCACGAGCTCCAAGAGTAAGCTCCTCCTAAACCCACCTACAATACAAAAAAATATTTCATCTATACGTAAAAGGTTGCGGACTGTAGGTACCCTTTACATGGGTGATGGGAACTTAACGTAACTGGTGAAATGAGGGTGAACCTCTGCCCACACCTTTGGGAGAATATAGGCGTGAGTTTATGTGATGTTATGGATATTGTCCCAAAACACCAAAATAGGAAGACATTATTGTTTAAAATAATAATAATTTACAATTTTACATTATTAATGAACAAGCCGATGAAATATAAACGAACGTTCACCGCCATTGTTAAAAAATACAATAACCATTCATACAGATCTGGGAACGAATTCAATATATAAAGAATTACCGGAACCAATTTAAAAACAATCAATTGCAAGCATTTACTCCAAGCCTATAAAAATAACTGTTCAACTTGAATTGTGAAATTCCTATGTGTTTTCCTTGACAACCCTAGTGACAGTGAAATTATTTTCGAGATAGTTACTCCGAATTTGAATGATCATTAAAATGAATTCTAAACACACACATCCACGTTAATAAAGTAAGTAATAAAAGTACCGTCTATTTGTATTTATAAATGGCTTCCGAGTAAAAGGTTTTATTCATTTGGCTCAGAAAAGTAAATTGTCATGAGAATATAACATAGAAAGACGATACAAAACCAGCCACGTTTCAACTGGTAAAGCTGCTGACGTTCACAGTGTAACCTTATCATCTATGAATAATTATAAACTGTCACCTGCTTGAGAGAATGCATCGTGGGAAGGTCATTTGTAATAATAAAAACTTAAACGTTTAAATGTGTCCCAACTGCGGAAGTAGATAGGGCACGAAATTAAAACAGGTGTTGATATGGAAAGAAGCAAAAATTATGGTAAATATAATTTACTTTCAAACTGCATCTTATATTGAGAACATTAGGAAATATGTACACGAATATGGGAAATACTACTTTGGCCCAAAATGTGGCCATAAAAAATCTAAAAAAAATAAGTAATTACGGTGCAGGTTAAGTTTGGCCCAAAATGTGGCCTTGCGAGATCCTTATGAAATCGAGGACAAATGCGTTGATGCTTTGTTGCAATCTGGTATGCCTTGTAAAAAAACCACCTGTTGGTCCCGATACCGGGCCGGACCTTAACAAAAATACACCCTACAAGGCATTATCAATATGCAAATCTGTATAACAAAAGAGAAAGAACTCATAGAGTTATATCGTTATATCGTTATTAGTGGCTACATCGTTATGTAGCCCACTTAAAACAAAGGTAATTAGTACCCATGATATTGTACGGATCTTTAAGCCAGGGTCAACTTCTCACGGTAACATCACATTAACATACAATGGGATACTTCTTACTCTAAACTATGTATTTTTGAAATCCAAGATATTAGACTAATCTCATAAACTTCAACGGGATGTAGAAATGATGACGACTTTATTTTAAAAAAATCCTTCGGTAACTTCTGTGGGAGAAAAGGTTTTGTCAGTCACATCCAATCTTCGTTGATATTTTGACTGAATCGGCAATGTTCACAGAAAATGCCTCACAGAATTTACTGGTAAAACACTACTTTATAAACAACAGTAATCAAAGTATTCTGATAGTTTCGACTCCAATTAATTTAGAACGCACCCTAAATGTATTAGTATCGACTAATTTACCTACCACATTCTTGTGTTCTTAGTGCTTTTATTATAGCTACCACCAGTTCTTAGGTTCTATTTGATTTGATTGCTTCATCGGTTTCGATTCAAATAACTACGAGAAGTTTACTGGTGCAAGTATATTATAATACAAATTTTAGCTATCACGCAGCGCTTGGTTCTTTATTATTGTTGTGATCGTGTTTGACGACTATCTTACCTGATGGCACCTGATGGTAAACGATGATGTGGTCGACGATTTAGCACTTGCATAGAAGTAACCTACTATTCATTCTTGACCCTATAATACGCCTAGGTTTAAGCTATCACGAAAAACAAACCCCGGCAGGGAATTCCACTCCTTAGCTGCAACACAGTAAAAATATACAAAAAGTATGGCAACTACCTACTAACGTTCGAAACGGCAAACTCACACAAACTTACGCACCGACGAAACGGCTCGGGCACTTTCGAGGTAATTTCAGTAATAAGTGCCGCGTCGCGACGAGTGGTCACGTATGTTTGTGCTAGTGTGCCGTTTCGAGCGTTTGTAGGTAGTTTCCATACAGACTGTGGCTGCAAGCACAATGAAAGTATTCCCAAAACGTCTCGTGCGTGTGGGTGGGATGTCCACCCGTCCATGATGTACAGTGATCTGCTTGTCCGATGAACGGGCTTGGCTGAATTAAACTGTGCAATTTTAACGCACACTCTTAGAAATGCTCAAGCAAGGTTCTGAAAATTTGATTCGACCAGTGCACCATTGCCGATGAGCCTTTTAGAGTCTTATCCCGTTTCTGGTTTGACTATAGCACATCAGTCTGTTATTTAGAATATCCCTCCCAGAGTCTTTAGACAAGTTTGGTTCTAAGTATGTAGGTACAAAATTTGTTTCTTCATCATTGGCCAAGGCAAGTTATATTAAATCCTCAAGCACATTTTAATGGTTTTAGGCTTATAAAATGCTCGTTAGCGTCCGTGACGGAAAGTCGTGAAGTTTCCAAAGGTTTGCGGTTGCGTTACTCAACGGTGCCAGTAGTTACTGACAGTTTTGAATCAGTTGCCATGTTTAAATTGAATGAAATAGTGTCTTGTTAGTAGATTAGCGGCAAAGGTCGCTGTTAAATAATAATTACAACTATTTGAAGAGAGTTCTTTCTAATATTGCTTTTTCATTCTTGAATGTTCAAGGTTTTATTTTCAAGTGTGAATTATCTTTGGGAATAGAATGAATAATAATAGAATAATACTCACAGACACAATCAGGTAGCAAACGTCACTGACCAAAATCTAGCAATAAAACATTATCTCATACAATATACCAACACTCCTTACTACAAATACGCTCTTCAAACTTCTAGAAATAGCACACACAAGCTCTACTAGGACTGAGCAATTCTAACCGACTGAACCGTTTACTTCAATATTTCAGTTTCATATTTACTCTCATAGACAAAGACTACTACTACTTGATAGATAAGATAGTCCCGAACATGCATAATTTACAAAACACGATAGGAGAGAAAATAAGCAATTATGCGGCACTAAAGGTAGAAGTGACCAGAATCTGGGGAGAAGATACAATTTCCGTCATACCCATAGTTGTCTCCACTATAGAGGCCCTAGAAAAGTGTCATTCTTTAATCGAAAGCGTGGCGATAGCGATTGTCAAAAAGGCAAAATTGTATGGGATTGACAAGCGATATCAAAAATCAAATCTTTACATTTTGACATTTCGATTACCGCCTTCACTTCGAAGCCTAGAAATTGAAAGAAGAATAGGGCCTAGGGCCTCAGGTGATAAACCTGTAGCGGCACCGATGCCGCCACTTACGAACTAATGACATGCCGTCACACAAATCCTGCATCGCGCAAGTAAAGTTTTCGGCGCGATTAGAACACATGCAACAGTCCGACATCAACCGTTGGGCAGTTGCCCGGACCAGACACAACACTCGTTTGGTTGGAGGATTGTCCCCTTTTCTATGGAGGTTTGTGGAACTTTACACCCTGTTCCGCATACCCCCAAAATCCAATCCTATCCCCATCATATCCTCAAACTATAGAAGTAAAAGATTCAATTTACATGACACTTAGAATAGTGAGGAAGTTCATATACAATTTGAAGAAAACGAAACTGTTCATAACACTAAAACTTCATCATAATAATTTACCACACGCTATATCGTCTTGGCTTTGTCTCGTTGATGTAGCTTAAACTAGCTAAGAAACAATGCATGTTTACTAAAACCGGCCAAGTGCGAGTTGGACTCGCGCACGAAGGGTTCCGTACCATTATCGCAAAAAACGGCAGGAAAAACACGTTTGTTGTATGGGAGCCCCACTTAAATATTTATTTTATTCTGTTTATATTATTTGTTGTTATAGCGGCCACAGAAATACATCATCTGTGAAAATTTCAACCGTCTAGCTATCACGGTTCAGGAGATACAGCCTGGTGACAGACAGACAGACGGACTGCGAAGTCTCAGTAATAGGGTCCCGTTTTTACCCTTTGGGTACGGAACCCTGAAAATAATAATAATAGAATGCTCTATGGGGATTTATGTTCTGTTCGTTTGTTTTTAGTTCGTTCACTCCTCATTTTATTCCGAAAATTACTGTCTTCTTTATAGAAGACAAGAACAGAGTCTTGGGGTCAATTTTGTTGATTGAACTATTTCAATCCGCAAAATTGACCTCAACACTTATGGTTACACAAAATTCTTGAACCAGCTCGTATAATTAAAATGTATGATTGCTAATCACAAAACATAAAACGTTGCTCATCATGCATGATATAATTAAATACGACATTATATTAAACATATTATAAATATTTAAAACTGTAATTTCGACACTATGTCCAATTTTAATGAGGTCGAGTGTAGTTTTTAGTGTTGAGATATGACGGAAAACTATAATTATTGTTGTGAAGTAACCAATTTGTCACCAATTGCTAACCCGACTTATTTGTTCACTAACTTACTTGCTGGCCGGACAGACTTTGTACAGTCCACAGAACAGATAAAAGAGGTCTCTTCTCTGTCTCTTTTATCTGTTCTGTGGTACAGTCCAAATAGAGTTGGTACAGAAAGCACTTTTTGGTATTCAGATTTTTTCATGTTCCCAGAAAATATTTTAAAGTTGCCTTTTAAATTATTATTTTCTCTAAGAAGGTTCTTGGACCATTACAATCAGCTATTCTTATTTATATGTACCTATATTATATATTTTATCAACAAGATTTAACAGAAACAACGGAATTCCTGAATTCATTGTATTCATCATTATGAACAACTTTTACTATGGGACCAACCCTGAAATCCCGAAAAAAATTGTTCATAATGATGAATGAAATGATTCCTTTTCAGGAACTGCGTTGTTTCATTTTACTTCCTATACAGGACGAGTTTTGCAAGTGGCCGTGAATGGCCAGATTCGAAACTATGAGAAATAGCGGAAACCATTCAAAGGAATCACGAGCCCGATTTTGATGAAAACTAAAACTGTATCATTGGATTTATGAAAAATCAATATTCCTAGCCAGGAATCGAACCAGATTATTTTGGAAAAAAAACACACGCTGTATTAATTTACTATCCGATAGTTTCGCTAATAAGGATAATTTTCTGGGAAGTAATGTCATGCGGCAAACTTGCGAAAAACTAAATTTTTAACAAAAAACTTTTTATTAGGCAAATAAAATAAAACTTTAAAAAAAAAACAACGTTTTAATAAAAATCAACCGGCGTCTAAATAAAATCACTAAAAAGTGAAAAATAACTTAAATTTTTGGAGGCGAAACGAAATCACACACACTTTTCTGGATTCGTTTGTTTTGTGTTTTTTCGTAGCTTATCACGCGGTGAGTCAGAGGTCGATATGTCCCGAATTGGGGGATTCCGAAACTTGTAAATCGTAGAATATAACTCCCTACGGATTCTTATCAACGAGTTACTACTGTGTTCTGTTATTTACACCAAAAATATGATGAAATCAAACATTATATTATTTAATAACCTAATAACGACTGCTTCTTTAGTACCTATATAAGCTCTGCGTATTTGGTGTAGCATCAGTACGAGAACGTCTTTAGTAATTAACTACACTGTTCCTAGTTGAATCAGCAACATCAGCGATTATGAAGCTCTTTGTAAGTTTATTCACATTTTAAAATTTTGAATTATCTTTGTTCACCTTTATCCACTTTTCTACGTTTGTACGCTAATACGTCTGGCCTACAAATTGTATTCACATCTAGTGCCTATTCATTGCAATACAAGTATAACCAGATTCACGAGTCCAAGTCTTAAAGGCTTAGTCTAAAATCTGCTTATCCCCCCATTAAAACGTCGTGAGGAAAGGATTATCTGACAATAATACGCTATTAACATTATGATAGCATCCTAAAATGGTAGCAAGCGTTAAACTTGTTACTTTTGAAATCAGGAGATAGGCTTAGAATGTGTGAACTGTGAAGGTTGTATTTCAATATGATTCTAACAATGCAATCATAGTAAAATTATCGTAAACTTTCAGTCCAAAGGAGTAACAAGTAAGGAATAAATTGAAGATACGAATCACGATAGTATTTTCATTTCCTCAACAAGACTCCAACCGAACAACCAATACAGTCCACTTCAGTCTGGTCCTTCGAGCCGGATTGGCCACCAACAATATCGTTTTTGCTAATACGATCATTGTTTCAAATTAACTGTTCATTTTGCTAGGCTAGTTATCAAAACATAGATCATGTTTGTGGAAACTCGATAGATGAGGTGGAACAGAACGCCGTATTTATATTAAAGATGACCCATGTTTTCAAATGTGAGTCATGTTTGAGTTGATAACCCAGTTGTTTTAAAACATAACTAATGTTCAATATTATTGTTAAAGCTCTTCCTGCCAACTAACCCTATCTATCAAAGGCCATACATATCGAATTTTGTTATTGACATTTGAAGATTGATTTGATTTGAAACTTGTCAACGTCGCGTCGCATTGTACTATCCATGATTAAATTCCCTTCACCATTACATCTTTCACTGTGCTCATGGATTTCTCTTACCATGTCATCATAAAGGTCAAACAAAGTTTTCAAGTGTGACTTCACTAATTCGTAATTATTGTCCACAGCCCAACTTTGGCCTCGTCGAGGCATAGGCCATACGACCAGGAGTGTCCCCACAGTGTGCCTATAGTTATATCTTTCATCCAGGGTTTACCCACGATGGCAACTTTCGTTTTTTTTTACTCCTCCGCTCTTCTTTTCTTATTAATTTCATTGCGTGATCCAAGACTGTTGAATCTTTTCTACGGGTCTCATCGAGCTTCATTGCCTCGGCACTTTTCTTGTGGTCACCACGGTTGATTCTGACTCTGAAAGTCAGAATCAACCGTGGTGACCAGTGAGTGAGTTGCAGTGGTTGGGTATAGTGTAGCGGGCTTGTCTCTTTTCCTTTCAATCTTTGAAGTCCTTACTCTGCCACTTTTGAAAGAAAGTGAGGCTCAGGACTCTTTACTTAATTTCAAATTAAGTTCATGGAGTTCTAAAAGTAATGATATCGTTACTCACTTGCTATACGTATTTATTCCGTCACGAATTCGTTCATTATTGTCCATAGTAGTAGGTCCCAGAGCCAAAAATTCAATGTACAAAAATTGCATCTTATCTTTTTATTTTCGAAAGATATTCCATTCGCATTCGATCGACAGATGCAACAGCATGCGCGGACGCCGAAATAATTCGCAAGGCCGGAATGTCGCAACCTCTTATACATTTCACCTAGATTATGTTTGTTTCTGAGCCGGCTGTCAACACCGTCTGTACGGAATCCGGTCGCGAATCCAGATCAACATTATTACTAGATTGTTTTTTGCATGTAAAGACGTTAATTAGTGTGTTTGTTTAATTTGGTTGCTGTGTGCGTTTGGTATCGGAGGCCGTACTAGTTATGCCGTTGTGAAAAAGAGAGTGCTATTTTTCTCTCACACTATGGAGGTTTGATTGCTTTAACACGTCATAATTTGGCCTTTGTTCTTTTCTCTAAACGGAACCTGATCGAGATCATCATCATCTGCATGCCCTTCTCCCAAGTTTCCCACTTGGTGTTGGCGCAACACATTTTCTTAAGAGACTTACGGGTTTATTATTCCCCTTTAGTGGGTTCGTCACTTTTGAGGAAAGTGTCTCTCACTATTTTGTGAATTGTGGATCTATTTGACTATTTCCTACAGTCTCACCTCATTTACGGAAACTACCAGGGCAATTTCATCAACACCTGACTTCACCCTCTCTTTACTACATTTCCATACAGCTTTAAATTCAAAATAAGTAGATACGTTTCCTTAGGCTGAGGCCTCAATAATGCCTTGCGTTGCAGCGACAACGCTGCGTCGTTTTACCTATATTTTTAGCGGCATGTCACATTATGCGTTGCTTCGTCGCACGCAATATTTCAACGGATCGATCGACGAGAGACCTGTCAGAGCTCCAGTGCGATGACGGACAGTGTTTGTTCCTAACCATTGTCAAATCTGAAATCCACACTGAGATGCTGCACTGCGACGGCATGCGTCGCCCTTTTACGTTGCGACGTCATGCGTCGTCGCATCGTATGTGTGGTATACAATGCGTTGATCCGTTGCGTCGACGCAACGCAACGCAGTAATGAGGCCTCTGCCTTTTTGATCCAGCGGTCGTTATCTATTGGTGAGGATTAAATGATATCGGATTTTTATATATGGGTTTTCTCAGTAGCTGCTCGGACTGGAATATGGATTTGTATCCTGTTGATGACCATAGGCTCAACTCCATTACATGGGTATTTAACATAAATATACTTTTAAGTACATCTCTGCCTGGCCCTTCACGGAAAACAAACGTGAAGTTGCAAATCCAGCACTAAGCCTTACTCAATCTCACACTAAGTCCACATACCGTTGACCCTTCCTTGTACCACATTGCCGTAAGTTTGCTACTGTTATGAAACCTGACCCGGTTAAACAGACTAAACGCGGGTCACTGCATGTCACTTATCACTTTCGGTACGGCCATATTTGACAGTGTAAAATGTTGCAGAAGGAATTTAGCAAGCCCTAACGTAAGAATGAGTTCACACTACATTGTAATACACTTTTTTTGCAGTATAATGCTGGGATTAAACGGTACCATCCCGCTTTTGATACTGTAAAAAATAAAATTAACCCAACTGTTAAAGAAGCGGACTAAAAGACGCAAACAAGAAGAAAATCATGCTGTGCAGTCAGAAGGTACATAGTTGCGAGCTGTCTGACCAAAACCATGATGTAAAATGCACAGTATCAAAAGCGGGATGAGGTGCAGATACCCCTCAGCAGCTGACTGTAAAACGAGAATAACGTCTAAACGGCTTTTTTTTTTGGAAAAAAATATATGTTAAGATTTATTCATATAACATAGTGTAATTAATATATAAAGTTATATCTTAAACTAACAAAAAAACAAGTCACGCCAAAAACGCCGGGCGTATTTTAATGAAATTGTGTCCATCTCAAAGACAATTTAATTATCTACATTTCGATCTGAGGTTTTTTTTTAAAGTCATAGAATAATAACGAAAGTATAATAATCTATTTAATTTTGAGCCACGGGCGCGTTTTGTTCTTTCAAGGTCGTTGGCGACTGTCGTCGTCTTAATCCCAGTATTATACTGAAAAACTATATGTATAGTACAATGTCTACGGGAATCTAGAAAAAGATGCAATCTATCAGCATCAGCAATTGTCATAATGGCAAAATGTTAGAGGTTTGCGACGTGACATGTCGGTACTGCTTGCCATTCATTCCCTTTTTGACAATCATTATTGTTGATAGAATCCCTAACGCCATACAAACTTTTTTTTTGTTGATTATTCTTCCAATGATGGCCCTGCTGCTCTGGGTGAATCGGCAGGGCATGTCAGACTTTTACTGACTAAAACCCACCCGTGTCCCATCAGTTGCTTGAGCGAGGGCCACTGTAACTCTTTTTCAAAATTATGCGCGACCCAACGCCAATCTAACAAAAATCTTGAATCTGTGTTTAAGATATATTTGCATTGATAGATGACCGTATCGTATTAAAATGCTGCCAAAATGCGAACGCAATTTTATTAAACACGGCGATTTTAAAATAATAAATTGTCGAACATCGATCAAACCAGCTTCTTAAGAGGCATCAAACGCCACTTAAGAGGCAGCTGTCAAATCATTTAGACAGGTCATCGATTCCTTTTATGCGCTTTATTATAAACAGAGGTATTTAATCTTTTAAACAATGAGCTCATCAAATTCCTCACTGATAGAAAAGTAGACATTGATAGACAGATGGATTATGCTTTAAAAAGCTAAGTACAAATGACAAACTGTGTGTAGGTATGTAAATAAAATAAAACTATTTTTAAACCCACACACACGCACACACAGCACAGCATGTATATAAATTGTATGTCGTTTTGTGACAGTTAAACACTTTTTCATTCTTTTCTTCTTTCTTTAAACAAGCTGTTTAGCTTACCGTGCGTTGTCATACAAACCAAACGTGTGTGCATAATTTCAGCTCAATCGGTTAGGGTTCATTATTTTATAATTAAATATCAAAATTCAAACCCCTCCGCCCTGGGGGAAGGTTCTATTAAACTCCTACTGGCTAAGAACCACCCCGGTTTTCCATCTCACACATACACGGGGGTTGCGGGAACGTACGATCCTTCCGCAAACCCCGGCTATTGCAGGCCCGTCTGCGCGGGCATCGACCTCGGGTCGGGGTGTTTGTGTCTGAGTTAGGTGTTTGACTCCCACCGCGGCGTCTAAGAGGGGCGCGCATGGAACACTACGCGCCGCTATCTCGGGTCCTGAGTCCTGATGCGTGGGGGGCGACAATAGGCTTCGAGGTTGAGGTCGATAGGTCCTATTTAGGGGGGCTGGATGAGGGCGTTGTCCGCCCTCCACCGACGTCCGGTGCGTCTGCTGTGGGCTGGGTGAGTGGAAGAGATCTCCGTCTCCATATCCGCAGCCTCTTTCTGCGAGACGACTGTTGCACCGAAGGATACCATCGAGTCCCAGGACTCTACGCCGCCGACCATAGACTTGACTATGGCCGGCAGCGACAGGTCACTGCCTACTTCTGAAATGAGGGCACGACGCGGCTCCTCCCAAGCAGCACATTCTGCCAGCGTATGTCGCTCCGTGTGTTTGTTTTAGTACTTAAGCTAAGCCGAGAGACGTCCACATTTGTTACTGGATTATCCCTAACTAAAGTCTCCAGTTTCTTAGGCAAAAAACCAATATAAGAAAAATACAAAGTCTAATATATATACCTATCTTCAAAATAATCCCGTATCGTTCTCGAGCAGAATACCCGCACCATAAGAACGCGGTCAGTCGGTCTCAATGTCATGTGTATAATATGCTGTAATCCAGTGAAAAGTGTTGTGGCTACGTTGCGTCAGCGCAGGACGAGCTCATACAACATGCATCAAGTCAATTTATAATAAAATATAGCGGGCAACGTTTTAACAATGTTCGTAATATGTAACATAAACTAATAATTACTATTCCCTACACAAAAATGAAAGATAATGACATCTAAACTAATATTATAAACAAGTAAAACAATTGGTTTGTAGGAAGTTATCGCCGGAATTACCTACTGATCTGATTATGGAAATTCACTTTCATATATTTCAGGCTCCGTTTTTCATCGAACCGTTTCCGTTTGTTTTTCGAACGTGTGAGTTTAGGTATTAGGCGGCAGTATTAAATTAATTAAATGACACAGTGATTTTATTGATTCAGTAAAATTAAAGTTTTTAGGGAATATTTGTTAAGTAAAGCATGGGTATCATTTTCATGGTTTTTGGGGTCGCTTATTACAAATATGGGGTCAAATCAAAATCCAAGATGGTGCCGACCGACATTTCTGAAGCTTTCGTCATGGGTGTCATTATCACGGTTTTTGGTGTCATTTATTATAAATATGGGGTCAAAATCAAAACCCAAGATGGCCGACCGAAATTTTAGAAATATTCGTCATGGGTGTCAGGTTCATCGTTTTTGGGGTCGCTAATTGCGAATATGGGGTCAAAATCAAAAGCCAAGATGGCGCCAACCAAAACATCTGATTTTTTTAATAACTATCTCGAAATAAGCTCCATACAAGTTAAGAGGTCTAAAAAAAAGCAAAAAAAAAAGAGAATCTTAAAGCGATTTAGTTTATCACTTCCCACATGAAGTGATCAATTAAATAAACGTCATGAGTAAATCAATTTCACACTACCAAGCTCTGTTCGTTTAAATAGTGCAGTAAATCAAATACTGCACTTATCAATTAATATGTTTGCTTTAAGAATCGAACAATCTTATGCTTGCTTTCTAGACATCAATCAGCGATTTAATGAAGCAAAACATAATAAGGAAATCGTTAATTACTGCTGATAATCAACTTATGATAATTGGTTGACATACCTACAATACATTGACTAATGTCTGGTGATCCGTCACACAGGGTATCCTAGTATGGACTCCTGCAGTCTCTCACAAAGGGTCATATTTTATGCTTTTTTTTGTTGGTATTATATAAATGTAGTATGTAAGTAGGTATATACTGATGTGAACCTTTGTGAAGAGTTAAAATAAAGGATTTATTATTACTAATACTAAGCTTGATATGCTTGTTAGAGAGTGTCAATATGCTCTACATAAAACGTGAAATCAGTTTCTAAAACTTTATGTAAACCAATATTCAAAGAGTTAAAGCCTTAATTATTCTACCCTATTTGGTATCATAGTGTCACATTAAAAAAATTAAACCTTTTTTTTGTATTATATGTAGGCTCGCGTTTGACCACTATCTCGCCTGATCGTAAGCGATGATGTGGTCAACGGTGAAACACGCTTGCCTAGAAGTCACCTATTCACTCTTGACTTGAAGATCCCAAGGTTGTAGCTATCAGGCAACAAGGACTCCGGAACTTTTACCAGTCTCTGATGTAAATCCTAAGGTTTACCGTGTGATTGCTGGTAAAAGCCCGAAATTAGCGATTATCGTAGATTATTTCGGACTTTTAATAAGAATTGGTAAATCTTAGGTTTTACCGTAGGTCGGGCTTATACAGTTACATATTATTACGTTGCTCTAATATGTATAACGATTTTATTTCATTGATTAAATTAGCTTCATACTTCACTCACATATAAAGCCGTCCAGTCCGGAGTTGCGGACACCATGCGTGTGCGCAGCTTTCTCCTCTTTGTTTGACGCGCACCGAAATTATGCTTAAATGATTTATTGACGGTCTTAATACCAACTTTAGTGCCATACGTCATATTTTTATGGCTTTGAAATGGGATAAGTTATGATTTAATTATGTCATGGAGTAGGCTTTTGGACTATTGACCCCAATTTGTATTGATTAATCATCTGACTAGCCCTTTCCCAACTGGGTCGGCTTCCAGTCCAACTAGAAGCAGCTGTTCATTATAAATGGAGAGACTGCATAATTGCCCTAATTTGTTGATACTGATTCGTTCATAATTGGTTTTAAAGAAGACTTCATATTATTCCATGATTCTAGAACCCTTTAAAAGCGCAAATAAGACGAATAGTCTTATTTAAGCATTTAAATCTTTGCGGAAGACAAATATTACGCATATGTTCCACAGTACCTAACTAATGTTTCAACAAGTAGGTCAAAACAACGAGACAAAAGAATCTCTTAAAATGCGTTATTGTATAAAATTAACATACATATAAAATTAATGTGTACGTAACTTACGTAATTACAAATTTCAATAATAAACAGCATTGTATTTTCAAAACCTTGTATGTATTATATTCGTTCCTCAGTTCTATGTTATCTCTACGTCCATAATAGTCGGATTTAATATAAACTCTATGGGAAAACGGATGCTGACTTCATTCAAAATCGTCCGTAATAACGTGATGATCTTCTGTAGTTCTTACAATGTGTTTTTATCACGCCATCTCGTGTTTCAAAGTTATTCCAACTGCATGTTCGTGGTAATAATCCATTGAGAATTTAGGATGCTGCAAAATAAATGGTAGGATGATGTAACATTTAGATCTTAGCGTATCGTGATGATAGATAGTCTTCCTGTTCTAATTAGTTTTCATCCATAGTCGTGGTTTTATGGAAACTAAAGAACCTGATAATTGGTAGGTTTCATACAAAGAGTTCTGCATACTCGGGGTAGTTGAGCCCTTCCTGGCTGTTTCTTTTTCACGGCTTGTGCTATTGTTCAGATCTTGAAGTTAAGAATTCATACCAAAGTAGAGTTTGGCTAGTTCTCAATTTCGAATCTTTTATTCAGCTACTCGCAGGCTTATTACGTAAGAAACAGCAATCTGCAATTATCGCGCGATCAAACGCTTTATGTCATAAAAGTCGGAATGGGGTAGTTTACTGAAAATCTGTTTTTTGACGATATAATGCGTTGAAATATCGTGAAACGTCACGCCGCTAGTACACTTTATACTGCCTTAGTGACGTCACATGCCCCCACTCTTGAACTGCGCTTTAACTTTGTAAATTATTATTATTATTGATTTGGTAAAGCAAAAAATACGTGTCCCATATTATTTGATAATCTCACTGACGGACTAAATTGAATAATCATTTTTCTACCCAGGAAACATCCCTGTAGGTATGATAGGTCAATCAATCCCTGTAGGTATGATAGGTTGTCAAATGTAGGATGTTTGTCAAATGCACTTATTTCTAAAAAAACCGCCAAAATCTTTAAAACTTCTGTATTGAAGAGCATTTATTGCGCAAAAATCGCTATCATTTTGCTCTTGCAAGATACGTAATAAGCCTACCGGTTAAATTACCGTCACCGTTTAAAAAAAAAAATACTTAAAACTGCAGTGAAACTAGAATTATATTGTTCATTAACTCACAGGAGCCAGCTGCCAAGTTAATTGAATAGAACACTTTTTTTTTGTTTTCGTCCAATGACTTCTCCCACTCTGGGTGAAGCGGGAGGGCGTGTCAGACTTTACTGACTAAAACCCACCCGTGTTCCTACAGTTGCTTTAGCCAGGGTCGCGGTAACTCAGCCAGGGCCGCGGTAACTCTGAACACAACACCTACACTTAAAATTTTCTTCAGCCTTCGACTGCATAAGCGTGGAAATAAGACAACAACACAACTATAAATCACAGCAACTCTTGCAAAATTTCTAACATAGATACCCTTCAAAAAATGATAAATGACAAATAAATAACATGATTAAAGAAATATACTTTGAAATAATTAATTACGTTTCTCTAAATGTCAATTAGCGATTGTTAACGATCAATATTCGTCTATTATTAAGTAATATTCAAGGTTTCCTTCTAAATACTGAATAGTTGGCAATATTTGGGTCAGCGTATATATGAATAAAGTATAAAGTATTGTAGTTACATCAATTTGTAGTATAATTGGATTCTTAATCGATGCGATGAGAATGCTAGGGTGTGGTGGAATTAAAAGAGACTGGCGAGTTTAACTTTTGTTTTATTTTAAGCATTTTTATTTTATTTGTGCCCATCTCTTTTTAACCGACTTCAAAAAAAGGAGGAGATTCTCAATTTGTCTGAATCTTATTTTGTTTTATGTATGTTCCCCGATTACTCCAAGACGTCTGGACCGATTTCAAAAATTCTTCTTTTGTTTGATAGGGTATATATACTTCCTAGTTGGTCCCATAGTCATCAGGTCTGGATCTGATGATGGAATCCTAGAGAAATGGAGGGAACTCCTCAAATATTATAGGCAAACATATAGCGATTTTGGTATTTTCATCAACAATGCAATCATTTGCACTCAGAAAGTATCATTTGGTGGAGTGGAAATGATGAAGAAAACCACAGATGGCCACTAGAACTCCTATATGCTAAGTATGTCACGGGCATAAGATATCTCGAATAGTTAACCGACTATAATGAAGCAAATACTTATAAATAAATGGTACTGATGAAAATGGCACCATCGAACTGATCTGATGATGAAGCCGGAAGGTAGTCACTGGAACTCTAAAATAAATCAATGTATCCTAGTCGTGTTTGGGCTTATTGAAATCGCCATGAGATGTACTTTGGCCATAAATGATAATTGTGTTAATTGGAGGTACCTACCAAAACTAAAAAGAGAAAAATAATAAACTTTTTAACAAATAATCACACCGAATTCGGAAAAGAAATTGATTTTTACTTTGTAGTTTTTTGTTCTGGAAGTCGGTTTGATTTTTTGTTAAAAAGTTAATTTTTCTGAATAACTTGTTATCCTATTGCAAAAAATAGTTGACCAATGATTTCCTCTTTCTTTTAGTGATATCCGCGGTTGAACAAACTTTAACGCTTTCGACAAGAAGGAATATCTACACTAATATTAGTGTAGATAGTGTAGATGTAGATATTCCTTTCCTTTTTAGGGTTCCGTAGCCAAATGGCAAAAAACGGAACCCTTATAGATTCGTCATGTCTGTCTGTCTGTCTGTCTGTCTGTCTGTCTGTCTGTCCGTCCGTATGTCACAGCCACTTTATTCCGAAACTATAAGAACTATGCTGTTGAAACTTGGTAAGTAAATGTATTCTGTGAACCGCATTAAGATTTTCACACAAAAATAAAAATAAAACAATAAATTTTGGGGGTTCCCATACTTGAAACTAAAACTAAAAATATTTTTTTTCATCAGACCCATACGTGTGGGATATCTACGGATAGGTCTTCAAAAATGATATTGAGGTTTCTTATATCATTTTTTTCTAAACTGAATAGTTTGCGCGAGAGACTCTGCCAAAGTGGTAAAATGTGTCCCCCCCCCCCTGTAACTTCTAAAATAAGAGAATGATAAAACTAAAAAAAATATATGATGTACATTACTATGTAAACTACCAGCGAAAATTGGTTTGAACGAGATCTAGTAAGTAGTTTTTTTTTAATACGTCATAAATAGTAAACCGCAATTTACCAAGTACGGAACCCTTCGTGCGCGAGTCCGACTCGCACTTGGCCGGTTTTTTATAAAGTGGGCAGATTGTATATTTGTATTTGACGAATAAACTTAAAAACTACTGGACCGATTTCCAAAATTCTTTCACCTATGGATAGCTACATTATTCCGGAGTAACATGGGCTTTAATTTATTTCCAATAAAATTAGTGATCCTTATGAAAATTGCAATAATGTAACCCAAATAGCTAAATATTGCCAATAAAATTCTTTAGGTGGGTAGCTAGGTTGGTAGGGTAGGTAGGTGGTAGGAAGAAGAAGAATAGCCAGTTGACGGGATCGAAGCCGCGGGTTTCTGCTAGTATTTTATTAAACTTCTATAAATAAATTTACACATTTGATATATATTTTCATATTTTTCCACAGTTTCTCTTAGTTTAATAACCGAAGCGTAAATAATATATATACTTAAACACTTTTTATACCAAAGGTAGTTAGTTATGTGAAGGAATTTTCTCTTGAAACCGAATAGCCGAAGCGTAAATAATATATATACTTAAACACTTTTTATACCAAAGGTAGTTAGTTATGTGAAGGAATTTTCTCTTGAATCCGAATAGCCGAAGCGTAAATAATATATATACTTAAACACTTTTTATACCAAAGGTAGTTAGTTATGTGAAGGAATTTGCTCTTGAATCCGAATAGCCGAAGCGTAAATAATATATATACTTAAACACTTTTTATACCAAAGGTAGTTAGTTATGTGAAGGAATTTTCTCTTGAAACCGAATAGCCGAAGCGTAAATAATATATATACTTAAACACTTTTTATACCAAAGGTAGTTAGTTATGTGAAGGAATTTTCTCTTGAAACCGAATAGCCGAAGCGTAAATAATATATATACTTAAACACTTTTTATACCAAAGGTAGTTAGTTATGTGAAGGCATTTTCTCTTGAAACCGAATAGCCGAAGCGTAAATAATATATATACTTAAACACTTTTTATACCAAAGGTAGTTAGTTATGTGAAGGCATTTTCTCTTGAAACCGAATAGCCGAAGCGTAAATAATATATATACTTAAACACTTTTTATACCAAAGGTAGTTAGTTATGTGAAGGCATTTTCTCTTGAAACCGAATAGCCGAAGCGTAAATAATATATATACTTAAACACTTTTTAAACCAAAGGTAGTTAGTTATGTGAAGGAATTTTCTCTTGAAACCGAATACCTCTCACCTTAAAATAGAATCCGCTACCAGCTTACTTCTTGGCACCAAAATAAGTAAGTGTTAAAGTCGTTTCTAACTGCAGCTTCGGCAGTCGGGGTCAGAAGTCGAATGACATCATACCGGACAAATACACACATTTTTATATTAAAATCACATGGTTTCAATACTTTCAAGCATTATAAAAATTGTTATAGGTTAATTGACCCGGATTGTGTTTAATTTTTCAATTGTCTTACTTTTAATATTGCAAACTTTTGGTCCAAGAGAGTGAGATAATAATTATAATTTGTTGTAGAGATATATTCTGATGAGATTTTATTTTTCATATTTTTTTTTGTTAATAATGTAGCGTTATAAAATAAAAATAAAATGTTTTAACGCAACGATAACGTATAATTTTAAATTAAAACAATAAATACACCGGAAATAAAAAAAAGCTAAAAAGGCTAAACTCATTTAAAAATTAAAAAAAGAAGTACCGCAATAGTCAATATAGTATTAATTATTTTTAAATATTAAGTATACATAAAACTTAAAAGTGGAATTTAGAAAAGGTTTAAAGTTAAAAGCTGAATTCACGTGCCTAATCTTAAATACAATTGTAGATGACACAAAGTTTTTCCATAGCAAAATCAATATTTGTAATTTATAAATGATGTTTTCCTGTATGTGATTGTATGCAGGTATGTGTATGTATCATTGCTTAGCAAATGCATAGTTATATATTATACTAGCTGCCCCCGCGGCTTCACCCCGTAAACTGGCAGCTGGTAGGTACCTACCTTACCCTATCCTACCTACCTTATACCTACTTACCGTTTAACTTTGTGTAAATGAAGGGTACAGACAAAAACCGGGAATGCCCTAATTAATAGATTTTGTGGAAAACGTAGTTCAAAGTTTAGAAGTATGTAATTTTTATCCTTCTTCTTTACCGGTATGTCATGGACATTCCCGGTTCTTTTCGTTTCGGCCATAAACAAAAACGTCTTTTTGGCGCCTAATGTCTACTTTTAAAAAAAGTTAGTGATTGAGAATAAATCTACCATGGATAAAGATTTGCTTGCCCATAAAAATAGAAAAAATTAAATTTGTGACATTCCCTGTTCAATGTTGTTTAGTTTTTGCCCATAAAAAGAAGCACGATACAGGAACCTTCACAGAAAAGCTATGGCAAACGGCACTAACTCGCTAAAATAAATGTGCATATTAAACTGATTTAATGGTAAATCATTTTTTTTATTCTAGCTTTTTTCGTATTCATCTCAGTAAACCCTTTCATTTGATACCTATATCAGGGCAGTGCACAGAAAATAACTAGTCCGCCATCTTGGGCCGACCGCCATATAGGATTTAGAATGACGTTACTTAGCTAACCATGCATTGTTATCCAATCTAAATGTGTATGCAAAATTTAATCTTAATCGGTAGAGAATACCTGCTTTAAAATTCAGTTGCAAGGTTTGACCCGAACACACTTACATGCATACATACATACATTGCAATTTAATTAAAAGCTTGTAATAAAAACATAATGAAGCTCATTAGTAATTAGTATTTTTTACATACAATAGTTCATTCATTTATGTAAAACTTATCAGATAATGCAGTGGCCATAATAGTTTGTTTACAGACTTCAAATTACTATAAAACGTGCATTCTTCACGGTTCTGTGTGGTCATGGCCTTTCACACGCGTTTTCAAACAAATTGATGTGATACTCGTATTAGACTTATTTACTTCTTTATGTTTACTACAAAACTCAAACTATACGATTCTTGTAGCTTCTTAAATTGTACACCGTTTGTTTAGGTAGTCTCGACTTGCTTAAACATAATCAGCCGTAATATCTAATAATTTTCTACTGCTGTGAAACAGGCCTCCTCTCTGTAAGAGGAATATACTCCAAACTTGTTCTGGATGCTATCCAAACCCTTAACAGGTTTCGGAAGTATAACAGAATAAGACTGATGTGGGTCCCAGGATATAAAAGAATCCATGGTAACAAAATGGCAGATGAACTGTCAAGAGAGGGTTCAGCAAATGATTTTGTGAGTCCAGAAACCATGTGTTGTAATTTCGATCTGTCTCGAAAAGCCACATTCATGGAGTTTGCAAATCACGACCAACAAACATATTGGCTGTCTAATACCGGTCTGGAACACTCCTAGAAATGCCTGGTCTCTACGTTCAAGGCACGGGAATGCATTTGGAATATGAGCAGGGGTCAAATCCTGGATAGGGGCCTTCACTGGTCACTTTGCAACCAACGATATGCTCATGAAGATGGGTTTAACCGCGACACCCATGTGCAGGATGTGTGTAAAACATACGGAACGCATTGAGCACCTTCTGTGCACATGCGATGCACTGGCTAATAAGTGAATGAGTCTCCTAGGAGTAGGATATCAAAGAACAGAAGACTATAGGCTCATATCTCCTAATCTCGTTATAAAACTCTTGAAGAAGATTTTAAAAGAGATTGGGGAAGAGAGTAAGTTATGTAGTGGACTACAAATGATCCCAATGGGTCGAAGTCTTTCTCGAAGTTATTTCTCGGTCCCTCCAAAAGATAAGATAAGAGGAATATATCTAACATGTCTTCGATTTTTTTATAGATAAGAGGTGGTTGGAAGTTGGTGGCTTGGCTCACTATAAGTGTTTCTCTAATCCTTGCTTGTACTTGGCAAAGCTGATGCAATAAGGGTCAAAGGTTTTAGGCAATCAGGTATTTTAGATACAAGTTTATAAATAAATCATAAGACGCAGTTTCCCGTTATAAGAAGCTAATACTAAGCACTTAATATTAGAGCCCTAAGGCTTAGATCTTTGTAAGACTTTGGTTCGCGTTTGGTCGTGAGTGCCTTAGCCTAATGAACTATTGTGTAAGTCTCAATTTACAGCTGTGCTTTATACGATCTAGTAAAGTAACTATTGATTAAATGCTCTCATTAAGTTCGAAACTAATAATATGTCTATTTAATTATCGTACATAAACCTGAATTCAAGATTTATCTTAGTTACAGGCCCCAATTAAAACCGCAATCTCAAGCTTCATTAAACCATTTTTTTTTAAAGAATGAACTTTTTAGTAGCGCGTTTTACTGGCGGGCTCAGAAATAGGTGAGATAATGAACTGACAATATTTAACTATAGTAGGAATAGATCACTTATCAATTTCAAACTCTCAATTTAGCAACTGGGTGAAAAGTCCGGATTAGTATTCACCCTATGTGAGATCCCTATATGATCGAGGCCTTTCATTTGCAAGCATTCAAAGCCTCATGAATGCCTTCAAGCCTTCAACAGTACAACCAACGTACGTACCTACCTTTTTTTACGCGAATTTTTAGGTAAAATTGTCTTATTATATGCCGAGCCATATCCCAGCTACATACCAATGTATATTGAAGTCGGGTTCAATTCTAAGAGTATACCAGTATCTTATATCTTATGTTATATATTTTTTTTTTTTTTTTTTTTTTTTTTTTTTTTTCTTCTCTCATCTTATGTTATAAATAGGCGAACCATATTTATTAAATCGACTTATTTGCCCCACTTTATAATCATCAAGACTTTTCATAAAACCCTTTATCTTTGCAAATTAATAAATAAATCATTAATTACAATCAGATGATTAAAATGAATCCCACAAAGAATGAATTGTATCAGACATCTTCATTTATTTTAAAAAGATAAAATCCGTTTTGTCCGCTTAAATGCGGTCCTCCATCTTGAATTCTTTTCTGACAGCTGGTCATCGTATTCTTTATTTTAAGACAGTTTATCAGTTGCAGACTGAAGTTAATTTATCAAGCCTTACATTGTATGTGAGTTCGTCTTGATTGGCTATCGTTTCTGGGTAAGCTGATTGTTAACTCCGATATGACGTGGAATAAATATGGTTTTTTTATGTGGGAACGACTTTTTAAACTTAACAGGCTAAAGACGAAAAAACAAAGGTATGCTTAAAGGAGTTTTAGGAGATTACAGTTTTAGAGTAGAAAAGCTACAACTGAAATCTCAATATTTTTTTGCTAGTAATTGGAGTTAATAATTTTACATAAAAGAGAAACCCTTCAAACAGTTTTTAGTTTTCGTTGATTTCGGGAATTTTATTTGGATTCAGGAAAACTTTTTCCGCGGATAATCAAAGGGTGGTATATAAACTATTGCCTACTACAGAGTAAACTTTACACAAAAGTTAACTTATACAGCTACAAAGTTACATTAATTTTTAGCTGGAATGCATGTAAGAAAGATAACGAACAATTACTCACCTTGACTAATCTCAAATATATTATTTTAAAATACTTAAATATAATTTTCGCATTCAAAGCTCAGGTCAAGGTATTCTCATTATGTCGTTATCATCGCCTTGATGTCAATTTTCAAATATTTCAAGTTTTATCGATTTAAAAGAATAATGTATTTATCGATTATCATATCGATTTAATGTCCAGTCACGATTTAGACATCTGTATTATTGTTTGCTGTTAAGGTCTTGCACATTTTAATATTTATATTTGTTGCATTGACAATGATTTTAATTTTCACTTCTAAATGATATTTTAATTGTTTCATTGACCTCGAATTCTAAAATTAAATTAACATTAGTGTAGTTTTAAAATTAAAGTTATCTCAATTTATTAATCAAGTCGATTTTAGTCAGGCATTGACATTACCTGAGTCTTTTGTTTAATTAAAGATTTTCAAATAAGTATGAATTCGATTACAAAAGTATTTGTATAGATAGAAAGCAAAACTATCGCTGAGAGAGTTACAGGATAATAATAACCCGAAAAATGCACTGTGCCCGTGGCACGTGAATGAAACCGCGGCAAAAGCTTGTTGCGGCATATTGTCGTGCTGATATGAGTTTTTTTCTGAAATTATATATCTCCTGGTATCTATACTAGGTGACAGCATTGAGATGTCAGGTTATGGACCTGTCAAATGCTTATGTTTTCCGTCATTTGCCAAATTGACGTCAATGTCATGTTGATGTCATAAAATACTTTTGCCAAGACCAAGACCTCTTGCTAAAGAAGTAGCGCTAACTGGTGACGCCTATCTAAAAACAATACATTATCAGTATACAACATAACATACTACATAGTAAAATAGCTCATCTGATGAAATAGACGAAAAAGAGAGATAGCTCATCTGATGAAAGAGACGAAAAGAGAGGAACTTACGTACATTAATATCAAAGTTGAATCAAAAGTTATGTGTAAAACAACCTTAATCGAACATTATTACCGCACACATAATACGTGTATTGTGCAAGAGCCTTAATGGCTTGTTTAAAAAGATATATTGTGCATTCATTTTTAATCTACAATCGGTAATGCTCGTAAATATATAGTAATAGGCGTTAAGATGGCCGCGATGTCCTTAACTAACACATTAATATGAAATATTATGTGCGCAAATTGATCTGATTATATCGCCAGCTTTACTGCTGAATACATTGTTCGAATGTCAGAGTAAATGATTATGTTTCCCTAGTGAAGAATGACCTTCTTTTGTTTGGTTGAGAATAGAAAAGGGACGGGCCTTAGGCCCATTTTTCGGGTGGTCATACTCGACTAAAACTCAAAATTGGCTACCCCAATCAACTGCCAAATAATCACAACTCTCGAGTTCTGTATATGATTCTTCAGCTTGAAATATATGTACTCAATAGAGCAAGAGCCCAGATCTCCCAGACTTTACCTACTGAATTCTTTCTACACAAAATATGTGATAGGTATCAAATGAAAAAAAAAGTTCGGTAAAGTTTAGTCGTCTAGGATCTTGAACTCGAGCATGTTAAAATCACAACTGTCCATTGCCAGTTTGAGTTGAATTAAGCACCGACCGAAAAATACTTTCCTCTTGGTAGTAGTACTAGAGTACTAGTAGTAGAAGCTGTACTATTCTTCATCATAGTCAGTAAACAGTAGTAGAACCTCTTCCCTATCTAAAAACTCCTAGCCTTTATCCAACTATGTTGGGGTCGGCTTCCAGTCTAACTGGATCCAGCTGCGTACCAGTTGTTTTCAGGGAGCGACTGCCTATAAGACCTTCACAACACTATGACTGGACAACAGTCAGACTTTCGGCTTTCTGAATAACGTTACGGCTTTCAACGATCTATATACGAATGACAACCGGGGCCAAAGCCGCCGGTCCGTTCGCGTGCTTTCCGAGACACGAATCGGTCTCAGTATGTAATAAGAGTATATGGCCACCCATCCGAGTGGCTGTTATCATTTAGCCAGTGTTACGGGCTTCTTATAAGGACTCGATAAGAGCTCTATTGTGAATTAGCCTATCCCGGATTGTAGGTACCACCACCTTACATATTTTGCCGAAACATAATGCTGTATTCCAGTCCGATGGAACAGACCTGTACATATAGAACAAAAGTGTTGTTAGTGGATTATGAGATATTTCAGCTTGGTATCTAGAATGAAAACGCTGAAACAACCAAGAAACCTGCACGCTTCGACATTGGCGACAGAAAATACAAATGTGTGTTTTAGGGGTACGGAAGTACTCAAAGGGTAAAAACGGGACCCTATTACTATGATTCCGCGGTCCGTCTGTCTGTCACCAGGCTGTATCTCATGAACCGTGATATATAGACAGTTGAAACTTTACAATGTATTTCTGTTGCCGCTATAACAACAAATACTAAAAACAGAATAAAATAAATATTTAAGTGGTGCTCCCATACAATAAACTTGATTTTTTTGCCGTTTCATGCGATAATGGTACGGAACCCTTCGTGCGCGAGTCCGACTCGCACTTCTCCGGTTTTTCTTTAACGTGAGGTTTTATCCATGATCGGTTATTAAAGTTGTACAATAATTTGACATCAGCATGAGAATGTTTAAGTTAATTCGATATTGTAAGTAATATACACATTGCCCAACCGTATTGTATTTCAAAACGTACAGTCACGCACTAATTGTGTTTGTCCGATCACGAATCGATTTATAATTGAATTACACCTCTCGATGATCGATAGCGTCTAATGTTTACGAAAATGGTACATCTAAATTATTCCAATACGTTTTTTATTAGTTATTGAGCAACCTTTTTTTTGGTTTGGGGATTGGTTGAGAGCAGTGGTGGCCCAGTGGTATCGGCCGCGTCTTACAAGTTGTAGGTCGTGGGTTCGAGCCTAGGCAGGCGCTTTACTTTGTGTAAATTATTTCATCACCACTGCTCTCAAAACGGTGAAGGAAAACATCGTGAGGAAACCAGCATGTCCTAGAACCAAAAATTCGAAGACATGTGATATCCACCAACCCGCACTGGGCCCGCGTGGCGGATTACAGCCCATTCCCTGTTACAGAGAGGAAGCCTGTGTCCCAGCAGTGGGAACATTAATAGGCTGATGATGTGTGTGTGTGTGTGTGATGTGATTGAGCAACCTACTATTTGTTGAAACACATTGCTGCTTTGTTCTCTTATAACTAACTAGTCTCTGACAGCGACTTCACCCGCGTGAAAATTGGAAATTATCATAAGGGAACGTATTAACGCGAAATAAACCATGTTCTGTACTTCTCTGTTGAGTAAAGCAGTGTTCGAGTGCCGTCCAAGGACTGGTTGAAGGATTGTTGGGCAGATAATATTGTTGCCATCGCTTAGAACCTGGGTTCACAAAGGAGCGTGGGCATTGGCGCAAAAAGATACGCCAATGCCCATCATTGGGCAAAGTCAGTTTGTGGATGATGATGATGTTCTTCTCCAAGGTCTAATCTATCGCTTTACCTAACTTCATCAAAATTGGTGTAGCGATTTAGGCTTGAAATTGTAACATCAAACAGAGACTAACTTACGAATTTATAATATTGGTAGCATGGATACGATTAGTTATAGAGTAACTTAAAATTTTGTTAAGATCGTTCGCATCGCTGATTTGTTCTTTTATAATTAATATTATTTGAAATTAGTTATTTTCTAATGGATTTGTGATGATAATGACTCAATGACCTCCAGATTTGTTTAAGATAAAATTAACGCACAACGTACGAAATATCGAAATGCATTATGATTAATTACAAAAGATGTTAGACCCCGTTTTGAAATCGTTGTAAATATTTTTCGAACGATATTTTAGGAAGCTTGTAAGATCTGGTGATTTGTTTTGCAAATGTTTCCTTGTGGAATGTTTCCGAACAAATCATTTACATTTCATTCTTGAACAATTAATTCCAATACAAGGCTCCAAATATTTATATGGAGCCTTGTTGGAAGATGATTATTTAACTTAATAACATGAGATAAATGTGTTTCTTTACCTATGACTGCTAATTTTACTGCTAGGGTATGTATATCCCATCATTTGACATTCGATTCTGTTTAAAGGACTTTCGGCCTTTGGGGCTGTCATTTGAAGATCTTTGACAATCGTTTAAAGTTTAAAGTCTGACCATCAGTCTTATAAAAAGACGTGTCGTATTGCCCAGGAGCTGGATCTCGGAGGTCAGATAAACAGTCGCTCCATGGAAAATTGCGCTGCATCCGATCAAGCAGTTAGTTTTACACCATTATTATTAGAAAAAGGCAAGGCAGTTGATAGGTACATTATTTCCTCATAGGAACAATCTTTTTCATTACCGGAAAATTAGGTCTGAGTCATAATTTACCGTCAGGCTCCTTAACTACTTCCAGATAAACGGATCAGTAAACTACCTAAACAGATAAGTAAATAAGCCGTCAGTTGATCCAAATAAAACATCAAATAATGATTAATATTTGAATTAGTTCCAGGCAATTAACTGATTAAATAATTATATGGATTTCGATCAATATTGACCAGTGATCTAATCTCAGATACGACTACTAACTTCAACCTACTTTACGTCTTGATTGATGAGCTTCTTTGAAAAAAAAAACAAAAAAGGCATTAGCGAAATCGATTTTTGTTTATTCAAAAATCTCTAATCGGTTTTTTAGTAATTGTCGATCTAACTGCAGCACTAAATTGAGTATGTGGCCTTTAGTTCGGGCCTTTACATAATAAATATTAAAATGCCATTGCTATTGACATTGCAATTATGAATTTAGTCAAGCAGAAACCAATAACATAACTTTTCCTTATGAATAAAGCAAGCAAACATTACACGATTTCTATGTACAAAACTGCAAAATGCAAACACTTTTGTTTACAACAATTCAAACATAATATCTCAGAGTCAGACATGTTACATGTGTTGTCCAGTGTAAACACAGACAATAAGTAATTTCTTAACAGTATACAAATGTTACTTAATACTGTATTTCCACGGTACAGGCAAGTAGAACGAGGGCGATCTGGCTAGTTGATCTCACAAATTAACATCCGTTATAAGCGACAATAATTGTATAATTGTTGTGTATATCGTGAATTAACACTTTTCTACTTGACTGTCCCAATTTGGGGTTGAGAAGAGGCAGGCGGGAGACATCGTTTGACCTAGTGTCGTCGACGTATTTACGCTTCGTTTTTCTCTCAGAAATATCTTAGATAATGTTGATTAAATTTAATGATGCATGGTCTTTTATTTGACGGACCCCTGGTAACAATGGATGTTTAAATATTTTTTTATTCTCTTTTGTATGGGCAATCGTCCAATGACTTCTCCCGCTCTAGGTGAAGCGGGAGGCCATGTCAGACTTACTGACTAAAACCCACCCGTGTTCCTTCAGTTGTTTGTGCCAGGGCCGCTGTAACTCTTTTTCAAATTTATCCGCGACCCAGACAGGCATCGGCCCTAGCGGACCCCGTTTGTTTTGCCGTGCGTGGAATACAACGCGCCGTCGACTCGGGAATGGTCCTTTTCGGACGGCGAGCTATCTATTACTCGCCGTCCGCAAGCCCGCGCCTACGGTGGCCGGGAATCGCCTTAAGACTACCGGGGCGTCTCGTGCAGTGGTATGGATCTGGCAACTAAAACCAGCTAGACATTTTCTCTTTTAACACTTTCCGGGACACTTGACTATTTGCAAATGTAATGATATGACACTTCAAAATCCCATACATTTTGTCATACCGTCTACAGCCGTACTACCTCATTACATATATTTTTAAATTTTTGATATGACAAATACGGCCACAGACGTTGTACTTGTATGGCTCAGTCTACGCCTGTCGGCGGTGTGCATGTGTTGTTTTGGTGCATAAGCACTGCGTATGTGTGTGTTGAAAAATGACTCGAAAAGAGTTTGCCGTGACACCCACGAACAAATGAAGTCGCGTGATGTGACACTAGATCATGTGCTTCTTAGGAATACTATGGGCAAGCAACGGCTATCGACGGTTTGCCAAATTACATGAAATAAAGTTCACCGCCCTTAGCCGTACTGTCACGTAACGATATACCGACATAACGTCAAGAGGCGGTCTGTCCCGGAAAGTGTTAATGATGGAAGTGTGAAAGATCATACATCTTGCGACGAGCCCAAATAAATTGGAATTTCATTAAAATCATAATTATTAGTGACCTAAGTACATACATATTATACACACACATATTACAATATAACATACAGGACGCCAATCAAACTGGAAAAGAGACAATGAAGTGAAAGTATGTAGTGTATTCAAATCAAAAGTATCAAATAATGTTGTGACAGCTGAATAAAATCAGTAGCTATTGTTTTAACTGTAATCTCGCTAATACCTCTCTAACAACCTCTAAAACAAAATAAAAACTATGATTCGTTCCTTGATTCAATAAAATGTTAAGTATTGTGCAAAAAAAAACAAAGCACGGCACACTTCCGAGATTCTTCATGAATTATTCAAAGATAATGCTAATAAGAGATAACAGAGTATTAGTGGATGAAACAGATGCTACACTTGATAACACGCCAACAGATCTTTCTGGTCAAATTAAAACGATAATGGGTGATGATGACGAATTTGAAGGAGCGTTGGAAGCTTTCCACAAGGTTGACCGATGACCTGGGGACGACCGCGGGAGTCCTCTGGATGGAAGATGCACAGGACCGGTCGATGTGGCGACGCTTGGAGAAGGCCATTGTCCAGTAGTTTCTTATATACGAAAAAAATATGATGACACCTGCTTCAGAGATCAAAGATAAGCGAAGAACCGCAAAAACAGAAATAATATAATCTTTATTTATATAAAAATCTCTGGCAATCAAGTGGGTGACAAAATCAAAGGAAACTGTTATGAATTCTGTCAATTCTGTTTTTATAGATGTTTTGTCAGTTTTCGATTTTCAAAGCTTTTAAGGCCTAAGCTCTCGTGGTATGAGGCTCCAAGAATATACCTATGGATGAGAATATGACAGATAGAGTACCATTAGATGCTCTGGAATTAAGCATCCCAGCAGAAGTCAAACACAGCATTTAGCTACAAGTTGACTTTGCTAAAGTATTGTTACAAACAGGGTCAGAGGAAAAGAGTTGACGATTCTGAACAACAACATTTTATAATCTATGCCGTGAGATTGTATCATGAAGTGCACTATGAAACAATGAATGTATTTCTTTGTTTGGCATTATGTAAGTTAAATTAATTGACTGTGTGCCCGCTGCCTAGAGCCTTGTAAGCATCATTATGATCATGTAGATATGCCTTTATAGACTCGTGTGAGATTGCATTTGTTTCATTGTGAATAATTTGATTTGTAGCGTTGTTGGCAGTGATAATCTTTTGAAGTTATTGATTAAGACAATCCTTTTATAGAATAGCCTTTAAAAGTGACGATACTTTATTTAATCATTCTCTTGTCTAGATCACCTCTGGCTTCTTACAACGATATGACCTACTTTTTGTACATCTAAGGAATTTACTGTTTGTTAGACAAAAGGAGGATCTGAGATGGACTGTGTGATGAATGTCTATATGAACTTCTTTTGCTAAGTTAAGTGATTTAAAATAAAAGAAAGATATAAAAAATATGTACTTATGTATTGTGTTTTTTCTTTCTTTGCGAGCTTTTTTTGCTGTATTTATTGATTTCGGTCAAAATCTTTGGTGAAGGTTTCCAACTGCAGTTTTTAAGAAGCTTTGATTTACTTAGAAGAAGACTGTTGGGATCTGTTTAATTTAAAATATACGAGTACTTCTCCCTTTCTTTTATAAGTACGGCTCACGGTTATCATTACTTTTAACGACGCATTTGTCTTTTCTTCCATTAGTCACACGACAACGATGAAAGATTAGCAGGAAGTCATCAATATCGGGGCAGCTAACAATCCGGGAAACGACATTACCCAAGTTTTATTGTATTTAAACTTCATGCAAAATAGTACAAAATATATTATATATATTTCAATCGACAGTAGATATGCTACTACTACTATCAAACACATTTTACTTTTCATATAATCTGCTGGTTAGGTTACTTTCAGTTTTAGATTTCAAACGAAAAGATAGACCTAGATTGTGTTCAAAACTGAAACGCTTTTATTCCAGAATCGAAGCATTAATAGTTGTACCTACTAGGTGACCGAGTACAAATAATAACTCTTTAAGAGGTTTTCAGATAATTATTTTAATTTATATATTATCTGCGTAAATAGTACGTCATCCAAATCGATACTCATGGGAGCAACTCCTATCTAGCTGCTACAAACCATGTAATATCTACTAGCTGAGCAAAGACCTGCATTTCCCTTTTCCCCAGACGTCTGTCATTTATTTATTTAGGACCTTCAACGAAAGATATAAAATACAATGTCTTAAGAAATTCAATTTTAATTGGTGTCATTCTTGGAGGCACAGCATGTTTATCATTTTCTGCAATGATGTGATTATGTTCCCATTGACTAAAGACATTTTGCTTCCCCCAGGGTGGAGGGCGCCGCGAGTGCGAGGAGGCGGCAGGGTGCGCGTGCGGCGGCCGGCGCGCTCCGCCCGCGCCTCCCGCGCCGCCCGTACACCATCCGCTGCACGCGCTCGACCAGATGCCGCCGCCACTACTCAGGTAAAACATTTCTATTGAATATTTATTTGTTTTATTACACAAACAATCTGAAAAACTAGATCTTGTCTTACAACAAATGAGTACACTTTTGCAACTCATACATAACTACACCAGTCTCCAAACAGTCTAAATGACTGCGTTAAGGATAGCTACCTGGAACATCAATGGCCCGGCACCCAATAAAGATGAAGTGGAAATGTTACTACATTCACATGATCTGGACATTCTCCTCATATCGGAAACCCACTTTGTCTCCAGCAGTCTGGTTAGGATTAAAGGGTAGATATAGTGTCTACTCCACGAAAAACCCTGATGGCACAGCACACGGAGCCAACGATGACTCAATGGAGGCTCTTTTAGAGTCTCTTACGCTTATCTTAGCTACAAATGCTACCAATTACTCACTTTGGCGCGCTTGTAAAACACTGAACAAACCCTCAGATCCCAAGCCGCCATTCGGCTACATAACAATACGTATACATGGGCAAGAACGAAACAGGAAAAAGCGGATGCATTTGGTACACATTTGGCTGAAGTGTTCACTCCAAATGAAGCTGATCCACAAACTGACGATTCGGACATTGACAACATTCTGAGCCAGCCCTTTCAACTGGATCTACCACTGAAACATGTTAGCCGCAGTGTTTTACATATAGGCCACTGTGGATGGCCTATATGAAAAGCACTGAACCGATTGCGTACCCAATTAGGCCGCTGTAAAAACAAAAAAATATAGCGATGTGGGGGATATATTGACCCATCAAAAACTCAGTGTGAGTGTGGTGCTACTGTTCAGACAATGTCCCATTTGCTGGAGTGCCCTAAATGTCCGTTTACCTGCACCATAGATGAACAGTAAAACACGTCCAATGCTGCAATAAACGTGGCCACGTCCTACTGGGCCTGGAACGCGATGCGAAAAGAAGAACAAGCTGGGCATCATCTATCTGCCTGTATTTTAATTTGGGAACAACGCTGCATGTCTTGTTCTTCTATAAATCTCTATAAGCTGCTATCTCAGTAGTCTTTCAATCACATTACGTTGCATTGACAAAGCAATGGAAAGGAGGAACACATCAATAAAATTCCAAATTGTACAGTCACAGTAAGTCAGAATAATACGCAACCACAAATAACTGAGCATTTCCAAACAATGCCTAACTTGTCAGGAAATATCCAGGAAATTCTGACTCACGCCAGACCCTAACAAATTTAATACTCCATAGCCTTATTCATAGGACTTAAGGTTGATATTAGCTTGTCTCTGTTTCTACGAAAAGGTCGGTGACTTGAAGTTTTACATTCATAAAGGGTATCTAGATTGTGTACGTGATTAAACTTAATTTTTCCACTACAGTCGCATATGTCAATGTGACGGTCAAGGATAGACTATAACTATTAAGTACGTGCTTTTAGTTCTTTTTGATAGTAGGTATTAGCTTCTGTCTGCAGCTTCGCCCGCGTATGTACCATATACTGAGAAATAAATATTTACTTACTTACTTACTTAAAAGTGTATCCCAAGGAATCAATATAAGCGATTATCGGGATAAATAGTAGTGTATGTGCTCTTCCAGGCCATGTATCTATATCCGCGTTTTTTTTTATTTGTGTCAAAAAGGTGTCAAAATAATGATTGAAGGATTCTAAATTTTAATTCTTAGAAATTTTGAATTAAGAATGTACTAATGTTCGAAGGTTTTTATTTTTAATAAGGCGGCTATTTATCTTTTGGTGATCGTAAGCTACTACTCAAAAATAATATTGTATCTGAAGGTGGAATCTGGGACCGCGGTCCCGGTCCTGAAAGCCCCACGACCCCAGAAAAATGCTTCTGCCTTAGGGTAGAATGGTATAGCAAATTATGTTATTTATGTAGGTACTGAGTGGGCTATAATTCAGTTGCTCTGGTACATTCACTAGCTATTAAAGGATATTTATACCTAAACCTGTTTTATTGAACTTTAGAATGGTCTGCAATTTTGCGTCATTATGAGGAACTGTGTCTTCGCATCGTGTGTCCGTAAAGGATACATTGAACCATGTCAACTAAGTACTTACTGCACACAACAAAAGTGTTCAAGAATCTGATTACCGTGAACTTTAAGTTAAGAGCGAATAGGTTTCTAAAGGCAAGCTTGCCGTCGACCACAATATCGCTTACCACCAGGTCAGATAGTGGTCAAGCGTGAACCTATCATCAATGATAAAGAATGAATAAATTTAACATAGATTTTCGACACGTTAGCTATTGTTTTTTAAACATTGTGAGGCAACCTGGACTTTATACAGTTAATATAAGTCTGAAATAGACAAGTCAGAGGCCTGTGGGGTTTCCAGAGGCGGCCTATTAAACTCTGACACTAGAGGTGGTCGAAATCTAAATCTATGTCTTCTTCTTTCTTTTTAGAGTGAGGGTCCACACCCTCACTCGAAAAAGAAATTGATTGGTCGATTTGATAGCGGTCAAACCCTTCGCCTTGCCGAATTCTCTTGCGCAATTCAGCTTTTGGTTTGACCAATAGCTTCTATCAACCTAAGCGTCCTCTAATTTCCCAAAATGTTCTTCAAGTAATGAGTAAGTCCTATATTGAGGTGTCTTAGAGCTGGTCCACACGGCACGTTGCGTCAGCGTTGCGTCGACGTAGCGCGCTGTTGCTGCGTCGCCTAAACTAATAATATTACAAAGAGGAAAGATTTGATCGTTTGATTGTTTGTTTGTTATGGATAAACTCAAAAACTTCTTAACCGATTTTGAAAATTCTTTCACCAGTAGAAACCTATATTATACCTGACTGACGTAGGTAATTTAAACCTATGAAAACGGGAACTGTGGAGTTGGACACGGAAGCGAAGCCGCGGGGAAAAGCTGGTTTTTTATACTAAGGCTGTTGCGTTGCGTCGTCGCAGCGACAACGCTGCGTCGTTTTACATATTATTATATTTAAACGACGCAGTGAGAGCGCTACATCGATGCAACGCGTGGTCCGTGTGGATCAGCTCTGAGATAGAAAATCCTGCCATATCTTTTTTTTATTTATTTAACAGTTAATGTACACATTTAGGTATAAAAGGTTTTCCTGTTGATAGGCTCGCGTTTGACCACTATCTATGTCACCTGATGGTAAGCGATGTTGTGGCCCACGGTGGAGTACGATTGCTTAGAATTAACTTAATCACTCTTGACCTAAAACCCCCAGGTTTTTGACATCAGGAAACAAGACACCGGCAGGCTTTATTGTGATTCCATGTAATAAATTTTCTATTATTGTTTTGTGTTGGCAGGTCGAACCCTCTGTACACGGAAGAGGAGGAGCAAGAGGTAGTCATCATAGTGGACTCACTGGAAGAAGTGCCGGAGGGCGAAGCCGCGGAGCCGCCGCGGACGCCACGACGGGCGCCCTCCACATCCTCAGGTTAGTATAGTTACTAACTCCTACACTAGTGTGTAGGAGAGCTAAAGATCAACTCTCGTACTTAAGAAACGTAAAGATTCAAGTCGCAATATCACCAGGAATTGCCCCTCTGGTCACTGGCATGCTCAACAGGATACGCTGATGATTTGGTTAATGTCACGGGAATCGGTTTAGGATACCCGCAGCCTTATTGGGTAATGAATTCGGAAACAGCAAAGGGCAAGGAGTATGAAAAATCGGCCAATCACACGCGAGATGAAAAACGCGATGTGGCTTTCCGTCTATGTCATTGGTCGATTTTTCATATTCTTTGCCGTTTGCTTTTTCCGAATTCATTACGCAATAAGGCTGCCGGTCACCGAACAACGACCGGTCCTGTGTTTCGGGAAGCACAGTAATGCTTGGGGGAGGCCTATATACAGCTGTGGACGTGTTCCGGTTTGATGATAATGATAACTTGCTACAAGGCAACCTCATGGCAGAACAAGGTGATCCAAAAGAATGAAGGTCTTACTGCGTTAGATCACTCTTCACATGGTGTAATTTGATCACAGTGAATTGTTACAAACGGAAAGTCGTCATTGCCGATAGTATTGCGTGTCGATCGTAAATGCAGTTTTTAAATATTGTTTGGCTCAGTATTGAGCTTGGCAACACCAATCGCTGACGCAACCTTAAGGTCCCCACATGTAAAGGTAACAGGGCATGCGGTACAGGACGAAAGGTGAGCCATGGTCTGCTGAGAACCCCTACTCGTCTATCTAGAGTTTTCCAGGTCGGCTACGGCAACGCGGGCTCAGATGGAAGTCACGGATTAAACTAGAGTTGTAAATCTCGGATTACTCTACCTGTACCTTTCTCCGTCCGGTAGGCTACGGCAGCGGCGGCGGCAGTCACGGCCGGGTGTCCCCTAACTTACCAAAGAACGACCAGTTCGAGCCCCCAGCCAGCCGGCAGTCCGATTCGGACAAACACGATGGATCTCACACGGCTTCGGACTCCGACGCCAGTCCGGTTTGCACGCTTAGCAGGAGTCTTAAGGAGGACATCAGGTCCTGTTTAGGAGTTTGCAGGTATGTCATTGGTACTTCGTTTTCTCGTTAGCCTGAATTGTGCAACTCTTGGGTTACCATCCCTCCATTTCTCTCGGTTTTGGTTTTGATCTCGCCATTGTTACTAATAAAATATAATCTTGGCAGTTTTTTCTGTTTTATGCCCAAAGTTTACCAATCGCCTTTGCTGAGTCAACGATGTACAGTATGGTATGTGGAGTATGTGGGTGGTTTCACTTTGGCCTAGATCTAACCTAGAGTAGTACTCAGTTCTTATAGTAACAGCTTATACTGCTAGTATATCGCACGTCAGTGATAACAACGCTAGTGTAATACTGGCGTTGTTATCACTGACATGCAGTCTTGCCTACAATAAATAGTACATACCTACATATCACAGCTAGTTTTAGAATGATTTTCTCATGCCTGTTTTAGTATGATTACTTACGAAGATAAAATTCTGTGTAGGGCTCAACTGTCAGTCAGCTACAATCAATTGTGTATAGTTTTACAATTAGCTACTTTCAATTTCAAACTATCCAGTCAGTTTTATGAGACCAATTAAAAGTAAAATATCTCTGGTATAGACCGTGTAGTTATAGTCTACGGCAGCCTATATAGCTCTTTTAGCTCTCTCCAGTCGCAAGCGGTGAATAATAAAGTATATCAAGTGAATTGGCATTTTTCAAATGGCAGCTATGTTAGATCGGACGTTGATCCCATCTTTGGATGCTTTAAAGCTTTATCCCAAGTTATAGCTGATTTATTTGATGATGTTTTATTGGAAGCATATATGAAGATATTTATATGCCCTGCTTGTATTTTGCTATTTTCCCGTACCATGGAGAATACGATATAACTTAGTCTTTGAAGCATTGTTTTTTGGAGGGCAGGTGCCAATTGTTTCATGGTATTCAGACAGGAAGCCAATCATGGTCCCTAGAATTCAAAGTTGAAGTCTTCATAAGGCTCTGAGCTTCTAGACAAAGTGACTTTTTATCAGCGTTAAAGATTATCGAGAAAAAAATTGGCATGCGTTAACAATCGCTATCATCGATATAATATTACTTAGAGCTCTAGATAAGTGAAGTGGCATTCGAGATCAGTGTTGGCGATGGTCGATATGCCAAAATGTGACTTTCCCATACATTTTTGTAATTTTTTTAAACGCTATCGTCACGCTTTCGTTGATAGAATGATACTCGTACTTGTCTAGGGTATTTTGTAAAGAGCCAGTCTTCCTAAACGGGGGTTAAATTGATCTATTTATCCTCATATATCTTTTAGTATAAGTTCACAATTAACTCTTCCTCATCACCAGATGGGAGAAAGACGTAAACGACGTCGTGGAGGCTGCAGTGCGAGGCGTAGGTGGCATCAGCGCGGCGCGAGCTCGCCTCCACGCTGCTCTCTTGGCCCTACACGAACCCCCACCTCGACTGCCCAACAGAGGACCCTCGCTGCCGTACTGCGGCCCAGGAGTCAGGCCAGGCGATGTCACCATGATGCCTAAGAACACGGAGATGTCTTTGCTGGTGAGTGATGTATCTGTTGTATTTGACTATGCTGCTCTTCTGGCTTTACACAAACATCCGCCAAGACTGGCCAGCAGACCTTCGCTTCCGTACTGCGGACCCGGTGTCAGGTCGGGCGATATCACCATGATGCCTAAGAATACAGAGATGTCGTTGTTGGTGAGTGATTCACTTCTTATAAGTGTCCACACTTCTCTCCTGGCCCTAAGCGAGCCCCCACCGTGACTCTATTGGCATCACTAGTAAACGACTCGAATAACAGTCATAGGATGTACTGAAGCCATGAAGGTAAGTATTTTTGACATAAATGGGTTCTGCTTTGAATATGTAATATGATGCTGGGGCGGTAGAACCAGAAGTGTGGGCTTGTGAAAAACTTTCTTAGCGTAATGTGTTGAAATCATGTCGGTGGTTAACATGAAGGTTTCATAATAATGCTGCACATTAAAGTGCGTGTTTTAACAAACATTGTAACTTTTATTTTTATAACACTCGTTGAATGTCGAGAGTGAATATCGTCGTAATAGGCTCTACCATAAACTCTTAGTGTAGTGTGACCTCTTATAAAATATTATATTATAAAAACTTTAAGAAAATAACGATTTTATTACCAATTTTAAACGTGATTTTAGAAAAGATAAATAGTGATTACTTTACTTCTACCGCTGATATTATAATATTTATTCTCGACAATTGCTATATTATGCGTACACTTAAATTTAAAGTTACAAAACTTTGTTATCTTAATTTTTGCACATTCATTGCAATCTAGCCCCGTGCCAGTCTTAGTACCTAGAAGAATCCTTCATATAATTGGTACTCATTTGGTAACCCTATTCGGCGCTGAAGTGAAAAGATCGCGATCACAACATTGTAGTAAACTGCAGTGAGGAAGTATTTAACGAGTTAGTTAATTGCGTAAAACCAGTGCTTGAGTATGTAAACTATATATTATGTATTTGTGTGTAGCTAAAATCTTTTGTAAGTACTTAATAGGCGTGACCATGCCATTATTGTATGGCAAGAGTAGAACCTGAGAAGGCATAGTCAAAGTGATATTCTGTTAAAGATAACGAGCGTCGAAAAGTCCAAAATATATTGTACAGGATTGACATTGGCTTCCAAAATTTCACTTGGTACCTACATATTGAAATTTTGTCTCAGACTTTTTGACAATCGCTTATTCGAAGAATGTCGCTTTGTCCTGTGCTCAAGGTTTGAAAGCCAAATAGACCAGTGTCCCATTAGGGTCCCAAGGACAAAAATAAGATGCTTTTGGGGACTAAGTCACCCACGTCCGTAGAAGTGTACTTAATTTGTTTCCCTACACATGGACGGAGTCTATGTTGCCCTATACAACCTCGGGATCCTTAAATCAAGAGTGAATACGTTATCTTCTTCTAGGCAAGCGTACTACATCGTCGACCACATCATCGTTTACCATCAGGTCAGATAGAGGTCAAGAGCAAGCCTATCAAAAAAAATGCTAATATTTTAACAAATAAAACAGCTATTCTCAAATCTCAAATACTTCATGCCGAAACCAAATAATCTCGAACATACATAGTTTTTATTGTAACAGGACTGGTACATGGCAATGCATCATATTTGTCGGGGAGCTGTCAAGTCAATACATACATCATATCAACGTGGGCGTGATGTGTCAGGGGCTCATTAGACGAGGAGCTAGCGATGTTTTGTTTAAAAATATCAATAAAATCATACCATAAGCTAACATTATTGTGATTTTTCTGACGTTATCTTTAATTTATTTCAATGTACTTCAAACACTTGTTTAGAGCCGCTTGTCAATCATATAATATACATAATAATTGCTGGTATATTGGGTAAATAATATTTATTTATTTGTAGATAGCAGTTGCAGTGTTTTATTTCTTATCAACATTTTTTGGTCTTGCTACACAGCCTTTGATTTTTTTTAATCAATCGACGGATACTTAGTCTTTAGAGTAACCGTGCCGAATGGTTGTGGTATTTTAGTACTTGTAGAAAAACGTCGAACAAGAGCCACGTTTGCGAAATTTTTGTTCATCAGACCTAAAAGCTCCCCAGACCAGAGTAAAGACAGGCGCAACGCGATAATGCGACAGCGATGCGATAACTCTTTTACCCGGCTGCAAGGAAAGGGTTATGTTTTTAGCGCGTATCTTGGATTATTGAATAATACAGATACGCGCGATACAAGATACATAATACTTATATATGTAATATTCTTTATTACCTCGTATCTTCCAAATCACTTAACGGATTTTTATAATTAAGACATCGTTAGATAAGCCTTGGCCGCCCAAGTGTTCTCAGATAACTGCCGTTAAATAAAAGAAACGTGGCGGATTTTGGGCGCCATATTGTAGGGGTTGCAATTTTTTTTTTTCTTCGAAACCCATCGAGTGGGGTATCAAAATGAAGGATTTTTAGAGGTGATTACAAACATATATACCACTTATATGTTTAAAAGTCATTCGAAAAAAAAAGTTTAACTAAACAGTTGTCAATAAAAAAGTTAATAAAATCAAAAAACCCGATTGCAAAGATGTAAACATGAAGAAAATCATGCTAGGAAGTAGGAGGATATATTTTATAGATTTGGTCAGCCAGCTCGCGAATATGTATCCTCCAACTGCATAACAAGATTTTCTTTTTGTTGGTTAAAAGGTTGTCTTGAAAAGATCGCTTTTAGCGATATGTCCGCCCATTGTGTCACCCAGTGTAATGTTTTCTTCATATATACTTTCTGTAACTCATATGGTGTACATAATAAAGAGTATTCTATTCTATTCTTGTTTACAACTTTGTAATCGGGTTTTTTGATTTTATTAACTTTTTTTATAGGAACAATACACCCGTAAAACAGAGCGGTCAACGATTAGAAGTTTAGAACATGCACCATCATAGTGATTGCCAGTATTTCGGTTACGAGGTTCGCGTGTCGAATCATCATTCAATCTTAACCAATTACGATTTGCGTGAACAGTTGCAAATTGTAGGATGCACGCAGAAGTGCACCAAGTTTTTGTGCCCTTTGTATTGCGGCAGCTGTGAAAAACGTATTGTACGGTTGTAACTATTTACTATAGACACGTACTGAAACTGTAGACAATAGTAGATTAGTAGCCAAGGGCTTCAATTGCTATAGTTCGAGGGTGCAATTGGTGCTTACACCCGAGCTAACTATTCTGCTTTACATCTCGATTGTGAGGTAAGTAGAAAAAACCAGCATTACAAGAATAAAGCTGGAATCAAATTATCGGACGCGGCTTACGGACGCGACTGACAGCCGTAAACCAGCTTTAAACATTAAAAAAAAAGTTTTTTTCAAGAACAAAATTGAGCTTCGCCGTTCGATATTTAAAATTGATGACTATTATACTCACACAAAGACAAGGCTGAATAGCAAAGCGACCTCTTTGGTCATTGGGCTGGATGAATGATGTCTATTGCCAGTATGATGGCTAGATGAACGCGAACTTTTTGAAAGAAAGAAGTGTTTTTTTTTTATTACTTACCGCCCTAGGGCTTTTCGAGCTACATTATTACCCTAGAGCGCTAATTAGTCACTTACAAGCCCCATTTGGAGGTAATAAGAACCTACTTACCGAACATGAGAGATGTAATAGTAGATTAGTAGCCAAGGGCTGTAAGGCATCAATTGCAGCCCGAGATATTTAGGCGCACGAGCGCAGCGAGGGCGCCTATAGTTCGAGGGTGCAATTGATGATTACACCCGAGCTAACTATTCTGCTTTACATCTCGATTGTGAGGTAAGTAGAAAAAAACCCGCATTACAAGAATAAAACATTTTAAAAAATATTTATTTTTCAAGAACGAAATTGAGCTTCGCCGTTCGATATTTAAAATTGATGACTACTTTTTTTTTTTTTGTTCGCCCTTCTCGGGCAGGCTAAGGTCTTGGACCATACCGCCTAACCTTCAGTGCAATTTTAACATTCTTAAGTATGCATTAGAATACGGGTGTAACAGATTCTAATAGTTTTTGGAGTATTTGGCAGCAAATTGTATCGAGTCAGCCTTCCCAGTAAGCTTTGCAGAGGTAGTCAATACTACAATAAAATTCTCCGCTCCACTATCCTGAAATCGCTTCTGTCAATGATTTCACATATTGTCCAGTTGCGTAGACAATTGAGACACAAAACTGCACCAATTTTATATCACATTATCCACTAGGAATCAATTTGCAAATAATATTAACAACCGCTGAACTTCACTCGAAAAAATCCCGCCAAAAACTCCTTGATGACTATTATACTCACACGAAGACAAGGCTGAATAGCAAAGCGACCTCTTTGGTCATTGGGCTGAATGCATGATGTCTATTGCCAGTATGATGGTTAGATGTACGCGAACTTTTTGAAAGAAAGAAGTGTTTTTTTTTAAATTACTTACCGCCCTAGGGCTTTTCTAGCTACATTATTACCCTAGAGCGCTAATTAGTCACCTACAAGCCCCATTTGAAGGTAATAAGAACCTACTTACCGAACATGAGAGATGTAAAGTAATATAACATTCTATCACCTATTAAAAATGTGAGGGATTGACTTGCTATACCGAAATGTCAGAACCGTGGGTTGAATTTTAGAGTTTTGAAAATGGAATACTGCGCATTATAGAATGTTTGTTTTTTTCCTTTTTAGGGTTCCGTACCCAAAGGATAAAAACGGGACCCTATAACTGAGACTCCGCGGTCCGTCTGTCTGTCTGTCTGTCTGTCACCAGGCTGTATCTCATGAACCGTGATAGCTAGACAGTTGAAATTTTCACAGATGATGTATTTCTGTTGCCGCTATAATAACAAATACTAAAAACAGAATAAAAAGAATAAAATAAATATTTAAGTAGGGCTCCCATACAACAAACGTGATTTTTGTACCGTTTTTTTGCGATAATGGTACGGAACCCTTCGTGCGCGAGTCCGACTCGCACTTGGCCGGTTTTGTAATACCATTTATGGTTTTAATTGAAACAATTTGAAATATTATTCGCCCAGGAACTTTTGCTGTATAATTGCTTAGCCCATGTACAAAGAAACACTAGCGTATCGGTCCTGTGGCCCATTCCACAGGAACCGTGCATTTCGGTGACAGTTGGATGTGGAGTTTTGAAGGTTACCTCCAACATCCAAACATACAAACTTCACCTCTTTACCGTTAGTATAGATTGCTTTATGCGATAGACCAAATGTATACAGTATCACCTACAGATTATAAATCACTATATATTATAAAATAAAGTCCCCCGCCGCGTTTTTACGCGATAAATTCAAATACTACTGAACGGATTTTCATGCGGTTTTCACCAATAGAAATATTGAGAAACGAGAAAGGTTTTTGTGTATTGGCACGGGCGAAGCCGGGGCGGGTCACTAGTTAATAATAATTCTAACATCTAAAAGTTATAGTAGGCAGGTCTAAACATTATACCTTTGCTTTACAATTTTGGTAGAAGACCAGTTGACTGAAATTTGCCACTGGTACAGCATTATTACCTCAATGTGGTACACGCACATTTTAATTATTTACTGCACTCCAAGCATATTACACGATGATAAATATAATTGATGCAACAAAGGAAGAACAAAGAAATGTGGAGATCCGCAAGAGAACCAGGGTTACCGACATAGCCCGAACTCGCAGAACGGATAGCCGATGGTGCAGAAAAGTTCGGGAGTGGCGACCGCGAACCGGTATACGTTGCGTTGGAAGGCCTTCCACCAGGTGGACCGATGACCTGGTGAAGGTTGCGGGGATCCGCTAAGTGCAAGTCGCACGGGACTGATCAATGTGGCGACGCTCGGGGGAGGCCTATGTCCAGCAGTGGACGTCTTTCGGCTGATATGATGATGATGATGCAACAAAGGTGAACTATACTCAAACTTTAGTTTTCTATCAGCGAAACTTAATTCTGTCCATCCAGAAATGATGGCAAATAATTCTCACAGTTATATAACTCAATGGCTTTGCAACACTCCTAATTACAATAATTTAAAAGAACAAGCCACCGTCAATATCTCAAAATGTTTCCTTACACTTGCATCGCATGCATTGACTTACGAGCCGTATTTCAGAAACTGGAGGAATATTGATGAGTGCTGCAGTCGGAATAACGAACAGTAGAAGCAACTCGGTCATTGCTATCTTCTGACGTGAATATTATGTGTAATAGCTGTGTTGGCAGGTTCAAATGGAGTTAGTAACTTTGCCATACGACAAATTTAAACATAAATGATTTCTTAACCATGCAACTGTTGAAGACTGTGAAGACTAAATACAGCCATAAATATTAAATGCAACAATTTAAATGTAACAGTAGCTATATTGGTCGATGTGGCGACGCTTGGGCGAGGCCTACGTCTAGCAATGATAGAGATGTGGGTGTGAATACTACTGAGCCCCCGATCAACTGGAACGTGTAGCGCTAAGTTGGCGCTCTTTGAAGATAGGTGCTTTATTGCGCGCTCACGAAACTAGCAAAATCGTGTGACTGAGACATAATGCCTATTAAGTATTGTAACTTAAGAGATGAAATTAATGTGCTGTGGTAATTATGATGCATAGTTAAACACGATTAATTTTATGTATTACATTATACAGGGTGTCCCAGAAATCGACGTCAAGCCGTAAATGGGTGATAGACCAAGTTATAACAGTTCTCAGAAAAATACGAAAAAAAATCTATCTCATGTTTTTAAAAATTTATGGTCACTTTAATAATTTACTAAAAAAATCAATCCCTGTAATGGTTCTTTAACTCCAATTGCTACAAATCCCATAATTTATCATTTTTTTTTATTATTATGTAATCTTGAATAATGCTTGTGTAGATTTTTGCCTAAAATTTAAAGCCAACTCCTCCTACTTAGAAGAAAATTAAACTTTTTCAAAACCAAATTATTCAAATTTACTGTTTCGCCCAACTTTAACTGACTGTACTGAAAAAAAAATGTACTACGCTAGTTTGGCAAGTAACATGAAAAATTGGCGCATTTAATAAGGATTCAAAAATGGTGTAACACTTGCTAGATTACGTTTTCAATAATTGGTAAAATTTTTTTTTGTAAATAGTATCGGTTTTTACCCAAAATGTCCATACTTCCTTAAAATGACTTTAGCTTACCTAAAGCTTTGCTAAACTCCGTTTCTAGTTCGATAGAGACGGAGAGAGTCATTTTACGAAGTGTGAGCGAGACAGAGAGTGACGCCACCTTTATCAGTGACACAACCTTTATCATGAAACGGAGATACAATTTACCGATGAGGCAAGATAAGTCACAGTATCGATTTAAAGTAAACATGTGGACCGGGATACTAAATGGCAAAATAATTGGACCTTTTGAGCTGCCAGAGATTTTGAATGGCGCAGTTTATTTGGATTTTCTTCAAAATACTTTACCAGATTTATTAGAAGACGTGCCACTGAACGTTTACAGGGAAATGTGGTTCCAGCAAGATGGCTGCCCAGCGCATTATGCCCGTTTAGTAAGAGAACATCTTGATGAAGAATACCCGCTCAGGTGGATAGGGCGCGGTTGGACAATCTTGTGGCCACCCCGTTCGCCTGATGTAAATCCCCTAGATTTTTTTTACTGGGGAGCGGTAAAAGAGAAAGTGTACTCAAAAACAATAGAGAATTTAGCCGAGCTGCGGGAAAGAATAACGGAAGCCGTTGTCTTTGTAAACAGGGGAAGATTTGCCCGGAAAATAACCAGATCTTTTTTAAGAAGATGTCGTGCTTGCATTGCCGTCGAAGGAAGGCAGTTTGAACATTTATTGTAATAAAAAAAAAAAAAAACTGATAATTTGTTTTTTTTTTCTAAGATGAGAAATCTGGTCCTGACTTAAAGTAAAAAGGTTGAGTCGCTATCATAACTTTGCTCTTAAATTACGTAAAATTTCGATTTCTTATCTCGCTCACACTTCGTAAAATGACTCTCTCCGTCTCTATCGAACTAGAAACGGAGTTAAGCAAAGCTTTAGGTAAGCTAAAGTCATTTTAAGGAAGTATGGACATTTTGGGTAAAAACCGATACTATTTACAAAAAAAAAATTGACCAATTATTGAAAACGTAATCTAGCAAGTGTTACACCATTTTTGAATCCTTATTAAATGCGCCAATTTTTCATGTTACTTGCCAAACTAGCGTAGTACATTTTTTTTTCAGTACAGTCAGTTAAAGTTGGGCGAAACAGTAAATTTGAATAATTTGGTTTTGAAAAAGTTTAATTTTCTTCTAAGTAGGAGGAGTTGGCTTTAAATTTTAGGCAAAAATCTACACAAGCATTATTCAAGATTACATAATAATAAAAAAAATTGATAAATTATGGGATTTGTAGCAATTGGAGTTAAAGAACCATTACAGGGATTGATTTTATTAGTAAATTATTAAAGTGACCATAAATTTTTAAAAACATGAGATAGATTTTTTTTTGTATTTTTCTGAGAACTGTTATAACTTGGTCTATCACCCATTTACGGCTTGACGTCGATTTCTGGGACACCCTGTATGCTTATGAATTGAATACAAAAGTTATCAAAGTTTGCCGTGAGCGCGAACAGAGTGTGACGCGCGAAGAACACCGATTTTGCTCCCGTTTTCTACATTCGTTTTTTTATAAACATAAATAATTTTAGCTGTTCAATGTTGAAATTATATACATATATAAAAAAAAAATTGTTTGTATTTGGTCCTAAGACTGGCTGTTTAATAGGTTAGGAATTAAGACCGTGTGACCGCGTTTTAAGAGGCCTCGAAGAACTACCCATTTCAAATCCAAATCCTTCTGAATGGAATGAATGAACCATGAATGGCATGGCATTCATATTTTTATAGCCTTTCTTCTTTTAGCCCTCAAACCGAGGGCAAGTCATTGAGCATCTCTTCACTATTAAGATAATATGAAAGGGCATCTGAAATTAGTCTTAATAATATACTCAAAAATATACAGGATGGCTTTATGGTTTCTGATGGAAATTAATGGGACGTAGAAAAACCTTTGCTTAGATTTTTGGTACCATTGAGATAACATGTACTACGTAGTACATATTACCTCATCGAATTTAGATTGCATTCAGCTTTCTTGGCCATATCTCAGTATCAAATTATAGATAATTTCACTCATCTCTTCTTTGTAAGTTTATTATTAAAATGCCAGAGAGCTTAAACATTATATCTTTATGCTTATACAAAAACCCAGAAAGTATTTTCATTGCATTACCGAAAAGTGTGTTTGGAAAGGTTGGCCAAAGCCTACTTTGGACAATTTTTCTCACTGGTAGAATGTCAACTTGTCCGCTCTGAGACTCTCATTTGGTTCCTTGTGCGTGCAGGCCTCCTCTCTGTGAGAGAGAATGGGCCGTAATCCACCACGCGGTCACAGTGTGGGTTGGTGGATGTCACAAGTCTTCGAATTGTTGGTTCTAAGACATGCCGGTTTCCTCACGATGTTTTTCTTCACCGTTTTGATAGTAGTGGTGATAAAATAATTCACACAAAGTAAAGCGCCTGCCTGGGTTCGAACCCAATACCTATAACTTGTAAATCGCGGCCGTTACTACTGGGCCATCACTGATACCTATTGTAATCCGGTTTCTGATGTCTTCTGAACAAGCCTTAATATAGGACTTAATTACTCTACAATAGACAACAATGTTTTTATTAGCTTTGAACTGTTTAATTTATTCATACTGTAAGGCGTTTATCGTATTCTTAATACTGTAAAACTCTGTCCCGGTTTAACATAAATAAAAAGACCTTTACTTAACTTTAATTTATGACTTTCCACCGTGTTCAATTGTTTGTGATATTCTTCTTAATTTTTGAATCACTTGACTCCTCAGTCTTGCTCTATCATTGGGTGACAATCTATCGGTAATCGCGAGAGTTGTTTTTTTTTTTTTTTGTGATTGACTATGTAGCATAGATTGATGACGGAAGCAGCAGCAGTTGTTTCGGCATTTCGAAAATTTTTATTGGTGCTAGAATGTCATTTCATTTTACTTTATCGTTCTATGATTGAAACTTCTGTATCCTTACTCTTCAGTATTCATGATCATCGGCCAGCCTTTGCTTCTTGTCTTATTGATGCTTCTTGACACCCTCATCTCTATCATTGCTAGACGTAGGTCTCGCCCAAGCGTCGCCACATCGACCATATAGCTTATGTTACATTTAAATTGTTGCATCTAATATTTATGGCTGTATTTAGTCTTCAACAGTTGCATGGTTAAGAAATCATTTATGTTTATTCATATTATATTAGATAATTTTAGCACTTGCAGCCTTGATATTTTACTGGCATATTTGTAAACGCTTGTAACATCTTGAATACTAATGTAAGTGTTACTTCGTCGATCTTTATCTAAAGTTATGTCCATTATAATAATTTGCAAAAAATGATTAATTGTTAAAAAGACGTCAGAACTTTGGCATTTTTTGAATAACTTACTTAAGTTTCTGCACTTTGGATAGAACAGACAACAGTGCTGTGTCTGAAAATGAAGAGTTTTTGTAGCAATATGCAGCGTCTCCTGTTTGGCTTTTTATTGTTCTTTGGTCTCTTTTTACTACGTGAGATCATCTCCGAGCAGCATTTGCACCTGATTACCATACCCCTGTAGGAAGATGTAGAAGATAGTGCTTCTTGAGTATTGACAATCTTGCCAGTAGAGGCTACCACTACAGCAGTTGGTATATTGATCCTAATGAACCATTCTGTGAACTATGTGATCTCCTTTAATTTTATATTCCACTTTGCACGCTATCTAACAAAATTCCTACCTCATCCACATTCTCTGCAATCTCGCATTATTCAGCGTCCATTTATACTAGTTAATCAACCTAAACCAAACTTAAATCTAATGATCTCGAATAACCATCTTGATGCTATCGGTTAACCTGATGCATATCTGTACCATTTACAGTTAATTCATGGCTAAGACCTGTTAAAAATATGACCACAATAAATCAACATCCATTAATTTCAATTAGAGAATGTTTAAATATTTTAGCGCCATTTATAATCAAGTTACGGAGTTTCGAGTCCGAAGAACCGATGACCGATTATCACAACTGCGATCACTATCACGAACTGTGGCATTCAAACTGGTTTCACATATTCTTGCAACATGTCTTTCGGAATAGACACCGTCCAAAATACTTCGCATGGTTTCTTAGTGAAATTACTCAGTTACTTATTAGGGAAAGTAGGGACATAGAGGTCTACGTGAAGCCTTTTCACAAAATCGAGGATTACCAGATAATGGAGTTACTTGGGTTTACCAAGCTTGCTAGCATTGCATTTCCTATATCAAACTAGTTAACAGATCATCATCAAAATGTTCTGTATTTTTGATTTACTTCCGCGTCTACTATCGTATATAGGTAGAACTCATCTATTCTTCCTTGTCAGCTGTTACGTTACGTTCAATTTCGTTTCCTTCATATCATCTCCCACACAATACATACATCTTTTCTTTGGTCTCCATGTCTGTGAATTCATTAACACTTATTTATATTCGTTTTGTTCCTCTTCTAGTATTTGATGAATACCATCAATAATAGAAAACCATTAGAAAATGTAATTATTCAAGCTTAGTTTTTCGGGCATGTGTCTTGAGGCTTACTGTTAATGTTTTATTTTATTTCTGGGTGTGCATAATATTATCTTCATTCTCTACTGACCTAAGATTTGTACAGCCATAAGATTTGTAACATTTATAGTGATAGAGGATCGCAGTGAGTGCTACTAGTTGCTCAATTCTCGCCACCAACTTTATTTCCACTACATTTGCGAGTGAACGTATATAGTTCAAGATCGCTGTGGCAACACTGGCTCGTATTTTGCATACAACACTACCAACTTACTTCTACCATCCATTTAAACCTTATCTCAAAGAATTAAAATTCATTTTCAGATGACCACAAACTTTCGTCTCGAGTTTCGTGGTGTCAATTCGCAAAATCTTTTTTTTTGGCTTCTTGAATCTTAATTATATGGTATTAGTGTGCATAATTGATTGTGATTGATTATTTTCGCCACCGTTGGTAATAGTCGTTGGTTTTTATTTTATTTTTTCATCACGTTATAGTGTGCGCATGATCGGTCGCTATCTGAAAAAAAGGCTACTGATTTTTATAGGAACTTGATTCTGGTTTGTAATTTTTATGTGGAAGTCTTTATGTATTTTTTTTCGGTGTACTTTTGTATCGAATTTTATTATATACGATAGATAGATGCGATTATGCGTAGGTAAAAGATTCTGCTGTAGAAACGGAAATAAAGGAATTATCCTGTCAACGAACAGTCCAATGGCAAAAGGATCTTAAGGGAACTGTTGCGGAATCGATTTGTTTTGTAGATCCTGGTTTATTTAGGAATACGTGTGACTAGATAATACTATGTATTCTGCCGAAGACATTATCTTCAGTGAAGATACACGATTTTCGATTTGAAAAGCCCAACACAACACACAAATTAATATGACATTTTTATTTATATATTTTACTTTAACATAACACAGCCAAAGACCAATGACATTTAATTTTGTTAAAGATATATTTTTGTATACCCCGTAGAGTAACATAGAGGTGTAGCTTAGTACGTCCACATTCGCCATTTTGTTAAGTCCCATTCCCTAATATTGCCATCAACCGGACAAAAAATATCAAGACTTTGAACAAAATAATAGACAAAAATAGTATAATTTAACAGTAAAAACTAAATCATAAGGCTATACAGTTGACATATTGCTAGCGATAAAAATCGATATTGTTATTGGCATACGATTGTCGATTATAATCGAATAGACATCAGAAATGTTTCGTGACATTATAGTATCGATAAAGTCTAATCGATTGTAATGATTGATGTCTCGGTTTAGCAATACGTTTGTACTATTATCGAGAGATATCATAGAGCACGGAACAACGTGTTGGCAGCGACTAGAGACCCATTGCTAATAATATTCGTGGCCGCGCAGGTATTGATTTGAATGGATATCTGTAATTAGATTTCCCAAAACACAAAGAAAAGATAAGAGGAAATAAAAACACTCAATAAAATAGCAGTTCTATGATCAACAGAGATAGCACTAAATACGTGTGACGTTACAGTACAGTACAGTAAACCCCAATCTTCTTGGCCGGTCTGAATATAGGCTTTCTGATGCGTATGACATGGCGCGTTTCTGTTTTAGTATGAGATTTAGGTAATACTGCGCACCAAATGTAGTCAATTTCAGACCGCCCAAAAAGTTTGGGGATTACTGTAACTCTCGTTTTGACTGCGCCATTCAGCACTTACGATGTTTTGTATGGCAAGGATAGAAGACATATTCCCAGATTTTTGTTTTTTTTTAAGTACTCAACATCCTTTAAATATGGATTCATTTATTGCATGCACATTTTTATTTATTTATTTAATCTTCATGTATAATGGTGATACATAGGCGGACTTAATGCAGCAAGTCATTCTCTACCAGTCAATCTTTGGGTTAAAAAGGAGACAAATAGTAGGAGAACAAATTAAAAAAATATGAACAATAATCATTAAAGACAGTTACTAATAAACTACCTAACTAACAAAATGCATAAATAATTTCTAAAACAATTAATAGATTAATAAGTATTATAATAAATAGCAAATTCTAAATGAAACTGAAATTTCAATATAATAACTATGACGAATACCGATCTATGTAAGAGAGGACAAATTCCGGTTTCTACGCTTAAATTAAATAAATATTTTTTTTGATAGTATGTAGTCAAATTCCCTATTGTGCTGAGCGCAAGTTTCAGCTGCCATAACCATTGTCAGAAAGTCAGAATTGCTCGTCAATTTCTATGAGTAAACGGTGACACTCACTGATACATTTGGTTTATGTGGAAAGTTTTGGCCGTGTAGTGCCCGTCGAGACGTTTTGGTGCTCTGTGGGTTTTTAGCAATACGTTTTTGTTATTATCGAGACATATCGTCGCGTTGATATATGTAGAACGAGCATTTACGTTGTCCCAGTTTGTTTCTGTCGTTTGTCTTATCGATAGGGCTTGCCTTTTCAGTTGTCATGGAGTCATTAGGGTTTTTGAATGTATTCAGTAAAATTTTAACTGACTCGCTGAATTTATTTTACTTAACTTTCATTGTTACTTGAAACCTCGTACCAATAGTCTTAGAATCATCAGAAGAGTGTTTGGAAACCAAGTCCTAGCTCCCGGCACAGCTATCACTTTCATTATCTATATCATTGGTAGATTAATGTTAATTGTTGATAAACTATGTAGGTAGGCACCTTGATCTCCAAGGATCTGTGGAAGCCAAGTGCAGGCTTCTAGTACTGCCTATCATAAAGAAAAATTTGCATTATCAATGTAGCCTTATATACTTACGTAAGTTATTTGAGGATGGTGCAGCATTATTTCATTGTTCTGCCGGTATTTCAGCATCCCCTTTCTGGATATAATAACCATTTTCAACAAAACCCATCGTTCGTTTCTAATCATAATCTTCCTGTCCCTGTTCCATGTTTCTTGCGATAGGTGCAAAACGTTTTCTACTTCTGTACGGGACGGACGTGATCGTCCAAGACCGACAGGCAATCAGGAGGTTGTAAGGCTCCTGCTTGAACGCGTTGACGCCCCTTGCACCTATTGTTCAGTTGTCATCTGGTAACTATGGACCTTGGAGACACTTGAAGGCTGCCAAGTAGGTTGAGGTGAAAAACGTGATGTCCAGGTTAAATAAAACTATTTGTTCATGGCCAGAAGCGATGTTCCTTCATGGTCCTCGATGCGCAATGATGCGTGGAAATACTTTAAGTGAAATAATGGCTACGAAATGTTCACGCGCCTGCGCACTATTAAAGAAGCGAACTCGACTGCGACGAGGACCACAACATTCCGACCGCAAAAACTTTTATTTTCAAAATAATATACGCTAAGACTCGTAGCTTGAAACTGACAGGAACTACCCTTCCACTGGACCGATTCTGGTGAAACTTGTACTTTTGGATAGGTCTCGAGGAGACCTTCCCTCCGGTCTTTGATCCAGGTCCCTAGCCCCTACCATCAGGGAGTTCTCGTAAGGAGAATGTCGAAGAAAGGGAATTCCCGCCAGTTTGAAGCTTTACAATCGAGTTTCTCCTAAAACTAGACATGTTAGCTCTAGGGTACCAGCGAGGGACTTGGAGCCCTCCTACTGGGCCGTTGACACACATAAGTGTTACAGTTATATTCAAAACATTCAGGCGTACAGCCGCGAAATGGTGCGAGAAGTTAGCTTATGCCCCTGATCTTGGCACATAAACTCGATTCCTACTCAGACCGCTGGGTGGATTTTTAAGTTACATTCACACCCGGGTAGCCCTCGTGATGGGCTATCCCAAGGTAGAAGTCCGGTAGCTACATGTCCAACCCCCGATGAGTTATTGTTTGTTACAAGTTTGTTTACATAGCAAATCCATGTAACCTCGCACCATATCAGGTCGCTTAACTCCTCAACCACCAGAGCTAAGCTCCTTCCGGAAGTGTGGTTGGGTAGCTGGAAAACTAGGCTGTCTGACGGCGGTACCCTGATGGGTGTACCACCAGCCTTTCCGCAGCTTAAGGTGCCGGGAAGCGGCCGAATACTAAATTTTACGTCGTCTCACGTCTCTAATGTGTCTGTGTGCGTTACATACCCCTATATACTAGCTCTGTGTCATGACTGAGTGTAGGCGCCTGCCTGAGGGTCCACGAAGGTAATGCTTCAGACAGCATATCTATAGCTGACCAGGCACCAAATGTCCCTGGACGCAGTGACACATCGGCAGCCGCATAGAAACGTCCATGCCGGCATACACAGACACATCCTCTCAAGCAAGTGACGCCCATGTACTAGAATTACATAGGTGCTGTCTATTTATAGGGCCTAGACAAAATTCTAGGTCACCTAGAAGCGCAAAAACGGCTTGTAACGAATTTTCCAAACACTTACTTGAGTAAAATGTATGTGTATTTCCCTTTTTAGAGTAAAAATGCATTAAGACTGGCCATGTACTGCTATTATGTATAATTTCTCAGTCATGGCATCCAGCCATCCTATCTAGAACACCTAGATGGTGTTTCCTAACAAAACAATTATATGTAAGGAAGCAATCTGATTGGTTGGTGAATAGAATACCTATAGCACCACCTGATACCCTGCTCAAAACGGGGGGTCTAAAATAAGTAAACAAAATATTTTTATTTCCTTAAACCTATACATTTATCATATAACTAAGGTACCTTATGTATAATTCTAACACATAAGCGCTATATTCACACTATAAACTATGTAAAAGCCCCCAAAACATGAGTTTAAAGTTATCAAAATTCTACAAAAACTGGTTTTAGTATAAATATAAGGTGCCGCCCTCTTACAGGTCATTGTGAACTAAACGCTCGTTGAGGACGGTTGTTTTTTACGGAGTTAAATACTTGTTTCTTTCCGTAATAACACAATCAGTATGCATATTAAAGCTTCTAATTTATTGTTATTAGACTATATAATTCTATTACCTACTGATAGACACATAAAATATAATTTTAGTGTCTCAAAAACATGAGCAAAAATTAGTTACGAGCTTTACTATAAAAGGTTTTTTCACCTACCGACATCGCTTAGTATGCGATGGCGCTCTGGGGTGAGCAGACGTGTGTCTGTCAATACTATTTATATTTTACATATGACAACCTATCTAAAGGTGACGTATCGTCGCGAACATCTCTCCCGCCGTGCAGTGTCGCGTCGACTCGATGCTACGTTGGCGCGGCGCTGCATCAGCATTGTGAGCGGCGCACGTCGGCAGCGCTCGTGACCTCGACGCTCTGCGACACGTCGCTCAGCTCTCGCCGCTGGAACTCTGCTGCACTCATTTTGGCAAAGGAATGAGCTTCTTCACCGGACGCTTTAGAGTGCCGCCAGTGGTGCGCACCTCAGCGGTCCGGACTTCTCCATCAGGGCCAGGGTATATGGCCTCGATGCGGCCTCGCGGCCACGTGTTGCGAGGCAGCTGCCCGTCCGCGATAAGGACGGGGTCGCCCACCAGCAGGCCAGGCCCGCGGCTGTGGGGCTCCCGCCGGTTTTGGAGCTCCGGCAGGTATTCTCGCACCCACCGGCGCCAGAACATGTCGGCCAGGATTTGTGACCGACGCCACATCTTTTTGTGGTCGATGTCTTGCTCGGTGAACACGCCGGGGTTTGGGAGTCTAGCCGACCCACCAAGTAGGAAGTGGTTCGGCGTGATAGACTCGTCGTCATCGCCGTCGACTGATACATGTGTCAGCGGGCGGCTATTTACCGTGTACTCTGCCTCACAAATCAGTGTGGACAACACCTCTTCGTGTGGGTGTTTCTCTGTGAGTACGGTATACAATGCGTTTTTTACGCAGCGAACTAGACGCTCCCATGCACCTCCCATAAAGGGCGCTGATGGGGTGATGAAGCGCCAAGTGATGCCTCGGCGACTGGCCTCCTCCCGGAAGGCCTCTCGTAGCTCTCGATCGGCACCGTGCATGTTGGTGCCGTTGTCTGAGTGGATCTCAGTTGGACATCCTCTGCGGGCGGCGAAACGGCGCAGCGCTAATATTGCGCTGTCTGCGCTGAGGCTGGCGGCGATCTCGAGGTGGACAGCTCTTGTGGTGAGGCATGTAAACAGTGCTACATATCTCTTGTGATGCTGGCGACCCACGGTGACAGATAGCGGGCCGAAGTAGTCTAGCCCGGTGTACGTGAACGGCCTTTGGTGATGAGCCAGGCGCGTTCGTGGGTGGTCGCCGGTCGCTGGCACAGGTGCTTGTGCCTTACGAATACGGCACTGAAGACATTGTGCCAGTACTTTCTTGGTGGTGGGACGCATCCTTACGACCCAATAATGCTGCCGTACTTCATTTATTGTGAGTTCAGTCCCACTATGTAGTAAGCTGCGGTGTGTCCAGTCTATATAGAGCTGGGTTATATGATGGTCGCCATGTAATATTGGCGGTCGCCTTACATCTTCCGTGATCTCGTCAGTGGCGGCTATACGGCTTCTAATACGTAGTAGGTCATCTACTACTTCTATTTGCAGCGCGTGTAGCGGACTATTTTTGTCCACTATTTCATGTGCATGCAATCTAGCTATTTCTTGAGCGAACGATTGCTGCTGTGCAACTTGTACGAGTATTTTCTCGGCTTTTTGAAGAAAGCTCGCATCTATGTACTGCTTTCGGACTTCTGGCGCTATGTATGACGGCTTGGTTGCTGCAGTCGCTGTCTTCTTTTTCTTTCGCCAGTCCGTGTCCTCCTCAGCGTTTTTCCGGGTTCTTTTGTAGAACGTTTTCTCTGTCCTTTGTTTACAGAGATGTATAAAACGTAGGACGGTAGCAGTCGCACGTAATAGCCGCTCCCATCTTGAAAAGTTGACGGGATTAGGTATAGCTTCTATGAGCTTCGAAGTGTATGTATGTCTGTCTGTTATTTTCTCCAAAACAGATTTTTCTTTTTCTGTGACAGTGAGCGTTCTTTCCTCTCCTGTCTCTTCTGTGATTGGAGGTTTTTCTGATGGCCATGAAGAAGGGTCTTCATACAAAAAACTTGGGCCACAGAACCACTCGTGTTGTGAGTCAAACCTCGGCGGCACGTCACGAGTCGCTATATCGGCGATGTTCAACTTCGTGGATATCCATCGCCAATCCTCCACTTTGCTACCTTCTTCTATGGCAGCTATGCGATGAGCTACGAAGGCTTTATAGGTTCGTGCTCCTTTTTTTATCCACGACAAGACTGTTTTGCTGTCTGTCCAATACGTGACCGACGATGGATTGTTGTCGTGTTCACGTTTCACAGCTGCAGCCAAACGGGTTCCCATCACCGCTGCCTGCAGCTCGAGGCGCGGTATCGATTGTAGCTTTAATGGAGCTACTCTCGCCTTGGCCATGACTAGGCTCACCTTCTGTGTGCCTACTGCTGTGGTGGCTCGCCAATACACAGCTGCTGCGTATGCCAACTCGCTTGCGTCGGTAAATACATGTATTTGTATTTCTGTGGCATCACTATAACCAGGATAACATCTTGGTATGCTGATGCCCTTGAGCTGCCGCAGGTTTTCGATCCAACTTCTCCACTGAGATGCCAGGTCAGCGTCTAATAGCTGGTACCAATCGACGCCTCGCCTCCAAGCTTCTTGCAATATTTGTTTAGCTCGAATCGTAACAGGCGAGGCTAGTCCTAGGGGGTCGTATAACGACATGACAATTTTGAGAGCCTCTCTTTTTGTAGGGGCCTCCTTTTCTAAAATTCCTGGCGGCAGTCTCGCAAGCGTTAGGTTGAAACCTAGCGTATCTTCACTAGGTCTCCAAATCAGGCCGAGTATTTTCTCTGCGCCTACTGTATCTCCGATGTTCACAACCTCAGTGCAGGTTTGTGACGGATCGATATTTTCTATCAGGCGCTTACTGTTTGATACCCATTTTGTTAGGTCAAACTTCGCCTGTTGGTGTATTTTCTTCACCATTGTCGCGACTTCTGTCGCTTCTTCGATTGTTTTATAGCTGTCCAGATAATCGTCCATATAATGGCTCTCTACTATAGCTTTCACTGCTACTGGATGCTGTTCGATGTGCTTCCTTGCGTTCCAATTTTTCGCAAAGATAGCGGTGCACGGCGAGCTTGCCGCGCCGAAAATGATGGACGTCATACGATATTCTTCTGGGGCTCCATCTCTTCTGTTGCCTCTCCATAGGTAGCGAAGTGAGTCTCGGTCTTCACTTCGTACTTTTACTTGCATGAACATCTCGGCTATGTCTCCGGAGATGGCCACGCAGTGTCTACGAAATCTCATCATGACGCCGGGCAGCGACTGCAGCAAGTCTGGTCCAGTTAGCAGGAAGTCGTTGAGTGACTTTCCTCTCGATTTTGCGGCGGCATCATGTACTATTCGAATTTTCTCTGGCTTCATGGGGTTGAAGACATCGAAATGAGGCAGGTACCAGGTTTTTCCTGGCGTGCTTGACTTGGGAGCCTTCTCAGCATATCCCTTTTCTATCAGGGAGTCCATCTGATGTGTGTATTTCACACGAAGAGCGGGGTTTTTATCCAGCTTCTTCTCTATGGAGACTAGCCTTTTGAGTGCTGTCTCGTAACTATCGGGCATCTCTATTTTCTCGTCCCGCCATAACATAGCGGTTTCTATGTGCCCATTTCCTAACTGTCTTGTGTGACGGTTCAGTATATCTTCTGCCCTCTTCTGGGGGTCAGAAGCTGGTTGTCGTGGATTGATAGCCAACGACTCGATAGCGAAGAATTCACGGAGCTGCTCGTTCAGTTCCGCATCTTGCCTTGCGTCAACGGACTGACACCCGTTGACATAGTGCACCTGCTGGCCCAGTGTTCTGGTGTGCGCGCCGTGCAATGTCCAGCCCATCATGGTTTTCGACGCGATGGGTTGGCTTCTAGGTCCTCTGCGGACTTCAGTGGCCAACAACAAATGCCAGTTGTCTTGGCCGACGAGTATCTTTGGCACTCCAGCAGGATACGTAAGCTGCGACGTCAAGTCTCGAAGGTGCCTACAGCGGGCTACGTCTTCTTGACTGACTGCCTGTGGTGACAGGTTGAGCTTCGAAATGGTGCGCGCCTTGAAGGGCACCCTATCTCTCATACGACTTGTGAGAGTGACGGTTATACGTCTCGATAAGGGAGTGTCGATCATGGTGTTTCCAATAGCACCGATCTTCAGAGGGTCGATTGGGCCCACTGCTCCCACTCGCTGAGCGATTGCTTCGTCGATCAGCGAAACGGTGGATCCGTCATCAAGGAGTGCGTATGTGTCTGCCTCTCCCGCCGGTCCTATTACCCGGACCGGTATCATCTTCAGGAAAGCTTGACTCGATTCAGTTCGCGAACTGGCCACCGTCTCCTGAGACTCCTTCTTCTCTTCTGGAACAGCAGGCTTCCTTGTCCTGTCTGTTTGAGGCTTCTTACCCCTATGAAGAAGTCGATGGTGCGTGGCTGTACACCCCTTATGGTCACACTGCTTCTTGTTGCAAGTGTGTCCAGCACGACGTTGTCTTAGGCAGCGATAGCACAAGTTGTAATTCTTGGCTAGCTCCCATCTTTTGTCACTTGCTGCGTCTCTGAACCTTTGGCAGTCAGACGCGTAGTGACCACTTTTGTCGCAAATTCGACATTTGTTTACCGGCTTGTCGGTAGCTGTATGCGTCCGTTGTATGACGCGTTTTCCCGCTAGAGAATCCGTTTCCTTGATGTTCTCAGGCGGGGCGAATGCACTGCAGAAGTGAGCTTGCTCGGTTATGAAGTCGCTGAAGAGTGACAGATCCGGCAGCGACTGGTACTTTTCCGTGTACGTTCTGTACCATTGTACACGCAGAGAATTGGGTAGCTTCTCAGTTAGCTGGCGCACCAGCTCGGCATTGAGCAGATAGTGCCCCTTCTTGAGAGCTCGCAGAGTGACAACTCCGCTTCTGACTCGACTTGCAAAGGTGCAGATGTCCTTGGGCGACTCGCTGCATTTTGGTAGCCCTCTAAGTCGGTCTGTTTCGGCCTGAGCTATTGAGTCAGGACGTCCAAACTGTAGTTCCAATTCTCTCATGATCTCATCCGGCTTTGCGTTCCCGATGAGCTCTGAGCTCACTGTCTCCAGTGCGCGACCACGCAAGCTCCTTCTGAGTCTTGCCGTGTTTTCTATGTCGCTGAAGTAGGCATGAGTTGCCTCGTAAATGGCTCGAAAAGATAGCCATTCTGTATGAGCTCCACCGAAATTCGGCAGAGTCATGATAACCTGCGACGCCGATCGGTTAGGCGTCCATGGTTCGATTTTTCTGTCGGCTAGCGACGCTATAGCGGATGTCAGCTCCGTTAGAAAAGGACGGAGTGACTCTTTCGCTTCTATTTGCCTTGGCGGCTCCACGTTGGACGGCTCTGTCCTAGGTGGTTCGATGTTAGACTTCACTTGTGGATGTTCTATATGGTCGATATGTTTCCGGGAGTCCGCTATAGCGTCGACGGCCGCAGCCGGGGTCCAATCGTCATTGTCCCCTTTGGCGACGTCATTCTCCCTCAACGGTGTGGGCTCTGGCGCCTCTTCGAGCCACGAACGGACATACTCTTCATTAGAATTTCTGTCATCCATATATTCATCCTCAGAAGCTTCTTCTTCTGCTTTTTGAAGTGCTAACTTAGCGAGTTCCAACTTTATTTTCAATAAGTCTTCACGAGCTCTTGAAATTTTCTTACGTGACCGGGTCGACTTGCTAGTTGACTGCGGTCCAGTATGTTCGATACGGGCGTCACCCCGGGTAGCCATTACTTCTCCTTGAACAAAGGTCTTATCCCGGATCCTTTGTTTTCTACCAGAAGGCTTCAGTGTTTTTTCTGAAGAATCTTCTGATTTCGATGCCTTCCTGCGTGTGCTTGGTTCCTGTGGTTCCTCCTCCTCATGTGTGGGCGTGTTGTCACCTATCTGTGACGTTGGTGGGCTTCTGACTGGTATGGACTTTTCTGTCCCTTCAGTAGTGGACGGTGAGCGTGGGGGCAGCTGATGTTGTACGCCCGCACCTGGACGCTCAATGGGGACTGTCCATGATTCAGGCCTCTTGTCCTGGGATCTGGTAGTCGGCATCCTGATTGGTTCAAAGTTTCAGTTTGAATACGCCAAGTACAAGTCCAATCTTCAACTTGTCTTCAAAACGTTGGCTCGAAACGGCTGAGTCCAATTCTAGACTTCTTCAATATGTCAGTTTGAATCGGCTGAGTCCAACTCTAGACTTCAACACGAACTGGTTGACATCTATTTTCGAGCTTCAAAACGGCTATGTCCAAACTTAATTTTTCTTGAAAACTGCTAAGTGGTAACTCTGGGTTAAGTCCGATTTCAGTCGTTGGCTTGAAGAGGGTTCGCTTCCTTTTTCAAACTTCGAAAAGTATCTCCAAACTCCGGGTTAGTTTAAACTCCGGGTTATATCCGACCCTCTTAACTCCAGGTTATTCTTCAAACTATAAGTCGCTAGTCAGTCTTCAAAACTATAAGTTCCAAATCAGCTTCAAACTTCAATGTTGATACGTAAACAAGTTCACTATAAGACTTTCAACACAAAATGGGTAAGCACATGAGCATATGTTTTCACTGTACTTACTGTTGTCTAAGTGTCAACTTGTCCAGCAGCCTCCAAGGTTGAGCAGCCGGTCTGGTACCAAATCACTGAACTGTTGGTCCAACTCTTGACGTTAGTAGTCACTTCAGACTCCAGATATCCAGGTTTGAAACTCCAGACTTCGATCGAGAGCTTCTATCTCGATAACGACTATTTGTTTTTAAACAAATTCTAAGTCAAAAATAAGCCTTCAGCTATAACGCTTCAGGAAATTTCAGCAACTATTTTTTCGTTCTATTTTATAGAACAAGTCGCCCACACGACTATTCAATATGCTTCTGTGTGTAAGCCTCTTCTTGGATAACGCTTCAGCGATAATCCTTCAGCCGTAACCCTTCAGGAATTCTATGAACGTCGTATGTTCGTTCTATCTCCTAAACGAGCTCCCAACACGCTGTTTGAAAACTCCGATTATGAGTTTCCTAGCGATAACTCTTCAGGCTATGCTATATTCCTTCAGGATACAGTTTCTGTGTAATCTTCGATTACTGTGAATTCTCAGTAAGCAGGTTACACAACAGAAACAGCTCAAAAAACCGTCTTTTCGCGACGGTAATCACACGGGAACGGTTAGCTTCTCAGGAAGCCGGTAGAACCACAGGAATAGCTCAGGAATGGCTGCTGTGTCCCAGCAAAATGGTTGTCTTCCAGGTAGTCCACGCGTGGGCCTAATCCACTCGTGCACTCTTCACGACTGTAGTCACTCTGGAAGTTTCTACTATGAGACGATAGTACGTTGCGCCTTTTGACGACGCTAATCACCCAGTAATACGGTTGCTGACCAGTAACTGGGTTATCTCACCCAGGAAACGGGTTTCTATCGTCCCAGAGTGTACGCTATGTTTTTGACTGTTAAAGAAACATGATCTTAACCCTGGCACTTGTAAGGTTTACGAGATGGAACGTCAGTATTCTTATTTCCCTGGAACTTTTCTCACGAACGCAACGCTTAGTACCCCAGTTGGCACATTTGTGTGGTGTGTAATCTTACCAGATTTATATTGAGGGTACCTTGAGATATTTGAGCATCAGTTTTCTTTGTTCTCACGAATGTTCACAGGCGTGAGCGTCAGTTTTCTTTGTTCTCAGGTACTAGTTTTCACAGGAACGATACGTTTTGACATTACCCAAGAAACAGGAATGTAACCTCAGTATATAAGGTCACTTTACATCAGGCTTGTTTGTTCTCAAGGCAGCGTTCGTGTCCCCAGGGCATCAGGTTTCTTTTTTCACAGGAATGGGACATCAGTTTTCTTTGTTCTCGGGAACAAGGCTCTTCCTTGGCCTATATTTTCACAGCGTCCGGGACATCAGTTTTCCTTGTTCTCGGGAACAAGGCTCTTCGTTGGCCTATATCTTCACAGCGTCCGCTGGTCTGGTATGTTTCCCAGAAAATTCGGCTCGACAGGACCAGCAAATGGTCCGTAGGTTACCAATATTCGGCTCGACAGGACCAGCAAATGTACGGGACGGACGTGATCGTCCAAGACCGACAGGCAATCAGGAGGTTGTAAGGCTCCTGCTTGAACGCGTTGACGCCCCTTGCACCTATTGTTCAGTTGTCATCTGGTAACTATGGACCTTGGAGACACTTGAAGGCTGCCAAGTAGGTTGAGGTGAAAAACGTGATGTCCAGGTTAAATAAAACTATTTGTTCATGGCCAGAAGCGATGTTCCTTCATGGTCCTCGATGCGCAATGATGCGTGGAAATACTTTAAGTGAAATAATGGCTACGAAATGTTCACGCGCCTGCGCACTATTAAAGAAGCGAACTCGACTGCGACGAGGACCACAACATTCCGACCGCAAAAACTTTTATTTTCAAAATAATATACGCTAAGACTCGTAGCTTGAAACTGACAGGAACTACCCTTCCACTGGACCGATTCTGGTGAAACTTGTACTTTTGGATAGGTCTCGAGGAGACCTTCCCTCCGGTCTTTGATCCAGGTCCCTAGCCCCTACCATCAGGGAGTTCTCGTAAGGAGAATGTCGAAGAAAGGGAATTCCCGCCAGTTTGAAGCTTTACAATCGAGTTTCTCCTAAAACTAGACATGTTAGCTCTAGGGTACCAGCGAGGGACTTGGAGCCCTCCTACTGGGCCGTTGACACACATAAGTGTTACAGTTATATTCAAAACATTCAGGCGTACAGCCGCGAAATGGTGCGAGAAGTTAGCTTATGCCCCTGATCTTGGCACATAAACTCGATTCCTACTCAGACCGCTGGGTGGATTTTTAAGTTACATTCACACCCGGGTAGCCCTCGTGATGGGCTATCCCAAGGTAGAAGTCCGGTAGCTACATGTCCAACCCCCGATGAGTTATTGTTTGTTACAAGTTTGTTTACATAGCAAATCCATGTAACCTCGCACCATATCAGGTCGCTTAACTCCTCAACCACCAGAGCTAAGCTCCTTCCGGAAGTGTGGTTGGGTAGCTGGAAAACTAGGCTGTCTGACGGCGGTACCCTGATGGGTGTACCACCAGCCTTTCCGCAGCTTAAGGTGCCGGGAAGCGGCCGAATACTAAATTTTACGTCGTCTCACGTCTCTAATGTGTCTGTGTGCGTTACATACCCCTATATACTAGCTCTGTGTCATGACTGAGTGTAGGCGCCTGCCTGAGGGTCCACGAAGGTAATGCTTCAGACAGCATATCTATAGCTGACCAGGCACCAAATGTCCCTGGACGCAGTGACACATCGGCAGCCGCATAGAAACGTCCATGCCGGCATACACAGACACATCCTCTCAAGCAAGTGACGCCCATGTACTAGAATTACATAGGTGCTGTCTATTTATAGGGCCTAGACAAAATTCTAGGTCACCTAGAAGCGCAAAAACGGCTTGTAACGAATTTTCCAAACACTTACTTGAGTAAAATGTATGTGTATTTCCCTTTTTAGAGTAAAAATGCATTAAGACTGGCCATGTACTGCTATTATGTATAATTTCTCAGTCATGGCATCCAGCCATCCTATCTAGAACACCTAGATGGTGTTTCCTAACAAAACAATTATATGTAAGGAAGCAATCTGATTGGTTGGTGAATAGAATACCTATAGCACCACCTGATACCCTGCTCAAAACGGGGGGTCTAAAATAAGTAAACAAAATATTTTTATTTCCTTAAACCTATACATTTATCATATAACTAAGGTACCTTATGTATAATTCTAACACATAAGCGCTATATTCACACTATAAACTATGTAAAAGCCCCCAAAACATGAGTTTAAAGTTATCAAAATTCTACAAAAACTGGTTTTAGTATAAATATAAGGTGCCGCCCTCTTACAGGTCATTGTGAACTAAACGCTCGTTGAGGACGGTTGTTTTTTACGGAGTTAAATACTTGTTTCTTTCCGTAATAACACAATCAGTATGCATATTAAAGCTTCTAATTTATTGTTATTAGACTATAATTATAATTCTATTACCTACTGATAGACACATAAAATATAATTTTAGTGTCTCAAAAACATGAGCAAAAATTAGTTACGAGCTTTACTATAAAAGGTTTTTTCACCTACCGACATCGCTTAGTATGCGATGGCGCTCTGGGGTGAGCAGACGTGTGTCTGTCAATACTATTTATATTTTACATATGACAACCTATCTAAAGGTGACGTATCGTCGCGAACAACTTCCATTTCGGCTTGTCAATCGTCAGGCTATCTCTGATCCTTTTTCGTTCTTATCATTCGTCAAAATATCTGTCTTTTCTTTGGCTACCTCTAAGTTTCCATCCACATTTATACTATGGTTAATTGGGATGTTTCCAGGATAGAAAAATGATAATTCTATTTAGTCCGTCAGTGATATTTTCAAATAATATTGGACCCGTATTTCTTGCTTTATCAAATAAATAAAAACTGACACAGATAAAGCGCATCAAAGATCAGGAGTGGGGGCTTGTGACGTCACGCCTGTCGGTATAAAGTATAGCACACCGTGACGTCACACGATATTTTAACGCAATGTATCGTTGTAATTTTTGTTTACGTGGCGAAAGAACAATACGAGTCCAATATTTTTAGGTTATCTAACTGACGGACTAAATAGATATTTTTTGTCAACTACCCTATTGCCATTGTTTTTAATAAAATCGTGTTTTTTTTAAAATTGAGTATAAGATATTTTGATCATCCAACATCCCAAATAGCCAAGAGCAATGCACGGGAAAATGACCTATCAATCTTAATATACAGTTGAGCAATTTATTGTATAAGCCGGCGTTATGTACATTGTGACGTATGTACTTGTACGATATTACACGCCTTACATATTGTTACATAAACCTTACCAATAGTATTGTGCAAGTGATCCGATATGTAATGTAATTGTTTTAGATTAGGGTTGCTTTCCTTTTGTGGTTTTTCATGATCGAAATTGTCTATTGTTGAAGTTCTTTTCCGCCTTTTCCTCATATTTTTGCTGGGGTTTTTCGGTTAGAGTGATAAATAAATAAAGGGAAAATTAAATTGCATTAGATCTGATAAGTCACGGACAAAGTTAACTTATCGATACTTTGATAACAGTTAACACAAACTTAACTTAAGGAAGTAAATGATGGTTATATTACTAGTTATATTTTCAAATGACTAATACTGTAAGTTATACTAGACCGATAGCTGCAAAAATAAATTAATTTGAATTTAGTTTAATCCATTCATAAGAAGTTATCCTGCAAGTTTGATCAAATGTACCTAGAAAGTAAGTAGATTTTGTAAGCGCACCTCAAAATAAGGTTTCATCATACGAAATTGTCAGTTAACTCTCTAGGTCAGTGCGACTCTAGGGTACAATATATATTAAATGCAGGAGCATATAATACCATCATTCTGGAGGGCTTGTTCTCATACAGAGAAGACACGAGCATACATTAATTGCTCAAATAGTTACTATATTGAATTATATAAGTAGAATCTATTACAAAAGTTTGCGCTCTAACTTTCAACTACAACTGTAAAATTAGGTTACTATTACGTACTTGCTAGCTCGCGCCTTGGAACTGGTTTAATACTGAAATATTTTTAAATATATCTCGTTTTGTATCCTATCAATACTATTAAACGAGCTATATTTGTATATATATTTGTAATCACTTTCTTGAAAACGGCTCCTACGATTTCAATAAAATTTGTAATCTAGAGCTAGGTCTCATTTCTGGAAAAATTGGTTGTCTTGAAAAAAAAATGTTTTGTCTATATTCACGATAGCAGAGCTCGGTCGCCCAGGTACTTACTAGAAATAAACTCGCACACAGAACTTTACAGCTAGGAGACTGATCAAAGTGTGTTATCTGTAAAATATAGTAAATCTGCAATATTTAGTTTCTGTTTTCCTAGATTACTTCATTTTAGAGTTTACAGGGTTTACAGTTCTTTCACGGAGCTTATACTTTGCTTTTTTGATTTATTTTTAAGTAATTGAAAGTTTTGCCTTAAATATTGCCATCTGTGCAATAAATTTCAATAAGGTTTCAAAACCTCCCAGTGTCCTGAGTGTCGTACTCCAACTTTCCCATAATATCTCGACTATGCAAAATATCATCACACAAAATCAACAGCAGATGTTCTACCATAACCGATGCATCCAAACATATTAAGTAAACCATCTGCTCAGCTGTATAGTAAAGTCATATGATCACTGACCGACAAGCTGCCTTGCCGCGGGCGAGGCCGGTCGCGAGCGCAAGTCTTGCGACATAGCAAGGCGCTGTGGCTTCGCCGCGGGGTAATGTTGTATTTGATGTTCTACAGTTTTAGGTAAAGTTGAAGATATTAGGAAGGTAAGGTGGGATATTAAGGATACATGGAGAGGGATTATATTATGGGGACTGTCTGTAGCGGCATCAACGCCGTCACTTATAAACTAATGACATGATGTCACACGAATCCTGCATTGCACAAGCAAAGTTTTTCAACTGTCGGGCAGTTGCCTGGACCAGACACATCACCTGTCTGGTGGGAGGATCCTCCCATTTCAATGGAGATTTGCGGGACTTGCCATCCTTTTCCACATACCTCCAAACTGGTGACCCTCGAACATGTTAGCGCAGCCTTCGTGGAGCGTACGGTCTCTCATCATTTTCTCAAGCAGGGAGTCACAGAGCCAGCTAGTACCCACGGCACCTATGGGGCTATCCTGACCACCAGCATGCAGCAGACGCGCATTCCTGGCCATCACCATCAGCCTCTTTCATCATCCTCAAACACAACAGTAACCCTGGGACAGCACACTACATCTTCATCGATTCGGAAGAGCCTTGAAGATCATCTTCAGGTCGACGAAAGCAGTAAAGCCACTACGCCGATCAGAGCCGCTCCGAGCACTACTGGAGCTAGCAGCATTACTACGACCGACTGATTAACTACCTAATAGGTTTGTAGTTCAAGAAGAGCTACACTGCAATTAGATCTACAAGATTAGATAGAAATGACAATATAATACTTTACTAGTTTGGAAGTAGACAAAACCAGCTAATAGCTCTCGATGGGACCGCGCCCTTATGTTGGGCGTATCCAAAGTTCTAGCCAGCCAAGAAGGTAGACAAGACAACTCTTCATTGTATATAAATAAAATAAAACTCCAAGAGCAGGATTCATTACAAAACAGATTACTGTAATTCCGTTACATCATGAACTTAAAACACGAAAATCATTTCGAGTTATGCAAAAACTATTTTTTTTTTACAAAAAACCCATTCAATCAAACTTAAAAACGCTATTACGAGTATATGATGTACAACACTATGCATTATTTGAGACAGACGTCTGTATCTGTGCTAGTTTAAACTGTGTTACAGACACAGGCGAACTATTAGTAGAAAATATTAGTTAACGGTGCGAAGTATAGTCCTCGGCATGTAACTTGGCACGGTTTTGGAGTAGTGGGGGTAAGTTTGCGCATAGTGCGCATAGTGCGCGAACTGACCAACCACCGTATAGAGCGAACGGAACTTGGACGCGACGTGATGGTCACTCGACCCTTGTGTCAACTGACCAACCAATCGCGAGCACGGAACACTGCTAAACGTTCCCCTCGTCCCGCTTGGTAACCAAAGAGACCTAAAAACGACTTGTGGGCTATCTAGCGACTCTTGCCAAGTTACGTGCCGACAACTATATCCGTGTACGGTCAACAAGAATGTTTAATGACCCATCCTAAGCGTATTTTACTAAAGACATTAAAATAAAATAAGGTCAAATTTTGCTTATATGTATATATATATTTCTTTAGCAACCAACATGTTATCGATTTAAAGAGAAAGTGACAATTATTTTACCCATCTCGCTGCCATTTCACTGACATGCCACCATTTTGACATCTACTTGACGTTTTTACTATTTGGCATCTTTAAATTAAAAAATAAGCTGATGACTGTCAAAAATTTGTTGGTGGCGTACACGTGTGGCGTACATGTGGTTTCGTTTCTAACACAGTATTTTGGCTGTTTTATGTGCTTTTTTGGTGGTTTTGGTGTACCTGGTAAACGTTTGTGATCGTCTTGTATTTGTTTTAGTGTTTGTGTGTCCAATCTTACATTAGGTAAGTTTTAAATATAATTTTCTTGCGGCGTATGCCGAGCGACCATGGAGGGTGACGATCGGCCTCCTGGTCGCCCGCCAGATCCTCCTCATGCCATTCCACTACAATCACAGGATCTTTTCACCCAATCTGCGGTTTTGACCGCCCCACTGTCACAGTTTGAAGCCATGGAAGTGGAAATTGCTTCCCAAAAAAGAAAAATGAATGACATTCAATCACCAAATGGCTCCTTGGGCGTTTCTGCACGCACGGAAGATAATTCTTTTTTATCCAAACGTGACAGAGTTTCAGCTCCGTCATTGATTTCGCGAACCAAATACTCAAACTTGGATAAAGAACCGTTTTTGGTGTATACATCACTAGTTGAAACTGAACCAAATTCAGGTACTACCCTCCATCCCATCATATTCGGCCAATTGTTACAGAAAATAGCAATCAAAAATATTAGACAAGAAGGAGGTATTAAACGTATTGGCAGAAATAAGGTGTCTGTAGAATTTATGGGGCCAGAGGATGCTAATGCCTTCATTGACAATTCCAGCATGAAACAGAAAGGTTACAGCATGATGATTCCTACTTTTAATATCACCAGGATGGGTATTGTGAAGGGTGTCCCTAGCAATTGGTCTGACATTGAGGTCATGGACAACCTGAAGTCCCCACGTGGTAAGATATTGAAGGTGAGGAGAATGAACCGCAAGATTGTCAGTAAGGGTAAGGCTGAATGGGTTCCTACTTCAAGTATGGTGCTTACTTTTGATGGTCAGAGCCTCCCAGATCGAGTTTTCTGCTGCTTTAACTCCCTTCCAGTAGAAATATACAATTTTCCCACAGTTCAGTGTTTTGGCTGCTGCAAGTATGGACACACAAAGACCCAATGCCGATCTAAGCCACGTTGCTACCGCTGTGGTGGAGACCACTTTGGCGATGGATGCTCTATTGAGGAACCTAAGTGCTTTTATTGTACGGGTGCACACCCCGCGAATAGCCGTCAGTGCCCAGAATACCTACGTCAGAGGAGCATCAAGGCCTCCATGGCTAAAGATAACATCTCTTATTCTGAAGCAGCCAAAAATCATGCCCCCTCTTACCGATCTTATGCGGATGTTACAGCATCAGCCCCTCTTTTTTCGCAGCCTATCCACCAGACTCTTACCCATGAGCCACGTTCTTCACGTCTTCCTCCTCCTAATTATACCTCCCATCCCCAAACCTCCACTTACTCCTCCAGTAGAAAACACACTTCATCCCACCCAAAATCACATACCCCGCGTCATCCTGGTTATGACCAAAGGGCTCACCAGGACATTATTAATAGTTTCTCATTCCCTACTTCCCCTAATGGTTGTGCTTTGATTGACCATCCTCCCTCTCATAATGTGAATACTCAGACTATAGAGTCAATTGTTATTTTACTTTCCTCCTTACTATCTAACTCTTCCTTACCAGACCACGTTGCCGACAACCTAGTCAAAACAATTAAATCCCGTAACATTCCATTTACTGCAGTGGAACTCCAGGAGCGCTTTCCCCAAAAAACATGAAATCTCTCATCTTATTAACGTATACAAACCAGCATTATTTGCAATTTCTGAGACGTGGCTGTCACCCCGTCTCAATTTTAATTTTCCTGGCTATGGCACGCTCCGTGATGACCGTTCTGATGGATATGGCGGAGCTGCCATACTAGTAAATAATCTTCTTCCATTTTCCCCTCTGTCTCTGCCTCAACACGGAGATGGGATTAATGCTGTAGGTGTTAACATCCTTGGCATTAATTATATTTCTGTCTATATTCCCTCGCCCGATTCCTCTGTGTTTCAGTATATCCATAATATATGTTCCTCATTTAATCCTGTTATTATTTTGGGTGATTTCAACTGCCATCACTCCATGTGGGGATCTGACCATTGCGATAGCCCAGGTACTGATTTGGTTGATCTGCTGGACAACTTGAATTTGTGTGTTGTCAATGATGGCTCTGTCACTCGCCTTCCTAGACCCGGTCAGTGTAGAAGCTGTGTGGACCTTACCCTGTGTTCAGCCAGGTTGACCGCCCAGTTGGAGTGGAAACGACTAAATCTCACGTATAGCAGCGACCACTACCCAATATGCACTACTCTGGTCTCTAGGTCCTTACCCCATAGAGATAATCCCCCTCTTTTAAAATACAGGCTGACTGGGGCCGGGTGGGACTTGTATTCTCAAACTCTTGAGGATATAATTCCCACTTTGCCTCAAGTTTCTCCAACCAACCTGGATGCCTGTGTGTTGCAATTTTCCAGTGCCATTTCATCAGCCGCTGATGCCAGCATTCCGCTCAAGAATTCAGCTTCGGGAAAATTATCATCCCCTCCCTGGTGGGATCAAGAATGCTCCAACATGATTAAAGCTCGTAACGAAGCTGAAAGAAAATATGCTCATAATATGTCTGTTGAAAACCTGTTAGAATATAAACGGATTGTTGCGAGATCCAGGCGTCTATTTAAGGAAAAAAAACATGAAGGTTGGAAAAAATTCTGCTCTTCACTTTCCCCTTCAACCCCTTCCTCTATTGTCTGGCAAAACTTTAAAAGATTTAAACGTGGCTGCTCTGCTTTAACATCTTCATCTATCCCTAGCGGCTTAGCAGCACCTTTTCTTGACAAATTAGCTCCTCCTTTCGAAAGCGGTATAGGACGTCAGATTCCAAGTAGGTCAGAATCCATGTACGTCATTTTCCAGTTAGGTCATTTTCCAACTAGGTCAGATTTTGAGTAAGTAATGGTTTCTGGTACAGTTAGTGCCTTTTCACACGCCCCGGTTGGCGGGTAGCCGGTGCCGGGTACCCGGCGGCGAATGTATAGCCATGTTGTCGTACATATGAAAGCTAACGTTCATGGCTTCATACTTCGCCGCCGGGTACCCGGTAGCCGGGGCGAGTGAAAAGGCCTGCTGGACATATTATATTCATCGCAGCAAGTCTGCGAGACTTCTTTGGTGGCACAGAGTCTATAGACTCTAGTCTATAGTCTAGAAATGATGACACTAAATATAATGTAAACTCCTTGATTGTGTTATTAGTTATCGCTATGTATGTACCTGGCCGCTTAATTTATTTGTTGAGCTAATAATTATTCAGTCAATATTATGACTCTCAATCTATTATAAATTAGTCTATGATTATGACAATCAATGTCATCTTTAATAGATCGCTAATAATCTATTACATTACATAAAAACCGGCCAAGTGCGAGTCGGACTCGCGCACGAAGGGTTCCTAGGTACTTGGTAAATTGCGGTTTACGATTTATGACGTATTAAAAAAAAACTACGTACAATATCTCGTTCAAACCAATTTTCGCTGGTAGTTTACATAGTAATGTACATTATATTTTTTTTTTAGTTTTATCATTCTCTTATTTTAGAAGTTACAGGGAGGGGGGACACACATTTTACCACTTTGGCAGAGTCTCTCGCGCAAACTATTCAGTTTAGAAAAAAATGATATTAGAAACCTCAATATCATTTTTGAAGACCTATCCATAGATACCCCAAACGTATGGGTCTGATGAAAAAAAATATTTTTAGTTTTAGTTTGAAGTATGGGAACCCCCAAAATTTATTGTTTTATTTATATTTTGTGTGAAAATCTTAATGCGGTTCACAGAATACATCTACTTACCAAGTTTCAACAGCATAGTTCTTATAGTTTCGGAATAAAGTGGCTGTGACATACGGACGGACAGACAGACAGACAGACATGACGAATCTATAAGAGTTCCGTTTTTTGCCATTTGGCTACGGAACCCTAAAAATGGATCACGGTGACTCCGAAGATTTAAAAGTGATTTATAAGGTACAAAGTAAACCGTGTATCCTTTATAAAGGGTATAAATATTGTTGTATTTATTGTAAATCTAGAAGTGTTGACAGAAAATATGATGAGTCATTGAAAATTTTAAATGAAGAGTGCATAACCGGGCACATAACTGTATCCGATTTTTTAAGAAGAGCATCCAAATTAAGTTATAGGAGAAAGTACAGAACAGTAGGTACGGGAGACAGTTCTGTTAGCGAATCAGAAAGTGATTCAACTTTATCATCAATTGAAAGCCAAAGTACCGTATCTATAAGCTCAGATTCGGAGCACAACATTTCAAGCAAAGAAGAAATGCTACTATCCTAATCTGAGCTACTTGGAATCTCAGCTCCATCGCTGAATATAAATGCTAATGTAAGAATGTTTAAACATGGAAAATGTTTTTTTTTTGTTTTCATAGTATAGAAATTTTGAAAACTTACTACGAATAAAAAAGTTTTATTTCATATTTACATGGCTTAATTTCATGTCGGAAAATTATGATACTGACTGTACTGTGCATTACCAACTCAAAATCTGACCTAGTTGGAAAATGACCTAGCTGGAAAATGACGTACATGGATTCTGACCTACTTGGAATCTGACGTCCTTTACCGCTTTCCTCCTTTCGCCCCTCTCTATGAAGAATGCCCTTTACCATTTGACAGTGAAGACATTTTCAATGACCCTCTGGACGCCCCCTTTTCGTTATGCGAACTTGATGCAGTTCTCAAGCACGTCCATGACTCTGCCCCTGGCAAGGATGGACATCCATATTCCTTTTTAGGGTTCCGTAGCCAAATGGCAAAAAACGGAACCCTTATAGATTCGTCATGTCTGTCTGTCTGTCTGTCTGTCTGTCTGTCTGTCTGTCTGTCTGTCCGTCCGTATGTCACAGCCACTTTATTCCGAAACTATAAGAACTATGCTGTTGAAACTTGGTAAGTATATGTATTCTGTGAACCGCATTAAGATTTTCACACAAAAATAAAAATAAAACAATAAATTTTGGGGGTTCCCATACTTGAAACTAAAACTAAAAATATTTTTTTTCATCAGACCCATACGTGTGGGGTATCTATGGATAGGTCTTCAAAAATGATATTGAGGTTTCTAATATCATTTTTTTCTAAACTGAATAGTTTGCGCGAGAGACTCTGCCAAAGTGGTAAAATGTGTGTCCCCCCCCCTGTAACTTCTAAAATAAGAGAATGATAAAACTAAAAAAAATATATGATGTACATTACCATGTAAACTACCAGCGAAAATTGGTTTGAACGAGATCTAGCAAGTAGTTTTTTTTTAATACGTCATAAATCGTAAACCGCAATTTACCGAGTACGGAACCCTTCGTGCGCGAGTCCGACTTGCACTTAGCCGGTTTTTTTAAAAAATTGGGGTCCCGCAGCCGCCAATACCTTCTATCGCTAATCAATTCTTGTTTTACCCTTTCTCATATCCCAGATAGTTGGAAAACACACCTGATCATCCCCATATTGAAACCTGGGAAACCCCCAGATAGTCCAAATAATTTCCGGCCCATAGCGCTATCACCGGTCATAAGTAAAATTTTAGAACACCTCATTAAAAACAGGTTAGAATGGTTGGTTGAAAGCCGAGGTCTCTTAGCCAAATCACAATTTGGTTTCCGAAAGGGAGCCAGCACCATGGATAGCATTGGAATACTTACGACTGATATCCGAATCGCCCTCAGCAAACGTGAGTCCGTTCTTGCGGTCTTTCTTGACATTGCAGCGGCTTACGACAGTGTCCTTCTTTCCGTACTCAGAAGTAAATTACGCCAGCTGAGTATTCCGGCAAAGATACTAAACTGTATCTGCAACCTGCTGTCTGGACGTAACGTAAAACTCCATATCCCAGGTGAAACATCCGAACCCAGAACAGTCTGGCGCGGGCTCCCCCAGGGCTCAGTGCTAAGCCCTCTTTTATACAATATCTATACATATGACCTCCACTGCTCCCTAAACAATGACTGTCAGGTTTTACAATATGCAGATGACCTATGTCTATATATTCCTTCTTCTTCCATAGATAGAGCTACGGAATCCATGCAAGTGTCCCTTAATTCTCTAAACCAGTGGTTAATTTCACATGGCCTGAGCCTGTCTGCTCCCAAAAGCACCGCTGTTGTTTTCTCACGTAAACGTGTTCCTCCATATGTCCACCTTGAAATTGAAGGATCTCCCATCAAGGTTGAAGATAATGTAAAATTTCTTGGTGTCATCTTGGACTCAAAACTATCTGGTATCTTTCATCTCAATTATATCGCCAATAAATGTGAGAAGAAGATTAACATGCTTCGGGCTCTGGCGGGTGTTTGGTGGGGCGCTCATCCCTTCACACTTAAGCTTATTTATAATGCCACGGTGAGAAGCTTGCTCGACTATGGCTCTTTCCTTCTTGAGCCCTGTAGTAAAGTTGCTTTAGCCAAACTAGAGTCCATCCAGTCGAAATGCCTCCGCATTGTGCTGGGTTGTATGAGGTCCACCCCAACCAACGCCCTGCAAGTCGAGAGTGGCGACCCTCCTCTTCTTCTTCGTAGACAATATCTGGCTGACAAATATATCTACAAGGCATATTTCCTTAATAACCACACTATTCTGGCTAAACTGTCTATTTTAGACAACCTATGTAGAGAAAGCGAATATTGGAGACATAAAGACCCCCCTTTATTTATTAATTCATATAGAAATATTCACACTGTAAAAGTAAATTCTCCCATCCCTCAATTTAGTAAATTCCCAATTTATACGTCCCCATATGAAATAACAAATTTTGTTCCAAATTACGTCCCTTATATCGGTTTGAATAAGGACACCATCAATGCTAATGACCATTTTCTTTCCGTTATTAATGACAAGTGGCCTAATCACTTTAAATTCTACACCGACGCTTCTAAACTAACCACGGGTGGTAAAACTGGCATTGCTGTTTACAATTCCAATTCCCAGATATTTCTCCAATTCCAGTGTCCTCCCGAGTCTTCGGTATTTACCGGAGAATGCATCGGGATCCTTGAGGCATGCTTATTTATTTCTTCCCATACGTCTATTACAAAAGCAGTTATCTTTTCCGACTCCAGAAGCGCCCTGGAAGCCATAATTAAAAATTCGTTTAAAGACAATATCCGTAATCCACTAATCATCGAAATTAAAACAGTCCTACATTCTTGCTCTCAAAAGAACATTGAGATCGTATTAGTATGGATACCAAGCCATATGAACATTAGGGGTAATGAGCTGGCAGATATAGCAGCCAAGGAGGCGGTTTGTAGCAGTCTGGCTGATAAAAAACATTATTTGGTCCAAATCTGTGACTTGATACACAAGGCTAAAATAGATCTCTTTAAATCCTGGCAAAAAAACTGGTCTAAATCCAGTAAGTTAAAGGGTGGTCTTTATGCCTCTATTCAACCAACCATCCCACCCAAACCATGGTTCTACAAATTTAAAGAAACTTCTAAAACCGTCACATCCGTTATTTGCAGAATACGAATTGGCCACTGTTGCACTCCAGTTTTCCTCCATAAAATTAGAGTCCGGGATAGTTCCCTGTGTGAATGTGGTCTGGATGATGGTACGCTGGATCACATCTTCCTAAAATGCCGGCTGAATAATTCCTCTTCTTTTGATGGAGTAATTTCTAAACTAAAAATACAAAATCCTGTAAATGTTCGTCACCTTCTCTCATTTTTCCCTAACCCCCAAATTATACGTGCTTTTATTAAATTTATTTCTACTAACAATATTAAACTCTAACACTAGCATACATCTTAAGTAATAGTATCTTGTATAAATATATGTATTCTATTATACTAACTATGATTAACCCCAATTATTTGTGTTTGTTTCAGTCCTCAAAGGATCGCCACAAAAAGCTTTATATATAAATTAAAAATAAATTAATTTGCAAATTCTATAATACCCATGAGTCTCCACTACATGACATTGGCAGGAATTGTCTCCGGCAAATTGCCATAAAAAAAAAAAAAAAAAAAAAAATAAGCTTCTGTTATCGAAATAGTTCGAAAATGTATTTGAAATAAAATATTGTTTTGAACTACTTTCTGAAAGAAAACCATGCTGGATGACAGTTAATGGCAATTTCAAAACACAATTTCTGCTTATCACAAAAATGACTTTTTTACATACATACATACATACATAAACTCACGCCTTTTTCCCATGGGGGTAGGCAGAAACTACAGAACGCCACCTGCTACGATCCTTACATACTTCTTTTGCTTCACACACATTCATACATCTAGTCATACACACACGCCGGTTATGGGTACTGCGCACTTGGCCTTTCTGAAGAACATCACCTATAAGGTCTATGTATGTCTTTCTAGGGCGTCCCCTCCCGGCGTTTCCATTCACGTCTGCCTTGTAAATACCTTTCGTAAGTCGACTTTCATTCATCCTCTCAACATGGCCAAACCATCACCATGACTTTTTTATTTAATTAAAAATCTATTGCAATGAGCACTATGTCCAAATTTGCACTAATCTATTTAAAATGTCTTAAGGCGGTACCCCGAGCAAATATCTACTCGTTATTTAAAAAGAAATATCAATTAATAAAAATACATTAAATGTCTTCATAATATTGATTCTAAAATGGTAGATTTAGTTTTTTTTTTTTATGTTGTATATATTGCACTAATCTCCTTCCAAAAAAAAACTTATAAATGAGAAATAATTATTGATAGCATGCATCTCCTCGTAGAATAGAATAGAATAGAATAGAATAGAATAGCATTTATTTGCAAATATGGGTTATACATAAGTAGGTAGTAGTAGGTTTTCATCAGAGTTCTGCCATATTTCACCATTCGGCATGCAAACATTTTCATTATACTAAAATTGTTAAAATTTAAAGTCTTGTTGGAACATTCAAATAGTTATGTCATTCTCATTAAATAAAATTATTAAAATTAAAACATTCATTAAAAATATCAACTTAATTATTACATTATACATTAAAATTGTCAGTAACAGTAGGTTATATATACAAGAAATACAGAATCGTGGTCCGAAGACAAATAAACAAACAAACATCAAAATTCCAGGTCATAGACAATACACCATAAATATTCCGTACGCAAAACAATAATTAATTAATTAAAACTTCGAGGTATTTTGATAAAAATTGTCCGTTAAAAACTCAGTTACACTGTAATATGCTTTGTCTATTAACAACCTACGAACTGTACTTTTGAATTGCAACGTTTTCAAGTCTTTCCATGCACTTGGCAATTTATTATAAACAACGGGGGCCATGCAATAAATACTTTTGCGCATCATAGTGGTTTAAAGTGTTCATTAATTATTTTTTGTACTAACACTAATGAATAGACAATTTAATAACGAAATTTTTTTTTTCAGAAGACCAATATTCGATTTTATAAAGATTTTATTCAAAAATGTGGGCGTATTCACTACTGTAATTCATGCGCCACCAGTGCTGTTAGACCAATAGGAATGCTCATATCTCATGCCGATTTTTTGGTCAGGGTACCATCTTAAGTGCACTAACAAGAAAACTTTAATGTTTTAAAATTTTCATAAGAATTATCGGCCGAAAGGGTCATGAATCAACTTGGTTGACTGTACTTACTTGGATAATATGGGTAACCAATTTATTTATTTCGAATAATGTCGCAATAAATTCCATTGGTAAGTACATATATCAATAATTTAACAAATTACTGCCTCCATAAATACGAAGTTATGTATAAGTACTGTTAATTATCTAATAGAATTGCCATTGAATATTCATAACATATTTAAAACAAAAAGGAATATAGCGCGAGAAAAACTACATGAATATTATAAGGTATATTCGACTGACTATATGATGTTCTGAAAACTCTTTAAGGGTTACAAACAGTTTTCAGAACATGCTATATCTTTACTTGAATTAAAAATCTATTCGATTGTACAGTAAGCACTATTTATAATATAATGCGTAGAATTCGTCAGAATATCTAATTTTATGAGTACTTATTAGTTCAAATAGAAAAGAAAATTCCACTTTCATACACATGATAAAATATTGAGATTATAAAAAACGAATCGTGAAACGTAGCGGAACGAATAAAAACACGGAGGACTCAGAAACTCGAATGTTAAACAATATAACAATTCATTGAAATAATTAAAGACGGTACGCACCATATACGCAATCAACACAACACATAAAACAGCAATACCGAGCTACGTTAATTAAAATCCAATAATAATAAACTTAGACGGACAATTTACGACCAAAATATCAAGTCGAAACCAACATTACTGGCTACAAGATCAGTAGCCATTAAAGTATTTCTGGTCATCATTACCTAAGATTTAATGTCCCTAAGTTATTAGGTTTCGAAACAACTTTGTACGTTCAAAGCAAATTGCTAGACAATCGAGGTCTGACTCTGGAGAACGGATGGATGTGACAAAATGAATGAAGGCTAAGCGTGGAATGGTGATCGGTGAGCTGCAGGGCTGCCAAAGAATCTTTGTGACTAAATTGATACGAGGATTACTGGCACATTGAAATACTAGACTGTTTTGTAGAAGAATCAGACGGAAAAAAGATTTATAGCGGGTAGTCTTCATATGGGATGGTAATTCAGGAACAACTTTATATCCAACTGATTGAGGGAGTAAATGGTCTTAGGAGAAGACTTTACTGACAGTGTTCTGTGGCGTATTTACAGATTTGGCGTCCCAGGCCATAAACCTTATAGGATTTGCCGCCCCGTTATTCACAAAAAAATAATAACCGTACGCTTGGATAAGGACAAAATAAGAATTGAAGAGCGATGCTAGCTCGAAAATTTTCGCACTTCGAATAAGTTACATTGTCTACATATACAGAAGAGCTTCAGAATCAAGACATATAATAGGTATATTCATCAAAAATTAAGGATGGAAAAGCGAGTGAAGAGAGCTCATCACTCGGCTTCGGATGACTTACGGGGCGGCAGGCTATATGAGCATAGTAATGCTTGTCTCAGGCTGGTAGGAGCAGTTTGCGACGCCCCTTGCATGCTGTCGCCCCGGGCTTTGGCCCTTTTGGGTAAATACGCCACTGACAGTGTTTATAATTCAACAAATTGAACTATCTCGGCGTTACATCTGTATTCTGCTGTGCTTCAAAATCATCATCTTTCTATCCTATTCGTCCCATTTTACTTGGGGCGGTTGGGTCAGCGCAACACGTCCGTATGCATAAATTCACAAGTGTTTAGATAGCATTATTTTACTGACTATGTTTATTTGTCATTTTCATAAAAGATTCAAGATGATGAAAAATGACGAAGATGATGATGATGATGATTGAAGATGATGTAAGGATCGGATGATGTAAGGAGGTGGCGTTCTGTAATTTCTGCCTAATCCCATGGGAAAAAGCGTGCGTTTATGTATGTATGTATTCAAGCTTCCAATTTCAATTCGTCATACTACTTCTTCGGATGGGTGAGCATTGTCGGCAGCCCTATATAGAAGACCAAGATGCACACACAATAGCAAAATATGTACTACTGTGTTGCAATGTTTGTTTGTTCATTGTTAATGCATTATATCGTATGGACCATGTAATGACGTCGGTTTAGCAACCCGAGATGGGCCTTGTGGTCTCAGCTATTGCGGTCGACTGATCAGGTCAGTGCTGACTTAGGTACCTTGCTAAGATACGTCATATTACCTTTGGGAATCATTTCGTATTTATCGTTTCTATGGCAGTATGATAGATGTCTTCGGGTTTACTTAATACGTCAAAATTCGTAACGTCTTCGTAACAATGGGAGCTTATAAGCTGTTTTATGAATAAACTAGCTACCGCCCGCGGTTTTTTAGAGCAGTGGTGGCGCAGTGGTAACGGCCGCGACTTACAATTTGTAGGTCGTCGGTTCGAACTCAGACAGGCGCTTTATTATGTGTAAATTATTTCATCACCACTGCCCTCAAAACGGTGAACAAAAACATCGTCAGGAAACCGACATGTCCTAGAACCAAAAATTTGAAGACATGTGATATCCACCAATTCACGTGGTGGATTACGGCCCATTATTTCTCACAGAGAGGACCAAATGGGAGTTAGTGTTACAAACATCCATCCATCCTCACAATTTTTTGCATTTTTAACAGTTACTATTACATACTTTATTACATTTATCCTACCGGATAGGATGAATGGTGTTATGAAATGTCGTCTTTGTCTCTACCATCGCATCAACGACAGTAACGGTACAAACAAGATGTTAGAAAACCATTTGTTACAAAAGAACAACGTTTACATGATTTCAGACTTCATGCTCTTTTTTTCCTCCTGAGCAGCTTGTAAAATTCTGGTATTCAGCTCGACCCGGTTAGATAGCCGACCCGAATATACATACGTAGTTGGGAATAGACAAGGTAGATTTATGCTCTTTTTCTTCCTCCAACTCTTCAAGGGTTGAATTTTACCACACTCCAACCAATGCAGCAAAACGGATTTCAGTATCGTATTCTGTCTGTGTATCTCTTTCTGTTTTCTCTATAACCATTGATACTGTCCACCCTATGTCACTTTATAACTCTTTGGTAACTAGCGAACTGCTTTTTTGATACAAATCTTTTTTGATATCATAATATACTCGTTCTTCAGAGTTTATACAACGAGGTCTTGACAAAACTCTTGTCTTGAGCCATTTATCATCATAAAACAATATTACTATATCTATCCGTGACTTAGATAAGTCTTATAAATTATTTTCGTAATTATCATGTCTCATCTTAACTCGTATAATAATAATGATGTACACGGCAATCTGATCGTAAAGTTTACTACTGGTATACGTTATAGTTTGCATTTAATTTTAATGACTTTAGTATTGTAATAAGGAATACAAAAAAACATATACAATTAACTATTTCAAATCTTATGACTAATAACAAAACAAACCTATGTGCAAAGGGGAGAGGGACAATTCGTCCACATCGAAGTCAATGGGAAACGTACTCAGAACGTTGCAACGTTGAATGGCAATGCTGATTCTCTGGCCGAAGAAAAAGCCAGCCCTCTGGTCACGTGAACAGTCGACTAACCGTTTACTTATGTCTCAAAACACTCGATGAGCACTCGGATCCCATGGACCTAATGTTTCAATCCCAAACGGCTAAAATATATAAATACTAATAAGGTTGTTATATTTGCGCCGTTTGAGGTTTTCTGCACCAGCTGCAGCCCCAGCACCGTCCGCTGTGCTAAGAAGATGGGATGGTGTAAGGGTATCGACACACATTGAAACTTCGAATCAATGAATATGGCTGATTGCCTGAATAAATAATTATATATGTTTCTGTGCGGATTATTGAATTTATGGGTTCAGGAGGCTTAGATAGAACTAATACAAAATGGGTTTTGTAAATTATTTCGAGTATGTTATCTGATACATACATTTGTATCGTTAAAATAGTAGCGGTAGTTATTCTGTTGCATAATTTAAATTGGAATTATTTGTTGAAAACTGCGAAAAGTTGTCCGTATGGAATTGGTTTTATTTCTGAAGGTGTCTCAAACTCTCAATCAATACTAAGCCTAAGATGACCAATATATTGAATGAGGTTTAAAGCTACTCGTACAAGGGAGAGTCCCTTGTAGCTTTAAACCCCAGAGTCTCTCGAATCTTTTTTTCTGATAAAATTATTGCCCAAAAACTCTGGAAACTTATATCTACTAAGGTACTAAAAACTTTTAGTTCTAAAGTAGATTTAAAAATAACACCAAACAACATTCATCTCGTTCTGCCACATAGTTCATACATACAAACTCGGCATCCTCGGTTCACAGACAGTTTTCTCGAGGCATTCGTCATAGACTAGTACCTACCATAAAGCTCGGTATGCCGGTGATGTAACTACAGTTCCGTAGTCTAGGTACCACTTACGATCTGGTGGTTTGGCGCTATGCCATGTTGTATTGATTAAATTCTTCTTTGTACGACAAAAGTTTCGTATGTTGGTATAAGGTAGTCAAGCAGCAAGTAACGACTGCCTGGGGTGGGTCGAGCGATAACCAGTTGGCATCTTCTGCATTAGAGGTTAATCAGACACATGTATGATGTTTTGTATTCGTTTCACATGAATAAGTTACATATAAACGAAAATGCATCAGTATGATCATAATTCACAGCCCGACTTCGCCAACCAATGAAAAAAAATTTAGAATGGTGTACTTATAGCCTTATTTATAAAAAAAGCTAACCATTTGAATAATTTAAACATCAAAATAGAATTAAGAAAAAAAGAAGAGCAAAAGCTAGAATTTTCTGATGAGCGCTTAAACTAAGTTATACTTAGGTCCCTAAAATCAATTAATAATTTCTTCGGAACAAATAAAATAAATCTAGCAATTCAGAAAATAAAGGTGTGCCACTCGTGAAAGACTTATCTTAAAAATATGTAGTGCATGTTCTAAATAAATCAACTAATAAATACTGGCTGTACAACATTGACCGTAAGTGCAATAAATCTTTCGCCCGAGCAGTTCCGAATGCAGTGCATTATACAGAACTAGTTTTCATGGTATATGCGATGATCATAAGCATGAGAAAGTAGCACATGTTTTAATTACATGGGGAATTGTATATGTTCCATAATTATAATGTGTTTTGTAACTAGATATTAAAATTGTAAACATTGTCGTGGGGAAAGTTTTGTGTATGATGGGGATAGCTGTTAGAGTTTAGGAGTACTAACAAAACTTTAGAAATCAAAGAAAAGTTTCTGTATTGTGTGAAACACCCAAAATACACATATTTTTGTTGTGTTAAATTTAATTTGGCTAAAAATGGAAGAAGTTACGATGCGCCGATTGCAAACTAGTTGGGTAAATGAGGATGACGATGATGATGATATAGGTAGAATCCTAAATCTGAATATCCCAGACTAATTACTTAGCGAATGTTTTTCCATCTAAACCGTAATAGGGCGTAGTATTTGCCATATATTTTGACGAAATCCTGGTAACTAGCAAAAATAAGTCCAATAACACGGTAAGCAGTAGAAACTGCTTACCGTGTTATTGACACTGAAGTAATACAGCAAAGGATAATAATTAATATAAAATATTTGCAAAAGACTCGTAAACTGAATTGAAGCACACTTGGCCTTAAATCGAGCATAGACAAGTAAACAAACAGTAGCTCGTTATTTCCTAAATGTGGCTTAAAGTATAGAGTAAATATAAACAGTCGAAAAAATCACAAAATTGTGTTAAATTGTTGAACAAATAGACCAAGTGCTACTAAGTTATTTAATCTCGATGAATAAGTCGAGTCCTTACGTTTTAGTGGAAACGTACCTAACTACCTAATTTAAGTAATTCTCTTCTTATAATATTCTTGTTATATTTTGTTTTTACCTTTGTATAGATTCTCTTACCGATTGTTTTGTGAATGTTTGAACATTGTAGGCCTCCAAGATTTCTAGATGCTAGTAACAAGTTAAAGATTCACGTTAACTTGGTCCTCCACCAGAATAACTTACAGAAGAATTCGCATTACCATCTACATCAGCCTACAGCAGTCCACTGTTGGCCATAGGCTTCTTCAATCGCACGGCCACCGTTTATATCAATTCTCGACAACTCTCATCCCGTGCTACCAACCACACTGTGAATATCTATTCGGATGAAAAATTCAATTTCTGGAAAGCTATGTTGCATCCATTGGTTTTGCAACCCAGCCTAGGTACTATTACAGTGAACTTTGATGATGACTAGAAACAGAATAATGTTTAACGCTAAATGCATTCAGTGTTTTGTGGTGCAAATGGCCTTAGAAAATAACACGTAGCCAATGCTTGTCAATCTTCGCAAGTGTCTATTAGCCTTATATCGGCGTGTGACTCTATTGTCAAATTGCTTCAAACTCTTCTATAGCATAATCATGGCGAATAGAATTCCTTACGCGGTAAAGTAAACATAAGTACTATGGTTACGCCATATTATTTGCTGGTGATCTTGACACGGCATTTGGTCTTGGTCATTTTCGCAATTATTTAATTAGTTATCGCATTCTCGAATGCGACGACGACACAAGCTTAGGGCGTGCTGTTATTAATTGAAGAATCAAACATAACATTCATCTTAATAATTAATTTGATTTTTTTAAGTTTAGGTCTTGCCGTGTTTGCTTTCGGTGGAGATTTTGCTTCTCCTCCCTGCCAGTTTTGTCCAATGTTATTTTTAGTAGATGCAACAGAATTTATTTTCATTCTCCCATGCATTCCGTCACGTTATCCTTTCAGTACTCCTTTTAAACTCCCGACGGAAAAAGAGGGGTGTTATAAGTTTGACGTGTGTACCTGTGTGTTTGTGTATTTGTGTGTGTTATGTATTTGTGTATATGACTGTGGCGTCATCCCAAACGGATGAACCGATTTTGATTTCGTTTATTTTTCTTTGAAAAGTGTCTTTATCGAGAGTGCTCTTTACCTTTATCAGAGTCATGTTTGATGAAAATCTGTTCAGACGTTCTAAAGTTATGGGCGTTTAACTGTTTGAATTGGGGTGTTTTTGCAAGATATCTTTTTATTATTACGTGTTCAATAGATTTTCGATCGAAGCGTGACTACTACTTGGTAAATTATGTAGCATGAAATTAAAAACCGGCCAAGTGCGAGTAGGACTCGCGCACGTAGGGTTCCGTACCATTATTGCAAAAAACGGCAAAATAATCACGTTTGTTGTACCGGAGCCCCACTTAAATATTTATTTTGTTCTGTTTTTAGTATTTGTTGTTATAGCGGCAACAGAAATACATCTTATGTAAAAATTTCAACTCTCTAGCTGTCACGGTTCATGAGATACAGCCTGGTGACAGACAGACAGACAGACAGACAGACAGACAGACAGACGGACCGCGGAGTCTCAGTAATAGGGTCCCGTTTTTACCCTTTGGGTACGGAACCCTAAAAAGTGTCGGGGGTTCTCTAAATTTAATTGTTCTATCATATTATCCGTCACACAATCGATCCCTTTTTTCTACGGTCCTTCATCTTCCTCTTCATCCCATCATCTTCCTGCCTTCATCCCATGTAATGTTACTTTGAGTCAGTCCTACACGTTTTCTTCTTCCTTTCTTTCGTGTCAACCGGTACCCTATCATTAACTACCTCTCCTTCCTTCATCGACATATTTTGTATTTTCTGAGACTGTACCTATAGATTCCGCAAAGACATAGTTTGTATTTACTAATTCACTAATTACCGCATGTTTAGATAAAGTTTATTGAAATTGTTTGGTTTTGCTAATTTCCTTATTATTTATTTACAACTTTGTTTAATTTAATTCATTTGATAAATAATGTGTTCGTCAAGAGCGTCTGCCGTTCATGAATAAAATATTGCTATTATTTATATATCCCATAAAATCTAAAGACTACGCATAAATACGCATTCACACCTCATAACTTCTCGTATCGTACCTACCATGGAAGTAGTATTTGTATGATGTACTAAGTAAATTATTGTGCACACAAGTTTGACATGACGTGACGCATATCCGTCAAGCCATCACAAGCACACGTTACGTCACAAACGTCAAGACGTAGTTAATTGCGCGTGCGATGATCTGGTGAAAGCTGATTGGCTAATATTGTCCGTTAACTTGTGACATGGATATTGCGTTAGTTCTGATGATGCTTTATTAGGCTTTTGTGATGGATTTAATGGGGAATGTTGTAAACTTTATGAATTTATTTGTTTAGTATAGTAGGGTCCGATAGTTAAAGTTGCATTCTTGGTTTCCACTAACTTTTAATTTAACTTACTTTTTTATTTTTTTAAATTTTGGTAAGTATACTTAGATACCAGGCCCCTCAGAAAGTATTGCGAAAAAAAGTTTTTATATATGGGAGACTGGCCAGTTATAATGTTTTTCGAAAATATGATTATTTATAAGTAAAAATAAGTAAGTTCCAATTTCAAAATTTCCCTCCACATTTTTTGCGAGTTAATTCAAAGTATTGTGTCTCACTGAAATATGGATCTGCGCCGGGAACATTTTAGAGCTATGATTTTATACGATTTCAAGTGTCGCCTGAAACCGGATGAATCGTACGATAGACTTCAAATGGCATTCATGGATGAAGGCCCTTCCAAGGCAACCGTGTATCGTTGGTATAACGAATTCAAGCGCGGTCGACCAACTTTGGGGGATGACGAAAGAAGCGGTCGCCCTTTGACGGCTGTTACCGAAGAAAACGTGCTAGCAGTGAAAAATTTAATCCAAGACAATAGGCGAATTACATATCAGGAGATTCAACACATATTGAAGATTGGATCGGGAAGCGTTCACGAGATTCTACACAGCCATCTTCGCGTGAGGAGGATAGTATCACGCTGGGTGCCGCACAACCTCACCGATGCTCAGAAGCAGGCCCGGGTGGAATGGTGCCGTGATATGCTTAACAAATTTGAAGCAGGCTCGTCTCGGCGTGTTTACGACATCGTTACAGGTGATGAGTCCTGGATTTATCAATACGACCCAGAAACCAAGCGCCAGTCGACTGTTTGGGTGTTTCAAAATGAGCCAACGCCTACCAAAGTGAAGCGATCTAGAAGCGGGGGTAAGATTTTGATCGCTAGCTTTTTTAATTTGACTGGCCACTTGGTATCAATTCCCTTACGGGATCAAAGAAGCATTAATGCCGAATGGTATACTACCAAATGTTTGCCAGAAGTTTTCTCTGTTATAAGCAACAAGCGACCAAACACAGGGCTCCGCGGGCTACTGCTCCACCACGACAATGCACCTGCGCACACCGCACTCAAAACGAGGGACTTCCTGGACAGCACGCCAGTCAAACTCCTGGGTCACCCTCCTTACAGCCCTGATCTAGCACCGTGTGACTTCTTTTTATTCCCAAAAATAAAAAATCAGCTCAAAGGGATACAATTTTCGTCGCCGGAAGATGCGCTGGCTGCGTTCGAGCAGGCTGTAAACGAGGTGTCTGCGGCGGACTGGAAAAAGTGTTTTGAAAACTGGTTTAGGCGCATGAATCTTTGTATAGAGGCTGGTGGAAAGTACTTTGAAAAGATTTAATAAAAATATATGTACGTATAGAACAATTTTTTTTAGTTTCGCAAAACTTTCTGAGTGTCCCACGTATATTAAATTGTAGATACAGTTTTTTGTGTGAAGTTTTTATATAATATGGGTAAACCTGGCCTGGGTTTTTGACTATTATGTCACTTTATGGTAAACAATGTACAGTCAAGCGTAAAAAGTGCAGTCATAATCTCCTAAAACTCAAATGGCTAGTTTTTGTAGAAGTTAAATTATGCACAACTAATTTAATATTTTGTATAGAAATTAAAGTATAGATTATTCCTACTAACCGCGAAAAGTTGAAATTCTGCTGCCTACAAAAAAAATGCCTTTTCTGTTTTGTTAGAGTGTGACTGCACTTTTGACCCTTATAGTACATAGAGATGCTACACTAGAACCAACTTATTCACTCTCGATTTAAAGACTCCCAGACCGTAACTGTCATACAAAAAAAAACAGAAGTCGGCAGAGAATTCCACCCTGTCTCCTTAGTTGTTCACACAATGAAAACGTTTTGTGTGTATTCTGATATAGGTAACTGCATCGAAACTGTAGATAATCCAAATGCAGATTATTATTCGCCTAAGTTTAAAAACCTTTCCAAGCTTAAACTGGAATAAGATTAAGAGCTACCAATACAGAAAAAAGAGTTCTTAGCATTCATCTTATACGATGCCGTAACTTTTCTATTAGGTTAATGTATACTTGTAAGCAGTGGATTATGATAATTCAGTAATAAGTGACCGTATAATTGATTTTGCGGTTAATCCGCGCATCAAAGACGCTAGGTTAAGCTTATGCAAAGTATATAAGAATGTATATTGGAATAGTTAATCGTCAACAAAGTCTAAATGGAATAGTCGTATATGACTGTAGCATGCCTACTGTTACCCATCTACGGCTAAGTCTGAAAGCATGGTAATATCTTCAGCTTAGCATTGTTATTTTTTACTTGGATTAGTTCATCATGATCTCTGAATAATTTCTACAAACTATCTTTGATTTGTAAATAAATATTAGTATTTCTGCGCACCTATATCTTGACACTTTAATTATAGTTTACCAAAATGGCGCACTACGCGGTTAGTAATCTGTTCTTCAATAAATTTTAGCTTTCAATCGTAAAGCTTACACAGCCGTCAATTAAGTTCTCAAGTGCAGCTTTTCCATCCAGTTCCAAACCCTTTGTAGAGGAGTAAAGAATGTCAACGTAAAGGTGTGTTGACATTTAAGACAACAGGTCCCATATCCGCATTTCTTTCCAACTGTACTAGAAAGGATACAATATAAGAAAAATGTTCACGTTGACCATCAACAGTCAGACAAACTAGTAATTTGCTAAAACCCACACTTAGAACGTAGATTTCACATTACATTGACATATTGCCTCATTAGTTCGCAAATTGTTTTGCATAACTGTAGACCTTATATGATGTATTGAGTAATAAATAAGGTTTGTCCGTTGACCGGGGCTTTGGGCGCATTTGTTGCATATACCTTCATTGTTATCTTGACCTGTGCTTTTGCTTGGTCATCATTTACTTCTTCAACCTATTGTGTTGATATGTGACTAGATGTTTCTTTGACCTTACAGTTGATAACCATCTCTTTGTGTTGTTGGCGATGTGTCTTTCCCAAATGATGTCAGCAATATTATGTTTCTGAATTTCCTTACTGTCCATATCGCTGTCTAAGCCATGTTCGTGCTATCTACTTTAGAAAGAGAACGTGCCCTCTTCATTCACGTGATGTCAGTTCTATCAACATCATTAATCTTGTCCTTATCCCAATCCCAATTCCTTTAGGGTCGGCGCAATATGTTTTTGTCTTATATAGTTTTCTGTTAGTTGTTATCTCCGTTGCCGTTGGCACCTTCTCTTTAGCCATTATATTATCATCTGTGTCTCACTCTATCCATCGTTTGTTTGGCAAGTTTTAGAATTTTGCAGGTTGAAGAATATATTCAACCTGTTCTGACCCTCGGTTTAATGCGATTGTGAACCAATCCTGTCGATATTAAACAACGATAAATTCAAACAATGATAAATAAGCGCAACTGCACTATCACCCTAACTAATTAGAAGTCTATTCTAGTACCAAATAATTTGTTGAACAATACAATCAATTGGCACTAGCTTGCTGAAAGGTCAGTATTGTCTTTGATCATTGTCTATGTTTTTGACGCCTCAGGTTAGCCAGGCGATTAGCTAATATATTTCAATATGTCTGCCGCTTGGGAAAATAATTTCATGGACACGAAGTAGACAAAAGGATGGGATATTGTGGTGGTACCTCGTAGGAATTGTAACCTAACGTACAGTCTTTAATTTTTGTTTTTGAAGTGCAAAGTTCAAAGGGAACTGTTTATCTTGTTATGGAAATGTAAAGAGGACGGATCTTATCTTATATTATCTTATCTTGTGGAGGGGCCGAGAAATAACTCGGATACTTCGACCCATGGGATCTATTGTGTTCCCCTAGATAACTTACTCCTCTCCAATCTCGTTGAAAACTCTTTTCATGAGTTTTACAACGAGACTAGGAGATATGAGCCTATAGTCTTCTGGTTTTGGATATCCAAACCCTAGGAGACTCATTCGCAAGAGGACGGATGAAACGGAGGTGATTAAAAGAGTTATCAGGAAAGTTAGAGGAAGGCCAAAGAAGAGATGACTATATGAATTGTTAGGATAGATATGAAACAAAGGGAGTCAGTGATAGTGTGATGGTTGACATGACGGTATGGAATAAAACTTATTACACCAATGAATACGGTTGAAATTCGATAAATCATGCTATACTCTTGATTAATGAATTGGATTCTGTGAATACCTGCCTAATCGCTTGGAAATCAAATTTATATAACGAAACATCTTTATGCATCCATACTAAGCCAAATCATTTAAGCAATCAATGTTATTTACAAGTCTGTCCATAAAATCAAAACTTTAATCAAAATTAATACAAGTGAGCTACCTGATGATCCTTTCAGTAACAAATCCAAGGCTGGCAATAAATAATTCAGTGTGCTATAAATTTAAATAGAATCTGTTAATGCAGTCGTGACGGACCGTAAAAGCAGATGCAACAATGACGATGCCAGCCAAACGATTATATTCAATATAATATATTATTGAGCGACAGCTGATCTGATCTTAACGCGAAACTAGTCTTAAATTGCGACTTTGCTTGCTTGGCAAATATTTGATTATTATCAATGAAATCATTGTTTATTTTTTTTACGATGAGATATATTATATATATATATATATGATGATGATGGTTTGATCTCATCATTTGCCTGTTTTACTTTTTTGGTATATCACGTATTCATTTCCTGTTCACCATTATTTGCCGAAATTTCAATAGACACTTCCTTTCAGATCGTATCATCTTTCACACCATTTTCCGTGATACCTTTGTTCTTCCTCTACACGTATATCATTCAAAATGTTCCTCACGAAATATTCCCCATTTCTCCACATCACAAACCCTTACTATAACAACCGATTTCCACCAACTTTTCGGTTCCCGTTCCTACTTTCAAACTTCCTCTAAAATATTCTTTTCTTATTCTATTCACTCGCGTAACACCACATCCCTCTTCGCATTCTCATCTGCTGTATTCAATTACCTTTCATTCATCCGTTTTGTGATTTGAACTAAAACATACATATTTATGGTATTACATAACTGCATACATATTATGTATGTTTAGACACGGAGCTATATTAGTCTGACAAAGATTTATATAAAATATAAGATTGATTTAGAATTGACGTGCGCGCGTGTATGACAATGGAAGGAATCCTGTCTGAGAGCTACTGTGGACCTGCGAGGTTAAGTTTGTCTTGCCTAGGTCAAATCCTGGATAGATCTTACGACTCCGTGTCTTGAACTTGCATTTTGTATGCTGTTTAAGTTTTTGATTTTGTACAATCATAATTTTCTCATAGATATTTCGAAAAGTTACCATACAACTACGATAGGCGACTCTCTTTATCTTTCTAATGTTGGTAATCGTCAGGTTTCTTACTACATAAACTACGAGTAATTCGTTTTCGTACGATTTACGACGTTAATTTTGATAGCTGTTCATGTTATAGCAGAGTTTTTAGCGCGATTTGAACATATTTTATTTAAACTTGCACCAAGTGCAACCCCATGTCGTGTCCAGGCTATCTCTCTCCATTCTGGGTTGCCTGGAAGAGATCGCAGAACGCGATCGATAAAGCCGCCTGTTGTATGTTTGGTTTTATTTTAAGGTTTCCATATGTGTTATTGTTTTTATCTTGGTGTACAATAAAGTATATAACAAATAAATAAATAAATATATCTACAACAGTCCGACCACAACCGTCGGGCAGTTGCCCGGACCACACTACATCCTTAGTCGGAGGTTCCTTACTTTAAAATGCAGGTGCGGCACTTTGTACCCTGTTCCGCTTACCACCAAAATGGTTGTAATTTTTTTAATTTGCAGTGAAGGCCTTGCAAACTCTAGTGTTCATTGTAGCCTATAAACACACCTTTAAGCGAATATAAAACCACTAAGTAGTCGGAGAATAGAGTCTGCAACTCTGCAATTAATGTCAAAGATTGCCCAGTCTAGGTAATCGAGAATTTCCTAATTTTGTGGTAATTTTAGGTACGAGACGATAATTCAAAGGCTTGGCCCATTATTGTGGAGAATGTCATCTTTGACATTAATTGGCTCCTTCGTTATTTTTTGTTATTTCAGCACATTGCAAATACACCGCATTTTTATTATAGCTTTTGTTATTTAATTTTATATCTTTGCAATATTTTCATAGTTTTCTTTTTCGAACTAATTAAATGAGACTCCAAAGAAGTTATTTATAATATTAGTTATTAGAATAGTTTATATTAGAAAATACTTTATTGTACACCAAAAAAGTTACATATCCCTTTTACAAAAAAAAATGTTTTAGTTCTTCGGTTAGGTATTTGTTTTCTAAAACCTATAAATCTACTCGTAATATTCAGTGTCTTTCGACCTTTAGTTGTTCAACCCGAGCTTTTTTAGCCTTGAGTGTGAAAACTGCACTAATAAGATCCTTTATCAAACTTTCAACGTCCTTATTCGAAACCTTGGCTCCCGAGACATCCGGTATACTTTTACAAAGCAAACTCGAGTATGTTGTAATCACGTTTCAATCATCAGCAATTATTTTGAAGTACTTCATTGACACCCTTACCTATTTCTCAATACATTGTTGGAATAGCTCACGGTATTACCAATTTTTACGAGATTATTTATATAACGAGTAATTTATCTAGTTTTAATTTTGTAACGTGAGACACGGTTGCGTTGTTCAGCGAACTGTGCTTGTTTAGCTAAAGTTTTTGAAAGATTAGGGTTGTATCACTGTACGGGTTCTAAGTATAATTTCTGAGAAGTCCTGGGCAACCTTTTACTATGCTCTTTTGTACATAAAAATACAACAGAAGACCTTGGTTCTGATTAGATTTATATATTACTAGCTTCTGTGAGCGGATTCACCCGCGTGAACGTCGAAAATTAGCAGTGTTTATCTACTATATTATAATAATAATAATAATTATATATAATTAATTAATAATTAATTATAAAAAAAGAAAGAATAAAAAAAATATGATAAATACAAAAAAAAAAAACAAAAAAAAATATAATAATAATTAGTAAATAAATTTATTAATTAATTATTTTTAAATTATTATAATTTTTTATTTATTATATTAATATTTTGAATTTGAATTTTGAATTTATATTATGCATGTATTATACATGTTGGATCTTGTCATGATTTGTTTACCTAAAACGATATACTAAGTACCTTAATTTGGTACTGGTTGGAGTCTAGTGTTGTATGGTGTCGATATGGTTCATGAGAGCGACAGTGATCGTTCGGACATGGCCGTGACAACATACTGGCCTAGGAACTGCTTAGTATTTCCTTTTAAGTCCAGAGTAGTACTTAGTACCATAGTGATAGTAATTGACTCTGTAACGAATTAAAACTGTGTAGAAGTTACAGGAGATATTTCTCTAGTTTACCCGTATCCCAAATTCTGCGCCCACGACTATAATCTAACACCGGTATGTCACTAAGTAGGTCAAATCATGATCCTATATACCGGGATCTGGCATACATAAAAACCTACCTCTTGAATCAAAAAAATCCGTTGCGTAGTTTTAAAGATCTAAGCATACATACTGACAGACAGACAGCGGGATGCGACTTTGTTTTATAATATGAAGTGATACGTATGCGTACTTATGGATGCTTACCATGAGGGATGGTTCGAGAGTTTGAGACGGAGGGGGAAAGAATGTCTAGAAGGACTAGGGGAAGCATCTGTCCAACAGCAGGATAGTAATGGCTAGACAAAAAAAAACTTAAGATTAATTGACTTTACATGCGTAAGATAACAACATGACATCAAGTCTATTTCCCTTGAAGGGATATCAGCTTCAGATAAACCTCTCTTGCGACTTTCTGCAAAACAATGCAGTGTAATGGAAACATGGCAAGTCGGCCAACAAGTTGGAAGAGCAGTTGTCACGTTCTCCGAAAATTCAACCAATGTGTCACGGCTTAAAACACACGAATAACTTTTTAACGATATTAGGGCGCGTACACATAGAACATCCGTTTTACAGGTCCGTTTAAACGTATATGTTATTAGCGTATGTAGTTGTATGAGCAAGTTCATACAGACCGGATCCAGTAAAAAATACTGATCCGACAAAATAGAAACAAATAGATCCGATAAAAAGGATCCTGTAAAACGGATGTTCTATGTGTACGCGCCCTTAGTTAACTCTGATTAATTAAAAGTTATTTAATTTTAAGTACTTATCTGATTGACCTACTGACTCAAATTGATCGTTGTATCAAAATATGTTGACGAATTATCTTTTTTATGTAATTAAAAAAGCAATAAATGTATTATTGCACTAATGTACTTTGAGATAATAAGTAATAAATATATAATTAAGAACAATGAATGTTTCAGGGTAAGAAATAGTCTCCCTGTCTCTTTTTGAAGGTTTAAAGTAGACAGTTAAAAGGTTGCAAAAAGTGGGACAGTTTGATTTTCACTTTATTTCATTTAATTACATCACATCTTAGGGTTAAACGTAATTTCGAAAACCCTTCAACCCTTCCCTGCTTTAGTGTATTCTTTGGCAGAATGAATGCAATACTATGTTGAATAATGTACACCCTTTGTGCCTATTGGTCTTGTTTGTTCTGTGTCCTGCTTGATATGGAGGGAAGTGGAAATTTGTAATTTTTCCTACTCCTCCATTTCTTTTCTGATTAATTTCGTTGCGGGATCCAAGACAGTTAAATTCATTCTCCGGCACTTCGTCGAGCTTCATTGCCTCGGCGCTTTTCTGGTGGTCGCCACGGTTGATTCTGGCTTTCAGGAGTTGCAGTGGTTTGGGAATAGTGCGGTGGGATTGTCCCAACCCTTCAAGTAAATAGATGCGTTTTGTGACTAACTCGTAAATTTTTATGGTAGAAATTCGAAGCCATTTTGCCACGTTACAGTTATAACATTCACGTAGATGCCCATTTTAGCCAATTACATGAATACACAATTTATTTATTTAAACCTTATGTAACTATAAAGTACTTATAGGCCATAGGTAGACATATTGAAGGTACCTTCGTTTTAATTTAGTAGTACACCGCAGACTACCTCCTTTTCATTTTAGTTATTTAGTCCATCCTTATCCAAAGGTTGTCCGGTAGATATCGCTGTCAGCATCTAATTTGGTGTACCTTTTATCTATCTCTAGTATTTCCTATGTAGCAATTAATTTTATTGATTTATTCGTTTATCCTAGCGATGGAACACTTTGCAGCAATTACACCAATAGAGCACAAACTAATGCTAACTATAAGTTCAGGTTTCCTCAAGATGTTTTCCTTCACCGTTGTCAGCGATGCTAAAAATAAACTTAGAAAGTATATATGAATTGAAATAGTTATATATGCTACAATTGCGGCAATTAGGTGATTTCCGATGAGTGGCATTTTTATTCACGAGCGAGCGAAGCGAGTAACTGAATAAATCGACACGAGTCGGGAATCATCTTACGTACGTATATCATACAACATTTTACTATGCATTGTGTGAGGAATAAAAAAAAAAAACTGAACCAAGCAAGAAATTAATAAAATGGCGGGCTTATTCAAGCGCGCTCAGTTTATCCACAGATTAACTAATAGTTCCTCGGGCATATCTACTGCGCATATGCAGCTGTCACGTCGTAACGCAAAAAGGCACTAGCAAAATATGCGTTCTTCCAAACATTTCCAAACATAAATATTTAAAATTAATTTATTGATCCAATCTAAATCTAGAGTAATTAAAATCGCCTTTAATAAAGTATTAGTTATATTTTACCTTTTATATGAATGATAATCTGTACTTAACTAATTTGTAAAACTTTTCTCAAATAATAAAAACTCTATTCGTATGGCTGACGACAGAGTTAAAAATTAAAAAATACAGAAAAGTAAAAAGCACAAGTGAATAAAGTGACTGCTTGGAAAACGCTCTTTTCGAGGACATGCATTGTAAAAGTCATATTGGTACTTGCCTGGATTTGAACCCACGATTTCGACCATCAGAGGTCTTACCCAGCCACCACGACCCAAAGAAAATTATTTTATTTTTGTAAAAGAGTAATTGTGAAACTAATTTGGTGTACATTATAGTATATTATTCTATTTATCTCTATTATTACCTTTGTAGCTATCCTTTTTTATTTATATCTCACATAATAATTCCATCTTTCCTCACAGGCTGCCAGCGCCCTATTCACCCTCGACGGAGCGCGAGGCGAAGCCCTATCCCGCCGCCTAGCACGCAGCGAGCGTCGCCGGCGCCGATGCAGGGCGGCCCTGGCCATCGTAGCCTTACTTCTACTCCTGGCGGCTGTGGGAGCCGTGGAACTCCTCATGTCCAGGGGGCAGAGAGTCTTTGGGGCTGTACTACGCTGAACCATTGGTTTAAGGACGGAAATTAATGGTTATGGCACAACAGGACTGGATTCTGGACGTTTCATGTCTGCTTTCTGAGTTTGAAGGAAGAACATATTTCGGCATTTTATAAGACCGTCGTTAATTATTGAATAAAAAGCTTCAGAGGGCTTTAAAACCGAGCATGATTGCTTTGTGATCGGTATCAGTAACATTCAGTGTGTGTTATTGAGTTTGTTTTACCTGGTAAATAACCATTGGTTTTCTACATGTATTAACAATATGAAATTTCTGTATTAGCCATGTAATATGTTAGCCCTCGAAAATAGCATCATGTCTTGTAATTACTACCCACTAATATGAGGAATTTTGTATCATTATACACTTGTCAGCTTTCTAAGATAAGCAAAATATGTAACCATACGTACCTACTTGAGAAGTTAAGAATAATGCAGCTGAATAATACAAAAATCATACGCATCGCTGCGTATGATTTCAAAAGTTCATTGAATGTTTTTATCAAATCTTTATTTTTAGTCAAATATGCTGCGAACTTTTGGTCCTCCCCTCGTACAGTAAGATTTTGCATTGATAAATGGTTCGTTTCCCTTATATTCTTCGGGCTCACAATAAACTTCGCATTACTTATGCTAACTTCGTATATCCTTATGAAATATCTAAAATTCCTGGCAGGACGTTGGCTCTGACAAGACCGCTTGGAATGTTGGATTTACAACACGGAGATTTGAAACGTGGGAACACATACATGAATCTAACTAGATAACGCTAGTTCCTCCATCTGTATGAAAACCAAACGTGTTACTTTTTTACACACAATTTAAGAACTAATTTACTACTTACCGATAAAAGAAAATGTTTCCATTGTCTCGTTCAACTTTTTTTGTATAGATTTTGCAGCTCAATGTATTTTTCTAGATTTCAATTAATTGATATCCGGTGCCGATAAGATCAAATGAAACAGCTCAAAGTAAGGATATTGTTCTCACTTTTACTCCCTTTTTATCCCCCGGCGGAAAAAGAGAGGGTTTTAAATGTTTGACGTGTTTACCTGTGAGTTTGTGTATCTGTCTATGGCATCATAGCTCCTAAACGGATGAACCGATTTTGATATCGTTTTTGTTTGTCAATCGTTTGATTAAAATCGATACAGCCGTTTAAAAGTTATGGGCGTTTTACTATTTGACTCAGGGTGTTTTCGTAAGATATCGTGTCATAATTACTCGATCGAAGCGTGTCTTCTGCCAGATAAATTAAGTAGCATGAAAATTAAATAGAAATTAGTAGGAGGTTTTTACAATTTTTTTTTTATTTGTTGGCACGCGAAGTAATACATTTGCTTCATCTAGTAAGATTTATGTCTGTGTGAAGGAAAATAGTTTAAGATCTTGGTTAATGAACTTAAGGCGGTACCCCGAGCAAAACTCCGCGCTAGCCGTTTTTCGTGCTGTTTTTAGGAGCTATCTACTCGTTATTTAAAAAGAAATATCAACTAATAAAAATACATCAAATTTCTACATATTATTGATTCTAAAATGGTCGTATACTTTTTTTTTAAAGAGGTATAAGTTTCACTAATCTCCTTCCAACAAAACCATAAAATGAGAAATAGTTATTGATAACATGCATCTCCTCGTAAAGCGTTCATTAATTATTTTTTGTACAACACTAATGGATAGAAAATTTAATAACGAACATTTTTGTCGTATTTTTTTTTTTGAAAAGACCAACATTCGATTTTATAAAGATTTTATTCTAAAATCTGGGCTATTCACTACTGTAATTCATGCGCCACCAGTGCCGCTAGGCCTATAGGAATACTCATATCTCATGCCGAGTTTTTGGTCAGGGTACAGCCTTAAGAACTTGTCCAGATTATGGCTACTCGAGAGACTTTGGGATCCTTGTTTATTTCAGTGACCAATCGTGATTTGATATTTCAATGTTATTCTGCTAAATACAAACATTTTTAAGCAATTCGCTGTGTTTTCGCAGTGAAAACATAAGTAAGATAAAAACAAGCTACAGAATAGTCTAAAACCCTCGGACCAGAACTTCTTCCATGCTCACGATTCTGGCAAATCGTAATACCAACACGATTTAGCTTTTAAAAGCGAGCTAAGTAATTATTAAGTTATCGTTAGATCTATTAAGAACTCTTGTATCTAAAACGTATCCATAAGTAAAAAAAACATGCTTAAAAAGCAAACGATTTGGATTCCACTATCGAAAATATTACTAAGTTACATTTATGATAGTATTAAGCTAATGTTAAGTAGTTAATTTTGTAAATATGTTTTCCTATTCGGACCAATTGATATTAAATATTAATTTATCTACGTTAGTGCCTTCCTACTTAGTTCTAGGATAAAATAAATATATACGTACTTAAATGAAAACTCAAACTTACAGAGGTTCCCAAATTATCGGTAAATTAAGCGTACATAGGGACATTTTCATGAAAAAAAAATCACGGCAGTAGTACCTATACTGGCGTTACCGGAACCAGCTCACAACGCCATATTTTTCCTTTTTTATTGTATTTGTTGAATTAAATCCAACCAATTATGTAAATCGCTCCAGTCGTTCTCGAGTTATAAATGGTGTAACTAACCCGACTTTGTTTTATATAAAGATATATCCACCAGACGATTTTGACACCTAATCATTTGATTAGACGATTCGAATAATCTTTGTTCTAAAGAATACAAAATTGTTTTTAAAGCTACTTTTTCTTCTTCCTTTAACTCAAGGATTCAAGAGAAAGGGAACACGTTAATATTGACTTGTCGTTATTAAGTAAATTCTGTTTAATTTTTTTAATGGCATTTAAAAATAAAGAGTTATCTTTTTTTTATTTGTGTCTGTGATTGAGTAAATTATTTGTTTAAAAAATTAAAAGGAATGTGTAGGTTTGTCTTCAAATCGCTCCGTTTTTATCATAATTTGAAACCTATTAATCAATTACAGTTTATAAAATTCTGCAAAATGTTGGGTACTGTCGTATAAATTAGGCAAACTTGCATCACGATTTCAAACATTTTAAATTATCATTTAGCAATTATTTAGATCAAACTATATGCTGTAGTGAGTTTTATTTATCATAATTATTATTAGTGTCGTAGCTATCTATATAAAATATTTTAAAATTATTGTTGTTTATAACGACCTTTGATAGTGGGATACAATCTTTTTGATTTAATTTTAGGCATTTTTTACCTTTATTTTTACGGCTTGACATTTCCAAATAGCTTGTGCCGATACGAGAGGTAAAGTTTATTGTCTATATATTATTTTTAGTTGTACTAAAATATACCTTAGAATGGACTTTACAAACTTTAAAAAAATATAATATTACTCGTATATAACTAAATAGAAGTTTGCCTGTTGTTTCCAGTGTGAAAATTGTTTATATTTATTAGTATTTACTAATGACAGCCCTTTGTCTGTGGTCAGTTAAAGTTTGTACAGTCGATAACCGGACAGGGACATCGCTGTGAATTTGTGGTTTGTTCAAGTAATGTGTTCATGTATATTATTATAGCTTTCTGTTTTCAAACTAAACATCAGCATGGCTTACCTTAGTTTTCATTAAAATAAATAAATAATGATTGATTTAAAAACAAGTGAATAGGAATGTGTACTCGTTCCAAATTCCATTAAAAGTCCAACGCGCAAAATTCTATAAGATCTTATTCTGTATAATTTTGATGAAAAATATTTTTTTTTTTTTTTTGGTATTTTTCTATTATTTGGTGCCATAAAACATAAAAATGTGAACAACTACTACCATACAATTTTTTTCTAATTTATTTAATGTAGGTATTACTTAAACTTGCGTTCTCCTTTCCTGTAAAATATAAACAATTTAGTTTTTAAGAAATTATGGCTACGTTTTTGTAAAAATAAAAATATGTATTTAAGAATTGTTTTTGATCCATCTTTCCCATGGCACAGATTACTAAATAGTTACTCCCATGGCCAGACCACAGATTATTCGGCTTGTTAGATTACCAATATCTAGTTCCTGCATATTTTCATAAGAAATGTTACCATTCTATAAAATTTATTAAATAGAGTCAGCAGAAAAAAGCTCTATTGCCATGTTAGAAATTGCTTGTATATTGTGGGGCCTTTTTTAATAAATGATTTTTTTGTGATCCGAATAAATGTGATTATTGTACCTTTTAGTTTATTATAAGTATTCGACTTTCGTAATTTGTATTAATGACCATTTTAGATATCTGCACAAAGTGCGAATGTATTTTTTCAGTATGAATAAATAAAATAAATAATGTATAATTTGTTTGGTTTTTTATTAAAATAAATATAAGATAACAGTTTTTTCCTAAATACTATACAAAATATCATTTGGCACAAAATAAATTATAAAAAAACGTAGTAGGAACATAGTGTAATTATTGCAAGCATCAAGTAATGAGCAAAAATTTATATCTATTGATTTTTGACTCCTAGGAGTCTCACATGGTTTTGTGAATAAATTGATTAGGTATTATTGGCCAGGGGCTGTACTACAAGGTGTAAATGGCATCATATTTCCGTTGTCAAAATGGGATAGTGCTATTTGTGTTCTATAGCTCCGTCTCTCTCTCACACCGGAATAATGATGGTTTTAAGATTTCATAGTACCGCCCAGGGATGTAAATTTTTAGTCGGCGTAAATGACAGCATCTACTTTCTGGTCCTGTTCGTTAGTTGGTACTTCGTCTACCACTTGACACGAGAATGCAACAGCCAACACCTGAAATAAACAAAGTTATTTAGAACTAAATAATGGTCTATAATATGTTTTAGCATATATACATATAATTATCTAACTCGTCCAGTGTATTTTTACTATCACCTTCACCAGCAATAGTGTTGTGAGTGCAACATTTTTTTTTACAGTCTATAGGCTCGCGCGTGACCACTATCTCACCTGATGCTAACCGATGATGTGGTCGACGGTGAAGTACATTTTACGTTTTTCTAGTAAAAACCTATTCACTCTTGAATCAAAGACACTTTTTTTTGTCTTGGGAAATCATCCGATGACGCTCTGAAGCAAGCTCTCAAGCTCTGGGTCAAGCGGGAGGGCGTGTCAGACTTTCACTGACTAAAACCCACCCGTGTTCCTTAAGTTGCTTGTGCCAGGGCGCGGTAACTTTCTTTCAAATTCCCTAGATTGTAGCTGTCGGGAAACACAGACTCCGACAGAGAATGCCACTCCTTAGCTGTACGCATAATAAAAGTGTCCTCAAAAAGTTTTGTGGCTAGGCAGAATTAGATCATGCAATTCCATCGCACACTCCCCGAAATGAAATCGATAAAAAACCGACAAGCTGGCAATACGGTGCCGATGTTCAAGGCTCTGGAGTTTTGACTTGACCAGCGCCTCATTGTCGATGAGTCTCTTGGCCCGCTTTTCGATCCACTTATGGTAATACCTGCCTTCTACATGGCAAAACTGTGCAAGGGGAAGAGTTAGGGGTATACTAGATCAACTATGACAAGCTATAACGTTTGTGCGTGGCTTTTATGTGGCCACTGACTGTGACTTTCAAGATTTGCGGTGTTTGGGAAGTATATCAGGCATGTCCCAGTAAGGACAACAGAACGGACAAAATTATTAATATCTTGCACGCACCTTAGGGGCAGTATCCGGGTTACTCCTGAGTTTAGCGAGGAACTTGTCATAGTAGCCGCCGCCGTGACCGCATCTGTCTCCAGACTTCGAGAACGCTACTCCTGGGGCTATTACCAGGTCTAGACCTCCTGAAACAGAATAGGTAAAGACTCAGAATAGGGACTTTGTATTGTTCACATACGAAAATAAAATTTAAGAGTAAAATAGGGCATTATAATGGGCGAGTAATATTTTGTGGAACAGGTAAATCTGGCTACTTTATCACTACAGAATTGTGAATATCTTCTGCTGAACCGCTAGAACCGGTTCAGCAGAAGATATTCACAATTCTGTTTCACTTACTATAGAAAGATATCTTCAAGATTGTATCACGAACAAAATTATCAACATGTCATGCAAGTCATGTAGGTAACAGCACGACTGCTAAACGTCGAGTTCTGATTCGATCTCCATGTCAGTGTTTTTTTGAGTTTAACGATTAGGCTATATATGTGGTAGCTCTGATGTGTCCAGTGAGTTTAATGACTGTAAGTACAATTTTCAAAAGTGGTTAATGTCTGATTTAGAGCTCTGTAAAGCTTCACTTCCGCGCAGAGCGGCTCCGATGGATCTGACGCGGCGACACTGGAAATTTGCGGATAAAAGATCATAGGCCCAAGTAATACGCGATCTAATTTGTTGCCTTTGTATTGGCAATTTGGCATCGTGGACGCATTAAATATTTATGTTATGGGTCTGACGGAGGTCATGGTCGGAGATCCAGTTTTGAAGCGAGCAATGGCAAGTTTAGCACGTTTGCCCATTTATTAGCGGACATAACTCCTTATATCCGAGACGGGGGGATGTTCGGAACCAAATGTTTCGTTCCTTTTTTTGTTATTTTGTTGCAACACTGTCACTTCGCTGTCTTCGATTTGCAAAATTTTGATTGTGTTGACGTTGACACTTACTACATTTTGGTATTGATCTGGTTTTGTGGAAATTGAATTAAAACCAGCCAATCTTTGTTCGAAATTACATATTGTCAAAACACTTCGTTCGCAGCGGCCGCGGGAGTGGCAGAGTGGTTTGACTCGAACACGAAAGCGACGCTTATCAAAGTCAAAGTCAAATGTATTTATTCAACTAGGCCAATAAAGCCACTTTTGAACGTCAAACAAAAATTAAGATTAAATTTTACAAGTAATAAAAGTAGGTAGAATCATCTACCGTGCATTCGGAAAATTAGCTTGTTATAGAGAAGAATGCACAAGAAACTCCTATACAACTTCATATGTCTTGGAACCATTTTTTCGCGAATTTCAGTGTTGCTGCGTCAGTGTCCAGTTTGCTCGCAAGTGAGCCACAATTTTGCACATACCTGACTCAACAGCATTTTCTCTCTTCTGTTCCTTCGAATGCTGCGCTATCCCGTGCCTTGTAATGAACATGTTCTTCTCATCATCACTCTCCAGGAGCAGCATGTTCATGACACCACCAGCGTACTGAGGAACGAAGGCTGAAGCCCCTCGAGCCTTGATGTGGCTGATGATTGGGGCCGTGTTGATCTCCTGGTCAGTGCTCATGTAGAGGGCTATGCGTTTCGCTGATTTGTACCAGGGGTGGTTGATTACCTGGAAGATTAGAAAGATAATGTGAACAAACGTCGATATTTTATGATGTTATGTCATAAACAAACATATGTTATATGTGTGTTTTGTAGTGTGTTGTCTTATCATGACGGCAACTTTACTGGAAGCCTCCACGGAGTTTTGTCGACAACATGAACAAACTCATGTTCTACCGCTGTGTTTCACTTTCCTAAACTCGTGCACGTTCACTAATATTATTAGAACAAAACACCACCATTTTTACACTAGTAATATTCATTTAAACACAATTTTAAGAAAATAAAACAGAGAAGTAACATAGACGCGATCACGTTCCCGCCAAAACTCCAGTGAGACATTTCTCGTCATCTTACCAAACTGCATTATTAAGGCGATTCACACACTGCCTCGCTATAAGCTGCGGGGTGCGTGGCGACGAAGTCACGACACCGCGCGTGAATGCGTTTTTTGTGTGCTTATTCCGAGTTTTTTAACGTACTCACTCGTGATAAAGTAACCGATCTCTTATGTCAAAATGTATACAAAAAACTTTTTTACAAAAATTACAACCAAATTACAATTTGGGAAGTCGGTTGTAATTTTTGTAAAAAAGTTTTTTATTTTTCACTTTTTAGCTGTGGTACATAATGGACCAGTTTTATAGATAAGCCCCATACCATGAAACTTAAACAAAACCGGTGTAATGAGAGTATACCAGGGGGAACTGTTCACATCTGCGTACCCCTTTAGAGCTTACCAGTGTGATGTTATGTTATGAAATGGTGTAAACAATAAACAGACATGCGATTGCAGCTATCCCGAGTGATTTGCTGTCATTTATTGAAGAGTTCTGATGTATATCGCCGAAGTTCTTAATCAGATCTGGATGAAAATTAAATGGGACCACATGACAAGCACCAGCGTTCAAATAAAAAAGAATCATCAAAATCGGTTCACCAAATAAAAAGTTCTGAGGTAACACACATAAAAAAAATACAGTCGAATTTAAAACATCCTCCTTTTTGCGAAGTTGGTTAAAAAAGAAGTTTCTTCTACTGTTACCAGACGGCGCTTATCCAGTTACAATCCAAATTGACGTTTACGTTAACGCGATTGATCGTGAGTAAAAACCCGCACTAAAGCCTCTGTGTTGCACTACGCGTGTTTTCAATGTAAACAGAGATACTTTCAAGCAACGGCAACGTAAGAACACGAACTCCTGCGCTACGCTGTGTAATGCGGTATAGTGTGCAAATCGCCTAAGAGAGATTATTTCGTGTATTAGAATTAACTAATTAAGAACAACAGGCCTCCAATAATAGAAATATTGAAACAACATTTTCAAACAAACTTCAAATTCGTTGCAAAGTCTTTACAACACATATAATCCAGTCAATATTCCTTTTGGTTATAAAAAATTTACCTTATCGTAGACGATCTCTGACTGTCTCTTCTTGTCCTCAGTGGTCAGTGCTGCGATGCGAGCAGCGATCTCTGTTCTTATCAGCGCTTTAGCGGGGTTGGGTGTGACCTTCGACATTTTGCAGCTCTAGAACAAAATTTATTACTTACTATTGAATTTTAATAAGTGGCCATTTTATAAACAGGCAGTAGGGCCACAAAAGAGAAGCTTGTAAAAGAGCCTTTACAAGCAAATATGTAGGTACTTATTAGTTTGTAAGCCAAGACCAGGCATGCAGGCTTGAAGTATTATTCCCTCGCTTCGCTCGGCTCCTTTCAGGAGTTAGGTTCCTATGCAATCTTTAACTAATATTTTTTTTGGTTTGGGAAATCATCCAATGACTTTTCCCGCTCTGGGTCGACTGGCTGACACGGCCTCCCTGGCCGTGTCAGACTTTTACTGACTAAAACCGATCCGTGTTCCTTCAGTTACTGGAGCCAGGGCCGCGGTAATTCTCTTTCAAATTTATCAGCGACCCAGACAGGCATCGGCCCTCGCGGCCACATCTCTTTCATTACCTACGCTTTGGATTAATATAAAATGCTGAATCCTCTTGATACATAATCCAGTATTGTGTTTATAAAATACTATTGAATGATGTTAGTTACACATTTATATGAAAATCTCGGGTACCTGAGCTTAAACCACAGATAAATACAAACACACAGATAATAATATAATACTAGCATACAGATGCCTCATCCGCGCGTATCGCATCTATCGTATTTCATCTGATTATACCGATTATTTTTGTAAATCGATCGCGTTCGGTTCCGTTCCACAGCGATACATAGATCACCATCTAGTAATCAATCGATATCGATAGATAAATCAAATAATCAGTATATTCAGTACAGTACGTCGGGACAGTTTCTTTTTATGGGATGAGACACCACAGGCTGAAACAGTATTAACTGATCAAGTTCATTCCCTTAATAGAACATACCATTAATATGCCGAATAGTGGACGTCCTGAGGATGAAATGGTGACGTCAGCTGCTGTAGTACCTGTGCTGAACATTAGAAATACAAATGAAAAATAATATCACTGCGCCATTAATCTAGTAGTCGTAAGCAGAGGATGTTATCCTGGGTTCAATACCCCGGGTTGGATTAGGTTGGATTGTCATGAGAGGACGAAGCCTGGATTAGTAGCCGGTTGATGACAAATAGGCCTAGCCCTTCGCGATACACACACACACTACACAGGTGTGATATTATGTTATTTGGAGGTTAGACAATAATTTATATTATGGTTTGCGACAAGAGCACCATGCTAAAGAAAGTTCTATATTATTATCCAAAGGTAATATTATTTTCACACCACCTGCTCGCCAATGTCAAATTATATGTCATGCAAACCTAACCTAACGTAAGTCGTGAGGTCTAAGACCTGAGGTCTAGCAGGGCATTAATATTGTACTGAATTGCATTAAGAAGAATATATATATATATAAATAAGAATTTGGAACATAAAGTAGAAATCGCATACGAACATTTACGATAGGTTGTAGGTACATACTAATTCTATGCATTCACCGTTATGATCTGCACTAAAAAATCAAATTGTTCGAAAATCGAACTGGCCACTACGGGTAGAGTATAAATAAAAGAACAATAGAACACAAATTAAAAAAGAGGCGCGAATACTGAAAATTGTTTGCTTTGAACAACAAATTAAATTCTCACAAAAATGTCGAGTGACGATAGTGATTTGACTCCAGAGTAGATTAAATCCGACGCCATTGGCATTGCCAACAATCTACTCCCAGAATTTTTTCTGGGAGTAGATTGTAAAGAAAAGTAAGACAAGTACATGAAAGCCTACGACGATTTTTACATACAAAACGAAAACTACAAAGGGCGTCAAGTCTGTATCTGAAACAGTGCTTTTAGTCTACTTCCAGCATTTCTCTTGTACAAATAAGCCAAGTGGCCTATGGTGCATCTATTCGATGCTCCGGTCAACAATAAGTAGGGTAAATACGCCAAACGTCGGCCACCCCCCAATGTTCGGCCGTCTGCACATTTTCAGCTTGCGTTCATTCAAAATGTAATTAAGTGGCAATTTTGCCACTCGAATTGCAACCTTAGTTCATACTCCATAAGTACAAACAGTTTCTATTCGATTACGTCACTCACTCTTCTCACACTGAGCGTCAATAGCGATTGCGCCGTTGCAGCGTCAAATTAGCAGCTAAAGTAGCTAACTAGCTGTGAATACCCGCACTTCGGGGATTGATATTACAACGATAAGACCTTTTTTTTTTGGTTTTAAGCTTTGTTATCACTAAAAAGTTTGTTTTACTATATTTTGAGATAGTTTTCTCAACGTTTTGCGTATTGTTTTAAGGGAAAAATAGGGGGCCGCCATAAGAATACCAATTTCGAATTAAAACCGGATTCTCGGCCGTGGCCGACTTAAAGTAAATGCAGTCTGTTATATAAATTCCGATTCTACCAATTCCATTGGCTTAATAAGAGAATTTGCAAAGTTTATAGGCAAATAAATCTATTTTACGTTTAATCGTCAAATTCCGGCCGGGGTGATATTAGTTGAATCTCGAGAAATAAGGTACACAAAACAGGGGCCGACATTAGAAATATTAAAGATCATAATGTCGGCCGGCCTCGAATTACAGCGTCACTATACAGGCTGGTTACATATGTATTTTTTCATTGATTTTGTGGGTAAAAATTGAATATGTGTTATTGAATTTATTAATATCATAAAGAAGATAAGTTTCTTATCACATACTTAGTTATTATTATTTTTTTGCTTAATTATAATTATAGTAACATTGTTTAAGTGCAAATCAATAAATTTCTTTACAATTAAACAAATACAAATGTTTACTTAGGTGATATTAGACTGCTGCCAAAATTAATCATATTAATAATATTTTTCATTGTCTTAATTTAAAACACCCTATACCTGGCCGACATTAGGAAAAAACGCGACCGACCATGGGCCGTGAACGGCCGATTTTAGGGTCTTTTCGTTCTCGATGCATTTAAACCTTAATACTTTTTTCTTTTAGTAGAAATGTCAATCTTATGCCTATAAAGATGAAATAGATTTAACAAACTGTCCAAAACCGCATCACAAGCTATCCTTTTGTTGCAAACTGATGGCGCCAGAGCGATCCCTAGTTAGAAAAGCCGTTAAGGGGCCGACATATAGCGTATTTACCCTATCAAAAATAATATACAAATTAATACATACTCCAAATTACTAGAATTTTTAAAAAGGAAATCAGAAGGACATCGTCCTAAGAAATAAAAAGTTTTCACAGCTCAAAATGTGGAAACGTTTCTAAATGAAACACCTGGACCACAACTTTCTTGCTTTTTTTAGTAAATAAAATAGCTACATACTTACTATAGGTAAGTATAGGTACTAGCTACCCGCACATGAATCGATCGCTTGTGTGCGATCTACTGATATGTGATGTTTCGACTCTAAGTTAAATAATAATTATTATTGTAAACCTTCGTACGGTTTATGTGTTGTTATTTAAATAATAAACTTTCTTAGATTAGACTGACACACACACATGAGTGTGTCAATTAAATCTAAGAAAGTTGAAAGCTGCACTCAGGATTTTTTATACCACTTAGGTGGCAGACAAGCACACGGCCCACCTGATGGGAAGCGGTCACCGTGGCCTAGGGGCGCGTGCAACACCAGGGGCATCACACTCGCGCTGCCGACCTTTTTGTCTTAACTCCCTAGAATCCTTCGTTTTGCTCTGGATTCATTACGGCGCCCGCTACATAAGACAATACGTTATCCCCTTAGTGCACAATCTACTAATACAATTTTCTATGATCTTTTGGTAGGTATTAGAACTACGAATGATGGTTAGATTACAATATTTCTTTTTTCTTTCATTGGTTCAAATATTTCCAGTTGACATTTATGACAGGTAACGCATAGCAAGACGTACAGAGTTCAACAAACGCATATCTAAGGACCTAAATAAAACCGCGGCTTTAAAACAACCGGTTGTAATTCAAACATATTATCGTGCCGTCACAAATTAAACGCAATTCATTCAGGATTTTGAAAATTCATTCATTTGTTTTTATTTTTACCGAATTCAAAAAAATGAGGTTACCAATTCGACACGTATATATGGAATATTGTTGGCATTGCATAATATTCACATAAGTTACTCTATATAAGCTTCTAAACACGTGTGCCAAATATTCATAAGTGGATGTAGGTATGTATGTTTGTTTGTATGTATGTATGTTTGTCCACGCATATCTCCGAAACTAGTAATCGGATTGTGATCATTCTTGTATTCATTGTTTCATCAAAATCGGTTCAGCAGTTTACAAGATATGGAACATACAACTGAACTCCTTAACGATAAACAGCACGAGTTTGTAAATTGAGTTATTTAATGGGTATTTTGTCAATCCTTTTGGTACCTTACTATAGAACTTGCTCACTTTTTAGTGATGGAGTACCAAAACTAAAAAGTGCAAAAAATACGTTTTCCCAAAAAATTAACCGACTTCCAAAGCCAAACGAGCAAAAATAACTTTCGTTTCGGAAGTTGGTGTCGCAAAACGACAAAAAACATAGGTTCCATAGACGGGAAATTTTTAGTGAACATTTTTTTTGCGATAATTTTCAAAGGCCTAAGTAGCTAAATGTCGATCAGTTTATCGAAGACTGCTCTAAATTCCAATGTTTTAGGGCTTTTCATATCGGGCAATATAATTTATTGGGTAACTCTGTTGGTCGAATTAAGAGCACAGGTCTTAATTGGGCATAAATCTATCAATGATGATTATTGATGTCGATGGTTTTGAAATATGGTCCAAAAATTTAGGTTTTTGGGTCAAATCTGAAATTATGATGGGAATTAGGTAAATTATCGATGATTTAATGAGTTGTACACCAATTAATTCAGTTGTATAATTTATTAAGACAGTTTTGTAGGTTCATTGATAGTTATCATATGGAACTTGATTTTATCATCTGACACATTTACTAATACCCTATTTTTTTTCGTTAGTGAAACAAAAGGAGCCTCATGGGAAAAGGGCGTGAGTTTAAGTAATGTACCTAGGTACTTATGTGGATTTTGCATTAATTTTGTGCATATTTTCTACTGCATCCGCTATCACGATCCGTTTTCAAGGTAGGTAAGCATAGTTTATTTTAATAGTTTTTACAATAGGCTGAAATAGCTGTTTTATCATCTAATATCGGTTTAATTCATCAAGTGGTACCTATGCTTTAATCAAGTATCTTAGTAAGTAGGTATCTATAGGATTAGGATATGCAAGCAGATAATCGGTGTCTACCGTTTTACCATTATCTGCAAAAAGAACTTGTATTATACCTAATACTAGCAATTTTTTGCTTAAAAGGTACTTTCTATCATTATAGTGTAATGCATTATAAGTTGTAGAAATAAAAGTTTTTTTTTTTGTAAAAGCCGGCAAACCACACAGATGATTATTAAATACCACAGAACAGAGAAAGACAGTGTTTTTCCTGTTCTGTGTTAAATACATCCAAAACCATATAGAAGCAAAGCACGAATTATGAAACAAACAAATCTATAACGACTTAGTAAACAACATTACACCATTCAAAATATAGTTTCATGAGAGAAATAACTAAGAAACAATACAAACAGGTCAAAAGCCAGCCGATTACGGTCACAAGTTGTTTGTTAGGAACTGGGAAATTAATAAGTGATAACGCAAATTAAACTCACCGAGTGACACGACAAATTATGCAGTGCGTAAGAAGCAGACTGATATGAAATAATGAAATCAAACGATACGAAATGATAATAGAACTTGAGTGAGACTAGCGCTAACCAAAACAAACAATGAAATTGTGATTATATGACACTATTTTCACACGTGGTCAAACTAGTAGCGCCATCTGTTGATGTAGCGTTGAACCAAGTTGAGCGATACCTAACTGAAAGAGAGGGGCGATGTGGTGGTATTGTGTTTGTTGTAGTTGTCTGCTGCTGAAAGTAGATGTCACTAAACGGCGTCTGATGTACGTGTTTGTCACTTTATCCCAGAAGAGAAGAAGTAGGCAGAGGTGTTGGTACCAATGGGAACTAATTAGACAACAGAATGTAATATTATACGACATTTTATAAGTCCATTGCAGTTATTTTTATTTATTTATTTTAAAACATGTTGCCTTACACTAAAATATAAGCAAATATAAAATTAATAGGCAAAGACCTTTCAATATCATTCTTTACCCCCTACTAATTAATTAAGAATTTGAAGTTGAGCATTTTGTCAAATTCTAGCCTGAAAACCTTTCAAAGTTAGTAGGATTTGACACATTCTTAACTTCATTGTGTGTTCAATTTTGAAACCAGTTCTTAGGGTGGCTTTCTGAATTGAGTAATTTTATGCACGTTTGACGAAGAAGTTATAGACATACAGGTAAAAAAAAATATGCAGAAGAGAAAATCTTTTCCAGTCTCTCCTTTAAAGTTTTGCGAAAGATTATGCCCCATGTCTAGCTTTTGAATTATGCATTACCTAAGTACCTAACTAATGATTGAGTCAATATAACTTACAACTTATATGCGAGATAACTCTTAAAGCACAGCACTACGGTCACTTCATACAGTGGTACCGTTTAACTTTAAAATACCCACCGTACCACCAGGGAACGGCCAGGGGTACGGTGGGTATGCAGTGCGTCTGGGAAGAGCTAATAAGGCTTATCACTTCTGCAACGGGATGGACCCTTCATAACCTTCTTGTTAGATATCATCATGAACTCATCAATTGCCAATCTAAGATAAGTTGGACACTCTAAGATATCTGTTGTTTGATAAATAGCCACAGACAGGACCCAGACAGCCATATCAAGATTATCAAATTTATGAGAAATAAAGATAGACTAGAGGTGACATTAACAGCAAAATGATTATAATATTAAGATTAGGTACATGAAGATAAAATGATTAAACTTTAAATACAAAATATTGATAAAAATGTGCTAACGCTAGCCGTAAGAGCAAGTAAGTTAAAATATATAATATTTGGCAAAAGCATTAACTTATTAACCGTAATTAGTCGACTATTTCAGGGTACTGTAAACTATGCCACAATATAAAAAATAGGACATGACCCACCCGCATCAGGAACGGTTTCCAAGCTATCGATGATCAGGGCTATAGAGACAATTTTCTTAATATGCGTGGTGTATCCAGGAAAAAATCTAATATTTATGCCTTGTTTATCATAGGTAGAAAAATAAATTAACCCGAATCTCTTCAAAGTTAGAGTGTACAGGCTTCTTCTGGGTAAACTCACTCTATCGTCGACTTTGTCTCTGTCACCTCTGACCTAGACTAGAGTCAAGAAGCAAACCCATCGCAAATAATAAAATAAAAAAATATAGGGCCGCTACGTTATACCGTTATACCTACGAATATGTTTATTAAAAGCAAGAAAAATACACCAGCACCCAAATTGTGTTAAACAATAACACCATCATGTTTAAAAAACCTTCTATTCAAGCAATTAAAACTATGGAATTGTCAAAATAAAGAGTGAGAGTTTGCAATCGATTTCATGAATTTATAATTATTTTCTGAAGAAGTCTCTGATATAACTTACAAAATCAAAATGCTCAAATGGCGATGGGCAGGGCACATGATAAGAGGGCAGGACAAATGGAGTAAAATTGTGCCACGGTGGTACACGATGGACAAAATAATAAGAGGAAGACCACAGAAAAGGTGGGACGACATCAGACTAGTCTCAAGAGGGATATGGAACAGACTGGCTCAAGAAAAACACCAATGGAAAAGGTTGGCAAAAAATTACCAAGAATCAAATTTTAGACAAGATTAAGTTTAAATGTAATATTAGATTATGTATATATGATTAGATATGTATGATAAAGGGCGAAGAATTGAATCCTGAGAATAGCACAGTATTTTTAGGCTTAACTTTGGATGCTAAGCTTCAGTGGGGCCCACATATAGATAAATTGTCAAAGAAGCTAAGCTCCGCAGCATATGCTGTTAGAAAAATTCGTAATTTAACTGACATAGAGACAGCCCGTTTAGTATACTTTAGCTATTTTCATAGTGTAATGTCGTACGGTATTCTGTTGTGGGGAAATGCCGCCGACATCCAGAATATCTTTGTTTTGCAGAAAAGAGCTGTTCGATCAATATATAAATTAAGCCCGAGGCACTCTCTCAGAGAGAAATTTAAGGAGATTAATGTAATGACTGTGCCCTCTCAGTATATTTATGAAAATCTTTTATATGCTCATAAAAATATAAAATTGTTTAAAAAATACAGTGATATCCATAACATAAATACTAGGAACAAACACAAATTTGTAGTACCTACAACAAGGCTCAAGAAGATAGGTGGCTCGTTTAGATGTCAATGTGTACGCTTTTATAATAAGCTTCCAAGCCACGTACAAGATCTAAGTCTTAATAAATTCAAATCATTCATTAAACGTAAGTTGTGTCAGAAAGCGTTTTATACTATTAAAGATTACGTTGAGGACAAAAAGGCTTGGGATTGAGCTGCTCCAATTAATTTTGATTTTTTTATATTTTGCACCGTGAATTTTGTTTTTGATTTTAATTTTGATATTTTTTTTTTTTTTGTTGTTTTCTTGCAATGACAAGAATATTTACTTTTTAAAGTATTATATTATTTTATTTTTATTATTGTGAATGTGAAGATTATGTGGATTTTTGTTTTTTATTATAACTTAGTTAGTTTTTACTCATGGTCTGGCAGTTTGAGTAGTTTATGCGGCCTACCCGAATGTCCTTTCTTTGGTATTGTTCGTCGAATCGTTGAGCTCCGTAAATTCTGAGTTGAGCTGCTCGGTTATTGACAAATGCGTGCACTGACTGGACAGGTCCACTCAATCTGGCTGGTTCTTTCCTCAAAAGACCATTTCAGACATATGTCTACATGGTCTTCACATGATATAACCAAGTTTTTGTCAAGACTTCAAAAGAGACTGTGACCTCTGAGTTTGTTTCGGCCTTTCTTCTCAGAGTAGTCAGATAGGAAACGCCGACCTCATCTAGTTTTAAAAAATATGATCGACATGTAAAAGTGTTTGTACAAACCAACTTACAGAAATAAAATCATTTATCATTTATATTTTTTTATAATTATAGATGTATAGTTTTTATTTACTTTTCTCCACACTAGGAATTTCTTCTCGAATCGTGGGTTCGTTTACAAACATATAAACTCACATACACAACACCCAGAGCCGGAATAACTATATGTAATATGATATAATATAATAGATCTGAATAAAAGGCTATTTTATTTATTTTATTTTACGCAATTACGCTGCAGTCTAAAAACATTTTTGTCAACCTGGACGAGTAAAGTAGCATGTCCTTATTTACAGGTTGACAGGAGCTACTCAGCTACTAAACATCTATTTCCTCCATGGAAGACAGATAGTGTCACTAAACCTCCATTGATTGACCCGCCACGCAGCTCAGCTGACAGACCCATTACCTTATCATGGTGTTTCCATGGCACAGGCCCCTGGAATGAGGGCAGCGATAACGAATTCATATCTGGGTTTGTATTAAATCGGTGCTCGGGAAGTTTCCATGGTAAATGGATAAACTTATCGATATTTATTGCAATGTATTGGACTATAAATCGGTAGTAACGGGTAATCCCGTTGTGCCCACTGGTCATGTGTGATGTGGAGAAATGAAGAGCATGTCGGAGGAAATGTTTTAAGTAAGAAGGTATGCATGGCTATAATAAGTCTCCTACTCCTATAGTTATAAGTGTAAGGCAAAAGAAAGACATTTATTAAAAACAACCCTCACACACAAAAAAAAAACAAATAAAGTGGCATTCTTAAAAACATAGTAGTGTGTGAATGTGAAAAATATTGGACAGCTGATGGGCAAACGTTTCATAAAAAATCTTTAATCAGTAGGTAAAATTCTCCTTCATGTTTGTTCCTATCACAATCTATCAGGAAATGTTGCAAATCTTCGGTTTTGTTGCATATTCCACAATTAGACGATGTAGCTTGCCCAGAACGAAGTCTTAGTGCTAATTTAATTAAACCTGCACGCAGTCTTTCGTCATCAAACCATGTCCGTAAGGATTGAGGAGCAATTTTTGGATCTTAATTAAATTAATATACTTTTTTTGTTTAAACATTATGTAGGTCCAATCCTCGATTTTGTAGTATAATACTTCAAAAGTTATATGGACATAAAGGTGGCTCCTCAATCTAAATGTTTGGAATGAGGAGCCACGTCAGAACTAGGAACGTCATGGATTAATATTTTCATAATTTGGTATCATTTTGTAGTATTTGAGAGTATTTAGTAGACAAAATCTGAGCTCGGTTGCATTAAAATTAAAAAACTTATCATACATTTTATGTGACTCCTCAGACCATACATACGACTCGTCAGTTTTCAAAGAAGCAGTAGTTCAATTAATGCGCAATTTCTTCGTCGTTTAGTAGTAAGTATATTAGATTTGTAGGACAAGAATCAGTAATTAAAAATGAGTGCATTGGGAGATATGGCACATTTTAACTGGCTCCTCAATCCTCCTCAGGGCGCATGAGGAGGCTCACTCTGAATTATTTTCCAAATCTTCACTTTCGATAATTCATTTGAATAGATTTTCCATTTTTCATGGCAGTCCATTTTCAACTTTAACAAATATAGCCCATAATGCCAGACCAGTAATCAGGTATATATGATATTTAAATTTCAAATTTAAACGATCAGCCTCCACGTTTCCTCGTAAACCTAAATGTGCCGGAACCCATAGCAAGATAGGCCTAGTTTCTTGCTTGTTTGCTCAGCCTTAAAATATGCATCTTTGAGCATTAGATAAATAGAATATACTAGATCAGTATCGGATGATGATAATTTATTGTTTTATAAAATTATAATTAGTAACTAGGTACAGATACATACGACATCGCAGCCCACCTCAGTAGCGATGTCACCTTTGCCATAAAAAGCGGAACCGGAACCTACTTGTTATCCGCTACGTCGCACAGTGGTGCAGGTAGTACGGGCATGCGGAAAATATTATTTTTAAATGAAAAGACGTTGCGTTTCTTCATAATACTTTATTAAAATGATATAATGGATGTACCAGTTTACAAAGAGAAAGATATAACACGTATTTTTTTTTTATTAACATGAAAATATTCATCAAATTTTTTCACATGAATTTCATATAATTAAATCAGCATTTTTAAATAAATAAATATTAATAAATTAAATATTAAATAGAGAAGACATATAGTTTTAGAGATGGGTACTATCCACACACTTATTATCCAAACACTTAATAATTAATGCACTTTTTCTTAATTACAGAGCGTCATTAGTTAAGGACCTGGTATTTCCAAGATCGCAGGTTATCGCAGCCAAAACTAATGTATTCTTAATCTATAGGGTCTAATTAATCTCCGAAAGTATATTATTACGTATCGGTCGATAACGGAGATTAGTTATGATCTCATGATTGAAAACAAAAGGTTCCAAATGACCTTCTTCACTAAAAATGTAATAGCAAGTAATTATTCATTATATTATAACATTATGTTTACTATTTTATTAATACACACAATAAACTTATGACTAAACTAAAAATTAAAGTTGATAATTATAGTATTTTGGTTCTATTCATACTTGAAATAACAATATTTTTTGCACGAAATTTGTAAATTCTCGATCACCCTACTTTGGCATCATATAATTAAATACTGTATAATTATTTATCCGTATTAATTTTAGGACTTGTTTCTACTAACATTCTAGTATGTGTGTACCAAATTGTAGACATTTTAAACAAGGTTGAAACAAAGGACTTTTTTCCGCCCTTGTACCAATGTGCGTCGTCTGCACAGCCCTGACGAGCAGCTCCTTCTCGGGTCCGGTGACGGACTAACGCAGCGAGTTCGCGGTGAGTGCTAACGCATGCACGTGTTCGCCATAACGGCACAAGAGGACACTGTGGAGTTTTAGTGGATGGGATCCCCACATAATTGCGCTATCTCCCTGTGGTGGCGCAGTATGCACGAGCAGTTTTCCAGGTAAAAAAAAATGTGTGGTCGTCAGTACAGGCCAAAAAGTAAATTTTAAAGACAGAGTCTGCAGTTAGTAAACCCTGTGCAGGTTGGTGATTATTGCTTACTCACAGTCAATGTGTTAGCACTTTGGGTGCACAGTTATTTTCTCAGGACATTTTATGTACCGTTTAAAAAACTGCTTGTATTAAAACACCTAAGTAAAGACTCCTTTGACAAATGTTTGCAATAAGCGAAATGTGTCGGATGCTGTAACCAGAGATGATTGATATGCAACATAAACGTGAGAGCAATCCTCTTCTTACGAGCACATTATTATATCCTTTGTTTTATTTTATTTGCCATTTTGTTGCCATGAGGATTTGTTAGGGCATTTTGATATAGGATAGGTAGGTGAACTTTATATAATTCTTTCTTGTAGCATTTCTTGGCTTGAAGTTTAAAATTAAGCCTGTATTGTTTCACAACAGGGCAAAACCCTCCCATCCCTTCTTCCACTTTGCCCGGTCTTTTTGGGCCTGCTGCGTTGTAAAACTGTTGGGTTCCACTGAGTGTTGTTATACGCCCATTGCTCCTCAGACCTATGTCAGATGTGGCTAGCCCAGTTCCACTTCAATCCAGCAACTGCTCGAAAAGCGTCTACTAATTGTGTTCTGGAATGAAGTATAGACTATAGACTTTCAGATGCGTTCTATGAGATTGACACCCAGTAAAGTATACTGGGTACGTTCGGTCGTATGTTTGTCATTATGAATTGATTGGCATTACCTGTCGCTGTCATTATGAATTGATTGGCATTTTTTTTGTTAGGGTTCCATACCCAAAGGGTAAAAACGGGCCCCTTTTACTAAGACTCCACGGTCCGTCTGTATGTCTGCCCGTCTGTCACCAGTCTGTATCTCATGAACCGTGACAGCTAGACAGTTGAATTTTTACAGATGATGTATTTCTGTTGCCGCTATAACAACAAATACTAAAAACCGAATAAAATAAATATTTAAGTGGGGCTCCCAATCAACAAACGTGTTTTTTTCGGCATTTTTTGCGATAGTGGTACGGAAACCCTTCGCGCGCGAGTCTGACTCGCACTTGGCCGGTTTTTATTTTTCTTTATGTTGCCTTTAGATTTTAGTATGTATGTATTTATTCATATATTACACAGAATATGTATGTATTACACCGTATGTATGTATTTATTCATATATTACACAGAATATGTATGTATTACACCGTATGTATGTATGTACAACACTGATATTGTCACACCAATGACAGCCGCACTTCGTGTCCAGCAATTACTGTCTACACTTGCATGGAAGAGATCGTGGAATGTGATAAGGCCGCCCATCGTATGTGTTTTTAGTTTTAAATTTCCTTTATAAATGTAACTTATGGTGAACAATAAAGTATAATTATAATAAACTAGCTGATCTGGCGAACTTCGTACGGCCTAAGAATTAGTAAATCAAATTTATGGACATACCGATAGCAGCGCCACCTACCGGGTCCAATTGTGAAAACCCATTAAAATGCACACACAAAATTTCATCCAAATAGATCCAGCCGTTTAGGACGAGTTAGGTGACAAATACACGTACAGAAGAATTATATAATTATATTAAGATTATATAATTATATACCGAAGATATCCCGGACGTCAGCCTGTACGAGATTAGGATGGCTCTGAAACAGCTTAAAAACAACAAGGCGCCGGGTGACGACGGAATCACTGCTGAACTCCTGAAGGCGGGTGGAAAACCGGTCCTTAAGGCCCTTCAGAAGCTGTTTGATTCCGTCATACTCGAGGGCAAAACGCCACAGGCTTGGTGCAGGGGTGTGGTGGTCCTCTTCTTCAAAAAGGGTGACAATGCCCGGCTGAAGAACTATAGGCCCATCTCACTTCTTAGCCATGTCTACAAGTTGTTTTCAAGAGTCATCACGAATCGTCTCGCGCGCAGGTTTGACGATTTCCAGCCTCCCGAACAAGCCGGATTCCGAAAAGGCTTTAGCACCGTAGACCACATACATACGTTGCGGCAGGTTATACAGAAGACCGAAGAGTATAACCTGCCTCTCTGCTTAGCGTTTGTGGACTACGAGAAAGCCTTCGATTCGATCGAGACTTGGGCTGTACTGCAGTCTCTCCAACGGTGCCAGATCGACTACCGGTACATTGAGCTGTAGAAGTGTTTGTACAGAAACGCCACCATGTCAGTCCGTCTTCAGGATCAGACCTCGAAACCAATATTTCTCCAGCGTGGCGTGAGACAGGGAGATGTCATTTCTCCGAAACTGTTCACTGCTGCGCTGGAGGATGTATTCAAGGTTCTGGACTGGAGGGGCCTAGGCATCAATGTTAATGGCGAGTAAATCACTCACCTTCGGTTTGCCGACGATATAGTGGTCATGGCTGAGACCATGGAGAGCCTCAATACAATGCTCGATGACCTCAGTAGAGCTTCCGAAAGAGTGGGTCTGAAAATGAACATGGACAAAACCAAGGTGATGTTGAATGCCCATGTTACACCCACTCCTATCAAGGTTGGAGACTCTACACTCGAAGTTGTGGACGACTATGTCTACCTGGGACAAACGATCCAGTTGGGTAGGGCCAACTTCGAGAGAGAGATCAACCGTCGAATCCGACTCGGCTGGGCAGCGTTCGGGAAGTTGCGCGGTGTCTTCTCGTCCAACTTACCACAGTGTCTCAAGACAAAAGTCTATGACCAGTGTGTGTTGCCAGTGATGACATATGGCTCTGAGACGTGGTCGCTCACAATGGGCCTCATCAGAAAGCTTACAGTCACTCAAAGGGCAAAGGAGAGGGCTATGCTCGGCGTTTCCTTGCGTGATCGAATCAGAAATGTAGAGATCCGTAAGAGAACCAATGTTACCGACATAGCTCGAAGAATTGCCAAACTTAAGTGGCAGTGGGCAGGGCACATTGCTCGCAGAACGGATGGCCGATGGGGCAGGAAGGTTCTGGAGTGGCGACCGCGAACCGGAAGACGTTGCGTTGGAAGGCCTCCCACCAGGTGGACCGATTACCTGGTGAAGGTTGCGGGGATCCGCTGGATGCGAGACGCACGGGACCGGTCAATGTGGTGACGCTTGGGGGAGGCCTATGTCCAGCAGTGGACGTCTTTCGGCTGATATGATTAAGATAAATAAAGAAAGTATTTCCAATAAAAGTAGCAATGCTTAAGATAAATTCACCTTCAATGCACTATAGGTATTTATTATAGGAAATACATATTTATATGTTTATTTTAAACCTTCGACGTGAAAAGAGGAGTGTTATAAGTTTCACGTGTGTACCTGTGTGTTTGTGTATCTGTCAGTGGCATCATAGCTCCTAAACGGATGAACCGATTTTGCTTTCTATGTTTAATGAAAATCTGTTCAGCCGTTTTTAAGTTATAGGTGTTTTTGCAAGATATCGTGTCATATTTACGTTTTTAATAGATTGTGGATCGAAGCGTGTCTACTACTAGATAAATTAGCTTGAAATAAAAATGTGTCGGGGTTTTTTTAAATTTTACATGTACATTTGTACCCATTTTACTTAAATAACTTTTTTATGCATCTGCCATATTATCTCGCCACCACCCTTGGTTGAGTAGTAGAGAATGCCTCAGGCATTAAGTCCGCCTATGTAAATTTATGTTGCAATAAGTTCTAATAAATAAATCTTTCAATCGTGGGTTACCACTAAAAAGATGTATGAAAGAAGCAGACTTGTTGCACCGACTTTGATCTTCTTCGTCGGTATACTCTTGGCAGAACGGTCGTGGTTAGCATGTTGCAGTAAGACTTCGGTGTGTCATGATTCAATTAACGATTCGAAACCATCACTCTCTGTCAGCTGTGACTCGTGTGCATTTATGCAATGGGCCGGATATTGCAGACTTGATCTAATCGGTCCATTATTTTGATGAAATGGACACCACACATAATTTTTTTTTCTGGTTAATCATCCAAAGACTTCACTCTCTCCGGGTCAAGCGGGAAGCCGTGTCTGATTGTTCCTTCAGTTGCTTGTGCCAGGGCCGCGGTAAATCTCTTTCAAATTGATTTACCTTTGAGTTTACGATATTTTCAGAAAACTGCGTTAGTCAAAATTACCTTTTTTGTCGGGAACATTAAAAACAGTGTCTTTCAACATATTTGTTTCATGACTAACATTGTGTAATCCTAAATAAACTAGGCTGTGTTTGTTTGTTCCCCGGTGCGCAGACACGGACTATTCTTTTGAAATCAAATCAAATCAAATCAAAATTTTATTTATTCAATTAGGCCATTAAGCGGCACTTTCGAACGTCAAAAAAAAAAAAAAATTGAATCTAATACTAACCTCCAGTTTCCCAGCTCAAAATCATCGGCGAACCAATGCGACAAACTGCCAAGCAAGCGCTATCCGCTGCGATTGGCTGTTGAAAATTCATTCAACCAATCACAGCAGACAACGCGCGCCCGACAACCCGCCACACCAACCCCCCGACAATTCCGAGCTGGGAAACCGGGGGTAATTGATTCTACCGTCCATTCGGAAATGTAGCTTGTTGTGGAGAAGAATGGACAAGAAACTCCACACATACTCTTTTACAAAAAATGTGTTTTACAAGTATTTGGTTACATTATCTTGTTGGCAAAAAAAAAAAATACATACATGTGAGAACGATGTAAAAAAAACAAAAAAAAAGTAATGCACTTAAAAGCTTCTACAGTAAAACAAACAATTAAAAATACAATAATTAGGTAATTAAAAACAGGCGGAGGCAGCTAAGTATGACCAATCCCAACTGATGGCGCCCGTTCACGACCATGACACATGGATCGGCACCACTCAGCTCAACCATCATGAAGGGAACCGAATGATCTTTGATAAATATGTTGCGAATTATTCAAAAACTTTTAAAACTGCATGCAAAATAGCTAAAGCGCTGTATATAAGCAATAAAATAAAATCAGCAGACGATAAAATAAAAACTACCTGGAAAATAATAAATAATGAAACAGGTAGAAAAAAACAGCGTAATACTGAAATTAATTTAGCGACTGCACATGGTCCCATACATTCAGATGTAGAGGTTGCTCAGGAATTTGAAAACTTTTTTGTTAATATTCCTTTTAAAACTACAGCAGCTTTAAACTCCTCACCCGTGCTCTCTGCTGACTTACTTAGAAAGAATGTAAATGCGTGCCCTTCGGAGTTTAAGTTTCAACATACAAACCCCCAGGCTATTTTAAAAGCTTTTAAAGATCTAAAAATTAAATCAACAGAAGATCTTTGGGGATTATCTGTAAAAGTATGTAAATCAATCATTGAAACTATTGCACCCTATTTAGCTTTCATTTTTAACACGAGTGTCGATCAAGGAATTTTTCCGGACCTCATGAAACACAGTAAAGTAGTTCCATTGTTTAAATCCGGGGATAGCAAGGAAGCCAATAATTATAGAATTGAAACTGTCAATTCTGCCGGTGCTCAGTAAAGTCTTCGAAAAGTTAATGCTCAACCAATTGTTGCGTCATTTTAACAAACATTCCATCTTTCATGATCAACAATACGGTTTCACCAAAGGGCGTTGCACAACTGACGCTGGCGTCACCCTAATAAAGAACATCTTTAACGCCTGGAAAGAAGCACAAGACGCCATTGGAATCTTTTGCGACCTCTCGAAAGCGTTCGATTGCGTTAACCATGAGACACTATTGTTAAAACTCGAGCACTATGGGATTAGGCATACGGCCCTTGAATTACTTAGATCATATTTGAAAGCCAGACAACTTAAAGTTTAGGTAAACGGCGTAAACTCACTAGGGTCTGAAATGACAATGGGCGTTCCTCAAGGCTCTATATTGGGTCCATTCCTCTTTTTAGTTTACATTAATGATTTGCCCCAATTATTACAAAATCAACCGAAGATCGTGTTATTTGCTGATGACACATCTTTGATATTTAAAATAGATCGACGATCACAAAATCTTGATGATTTGAATAAGTCTATTCATCAGGTCCAAACTTGGTTCACGGCAAACAATTTGGTACTAAATGAAAAAAAAACCAAATGTATTAGATTCACATTGCCGAATGTTAGAAGTAGCGAATGTGACATCATACTGAATGGAGAAAAGCTGGACTATGTAAATCAAACAGTTTTCCTAGGAATCACTCTAGATGACAAATTACAATGGGGGCCTCACATAACATCTCTGGCAGGACGGCTGAGCTCAGCCGCTTATGCTGTTAGAAAGATAAGACAGTTAACGGATGTAGAAACCGCGCGTTTGGTCTATTTTAGTTACTTTCACAGCATTATGTCATACGGTATTTTACTGTGGGATCGGGCGGCTGACATTGAATCAATATTTATATTGCAAAAGAGAGCTGTCAGAGCCATATATAAGTTAAGTCACCGAGAATCTCTTAGGGAGCTATTTAAAAAGATTAATATTATGACAGTTTCTTGCCAATTCATTTATGAAAATATTATGTATGTAAGGAAAAATTTAAATCTCTTTAGTAAAGTTAGTGATAGACACAATTGTAATACCAGAAATAAAGATAAGTTAGATCAACCATCATATAGATTAGCTAAAGTACACACATCTTTCATGGGGTACTGTGTTAAATTCTATAACAAAATACCTTGTGAGATATTAAAGTTAAATGAAAGAAAATTTAAAACAATAGTTAAAAGCACACTTTGTAAACAAGCATATTACAAATTAGATGATTATATTCAAGATAAGAATGCTTGGAAACATGCTGGTCCTGCTCCATAGGCCTATCTTTGGTGTGGACAAAATCAAAATGGTTAATTTGTATTATATTCATAATTATAGTAACGCTTTATTTGTATTTTTTCTTCTTTTTTTGTTTAAAAAAATTGACTCGCACACTGTTCTGATGTTGTTTAATTAGGTAATGTACCTATGTTTGCACTATTTGTAAGTACGTGAGGACCATGTTCGTATTTATCAAGTAAAGGAATTTACCTGTTAATGCTTGTAATTCTCTCATACCTATATGTAGTATAGTAGTGCTGGGTACATCGTCCTCACGTATACGAATTTATTAATGTATGTACCTATATAAATATTGTATAAAACTTTTTTTTAAAAGAGTAAGTATGGAGTTTCTTGTGCGTTCTTCTCCATAACAACCTACATTTCCGAATGCACGGTAGAATCATTTTTTATTAAAGTAAATTTTAACGTTCAAAAGTGCCACATAATGGCCTACTTGAAATAAACACATTTGACTTTGACTTTGACTTTGACTTTGATCCAACACATGTGCCACCATCAGAGAGACATTAGAGAGAGCATGACACACTATCAACTGCCAGGGCACACTGAAGTCAACGTACGACACAAAGGTATAGCAAATGGTAGATTTACAGTTGGTACATAGTACTCACATATGTGCTGTGCAGTTATATAATATAAAAATAAATTGAGTTTATACAACAATACTTCAGAACTTTTCTGCTTATAACTTGTTATTGTGCCCTAGTGACTGTGGAGCTGGACTAGCGCTGAGCCAAGCATTTTTATCAGCGATGTAATCCCCCAACCTATAATATGCCTGCTTGCATAGTGTGCGTTTTATAAAAGTTTTGAATTTCGCCTCATTCAGTTCTAGAATGTGAGGCGGTATTTTATTGTAACATTTTATACAGTACCCCATAAAAGATGAAGCTACTTTAGCCAGCCTAAAACCTGGTTGAATTAATTGGTCCCTATTTCTAGTAACATAACTATGTCTATCGCTGTTTTTACTAAAAAGATGTAAATTCTTTCTCACGTACATGATGTTTTCGTAAATATACTGACAAGGTACCGTCATGATGTTAATTTCCTTAAACAGTTCCCTTAGAGAATCGCGCCGGCGAAGATTGTATATCGCTCTGATGGCTCGTTTTTGCAGAATAAAAATTGACTGAATGTCTGCAGCCCTTCCCCATAGTAATATACCGTAAGACATTATGCTATGAAAGTAACTAAAATAGACCAGCCTCGCGGTATCTACATCAGTAAATTGACGAATTTTTCTAACAGCATAAGCTGCCGAACTTAACCGCCCCGCAAGTGATATTATATGAGGACCCCATTGTAACCTTGAGTCTAGCGTGATCCCCAGGAAAACCGTTTTGTCGACGAATTCTAGCTTCTCGTTGTTTAATATAATGTCACAATCATAACTTTTGACATTCGGCAAGACAAATTTTACACACTTAGTTTTTTTAGCATTTAAGACTAAATTATTAGCAGTGAACCAATTCAGAACTTGCTGCAATGCATTATTTACGTCGAAAACGTTACTCGTACGTCTATTTATCTTAAAAATCAAAGAAGTGTCGTCAGCAAATAACACCATGTGAAGTTTGTCTTTCAATAGATGGGGTAAATCATTAATGTATACTAAAAATAAGAAAGGACCCAAAATTGAGCCTTGGGGTACCCCCATTTTCACGTTCAACCCCGACGAATTGACACCGTTTATTTGGACTAATTGCTGTCTATCATTCAAATAGGATTTTACTAAACTTAATGCTAAAAGGCCTAGCCCGTAATGCTCAAGTTTCAAAAGCAATGTTTCATGATCAACGCAATCAAACGCCTTCGATAGGTCGCAGAAAATACCTATGGCATCTTGCCCCTCCTCCCACGCATCAAAGATGTGTTTTAATAAGGTGACACCAGCGTCGGTTGTACAACGTCCTTTGGTGAAACCATACTGTTTCTCGTGTAGGATTTTATTCGTATTAAAATGAATGAGTATTTTTATGCTGTCTTCTAATTTTATCTGGTAATTGTTTAATTTATTAAGCAGGTCAACACGTTCTTTTCTGAGTGGAATGTTTTTTAAGAAAAGTTTGTGTTGTTTCCTGTATTGGGTATAATTTCTAATTATTTTATTAAATTTTGCATACTTTTTCGAAATACTTGTACCTACTACGATTTCGACGGAATATCACTTATGCATTGTCTTGTCACATTATAATATTTAAATGTTGTTTAATTGAGCGATTAAAGGATTATAAGTTTGACGTGTGCTGCTGTGTGGCTGGGTACATGTGTGTCTGTCTTTGGCATCATAGCTCCTAAACAGATAAACCAATTTTGATTTAGTCTGTAAATCGGTTCAGCCGTTCAAAAGTTATCCGCAGGATATCGTGTCTTAATTACGTGGTTCGATAGATTGTCGATTGAAGCGTGTCTACTACTAGATATATGTATTATTTGTAGTAGGTATAAACCTCTAAAAAGCAAAAAATAAGCTTCGTACTTACGTCGGGAAACCGATAAGTAAATTAAATAAACTGCTGTAAACATTGGCGGTTCCCCGACGCGAGTACGACGCTTATTTCTGCTCTTTAGAGGTTTTTATGCCGCGAGTTTTTTAAGTTTATTTTTCAATACGAAATACTGTATTGCCATTGATTGTGTGTTACGCAATTATCTCGTTAAAATTATTCTCAAATATGAAAACCGTTTAGAAATTTGCGGAATACAAGCAATACACCCTTCACAATATGCATATATTGCTAAGTAAATATACCTACATGTATAACACATACTTATCAACCTGTAATGTGCTGAAGATAAGCCGGGCGACTCATCGACGTCTCCTTTACATGTAAATTAGTTTACTCTCGGCAATAAAAAGACCGCTCGCTATGTACACAAACATGTAAGTAGGTATGTACTGCTTATCTGCATAGAATATACAAAGTGGGTTACGTTGAAGGATGCCTGAAGAATTTCTTGAAGATTTTGTCGCTAGAAGACTTTCAAAAAATATTTTGATAATATTTGAACGTGTAGTACGTTAATTTAGGAATTGCCTTTTATGATGTAGATACAAAAAATTGTTTTTTGTGTTGCCAACACAGAGGTGAAGTTCCGAAAAATATTTTCTTTAAATGCACCACAACTTACCCAATAGACCCAGCGTCTAAAAATACCTATTTGTACAAATTGTGACGAAGTGGGTATTGCTACTATTTTACTTCCTTTGTTATTGTGACGAAGTTGGTTCACAAGAGCACAGTATAAATATACAAACAGTATGGAAACTATTTACAAACGCTTGAAAGGGCAAACTCACACAAACATGCGCACCGATGAGACGTCTATGCGGCCCGCACTACTGACAATGACAAGACTGCGAACGCTTCTTAGGGGTCTTGTCTGTGAGCATGTTCGTGTGAGTGTGCCGTTTCGAGCGTTTGTAGGTAGTTTTCATACTGTTTTTATATTTATACTGTGTTTGTAGGTAGTTTCCGTACTGTTTTTCCGTATTTATACTGTGACTAGAGTTTAACTTTTACAAAATTGCGACGATGTTCTTACTGTTCAGCTGCGAGGAAAAAAATCTCTACTAAAAGGTATTAATAGCTGAATAAATAAAGGTATGTAAAGGATATAAAAAGTTTTAAAAATATCGAACTTTTGAAGCTTTCGGGAATTTCTTGCTACGCTCAATAATATTACATCTTAAATTAAAAAAATACGAAAGTTTTAAACAAAACAAAAGTATCTCGAGTACTTTAAAAATCAATGTGCGGTATTTTATTATCTTTACTTAATATTTCACAGAAGTTTTCTCTTTCTTATTTAGTCACAAGATCGAGCCACGGGATAAGCTATGTGTTCGCGACGATACGTCACCTTTAGATAGGTTGTCATATGTAAAATATAAATAGTATTGACAGACACACGTCTGCTCACCCCAGAGCGCCATCGCATACTAAGCGATGTCGGTAGGTGAAAAAACCTTTTATAGTAAAGCTCGTAACTAATTTTTGCTCATGTTTTTGAGACACTAAAATTATATTTTATGTGTCTATCAGTAGGTAATAGAATTATATAGTCTAATAACAATAAATTAGAAGCTTTAATATGCATACTGATTGTGTTATTACGGAAAGAAACAAGTATTTAACTCCGTAAAAAACAACCGTCCTCAACGAGCGTTTAGTTCACAATGACCTGTAAGAGGGCGGCACCTTATATTTATACTAAAACCAGTTTTTGTAGAATTTTGATAACTTTAAACTCATGTTTTGGGGGCTTTTACATAGTTTATAGTGTGAATATAGCGCTTATGTGTTAGAATTATACATAAGGTACCTTAGTTATATGATAAATGTATAGGTTTAAGGAAATAAAAATATTTTGTTTACTTATTTTAGACCCCCCGTTTTGAGCAGGGTATCAGGTGGTGCCATAGGTATTCTATTCACCAACCAATCAGATTGCTTCCTTACACATAATTGTTTTGTTAGGAAACACCACCTAGGTGTTCTAGATAGGATGGCTGGATACCATGACTGAGAAATTATACATAATAGCAGTACATGGCCAGTCATAGTGCATTTTCACTCTAAAAAGGGAAATATACATACATTTTACTCAAGTAAGTGTTTGGAAAATTCGATACAAGCCATTTAGCGCTTCTAGGTGACCTAGAATTTTGTCTAGGCCCTATAAATAGATAGCACCTGTGTAATTCTAGTACATAGACATCACTTGCTTGAAGTGATGTGTCTGTGTATGCCGGCATGGACGTTTCTATGCGTCTGCCGACGGGTCACTACGTCCAGGGACACTTGGTGCCTGGTCAGTTATAGATATGCTGTCTGAAGCATTACCTTCGTGGACCCACAGGCGGGCGTCTAGACTCAGTCATGACACAAAACTAGTGTATAGGTGTATATAACGCACACAGACACATTAAAGCTGTGAGACGACGTAAAATTTAGTATTCGGCCGCTTCCCGGCACCTTAAGCTGCGGAAAGGCTGGTGGTACACCCATCAGGGTACCGCCGTCAGACAGCCTAGTTTTCCAGCTACCCAACCACACTTCCGGAAGGAGCTTAGCTCTGGTGGTTGAGGAGTTAAGCGACCTGATATGGTGCGAGGTTACATGGATTTGCTATGTAAACAAACTTGTAACAAACGATAACTCATCGGGGGTTGGACATGTAGCTACCGGACTTCTACCTTGGGATAGCCCATCACGAGGGCTACCCGGGTGTGAATGTAACTTGAAAATCCACCCAGCAGTCTGAGTAGGAATCGAGTTTATGTGCCAAGATCAGGGGCATAAGCTAACTTCTCGCACCATTTCGCGGCTGTACGCCTGAATGTTTTGAATATAACTGTAACACTTATGTGTGTCAACGGCCCAGTAGGAGGGCTCCAAGTCCCTCGCTGGTACCCTAGAGCTAACATGTCTAGTTTTAGGAGAAACTCGATTGTAAAGCTTCAAACTGGCGGGAATTCCCTTTCTTCGACATTCTCCTTACGAGAACTCCCTGATGGTAGGGGCTAGGGACCTGGATCAAAGACCGGAGGGAAGGTCTCCTCGAGACCTATCCAAAAGTACAAGTTTCACCAGAATCGGTCCAGTGGAAGGGTAGTTCCTGTCAGTTTCAAGCTACGAGTCTTAGCGTATATTTTTTGAAAAATAAAAGTTTTTGCGGTCGGAATGTTGTGGTCCTCGTCGCAGTCGAGTTCGCCTCTTTAATAGTGCGCAGGCGCGTGAACATTTCGTAGCCATTATTTCACTTAAAGTATTTCCACGCATCATTGCGCTTCGAGGACCATGAAGGAACATCGCTTCTGGCCATGAACAAATAGTTTTATTTAACCTGGACATCACGTTTTTCACCTCAACCTACTTGGCAGCCTTCAAGTGTCTCCAAGGTCCATAGTTACCAGATGACAACTGAACAATAGGTGCAAGGGGCGTCAACGCGTTCAAGCAGGAGCCTTACAACCTCCTGATTGCCTGTCGGTCTTGGACGATCACGTCCGTCCCGTACATTTGCTGGTCCTTCGAGCCGGATTTTCTGGGAAACATACCAGACCTGCGGACGCTGTGAAGATATAGGCCAACGAAGAGCCTTGTTCCCGAGAACAAAGAAAACTGATGTCCCGGACGCTGTGAAAATATAGGCCAAGGAAGAGCCTTGTTCCCGAGAACAAAGAAAACTGATGTCCCATTCCTGTGAAAAAAGAAACCTGATGCCCTGGGGACACGAACGCTGCCTTGAGAACAAACAAGCCTGATGTAAAGTGACCTTATATATTGAGGTTACATTCCTGTTTCTTGGGTAATGTCAAAACGTATCGTTCCTGTGAAAACTAGTACCTGAGAACAAAGAAAACTGACGCTCACGCCTGTGAACATTCGTGAGAACAAAGAAAACTGATGCTCAAATATCTCAAGGTACCCTCAATATAAATCTGGTAAGATTACACACCACACAAATGTGCCAACTGGGGTACTAAGCGTTGCGTTCGTGAGAAAAGTTCCAGGGAAATAAGAATACTGACGTTCCATCTCGTAAACCTTACAAGTGCCAGGGTTAAGATCATGTTTCTTTAACAGTCAAAAACATAGCGTACACTCTGGGACGATAGAAACCCTTTCCTGGGTGAGATAACCCAGTTACTGGTCAGCAACCGTATTACTGGGTGATTAGCGTCGTCAAAAGGCGCAACGTACTATCGTCTCATAGTAGAAACTTCCAGAGCGACTACAGTCGTGAAGAGTGCACGAGTGGATTAGGCCCACGCGTGGACTACCTGGAAGACAACCATTTTGCTGGGACACAGCAGCCATTCCTGAGCTATTCCTGTGGTTCTACCGGCTTCCTGAGAAGCTAACCGTTCCCGTGTGATTACCGTCGCGAAAAGACGGTTTTTTGAGCTGTTTCTGTTGTGTAACCTGCTTACTGAGAATTCACAGTAATCGAAGATTACACAGAAACTGTATCCTGAAGGAATATAGCATAGCCTGAAGAGTTATCGCTAGGAAACTCATAATCGGAGTTTTCAAACAGCGTGTTGGGAGCTCGTTTAGGAGATAGAACGAACATACGACGTTCATAGAATTCCTGAAGGGTTACGGCTGAAGGATTATCGCTGAAGCGTTATCCAAGAAGAGGCTTACACACAGAAGCATATTGAATAGTCGTGTGGGCGACTTGTTCTATAAAATAGAACGAAAAAATAGTTGCTGAAATTTCCTGAAGCGTTATAGCTGAAGGCTTATTTTCGACTTAGAATTTGTTTAAAAACAAATAGTCGTTATCGAGATAGAAGCTCTCGATCGAAGTCTGGAGTTTCAAACCTGGATATCTGGAGTCTGAAGTGACTACTAACGTCAAGAGTTGGACCAACAGTTCAGTGATTGGTACCAGACCGGCTGCTCAACCTTGGAGGCTGCTGGACAAGTTGACACTTAGACAACAGTAAGTACAGTGAAAACATATGCTCATGTGCTTACCCATTTTGTGTTGAAAGTCTTATAGTGAACTTGTTTACGTATCAACATTGAAGTTTGAAGCTGATTTGGAACTTATAGTTTTGAAGACTGACTAGCGACTTATAGTTTGAAGAATAACCTGGAGTTAAGAGGGTCGGATATAACCCGGAGTTTAAACTAACCCGGAGTTTGGAGATACTTTTCGAAGTTTGAAAAAGGAAGCGAACCCTCTTCAAGCCGACGACTGAAATCGGACTTAACCCAGAGTTACCACTTAGCAGTTTTTAAGAAAAAATTAAGTTTGGACATAGCCGTTTTGAAGCTCGAAAATAGATGTCAACCAGTTCGTGTTGAAGTCTAGAGTTGGACTCAGCCGATTCAAACTGACATATTGAAGAAGTCTAGAATTGGACTCAGCCGTTTCGAGCCAACGTTTTGAAGACAAGTTGAAGATTGGACTTGTACTTGGCGTATTCAAACTGAAACTTTGAACCAATCAGGATGCCGACTACCAGATCCCAGGACAAGAGGCCTGAATCATGGACAGTCCCCATTGAGCGTCCAGGTGCGGGCGTACAACATCAGCTGCCCCCACGCTCACCGTCCACTACTGAAGGGACAGAAAAGTCCATACCAGTCAGAAGCCCACCAACGTCACAGATAGGTGACAACACGCCCACACATGAGGAGGAGGAACCACAGGAACCAAGCACACGCAGGAAGGCATCGAAATCAGAAGATTCTTCAGAAAAAACACTGAAGCCTTCTGGTAGAAAACAAAGGATCCGGGATAAGACCTTTGTTCAAGGAGAAGTAATGGCTACCCGGGGTGACGCCCGTATCGAACATACTGGACCGCCGTCAACTAGCAAGTCGACCCGGTCACGTAAGAAAATTTCAAGAGCTCGTGAAGACTTATTGAAAATAAAGTTGGAACTCGCTAAGTTAGCACTTCAAAAAGCAGAAGAAGAAGCTTCTGAGGATGAATATATGGATGACAGAAATTCTAATGAAGAGTATGTCCGTTCGTGGCTCGAAGAGGCGCCAGAGCCCACACCGTTGAGGGAGAATGACGTCGCCAAAGGGGACAATGACGATTGGACCCCGGCTGCGGCCGTCGACGCTATAGCGGACTCCCGGAAACATATCGACCATATAGAACATCCACAAGTGAAGTCTAACATCGAACCACCTAGGACAGAGCCGTCCAACGTGGAGCCGCCAAGGCAAATAGAAGCGAAAGAGTCACTCCGTCCTTTTCTAACGGAGCTGACATCCGCTATAGCGTCGCTAGCCGACAGAAAAATCGAACCATGGACGCCTAACCGATCGGCGTCGCAGGTTATCATGACTCTGCCGAATTTCGGTGGAGCTCATACAGAATGGCTATCTTTTCGAGCCATTTACGAGGCAACTCATGCCTACTTCAGCGACATAGAAAACACGGCAAGACTCAGAAGGAGCTTGCGTGGTCGCGCACTGGAGACAGTGAGCTCAGAGCTCATCGGGAACGCAAAGCCGGATGAGATCATGAGAGAATTGGAACTACAGTTTGGACGTCCTGACTCAATAGCTCAGGCCGAAACAGACCGACTTAGAGGGCTACCAAAATGCAGCGAGTCGCCCAAGGACATCTGCACCTTTGCAAGTCGAGTCAGAAGCGGAGTTGTCACTCTGCGAGCTCTCAAGAAGGGGCACTATCTGCTCAATGCCGAGCTGGTGCGCCAGCTAACTGAGAAGCTACCCAATTCTCTGCGTGTACAATGGTACAGAACGTACACGGAAAAGTACCAGTCGCTGCCGGATCTGTCACTCTTCAGCGACTTCATAACCGAGCAAGCTCACTTCTGCAGTGCATTCGCCCCGCCTGAGAACATCAAGGAAACGGATTCTCTAGCGGGAAAACGCGTCATACAACGGACGCATACAGCTACCGACAAGCCGGTAAACAAATGTCGAATTTGCGACAAAAGTGGTCACTACGCGTCTGACTGCCAAAGGTTCAGAGACGCAGCAAGTGACAAAAGATGGGAGCTAGCCAAGAATTACAACTTGTGCTATCGCTGCCTAAGACAACGTCGTGCTGGACACACTTGCAACAAGAAGCAGTGTGATCATAAGGGGTGTACAGCCACGCACCATCGACTTCTTCATAGGGGTAAGAAGCCTCAAACAGACAGGACAAGGAAGCCTGCTGTTCCAGAAGAGAAGAAGGAGTCTCAGGAGACGGTGGCCAGTTCGCGAACTGAATCGAGTCAAGCTTTCCTGAAGATGATACCGGTCCGGGTAATAGGACCGGCGGGAGAGGCAGACACATACGCACTCCTTGACGACGGATCCACCGTTTCGCTGATCGACGAAGCAATCGCTCAGCGAGTGGGAGCAGTGGGCCCAATCGACCCTCTGAAGATCGGTGCTATCGGAAACACCATGATCGACACTCCCTTATCGAGACGTATAACCGTCACTCTCACAAGTCGTATGAGAGATAGGGTGCCCTTCAAGGCGCGCACCATTTCGAAGCTCAACCTGTCACCACAGGCAGTCAGTCAAGAAGACGTAACCCGCTGTAGGCACCTTCGAGACTTGACGTCGCAGCTTACGTATCCTGCTGGAGTGCCAAAGATACTCGTCGGCCAAGACAACTGGCATTTGTTGTTGGCCACTGAAGTCCGCAGAGGACCTAGAAGCCAACCCATCGCGTCGAAAACCATGATGGGCTGGACATTGCACGGCGCGCACACCAGAACACTGGGCCAGCAGGTGCACTATGTCAACGGGTGTCAGTCCGTTGACGCAAGGCAAGATGCGGAACTGAACGAGCAGCTCCGTGAATTCTTCGCTATCGAGTCGTTGGCTATCAATCCACGACAACCAGCTTCTGACCCCCAGAAGAGGGCAGAAGATATACTGAACCGTCACACAAGACAGTTAGGAAATGGGCACATAGAAACCGCTATGTTATGGCGGGACGAGAAAATAGAGATGCCCGATAGTTACGAGACAGCACTCAAAAGGCTAGTCTCCATAGAGAAGAAGCTGGATAAAAACCCCGCTCTTCGTGTGAAATACACACAACAGATGGACTCCCTGATGGAAAAGGGATATGCTGAGAAGGCTCCCAAGTCAAGCACGCCAGGAAAAACCTGGTACCTGCCTCATTTCGATGTCTTCAACCCCATGAAGCCAGAGAAAATTCGAATAGTACATGATGCCGCCGCAAAATCGAGAGGAAAGTCACTCAACGACTTCCTGCTAACTGGACCAGACTTGCTGCAGTCGCTGCCCGGCGTCATGATGAGATTTCGTAGACACTGCGTGGCCATCTCCGGAGACATAGCCGAGATGTTCATGCAAGTAAAAGTACGAAGTGAAGACCGAGACTCACTTCGCTACCTATGGAGAGGCAACAGAAGAGATGGAGCCCCAGAAGAATATCGTATGACGTCCATCATTTTCGGCGCGGCAAGCTCGCCGTGCACCGCTATCTTTGCGAAAAATTGGAACGCAAGAAAGCACATCGAACAGCATCCAGTAGCAGTGAAAGCTATAGGAGAGAGCCATTATATGGACGATTATCTGGACAGCTATAAAACAGTCGAAGAAGCGACAGAAGTCGCGACAATGGTGAAGAAAATACACCAACAGGCGAAGTTTGACCTAACAAAATGGGTATCAAACAGTAAGCGCCTGATAGAAAATATCGATCCGTCACAAACCTGCACTGAGGTTGTGAACATCGGAGATACAGTAGGCGCAGAGAAAATACTCGGCCTGATTTGGAGACCTAGTGAAGATACGCTAGGTTTCAACCTAACGCTTGCGAGACTGCCGCCAGGAATTTTAGAAAAGGAGGCCCCTACAAAAAGAGAGGCTCTCAAAATTGTTATGTCGTTATACGACCCCCTAGGACTAGCCTCGCCTGTTACGATTCGAGCTAAACAAATATTACAAGAAGCTTGGAGGCGAGGCGTCGATTGGGACCAGCTATTAGACGCTGACCTGGCATCTCAGTGGAGAAGTTGGATCGAAAACCTGCGGCAGCTCAAGGGCATCAGCATACCAAGATGTTATCCTGGTTATAGTGATGCCACAGAAATACAAATACATGTATTTACCGACGCAAGCGAGTTGGCATATGCAGCAGCTGTGTATTGGCGAGCCACCACAGCAGTAGGCACACAGAAGGTGAGCCTAGTCATGGCCAAGGCGAGAGTAGCTCCATTAAAGCTACAATCGATACCGCGCCTCGAGCTGCAGGCAGCGGTGATGGGAACCCGTCTGGCTGCAGCTGTGAAACGTGAACACGACAACAATCCATCGTCGGTCACGTATTGGACAGACAGCAAAACAGTCTTGTCGTGGATAAGAAAAGGAGCACGAACCTATAAAGCCTTCGTAGCTCATCGCATAGCTGCCATAGAAGAAGGTAGCAAAGTGGAGGATTGGCGATGGATATCCACGAAGTTGAACATCGCCGATATAGCGACTCGTGACGTGCCGCCGAGGTTTGACTCACAACACGAGTGGTTCTGTGGCCCAAGTTTTTTGTATGAAGACCCTTCTTCATGGCCATCAGAAAAACCTCCAATCACAGAAGAGACAGGAGAGGAAAGAACGCTCACTGTCACAGAAAAAGAAAAATCTGTTTTGGAGAAAATAACAGACAGACATACATACACTTCGAAGCTCATAGAAGCTATACCTAATCCCGTCAACTTTTCAAGATGGGAGCGGCTATTACGTGCGACTGCTACCGTCCTACGTTTTATACATCTCTGTAAACAAAGGACAGAGAAAACGTTCTACAAAAGAACCCGGAAAAACGCTGAGGAGGACACGGACTGGCGAAAGAAAAAGAAGACAGCGACTGCAGCAACCAAGCCGTCATACATAGCGCCAGAAGTCCGAAAGCAGTACATAGATGCGAGCTTTCTTCAAAAAGCCGAGAAAATACTCGTACAAGTTGCACAGCAGCAATCGTTCGCTCAAGAAATAGCTAGATTGCATGCACATGAAATAGTGGACAAAAATAGTCCGCTACACGCGCTGCAAATAGAAGTAGTAGATGGCCTACTACGTATTAGAAGCCGTATAGCCGCCACTGACGAGGTCACAGAAGATGTAAGGCGACCGCCAATATTACATGGCGACCATCATATAACCCAGCTCTATATAGACTGGACACACCGCAGCTTACTACATAGTGGGACTGAACTCACAATAAATGAGGTACGGCAGCATTATTGGGTCGTAAGGATGCGTCCCACCACCAAGAAAGTACTGGCACAATGTCTTCAGTGCCGTATTCGTAAGGCACAAGCACCTGTGCCAGCGACCGGCGACCACCCACGAACGCGCCTGGCTCATCACCAAAGGCCGTTCACGTACACCGGGCTAGACTACTTCGGCCCGCTATCTGTCACCGTGGGTCGCCAGCATCACAAGAGATATGTAGCACTGTTTACATGCCTCACCACAAGAGCTGTCCACCTCGAGATCGCCGCCAGCCTCAGCGAAGACAGCGCAATATTAGCGCTGCGCCGTTTCGCCGCCCGCAGAGGATGTCCAACTGAGATCCACTCAGACAACGGCACCAACATGCACGGTGCCGATCGAGAGCTACGAGAGGCCTTCCGAGAGGAGGCCAGTCGCCGAGGCATCACTTGGCGCTTCATCACCCCATCAGCGCCCTTTATGGGAGGTGCATGGGAGCGTCTAGTTCGCTGCGTAAAAAACGCATTGTATACCGTACTCACAGAGAAACACCCACACGAAGAGGTGTTGTCCACACTGATTTGTGAGGCAGAGTACACGGTAAATAGCCGCCCGCTGACACATGTATCAGTCGACGGCGATGACGACGAGTCTATCACGCCGAACCACTTCCTACTTGGTGGGTCGGCTAGACTCCCAAACCCCGGCGTGTTCACCGAGCAAGACATCGACCACAAAAAGATGTGGCGTCGGTCACAAATCCTGGCCGACATGTTCTGGCGCCGGTGGGTGCGAGAATACCTGCCGGAGCTCCAAAACCGGCGGGAGCCCCACAGCCGCGGGCCTGGCCTGCTGGTGGGCGACCCCGTCCTTATCGCGGACGGGCAGCTGCCTCGCAACACGTGGCCGCGAGGCCGCATCGAGGCCATATACCCTGGCCCTGATGGAGAAGTCCGGACCGCTGAGGTGCGCACCACTGGCGGCACTCTAAAGCGTCCGGTGAAGAAGCTCATTCCTTTGCCAAAATGAGTGCAGCAGAGTTCCAGCGGCGAGAGCTGAGCGACGTGTCGCAGAGCGTCGAGGTCACGAGCGCTGCCGACGTGCGCCGCTCACAATGCTGATGCAGCGCCGCGCCAACGTAGCATCGAGTCGACGCGACACTGCACGGCGGGAGAGATGTTCGCGACGATACGTCACCTTTAGATAGGTTGTCATATGTAAAATATAAATAGTATTGACAGACACACGTCTGCTCACCCCAGAGCGCCATCGCATACTAAGCGATGTCGGTAGGTGAAAAAACCTTTTATAGTAAAGCTCGTAACTAATTTTTGCTCATGTTTTTGAGACACTAAAATTATATTTTATGTGTCTATCAGTAGGTAATAGAATTATATAGTCTAATAACAATAAATTAGAAGCTTTAATATGCATACTGATTGTGTTATTACGGAAAGAAACAAGTATTTAACTCCGTAAAAAACAACCGTCCTCAACGAGCGTTTAGTTCACAATGACCTGTAAGAGGGCGGCACCTTATATTTATACTAAAACCAGTTTTTGTAGAATTTTGATAACTTTAAACTCATGTTTTGGGGGCTTTTACATAGTTTATAGTGTGAATATAGCGCTTATGTGTTAGAATTATACATAAGGTACCTTAGTTATATGATAAATGTATAGGTTTAAGGAAATAAAAATATTTTGTTTACTTATTTTAGACCCCCCGTTTTGAGCAGGGTATCAGGTGGTGCCATAGGTATTCTATTCACCAACCAATCAGATTGCTTCCTTACACATAATTGTTTTGTTAGGAAACACCACCTAGGTGTTCTAGATAGGATGGCTGGATACCATGACTGAGAAATTATACATAATAGCAGTACATGGCCAGTCATAGTGCATTTTCACTCTAAAAAGGGAAATATACATACATTTTACTCAAGTAAGTGTTTGGAAAATTCGATACAAGCCATTTAGCGCTTCTAGGTGACCTAGAATTTTGTCTAGGCCCTATAAATAGATAGCACCTGTGTAATTCTAGTACATAGACATCACTTGCTTGAAGTGATGTGTCTGTGTATGCCGGCATGGACGTTTCTATGCGTCTGCCGACGGGTCACTACGTCCAGGGACACTTGGTGCCTGGTCAGTTATAGATATGCTGTCTGAAGCATTACCTTCGTGGACCCACAGGCGGGCGTCTAGACTCAGTCATGACACAAAACTAGTATATAGGTGTATATAACGCACACAGACACATTAAAGCTGTGAGACGACGTAAAATTTAGTATTCGGCCGCTTCCCGGCACCTTAAGCTGCGGAAAGGCTGGTGGTACACCCATCAGGGTACCGCCGTCAGACAGCCTAGTTTTCCAGCTACCCAACCACACTTCCGGAAGGAGCTTAGCTCTGGTGGTTGAGGAGTTAAGCGACCTGATATGGTGCGAGGTTACATGGATTTGCTATGTAAACAAACTTGTAACAAACGATAACTCATCGGGGGTTGGACATGTAGCTACCGGACTTCTACCTTGGGATAGCCCATCACGAGGGCTACCCGGGTGTGAATGTAACTTGAAAATCCACCCAGCAGTCTGAGTAGGAATCGAGTTTATGTGCCAAGATCAGGGGCATAAGCTAACTTCTCGCACCATTTCGCGGCTGTACGCCTGAATGTTTTGAATATAACTGTAACACTTATGTGTGTCAACGGCCCAGTAGGAGGGCTCCAAGTCCCTCGCTGGTACCCTAGAGCTAACATGTCTAGTTTTAGGAGAAACTCGATTGTAAAGCTTCAAACTGGCGGGAATTCCCTTTCTTCGACATTCTCCTTACGAGAACTCCCTGATGGTAGGGGCTAGGGACCTGGATCAAAGACCGGAGGGAAGGTCTCCTCGAGACCTATCCAAAAGTACAAGTTTCACCAGAATCGGTCCAGTGGAAGGGTAGTTCCTGTCAGTTTCAAGCTACGAGTCTTAGCGTATATTTTTTGAAAAATAAAAGTTTTTGCGGTCGGAATGTTGTGGTCCTCGTCGCAGTCGAGTTCGCCTCTTTAATAGTGCGCAGGCGCGTGAACATTTCGTAGCCATTATTTCACTTAAAGTATTTCCACGCATCATTGCGCTTCGAGGACCATGAAGGAACATCGCTTCTGGCCATGAACAAATAGTTTTATTTAACCTGGACATCACGTTTTTCACCTCAACCTACTTGGCAGCCTTCAAGTGTCTCCAAGGTCCATAGTTACCAGATGACAACTGAACAATAGGTGCAAGGGGCGTCAACGCGTTCAAGCAGGAGCCTTACAACCTCCTGATTGCCTGTCGGTCTTGGACGATCACGTCCGTCCCGTACACTATGCTTGGTGAGATCGTTTAGAGGATTCCCCTGCCTAGGAAAGCACGCTGAGCCTTCGGTCCCGGTCGTCGTTATTTGTAAATCTTCACTGACATTCAAAAGCTTAGTCAGACGGCGGCAAGCCTGAAAACCAAGCGGTTTATTTATTTATTTATTGTAAGTACTGTCACATCACATACATTGCACGTAATTATTATAAATAATAATCTTAATTACTACGGGACTAATGCACATGACAAGAGAGTCGTACATAGCACACAATAACTGTATTCTCTAATATTCATCCAAAATAAATTACATAAGTATACGCAATTAATATATGATTTATTGCAAAAAAAAACAACAAAATAAGTTAAAATTTTAAATGCAGGTTAGAATAATAATTAAATTAGGTTAATGAGAATAATAATCTAATCAGAATTTAAACAAAAAGCATTCATTGAGTTAAAATAATACATTAAAATTATTAAAAAAGCATTCAATGATGTCTCTGTGATCAATTCGGTAAAAACCGGGAGCGTGATCGCCGCATGGTGAGAGGACATTGAACATTAATATTAAGTTTGAAAGGTCTCGACTGATGAAGTCCACGCTCCGTCCAGCACAGATCCAGGTCCATAACCCCGAGAGCTTTCAGCTCGAAATCCAGAATCGTTTCGAGTGCCTAGGGATCTACGTGGACGAATACAGCGACGGGTTCGTGGAAGCTGTCCATACGGTCGAGTCTTAAGTTTTTCAAGACCCGTCGTACAGATAGAAACAAAAAGCTCTCTGATCCTACCCTCAAACATATGAAGGAGAGGCGTAAGATGATCCTGCAGTCTTCAGATGAGGCGTGCAAATACCGGCAGCTCAAAAGACAGATCTTTAAATTCTTGAAAGGAGACCTCCGTCGCTTTAATACCGTGCGTATTAAAGACCTGATTGAGCGTAATAAAGGCTACAAGGTTTTTCAAGGGATCTGGCTATTGGGCAGAGCCAGCTCATGAAACTGAAGATCGACAATGGCAGGATCGTATCCGCCAAACCGGAGCTTCTGAGGAAGATCGAGACATTCTATGGACAATTATACACATCAATCAGCAAGCCCGTTGCGAGTCTAGCAAACGACCCAAGAGCTAGATTGACCCGACACTATACCGAAGATATCCCGGACGTCAGCCTGTACGAGATTAGGATGGCTCTGAAACAGCTTAAAAACAACAAGGCCGGGTGATGACGGAATCTCGACTGAACTCCTGAAGGCGGGTGGAAAACCGGTCCTTAAGGCCCTTCAGAAGCTGTTTGATTTCGTCATACTCGAGGGCTAAAACGCCACAGGCATGGTGCAGGTACTCTTCTTTAAGAAGGGTGACAATGCCCTACTGAAAAACTATAGGCCCATCTCACTTCTTAGCCATGTCCACAAGTTGTTTTCAAGAGTCATCACGAATCGTCTTGCGCGCAAGTTTGACGATTTCCAGCCTCCCGAACAAGCCGGATTCCGAAAAGGTTAAAGCACTGTAGACCACATACATACGCTGCGGCAGGTAATACAGAAGACCGAAGAGTATAACCTGCCTCTCTGTTTAGCGTTTGTGGACTACGAGAAAGCCTTCGATTCGATCGAGGCTTGTGCTGTACTGCAGTCTCTCCAACGGTGCCAGATCGACTACCGGTACATTGAAGTGTTGAAGTGTTTGTACAAAAAAACCACCATGTCAGCCCGTCTTCAGGATCAGACCTCGAAACCAATCCTTCTCCAACGCGGCGTGAGACAGGGAGACGTCATTTCTCCGAAAATGTTCACTGCTGCGCTGGAGGATGTCTTCTAGGTTATGGACTGGAGGGGGCTTGGCATCAACGTTAATGGCAAGTACGCTCACCTTCGGTTTGCCGACGACATAGTGGTCATGGCTGAGACCATGGAGAGCCTCAGAAAATGCTCGATGACATCAGTAGAGCTTCCGAAAGAGTGGGTCTTAAAATGAACATGAACAAAACCAAGGTTATGGTGAATGCCCAAGTAACACTCACTCCTATCAAGATCGGAGACTCTACACTCGAAGTTGTAGACGATTATATCTACGTGGGACAAACGGGCCAGTGGATTATAATAAACTCCCAAAATTTCGACAATATACCATATACTAACAATTAATTTTACTTATAAAAGTATTTTGATTGATTGAGAATGCCTTGCTGCATTAAGTCCGCCTATGTATCACCATTGTACATGAAGTTTAAATAAATAAATAAATACGAGGATGGGTTTTAAGGAGGGATCTAAAATATGACCTACATAATGCATCGCTAGGGTGACCGTAAGAAAATCACTCACGCAGGTAAGAAGGATAAGACGGTTTGTGTAAGATGTTGAAGAGGAGACATAAAATCCGAGTGTTCCTGCGAAGACGGAAGGAGATAAACATGATCATACGTAGACCATAAACAAAGCGAATGCCTTCGGTAGTATCCAGGTAGCAGACATCGGCATAATCGGCTGAATAAGTGTTTGCGCAAAATAAATTTTCGTATTAAGGGCAATAGACTCTGAAGGCACTTCAACGAATGGAATGAGAAATGAACCTTACGACTGACTTTGTTGATCTGAGCACGCCACGAAAGATTGGAGTCAATCATTACCACAGAATAAATAATAGTACAAGTACATTACCTCCAGATCTTTTGCGGTTTCGGTAAAGTCTATGCAAAAACCATCGCGATATAAACCATCGAATTTGCTGCCTATGACCATGGCCTGAGATTTACTTGGGTTAATTTGTATACCAAATGACTTAGCCCATGTGCTAATAAATGCCAGGTTCTTGTTCATGGCCGCAGTAGCAGAACCTGCGTCGCCTGAAGTAAAATGTCGATACAGCTGCAAAACATCTGCGTAAAGATGAAAACTAGATGAGATTACTCTGGTAACAAAGTTAATGAAGATTTAAAAAAGAAGAGAAGAGAGAACGCTACCCTGAGGAACCCCGTCAGTGAGGCTACACCAATCAGAGAAGGACTCATCAAGGCGAATACACTGAGCACGTCCCCGAAGATAAGAATTAAACCATGCTACAGCATTGAAAGGGAAATATTAACTAGTTTGACGCCACGTAATATGATACTTGTCTATGAACTAAGTGTTCGAAGACTTTAGAGAGAAATGGAAAAATAGAAATAGGTCTAAAATGGCTTAATATTGAAGGATTGTTGGCTTTAGGTAAGGGTTTTATGTGAACCAGCTTCCAAGCCATCGGCAAAGAGCAAGAGGTAAACGAGTGATTGAAGATGTGAGTTAGAACAGGAAGCAATTTCATCTTAATCCGGTCAGCCGTTTAATCGTGAAAAGGTAAAAAGCAAACAAATAGTTACTTTCGCATTTATAATATTGTTAATATATTAATATAGTATGGATGCTGGTTTCTTAACAACGCAGGAAAAATCTGAAATGACCCATAACTCTATAAGACCTTAATTATTACACCGTTATCCTTTAAACCGGGACACAGCAAATCACTAAGCACCTGGAATAGTAATTTATTGTTTGATAAAAGATAATTTAGCTATCTGTAATCTATACTCATGGTATTTTCTTATCTAATCAGCAACATGACATAATCAGCCTTATCCATTTCTTGTTAAAAGTCGGCCACTTGAAGTATTACGTTCATGAAAGTCACCCACTTGATGAATTAGTCTGTGGAAGAATTAATTACGTCGACAATGATAATGCAAAAAGCCAAAACGGCGAAAAAGACTTATGAATATAAATGGGGATGGATGGAGAGGGAGGGACGGCCAAAGAAAAGATGGATGAACTGTGTGAGGCGTGATGAAAAGGGAGTCAGTGATGGCGTGCCGGGGGACAGGACGGTATGGAAGAAGAAAACGTGTTGCGCCGACCCCAAGTAACGTGGGATAAGGGCAAGAAGTTGATGTCTGTGCTGCTGAAGTATCTGACTATCTGTCTATAGCATTGGATTAGCAGAAGCTTAAGATAAGTGTCATTCGATGGTTGAAATTCCAAAATCGAAAGGATTGATCTCGTGACATTTCGATAACGCTTGACGCTTTCGTTTATAGAATGTCATTTGGATTTCTGTAACTTTATCGATCGTCATTATTTATTTCCAGCTACACTCTGATTTTTAATTTCGTAGACTAAACTGACATTTGGAGGGTTGTCACTTTATCGTTGCATAAAAATAGTGTCGTATCCTGAGTGATCGAAAGTTGATCGAAAATCGGTGTAGATCGAAAATGAAACTATTTCACGCCAAAAAATTACATTTGTTATGAAACTAGCGACCCTTTTTTTACTCATTTATGTCAGACTTCATTCTATCGATCGCATTTATTTTATTGGTGATATCTTATTTATTACATTAAAGTTTATATACTATGTGTATTAATTCTGTTATATTTAAATATAACAGTATAAGTATTTTTCTCTTTACCAAAACTTAAAACCAGCGCTGTTTGTCTGCCTCTAAAAATAAAGTAAATGCTGCGTTGCTAACAATTTCAGTAAGACCACGCTTAGCGCAAGTTTACTGTATCATTTTTAGGATTCCGTACCCGAAGGATCCATTCCCTATTGCTGTCATTCACGTATCCGTCTGTCTGTCTGTCCGTCTGTACGTCGTCTGACACACGGGTTTTACGGCCAAACGGTTGGAGCTACAGTCTTCCAATTTTCACAGTATAAGCATCTTTTTGCCCCAAAGCCATGCCAAATGTTAAAAAAAATGTTTTTATAATTTAAGGTGGGCTAACAGCTAATGCGGGGAGAGCAAAAATACAAAAAAAAAAAAATGATTTTAAATATATTGGAAAGCAAAGGAATGAGAAGCCACCAAAGTGAGCTTTTTTACAAAATTTCATACCGAAATATGTTTTAACTCATTGACTTATGAACTTGAAATTTGGTGATAAAGTTTATTGTCACGTATATTTTACTATCAAATAGCAATATAAATCAGTTTTTTTTTTAATTCCTTCTATTTTCATATTGCTTAATTTTGCGGTTTGGTACGGAGCCCTAAAATGGTCAATTTTCTTAAATAACTTCAAAACTAAATATCTTAAAATTATAAAAACCAAAATTTTGATTTTCATAACAAGCCCTTTCATTTGATATGTCACACGATATAGTTTGCACTTTTTTGATTTTGTACGACCCATACGAAATTTCCATGTTTTGCAGTCTTCTGCAGTGTGGATCCCTCGGTACAACGGTACAAGCTGCCTGATCTTCTTTCCAGTTCTCTTTCTTGAGCACGTTATTTGTAATTTCCTTCAAAACAACGATTCATATATCAAACGATCCGTATTTCATATTGAAACTGAGCTCGATGTCATCATTGAGGAATATAATACAAGTAAGAGAAGGATGTAGGAGTGAGAAAGACAAAGGATAACATCACAAATGGAGACAGTTTACTAGTTGACCTAATAACTATTGCTTGTATAGATAGTTGAGACAACTTGACGAGGAAGAACACGCACAATGATTATCTCTAATTGATAGTAGTTTAGAAGCAGTGGTGGCGCAGTGGTTACGGCCACGACTTGCTCGTTTGTAGATCGTGGTTTCAAACTCAGGCAGGCACTTCAGAATTAGGTTTATTTTCAGAATAAAACGTAAGATTTATTTTGTAATGAAATCTATAAGGGTGTTAGTAATGTAATTTTATAACACTAGAAACCAAAGAAACAACGGAAGTTAATATTAAAACTAGCAAATTAATTTATTAAAAACCTTAAACTGACGAGTGGATTATGCGTTCACATATTATATATTACTCACTTTTATCAGACGTCTGCCTGTAATGCGATCATTAAAAAAACTGGGTTAATTAATAAGGCGATAAAGATAATACTGTACCTTATAATGATACCTATACGAATTTATCTTATTTATAATCACAGCTTGAGATAGTGTCTACGAAGACGGTAGACAGCTTTTTTAAAATCGAGATATTGTAGCTTAAACAGTTATTAGCTTTTAAAGTGAGATTATGAATGTTACAAAGTAATATTCTGGATATTGCAACTTGGAGTAAGCAAGAAAATTTATATAGCGGCTAAGGTCCTAGGGGCTATAGACAAACTGGCAATCTATCAGCAATAATGGTGGACAATAGCCCAAATATTTTTATGAACTTTCGATAGCGCATTACCCTAACAAAAAACCCCGAAATATCCTCGACCGAGGATGGAGGGACTGCCCGCCACCTGGTGATCAAGATAGCAGAAACAGGTCTAGAGACAGTACTTGAGCATTTAGACAACCCAGAACAATGCTCTCTGGCGCAGACGTACAAGGAGACCTGATTAAACTGGGAAGAGGATTTGAAAATAATCTAGGACACCACTCGAAGTCAATCCACACGTTTTTTACTTTTTAACAAACGTTAGCGCAGATAGAAAGTATATATTTCTTGACACTGTGGTTTCCACACCAATAAAGGATATAACTATAAACGTATAGATATTTGAGGCATTGGCGGTCAGAAAACAGAAGATGTTCTTAATACGCAGTGTCCCATGATATAACATAATTGTAACAGTATCTCGAGTCTAAAGTCTAAAGTCGACAGCTTGACACCCGAGAGTCCGAGAAACATTAGCGCTATTAATAGAACGGGCAGAACTATAATTAAATCTTTGCAGACACAGCATTAATCAGTCTTAGGAGTTATGTGGGACTTTTTATTGATACAGTTTAAGCTTCGTTTATAAACCGCTCATTCATGCTAGTAAAGTTTTATATTGATAAATAGTGCAGCTGGCATGATACTTTATGGTTTAGCCTCTATAATCAAAGTCAATTCCTTCACACGACTCAATTAAATCGACAGTTATAAGTAGCTCGTTATTTATTGATATTCATTGAAGGATTTTTTCTGTTGCCATGGTGACTAACTCAGTTGGAATGGTGGAAGTTTTCTTCAAAAGGACTTAGCTTGGATGGACCGAAGCTTGATTAGAAATCGCTTTTTCATGAATTTGAAGTTTGATATTGGTTAATAATGAGGATTGCCAGCTCCACGGTTAGTGAGTCTGCGTTATGGGAAAGAGAATGTCTTTAATTTGACTACCCCTTTGAAATTTTTCACTGCTTTGAAAGTAGAAATAAAATCTTATTGTGGCGATGAAAATTGCTGGTTGCAACTAGATAATTCTAATTTAGAGGCCATATCTTCATGATATTTTACACTGGGAACTGAAAGAATTTCTTTGTGCTAATTTATTTATTTATTGAATACTTCATGCACACAAACGTACAGAAGCGGACTTAATGCCTTAGGCATTTTCTACCAGTCGATCGGGCTTTAAATTGTTTTGTATGTTATAATTCTCCCGAGGATCAAGGATGTCCCTTGTGGGAGACACATGTAGGTTTGGTTTGTATCTATGTTGCATTATATTATGCAGAACTTTCTGTTTTTGCTTATTTTTAGGGGCGATCGGTCAGGATCTGGTTTTGGCTGATATATTGAATTTGCATAACATATATTCATAGTTCTTTTCACAATACTTAATAAGAAATGAGCTTTTGTCAATACTGCACGTCTTAAGAAATACCCAACGGAGAATCATTGTGGTTATTGTATTTGCATAGGTTTTTCTTTCATCTTTACTTGGCTTAAGAGACATATTTGTACGTTCGGGACTTAACCGTTTCAGTTTTTGCTTAAAATAACACTCCTCAAAGTTCCCATTCTTGAAACAGACTGTTTGCAGTGCGCGCACCGTGGGAAGTCCAAGAATAAAATAATATTATGCGAATATTTTAACTACGGACGCAAAAGTTGTTCATTTTAATGACGACATTTATTCTCTCCCGGAAGCTGCTAACGTTTCAGGGTGCATTGCATAATTCGTTTGCAAACTTAAAGAGAAACAGAAATGTACTCCGAACAAAAGTTCCGGAACAAAGGATCATTTTGTACCAGTGCTACTGTTTGTTCGCTGCCCAGTTTGAAAAGGTCCTAACTCGATCGTCACTCATTATCACTTCGCCGCCGGCCCCGCGCTTAATCGGTAACATAATCCACCTTGTGTCCACGTCACACGATTAAGTGTGATGACGTCACAATGTTTGCACTCTTGCAGTTTAAACATCAGTTCAAGTTCAATGATTTGTGTATAGTTTTTTATAGGTGTGGCTGCATTCGGTCTTTGTCTCGCCGCGGCCAGACGCCAGGGGGCGCTGCGGCGACAGCTGTGTTCACGCCGGTCCGCAGTCGCGCTCCGTCACCGGGCGAAGTACCACGTGGTCACCCCACGTCCCGTAAATCAAAAACTTTCTTACGTCAAATCAATGGATATAACCTAACACGCGCGTTCCGCAAGTTAAGAATAAGATGTGATTTATTTGTGTTTACCTCGCGATGGCCTGTTAATCACTATTGTTGTGTGCAACAGTGACGTGCTGTGCTGTGTCAATGATGTGAATATTTTTCTGTGTTGTGTTTCATAAAAAAAAGGAGTTATGAGTATCCAAAAGTGTTTGCTGGATAACTCCAGCAGGATGATTAAGGCGATGTCGAACGCCAAGTCGAGTACCAGCGAAGTGAAGATGGTACGTACACTTTAGCACTAGTTTGGCATAATATGCGACCTTGTCATAAAAAGAAAGCTGTGTTTTTAGGTTATTATTCAAGAAAACAATAGTTAGCACTTCAGTAACTTCTTTATCGCACTGTCAGAGTTTGAGTGAAGTGAATTTGAGATAGTTATGCGTGTTTTGGCGCAAATAAAACTGTTTTGACTTAGTTTGTTTTTGTAACAAACGCTATATAAACTCAGTGGCGTGTTTATATGTAGATATAATTACGTCACAGCGAGATACGTTTCCGTTGACTAAGGTGAATGCAATATGGCATTTTTGTAAAACAGTAAATAATTGTGACATTTGGGCAAAATATGCATTGTGAGAATTGAAACGAGGTTGTGTAATTTTTTTATGATTTCTGGCGAATAAAAGGGCTCTTAATAGACTTATATAACTTCTGTCGTTAGAGTTATGATATTTTTAATCAGCTGGTCGACTGTGTTTATGTATAATACATAATTTACTTATCTACGTCGTTTCATAATTATTGACCACGACTGGTTAAAATTTCCATTATGGGCCGTCGATTTTTGTCGCGGGGAGGGTGGGGGGGAGAGGGGGGGAGCTTTGGTTACCCCCCTGTGCCATCCCCACAACTCGGAGCCCCATGGTTATGGAGATATCCATGGTCAAAGTTTTCAGGTTAGAATAATTTTCTTCGTAAATGTCCATCGGTTTAAGGGAGGGAAGGAAACGAAACACAAGTCGACGGAGCCCCGCTGCGCGGGGCTCCTATTTCTGTCTGCAGGGTCTAAAGTAACCTAACATGAAGAAGATGACGGGAGCTGAGTTCGCTCGCTTTGCTCGCTCACTTCAGCTCCCGTCATCTCCTTCGAACCTAACCTATCCGTGTCGGGGTGCCCTAAGCTCCCGAGCTCGCTTCGCTCGCTCTTGGACTAATTCACAATTTTTTATTTTTTTTTATCGCATTAATTATATTTAAGTATAAAATATATCTAATAACTCCATAACCATGGGTTTCCGTGGGGTGGGGATGGTACAGTGGGGTGGGGATGGTACAGTGGGGTAGTCCCCCTACACGCTTTCCTTCCCACCCTCCCTGCCCCTTAAACGATGAACATTTTCGGAAATTTTTACACTAATCAGAGAACTTTAACCATGGATATCTCCATAACCATAGGGCTCCGAGTGGTGGGAATGGTACAGGGGGGTAGCCAAACCTCCCCTCCTCCACCCCCTACCATCCACGCGGCAAAAATCAGCGGCCCATAATGGAAATTTTATCCCCACGACTAGTTCGCTATAGTCTTTTAAAGAAACAGTTTTTGTAGACACCCCTGTCTTAAAAGGAAATTTAAGGAGAGGTTGGCTAATGGCTTGAAAGGGAATTTGAGTTTTTTTTTATAGTGTTGGCAAACAGGCATAGCAAACTAGCTCTTTTGTACCATAATTCAAGATATAATTTGATGTGGCCAGTAGGTCTTCTGGCATTTCGCGTGAAACAATCTGTTCGTTTTTCAAATAGTGAGTGACAAAAAAGAAAAAAGAAGTATTGACCTTTAAAAGTCAGCAGAGCATGACATGAAACGTAAAAGTCATGCAGCTGTGCTATATTAAGGTTTAAAATAATATATGAAGCCTTTGTTACCTCATACATTTGAATGACTAGTCTCGCCGTCTAGAAAATATCTAGATGATGCCCATGCCAATATAGTTTTAAAAGTGACAGTCTTATTTACACAAAAAAAGTTGTCATATTACTAAAAACGCAATTAGTTGCGTAATAAGTCGCAAAATGGATTAATAAGATGTACCGGTAATACCTAGAAATGCATAACAATAATTATAAAGATGGTACAGAAATTTCCCATTTTATTTGCCCATTTAGCATTTAAATGTCGACAACGAATCTAGAAAAATCACTGCCTAGATTGACGTTAAACCAGGTGACACTTGGAGGAGGTCTACGTTCAGTAGTGAACGTATTTTGGCAAAAAAAAAAATACCTCGACTTAAAAACCTCAAAAAAGTAAAAAAAATAAGCCTCGTACTCGCATCGCGGAACCGCCAATGTTTACAGCAGACATTTTTATTTACTTAGCGGTTCCCCAACGCGAGTACAAGGCATATGTTTTGCTTTTTAGAGGTTTTTATGTCGGGGGGTAATTTTTTATTTCTTTCTTTTTAAACTATATATACCTAATATACCTAGTAGTAGACACACTTCATCCGGCAATCTATCGAAAAACGTAATTATAACATGATATCTTGCGAAAATCCCAGATTCAAAGAGAAAATGCGAATTACTTTTGAACGGTTGAAACATCTTCAATCAAATATAGCTAAGAACACTCTCGACAAAGTCACCTTTCAGACAAAAAAACTAAATGAAATCGGTTTATCCGTTTAGGAGCTATGATGCCACAGACAGACACACAGATACACAGCAACACACGTCAAACTTATAACACCCTTCTTTTTCCGATGCTTTAAAAATGATGATCATTATAAACGGTCCTGGTCCTGTACCATGATCACCAATTTGCAGGCTAGTATATCCAAATGACAGTTGGCTTCGAAAATAGCCAAATTGTCAAGCAATGACACTTCATGTTTAGCGAAATATTGATAATTGCTAATATGAGTATATGGAAACTCTCGTGATCACCCCGAAAAAGTACGAATTAATAGGAAACCTGGACTTATAGTTAGCCTAAGTTTGTACTCCACTGCAATAATTCCTGCAAAGCGTTACAGTGCGAGGATACACGAAAAAAAAACGGTTATTTTATGAATTTTGACTCCATTTTTATAATGTTCGAATAAACCGAAAATACGAATCGAATACTTACGCACAAACGCCCTAAAAGTGAACGGTTACCTTTGAAGTTAGTTCAGAACTGGATCTTAGGCATTTCGCTTCGGACAAAGCGACTCTTAAGCTACCTACAGATATATCCTTTTGACTCCTTTTGGTCATCACTCCACCTAGAGGGAGGCCGTCCATCGCTGCGTTTTCCAATACGCGGTCGCCACTCCAGAACTTTTCTGCCACATCGACCATCCGTTCTGCGAGCAATGTGGCCTGCCCACTGCCACTTAAGTTTGGCAAGTTTTGCGGCTATGTCGGTAATCCTGGTTCTTGCGGATGGAATCTGGTCAAGGCTGCGGTAATCCGTTGAATGCGAGACGCACAGGACCGATCGAGGTAGGAACACTTGAATCAGGCCTATGTCCAGCAGTGGACATCTTTCGACTGAAATGATGATAATGATATTCTTTTGGGGGGTCATACTGGGGGGAAGGAGAAGCTCTTAGAGTAAGGTTGTTTTGAGTATGCGTAAGGGACAGTTTTATACAATTCATATACATCTGAAGTGATTTCTAAAATGTTTTTAAACTCTAGCTATAGCACTACTAAAACCTCTCAGATTAGTCGCCTGAGCGTGAAGTTTTCTATTGAGATAACGACAATTAAGTGGCAATTAAATTAGTTATGCACTAAATACTTGCACGCTGATGCGTACTTACGTGATTATATCTAGATACGAATAATAAAACCTCTGTGAATACAAATAGCGTTGTGCAACCGACATAGCGTCTAACAGCCGTATATTTTAGTTCCTAGAGCTCATTGTAAAGGAGCTACTGCCAGGGCAATATATAACTGGAAATACGATATGTTTATCAGAAAAGTGCACAATTGCCATTACTAATGCTTTCACAGCAAACAATTTATTTATTTATTTATTTAAGGAAAAACAAACAGTAGCACAATAAGAAACAGTCATACAATCTTAAATATTACATTTAAACAATTATGCTACCCACTACGTTCTCCACAGGTTACTATTTAAAGTATTTATAACTAGCCATTAACACAGATACAATACACAACGGTTACTGTCCCAAAACTCATAATATCTGGATTTTTAAATAATATATATAAAAAAAACAAAAAAAAAAAGTACATTAAAATTTGTGTGCGTATATTATTAAACATTACGTTATTTCATTACGTTATTATATATTAATTTGCTGATCCTTTAGGGTTGCTCGGACTTGCTTCTTAAATGCATTTTTACTAAGAAAAAGTTGAATTAAATTCACTGTTATATGTCTCAACCAAGCGATGAAGTGGTGAACGTGAGCCGGCGTTGGATTTACAGAGACTAGTAGCAAATAGATGTCGAGTGCGTACCTCACGTACACGAACTGTTCGAGGAACCAGGTAACTTAGACTCCTAACTAGGTCCGGACAATCAAAATGATTGCGGCACACATTGAACAGAGTCATAACTTCCAGAAGTTTCCGTCTTGACTTTAAGGTCAGAAGATCATACTTTTTAAGAAGTAAGTGGTATGACATTTTATTCCGATAACATCTGTAATTCATAGCACGAAGGTATTTACGTTGTACTAATTCTAATCTTTCACTAAATTTTACATAAAAAGGGTTCCAAATAGGCACTGCAAACTCTAACTGTGGCCTAATTATTGATTTGTACAAGTGCAAAAAGGTAGAAGGTCGACGAAAATCCCGGGAAGGTCACATAACAAAACCAAACATTTGGTAGGCCTTGTTAACAATTTTTCTATATGAGCATCCAGATGGAGCTTTGAATCTAGCAGAACACCAAGATCGCGGAGAAAACTTACTTTACTAATTGGCGTATTGGCAAGACGATAGACGAACTCAGTAATATTTTTCTTTTTGGTAAATGTTATAACATGACACTTTGGAAGACTAAGGTAAAGCTTATTGGAAGAGCAGTAGTTAGAGAATTTATGAAAGTAACTTTCTTTTTTTCTTACAAATTTGGCGAATGATCAGATTGTCGCCTGTCAGTTATATTAAATATTAAACAGACCATAGGAACCTTTTTCTGCCACCCACCGTGAAGGAAGTTCTACCGTATAAGGTGGAGCTAAATCTTCCATAGAGCCGCAGTAATTAGCATCATTGGCGCCAATTCTACCGCGTAACGAATCAACGAGTAACAAACAAGGAAAAACCGTTTGAAATCTACTATCCACGTATTTCAGCAATTACATTTTAGGTATTATATTATTACAGTATGTACTCGATACTTTTTCCTCATGATATTTTCCCTTCCTAATAATACTATGTTTGATGATGTTAACTTGTTATGGGTCATATGATTTTGTGCGGGGTTATCCTCTATTTTTAGTATTTTTTTAGGAGTATCGTGTACCAGTAAAATACTAGTAGTATTTTTTTATGAGTATCGTGTACCAGTAAAATACTAGTATTCATCTGGATCAAGTTAAACTAGAAGTCGACTTCAAAATAGTTGAGAAATTGTTGGGCTCTTGATGAGCCTAGCCAATGATATTCTTCTACTCTCTTATTTACAAGTAAATGACAATAGCATATACGGTTGCAAAATATTAAGGCGTTTTATATTCTCCATTCTTATCGCGGTACTGGCCGAATATCAATATTAGATCTTCTTTTGGACAGTTTTGTTTGCAAAATATTTTTAGGGTTCCGTACCCAAGGGTAAAAACGGGACCCTATTACTAAGACTCCGCGGTCCTTCTGTCTGTCTGTCTATCTGTCTGTCACCAGGCTGTACCTCATGAACCGTGATAGTTAGACAGTTGAAATTTTCACAGATGATGTATCTCGGTTGCCGCTATAACAACAAATACTAAAAACAGAATAAAATAAATATTTGTGTGGGGCTCCCATACAACAAACATGATTTTTTTGCCATTTTTTAGCGATAATGGTACGGAACCCTTCCTGCGCGAGTCCGACTCGCACTTGGCCGGTGTTTTTTGATTTACATATCCTATGAAAGAAAAATTCTAACTATAAATTTTTCTGTGACAAAATTATTTTTTTAAACATCTTAGTCGTTTTGGAGGGGTAGGCAAAAGTAGCGAAAAAACCGGCCAAGTGCGAGTCGGACTCGCGCACGAAGGTTTCCGTACCATTATCGCAAAAAACGGCAAAAACATCACGTTTGTTGTATGGGAGCCCCCCTTAAATATTTATTTTATTCGGTTTTTAGTATTTGTTGTAATAGCGGCAACAGAAATACATCATCTGTGAAAATTTCAACTGTCTAGCTATCACGGTTCATGAGATACAGCCTGGTGACAGACAGACAGACGGACCGCGGAGTCTTAGTAATAGGGTCCCGTTTTTACCCTTTGGGTACGGAACCCTAAAAATATCGTGTCTTTAAAGCATAAGTATTAGTTACTCGAAAAAACCATGTTTCACAAATTATGTTTTTTTTTTTATAAATTGTGTTTTATTATCTTAACCTATTTTACATTTGGTTTTATCTACACAACAAAAACCTCTCTGGGTTTAACTGTATGATGGCGAGCCGTTTATTTTAATCTAAATTACTAATTGCAATGCTGTGTTATTAATTTATTAAATTACATTTAAAACACTTTCATATCACATACATATTGATAAATTTTGTGGCAAGATATATTAATTGGGGTGTTTTACTGTGTTAGGAAACGTTTCAATTTGTACTTATAACCTTTCGAACGCGTTTTGTATAACGTTTGCAAGTCTTCTGGAAGTTTATTACCAAAAAATCATTCAAATCGGTTCACCTAGTTAAATGTTCTGAGGTGAAAAACATGTTTAAAAAAATACCGTCGAATTGAGAACTCCCTCCTTTTTGAAGTCGGTTAAAAAGAGGACCAAATATTCTGCAGTCAAAGTCAAATATATTTATTTCAACTAGGCCAATAAGCAGCACTTTTGAACGACAAACAATTAAAAAATAAAATTTACAAGTAATAAAAAATCCCATACATATTTTTCATATGGTTAGGTTCATACATATTTGTTTTCTGTTTTCTTAAATGTATCGGGTACTTGTTAATATTTTATAAACAAATAGATGAACTTTATTAGATAGAGAGATATTACTTATCCTTGTCATTTCTTCAATTATTTACACCTAACTACCTGACCTATTGACATAAACATAATATTATTTATAGGTACATAGGTACACGAAAGAACCACGAAAAGGTTGTACTTTAATATTAATTTAAAAAACGAGCTCGTGTCTAACTAATAAAAAGCAGCACAAGTCGATCTTCAAGGTTAAGCAACGCTTGCCAAGGTCGATCCGTGGATGGGTAATCCCTCAGTGCCTTGAAGAACACGGTCGAGACCATTGATGTTACGATTCGACGGGTAGTCAGAAGCCAGAAATCTGCTGCATGAAAAGCAAGCTGTTGGTCTCAGCTGCCATTTAAAAATCATTGACAAATGTTATGGGTTGTTGGATACCAGAAAATCTGCCACCAGGTCTTGCCAAAGGATTATCGTGTTACCAGATACTGGGTTGTAACGGTCGGATAGGCAATCGTTCCATATTATGTACAAGTAAAATTAAAAAAAAACCCCACCCATTTATATTTCATGCTTTAAAAAAAACTGAATTAGTCGAAATCTTTTTTTATGTTCCCCGATTAGTCAAAGACGCCTGGACCGATTAGGAAAATTCGTCTTGTTTGAAAGGGTATACTTCCCAAGTGGTCCAATAGTCATCAAGGCAAGGTCTGATGATAGCATCCTGGAGAAATCAAGGGAACTTCTCAAATATAATAGGTATACATATAGCGATTACGGTATTTTCATCAACAAATGACGATTGCATCGTTTGCACTCAGCAAATATCATTTGGTGAAGTGGAACTGATGAAGAAGACGACAGATGGCCATGGTATTTTCTTAATGAATGACAAGTATAATGTATATCTCGAATAGGTAATAGATATGATGAAGCAAACACTTTTAAATAAATGGTACTGATGAAAATGGTGACCTGAACTGGAACTCCGAAATAATACATTGTATCCAGGTCATGTTTGGGCTTATTGGAATCGTCATGAGATGTACTTTGGCTATAAATGATTTTCATGGTGCTTTGAGGTACCTACCAAAACTAAAAAGAGATAAATCAAAACTTTTTAACACTCTATTAAACCGACTTCCAAAACAAAACACTATAAAGCGCAAAATAACTTTCTTTTCCGAAGTCGGTGTCGATAAAAAGAAAACAATAGGTACCAAAGACACCGATTATTTTTTTGTTAAGGTTTAAGCTACATAATTTATCTAGTAGTAGACACGCTTCGATCGATAATCTATCGAACACGTAATTATGATATCTTGCGAAAATATCCCGATTCAAACATTAAACCACCCATTACTTTTGAACGGCTAAACCGATTTACATCAAACATAGCTAAAAATACTCTCGATAAAGTCACCTTTCAAACAAAAAAAACCGGCCAAGTGCGATTCGGACTCGCGCACGAAGGGTTTTTTTTGCCCATTTTCGTAAAATCGGCAAAAAAAACACGTTTGTTGTATGGGAGCCCCCCTTAAATATTTATTTTATTTTGTTTTTAGTATTTGTTGTTGTAGCGGCAACAGATTTACATCACCTACGAAAATTTCAACTGTCTAGCTATCACGGTTCATGAGATACAGCCTGGTGACAGACAGACAGACAGACAGACGGACCGCGGAGTCTCAGTAATAGGGTCCCGTTTTTACCCTTTGGGTACGGAACCCTAAAAAACTAAATCATAATCGGTCGGCCACAGACATATACACAGATACACACGTCAAACTTTTATCACTCCTCTTTTTCCGTCGGGGGTTAAAAATACCGGTTTTTAGCTGCATGAGGTTAGACTAACAGCTGACCCCAATGTATGTAGTTGGGTCCGCTGGATGCGAGATGCACGGCACCGGTCAATGTGGCGACGCTAGAGGGAAGCTTATATCCAGCTGTGGACGTCTTTCGGCTGATATCATGATGATGATGAAGTGTAGTTGGGTAAGGCTAGGCGGATTGATGGTGATTTTGAAAAGCCCAGGTACTTCTTTATAAAAATAATCTCACCATGAAATTGAAGTGTCTTCTTACACGTCATACAGTACAGTTTTATTTTTATTTTATGGCTAAATATAGATTGTGGAGTATGGTGGTTTTATGTCTATTTTACTGCTTGATGTATGTTTTATGTATCACTGTCGAAAATATGTTTGGAGAAGTCATGTAGAAATATGCAGAAGTATTGAACTGTTTGTGGTTTTTTTTTGTATTTTTTTGCCAGGTAGTATCTATACTACCTGGCAAAAAAATACAAAACATATTCGCGAGCTGGCTGACCAAAACCAGATGTATCCTCTGACTGCACAGCATGCTTTTCTTCTTGTTCCCTCCGGAGCAACTGGACAGATTCGCAACTGGACAGATTCTCAGCTGGACAGTTTCGCAACTGGACAGTAGATTATCAACTGGACAGAGTATAGTCGTGAAAAAAATAAGTTATACAATGAATCATAGGTATTCAATATAAAAAAGTGTATATTCAAGGAAAATCTATATAACACAAAGACACGAAAATACCCCTGTCTTACAATCTGTTGTATTGAGATTTTTTTGGTAACTAATTAATATAATATTAAATAAAAACTTCTGATTACGGGGCGAAAACTAGTATTCAGATAATTTTAATAATCGTAGGCGTTCTAAGCATGTCAGTCGCAGTCATGACACTGAAATTTTTTCGGTAACGCAGTCCGATAATAGATTTTGTATCTGCTTATCAATCAAAATTTGCTTTGACCGACGTTTTGTTTCCTCACAGTGATAGTAACTTTTATTTATTTTGGTATCACTGATTTTCGATTCCTTTTTTAATAACTGTAGAAACAAAAAAGGCATGGTTATTTTGGTGTTTTGCCATTAATTCGCCGGTGCCAACCTTCTTAGCGTTAGTAGTCCTAAATTTTACTCCGTAACAGGTTATCTGTTCAGTCGTAATTTTCGTCATCCAATAATTTGTGAAATAATTGAAAAGGCTTTATTGACAAAAAGCCTTCGGGTATTAATATGTTTGGCAAAAGTGCTAATTTCGTACACAATTGTGTCAATTTCCGACCATTTAGGTAGATGAAAATTTCAATTCTTTAGATTTTTAGGGTTCCGTAGCCAAATGGCAAAAAACGGAAACCTTATAGATTCGTCATGTCTGTCTGTCTGTCTGTCCGTCCGTATGTCACAGCCACTTTTTTCCGAAACTATAAGAACTATGCTGTTGAAACTTGGTAAGTAGATGTGTTCTGTGAACCGCATTTTGATTTTCACACAAAAATAGAAAAAAAACAAGAAATTTTGGGGGTTCCCATACTTGAAACTGAAACTAATTTTTTTTTTTTCATCAAGCCCATACGTATCTATTGGATAGGTCTTCAAAAATGATATTGAGGTTTATGATATTTTTTTTTTCTAAACATTCCTGTGACTTATTTGGTAAAAGAATAAACAGTAGGTACTGGTACAAAGTTAACATAATCGGTACACTTGGTTATGTCAACATGAAGCGAGAAAAGCTGGTAAAACGGTTTCGGTGCAATTTTGAATGTAGGTACCATCCCCATAACATATGTCTGTTATTTTTATTAAATCTCTTGCTGCTTGACTGCCAAACACAATTATTTTATCTGCACGACCATCATCATTAATAAAGAAGTCTTTAACTAGACACTCAGGTATTTCAATATCTTCAATCTTGTCGATTTGAAAAGAGTCAGCCCTTGCCCTCGGAGCAAATCGTCCACTTTCCTATCTGGACCACTTTTTCATAATGTCTATATTACCTACTCATCTATTTTAATTTTGTCATGGATTGTACACGTTCTGTCGAGTTGATAATCTGTCCAGCTGAGAATCTGTCCAGTTGCTCCGGAGGGTTCTTGTTTACGTCTTTATAGTTCGCTTCTTAAGCAGTCGGGTTTTTTGATGTTTTAAATAAACTTTTATATTTAACTTTTGTATATTTTTGAAAACACCTGGTCTCTTAAAACCGTTTACCTAAATAATTTTGGGACCCCACTATATGGCGCCAAAAATCCGCCATTTTTCTATTTTCCAATTTTAATGTAGCCAATGACACTGAACTAAGACACTGTATTTATTATGTATCGGATTTAGAGATAATTTCATTATTTTGCACGAATATTAATCGCGTATTTGTCGATCATTTATGAACTATAGCGCCATTCAGCGTCGAATTCGATCGCTTAATTCAATTAAGGCGCTATATACGCCCCAATGTTAACGCAGTACTGGCCGTGCGCCCGCTCGATGTCAAAATATCAATATTGAACCTCTTTTTGAACAGTTTTGTTTGCAAAATATTATTTGATGTACATATGCTATGTTAGTTATGAAGAAATTCCAGCCATCAATTTTTCTGTGTAAAAATATTTTTAAACTTCCAAGTCGTTTTGGAGGAGTTTCTAACAGTTGCGAAAAAATAAAGAATTGTTATTTTTTTTTTATAGCTAAACTATTAGTTACACGAAAAAACCTTGAGTTCAAAATTATGTAAGTACATGAATCAATAATATTTTTTTTTTTTTTTTCAAACCTTTTAACCTAGCCGTTACTAAGGAGTATGCTTTAGAAAGTTACCGTTTTACGGCACTAAAGTGTATGTAGGCCCTATCAGCGGCAGCAGTTCCAAATATAAAGCTGCAGGAGTCTTTGGGAGTCTAATATGTATAATATAATCCTCCATTTGCCGTTCGTAGCATTACGTAAAAAATACTTATCTAATTAATTATTATTAACGAAATGAATGGAAATTGACACAAAGTTCACAATTACACAAGTTATATCTACAGTCCGACAATTTTCCCACGATTTCTAAACGTACCTAAATATATTGATACCTACACAATTTTTGTTTGTATACTATCATGAAATATGATCGACGAGTGAAACTAGAAACAGGTAGGTGTCTTAGCTCTTACACTTTTGCTTTAGAAATTATATTTCACTGCTCTGCAAATTTCGATTTGGGTTAGTGACATCAAAGTAAGGTACGAATTTTTGATGAATTTGTTTGACAATTCACGTTAGCTTCAATGTGGGTGCAGAAAGTTTGCCGATGACGTCATTTCGTCACTGACGTTCGAGTGACGTATTGACGTCCAATTTGACATTTGGAAGACCTCACTCTACACCAGCGCCCCTAGCGGCAAATTACGTTGGGGTCTTCTGCCGATCTCACCAGATCCGAATAGTACACAAATAGTCACCAGTATTTCAAAGACAACGACAGTCTATCAGACCTCCACAAGAGTAACACGTTACCCCTTGGTAAGACTGACTGTTTGGCTTCTGACCGTAATTACTACCACTATCTCGCCTGATGGTTAGCGATGATGTGGTCGACGATCAGTCACGCTTGCCTAGAAGTAACCCATTCACTCTTTACTTAAAGACCCCTAGGTTGTAGCTATCGGGCAACACAGACTCCGGCAGGGAATAATTGCGTGGTTTTTTCTACCTTCCGTATCGTGGTACATTTTCAATGATACGGTTTGGGCCCAGTAGCTGGCAACGTTTATTGCAGCGTTGGAGGCTTTGTTTGGGTCATCCCAGAGTAAAGTAAATCGGCATTTGGAGCACAACAGGAGTTGAGATAAAGTCTGAGAAGAGCACCGCACTCACACCAGGTGTTTGTTGGATTATCCCCTTTTCACCAAATTATATTTGCAGCGGTCTACTTGAGTATGTAATCGATTCAGTGTTTTCAATAAAGGCTACTGTGATTCACGACCGAGGGATCTAATGTTCTTATTACATCTGTCGTACGCCGTAAGGATGGATGGATGTGTTTCAAAACAGCCACAGATCTGGACAATGGAAGATCGTGACCTCGTGAGAAATCATTACCAAGTACAACAGCGAAAATTAACAAAATTGGCAGACTCTCAAACGAGTTGATAAATAGGTACCTAATTACTAATTCAGTTTGCTTCAAAATGAAGTAGCAGACTGTTTTTGTCATAGATTTAGTTTTTTTTTTGCTTCTCAAACTATATCTATGGTTTTTGTCATAACTCCCTGGTATTTTTCCATATCGATATTTAAAGGACCCTGAATGTGTTGTGTAGTCTTTGAATCATCATCATAAATCAGCCTTTTATTGTTCCCACTGCTGGGACACAGTCATACTCTCTGTGAGAGGGAATTTGAATGGAATCACATAAATGGTAGTCACTTTTTTTTTCCGAGGCTTCAATCTCGTGGCCACAGACATAAATCTAAATAGATAACGCAAATCCCTCCATCTGTATTAAAACCAAGCGTGGCAGTTTTTCACCAACAATTTAAAAACAAATATACTTATATTTATTTAGAATATCCATTTTCAATATATACAAACGTAAGTTTTTTAAGAAAATGCTCTTACTTAAACAACTGGAACCCAACGCCTGATCAAAAACATTAGCAAAGAAACACGTTTAAACATTAATGATATTCATCCTTACCTTTTTTCGTTGTCGTATCTATTTCACACGGGTGAAAGAGAATTTTAATACAATATTACATAATCTTTTGTTTACCCTATTATCACGCCGTGAAAGGTTCCCCTAGTTAAAAAGAAGGGAGTTTTTTTTCAATATAAACGTTTGATGCAGACAGTCGCGGAAATAAGGTCGACTTCATTACGTTTTTCCTTCTACAATTTATTCGGCTTACTTAAAAGAATATCAATTTTCTATTGTTTCAAGTAAAATATTCCTGTTTTGTGTTTTTTTACAAAAACATGGTGTCATGACTGTAATATATATATCGGAAATAGGAGGGCTTTCTTCAATATACCCTCGGTCTGGTGGGCTTACTGTGCGTAAATGCTTGCCAAAGCACAGATTGTAGGTAATTTATGCAGTTTAGAGACAGTCCATTGTCCAATTGCCAGCAGCAACTTGACGCGCCAATTTGTAATCACTAGCCTTAAACTTTTAGACGAAACTGCACGAATAAATCCACGTTTCACACATAATCGCGACATACGTCTCTACCAAGTTCTCTCAAGTCCACCCGCGCCTTCGCGTCTCCCTCCATAATGACTGTCACCTTCCTCCAGGATAAAAATCCTTCACAAGCATTGGACATTGCAAAAATTAAGTGATGCCAATGGAATAAAATCGAATTGAAATTTGAATCACTAACAAAATGTTGCCAATGGATCAAAACTAAATTCATAAGTTTACAAGTGATATTTCTTTGTTCCTGATTAGTAATCACCTACCTTCCTCCGATATATTTAACATACCTGAAGCCTACATGGAATTAGACGTTACAATTACAACCAATCTACGTTGTAACATCTAATTCCATGTAACAGGGCGCGAATAAACTTACCGCTTTAATAATGCATTCTTCTGCCTACCCTTCGGGAAATATAGACGAGATGTTATCTTACAAATAATAAATCTTACTTGATACGTCTGCATTCTCTTATCGCTTTATTTACAGCTCAGAGGGTTTGACGACAGATTGCAGAGATGGGGGTTCACGCTTGAGGCTTTCCTTGAATTGCTTGCAGCTCTATGGCACTCCGGTATACAGCCTTTATAGAGCTTTAAAAAGGCTCTTGATGAAATAAAACTAGCTTTAAGTATTAAGGTTTATAGTTTAGTTTTAATTGGTTTAATTGGTTTAACTGTTTATTGTTATTGCTTTTATAGAGTTGAAAGGTGAACACATTATTATTTTGTTGAATAGTAACAATCGGTTTGTCTCACACACTTAACATCTTTCCCCGAGGGGTAGGCAGAAGTTTTGTACCTACAAAACACCCACTTTTCGTTAGTTATGTTTAAGTTCCATGTTCTAATTGTGAGCACCAACTGTATTACCTTTCTTCAATACATCTGTACCTTTACATACTACGAGTATTACTATCTATACTAATATTATAAAGAGGTAAAGTTTGTGAGTTTGTGACGTTGTAAGGGGTAATCTCTGGATCTAATGAACCGATTTTGAAAATTCTTTCACCAGTTGAAATCATTATTCCCGAGTGTCATAGGCTATAATATATTTTCAAAAAAATAGAGATCCTTATGAAAATTGCAATAATGTAACCCAAGGTAGCAAAATGTTGCCTATAAAATTCATTCTTTGGCGTGCGCTGAGAAAACGATTGATGATAGATAAAAATTAGTGGGTTAGTAGGGTAGTTAGGGTAGGCAAGGCAGGCAGGGTAGGCAGGGTAGGAAATTAAGTGTTGGGAAGGAAATATCACAACACACGCAATTGAAATACTCGGACATTTGACCTCCATATTCGATAGTGGCGTTGTGCATTTGACATCATTTTCTGAATGGCGGTGTAAAGATTCGCCGCGGACGAATTACCCAAAAAAAATGGTAGATAAGTAGGGTAGGTAGCAATGCAAGTAGGGTGGGTTGGAAGGTAGTTGACGGGAGCGAAGCAGCGGGCACCGCTCTAGTTAAAACATAAAACATAAATATGCGCGACGTGACAACACTGACAAAAAATGTTACCAAATTTCGTAACTTTTACTTTAAGTAAACTTTAATTAAGTATTAGAAAAAAACTTAAATAAAACACCTTATATAAAACTAATTAGCAAATAGCAAAACTCTGTTGTTGTAGGACAAAAATTGGCAAGTCCCAATATATTTTTTCAGTAAATGCGACAAGTACCTTGCGTCCATTGCAATTTTAGAGATATCGCAAAATCGAGTCCCCAGGAGCCTTAAGGTTGAACTAGTCGACGGCACGAACTATTTTGTGCGCGGGGTTAAAATGCATGCTATCTTATCCGACAACACGTGCGAAAGAAATAGATGCTGTGATGAGCAGTAAGAAGCTAGTTCGCGTAAGAATTAGCACTTTTGCAAATTTGTATCGAAATAGATGATGATTTAGGACGAAAACGAGCGCGCGAAATTTTATAACCAGACCTTTGGGAGTCTAGATATCATGAAAAAAACTACTAAATGTATATTTATAAAATCACATTATTTGCATTGTTGAATCACTAATCTATCCCTGTATGAAGACCGTTTTGCAATTTTCCTACTTCTTATGGTTTTTATGTCCGCCCAAAGATGCGTTAAAATAAGTGTTGAAATATGGAACTTTCGACGCTCATAACTTGCAAATATTTTTTTTTTTCATTTTTATTTACATACAGGACTAGATAATGATGAGACAAATTTATATCATTTTTTACTTTGAACGTACATCGTCAAACAGTGGAGTAATCTCTAGACTACGTTTGTATGGAAGAATTTTCAACTAGTGTAACATTAATGCTTGCATTTGTGTTAAGCCAACAGACTATCTACATACCCACCACATAGAACATAACCATACCGAGCAAGCATGTGGTACCTACGTACAGCATTCATGATTATATTTCCCAAAGCTATTCCTAAGGGATGTTCCTCACAGTTGAACTATTCATTAAGCCGACTACTCTGCTGTAATCAAGTCCCTGCTATAATATTAATTAATTATTCACGCGAGCCCTGCACGGACACACGACATCTCTAGTGTTATGAAAACATGGAAGTATATTTTGGACGAATGTTGAGTTTGCTATGGGAGTTTGTGTTTTATGGTTCCGTACCCAGAAGGTAAAAACGGGACCCTATTACTAAGACTCCGAACGTGATAGCTAGACAGTTGAAATTTTCACTGATGATGTATTTCTGTTGCCGCTATAACAATAAATACTAAAAACAGAATAAAATAAATATTTTAGTAGGGCTCCCGTACAACAAACGTGATTTTTTTGCGATAATGGCACGGAACCCTTGTTGCGCGTTTCCGACTCGCACTTGGCCGGTTTTTTTAATATACTTCGTAAAATTTTGGTCGTAACAATCCCGTGGAGGGTCGATCTGGTAATTGAAACAATATCGATTTGTAGATAAAATAAAAAAAAAAACAAAAAAATAAACCGACTACCAAAGCAAAACACAAAAATCTGCAAAACTAACTTTCGTTTCGGAAGTTGGTATTGCAAGATGGTAAAACAAGAGGTACCAAAGACAACGACTGCCGAAACGAAATTATTTTTGCAATTTTTAGTGTTTTGCTTTCGTAGTCGGTTTAGTTTTTAGGGTTCCGTACCCAAAGGGTAAAAACGGGACCCTATTACTAAGACTCCGCGGTCCGTCTGTCTGTCTGTCTGTCTGTCTGTCACCAGGCTGTATCTCATGTACCGTGATGGCTAGACAGTTGAAATTTTCACAGATGATGTATTTCTGTTGCCGCTATAACAACAAATACTAAAAACCGAATAAAATTAATATATAAGGGAGGCTCCCATACAACAAACGTGTTTTTTTTTGCCTTTTTTTACGATAATGTTACGGAACCCTTCGTGCGCGAGTCCGACTCGCACTTGGCCGGTTTTTTGTGATTTACTCGTAGTTATGTTTATTATTTTACCTTTACAAATCAATACTGTTTCATGTCAATAACTGACCCTCCACGGGATTGTAACGACCAAAATTTAACGGAGTATTTATAGTAAGTACAGAAATCGCTATAATTTATCCATTAAACGGAGCAATTGTTTGACATTAATTTGTCGAATAAATGTTTTGCCTACATTATTTTCAGTGGTCTAGTGGCAAGGCAGACTGAGGCCCCTTTTCTGATACAAAATTTATCACGAAATGAACGTTAGCTGCTGTGCATGGCTGGAGCAATTTTCAACAGATATCACAACTTGATCTGCGTTTAATTTGTGACGGATCGGTAATTTATTGCCAGCAATCAGAAATTTATTGCGCTGGATGCGAGACGCACGGGATCGGTCAATGTGGCGATGCATGGGGGAGGCTTATGTCCAGCAGTGGACGTCTTTCGGCTGAAATGATGATGATGAATCAGAAATGAATGAGTAACTTAAAGGCTTAATTTCATGATGAGTTAGTATTCTGCGTGTGATGGACACTTATCTAGGGTATCCCCCTATACCTACTGCATAGGGATGTTCCTAAACTAAACATCAGTGTAAGTGGTAACGAATGTATGTAGTCTAAAATAATTACCAAGGAAAGGTTTACACCATAAATCTCGTAATACGTAACACGCGAAATCAAGTCAACAGCAATAATTAAATTAATATGAATAATTAATGTTAGCCGTGCGTGGCCGCGCCTCTAGTGTAGGGGAAACATACGGATGGACAATCTTGGCGTCAACGTCACATCACGTCAGAGGCCTTAGTGCGAGTTTTTACTCACGCTCAACGGCGTTAACGTAAACGTCAATTTGTGTTGAAATTGGATAAGCGCCGTCTGGGGACCGTAAGGAGAAACCTCTTTTTTAGGGTTCCGTACCCAAAGGTTAAAACGGGACACGATTACTAAGACTCCACGATCAGTCTGTCTGTCTGTATGTCACAAGCTGTATCTCATGGACCGTGATAGCTAGACAGTTGAAATTTTCACAGATGATGTATTTTTAACAACAAGTACTAAAACAGAATAAAATAAATATTGAAGTGGGGCTCTCATACAACAAACGTGATTTTTTGCCGTTTTTTGCGATGATGGACAGTTTTTGTATACATTTTGACATAAGAGATCGTTTACGTTATCACGAGTGAGTACGTTAATAAACTCGGAATAAGCACAATGATGGTTAGCCTATAGCTTCTGATATTGACAGTGCTACCGTCAGGGGAGCATTGTTAGTAAACATCTTTGAAAAAGTCTGCGGAAGCCTGGGATCTATTATCGGAAGTATTATGCTGAAAAAAATCAAGATGGCGGGTTTTGTTAGATTTTAGCCACACCCGAATATATTTTTTGTCAAATTAACTGTTGAATCCTTGCAAATGCACCAAATTAGACGTGAATGTAATATAATTTTTTTAAGGAACGCATAAAGTTGCTAGTCAACATTCATTTATGCCTTAATTACTCGCAGCGAAATATTCTTGACTAGTTCACATGCAGTTGTTAGCAGTAACTAAACCAAATACAGCAATTAACTGTGGTGCGGCTGATAGCATTTCTGACAAGTTACGACAATGTTAAGCAAGACTAAATACATCGCTATTAGTGAGTAGGTACCGACTACCAAATTCAATGATGGTTGAGCTGAATGATGCTGATCCATGTGTCATGTTCGTGAACGGGCGCCATCAGTTGGGATTGGTCATAACTTAGCTGCCTCGGCCTTTTTTAATTACCAATTTATTGTTTTTTTAATTTTTGTTTTACTCTAGACGCTTTTACGTGCACGTCTTTTCACATCGTTCTCACATACATGTATTTTTCCAACAAGAATGATGTAACCAAATAAATACTTGTAAAACACTTATTTTTTAAGAGGTAGTGTGGAGTTTCTTGTCCGTTCTTCTCCATAACCAGCTACTTTTCGGAATGGACGGTAGAATATGTACATTTAAATTTTGATTTGATTTGATTTGCAATACATATTTCTACAGACGATTCTGTAAGAAGAAGCTCTAGCTGTGATCACAGTATAGAAACGTGTCAGTAACTTAGTAGTACAAATATTAATAATGTATGTTTTATGACATGTATGTACTGCGGCACTTAATGTTCCTCGTGGCGTTGAGTGGGAATCGACCGTATTTGTTGAGTAGACTTTACATACGACTTTATGATATTATATACTACTTAAATATTCGCAGTTTTTATGCCCATATTTCATACTAGTTTCTGTCAGTGGCTTTGCCATCGTAGAAAGGACCGTTTTCTAAGGATAAAAATGATCCTATGTCCAGGCGGAGCCGTAGGTGCCAGCTAGTTATATTATAAATGGGAGAGTAATTCTGTCTGTTTGTTACCCTTTTAGTCTTTACGGCTGAACAGATTTGGATGAAACCTGGCACACGGTTAAACTTCTGTTCTACTCCTTCAAGTGCCAACCTATTCCTATACCAAAATTCATCAAAATTTGTTTAGCAATTTAGGTATGAAAACAAAACAGACAGACAGTGTTACTTTTGCACTTACAATAAATAATAATGCGGATAGTACCTACTTAATTATTAACTGTTTTTTACACTTAAAACATTATATAGTTTTATTCTAGCCACGCTATTATGTTTTTAGGCATTAGTATGAACAATTCGTTAGGCAAATATAACATTTTGTTAGTCAGAGGTAAATGCTTTTTTTGTTTGTTTTATTATTGGCACGTGTCAATCATAGTAATATAAACCTTCTGGAAATATTCATAAAGCTCAGAATCACAGAGATAAATCCGGGAAAAGGATTGATAAGATTAATTTAACTTTTTCATGTTTACATAAACTTATTTGAACAAATATATTTTGCATTCGGTATATCAGATACGGCTAAATATGAGTATTACACCTACAAAGGGACCGACATCTATCCCTGCCTCTCCTAATTAGTGAGATAAGAAAATGGTTTGTATTATTGTGCGACAGCGATATAAGTTTCCATGTTTTTAACCGACTTGCCAAAAAGGAGGAGGTTCTGAATTCGGATGTGTCTTTTTTATATAATATGTTCGGGTATAACTCCAATAAACGGATCGGTCATCTATAAACGGATTTGCAAAATTCTGTTTTTGTTTGAAAGAAGTTTATTCCGAAATGGTAAAAATATTTTGCCGAAGTTTTGTCAAAAAAAACGAAAAACAGTAGGAACCAGACACCGACTTCGGACAAAAAATATATTTTTCGTTTTGTAGTGTTTTTTTGCTTTAGAAGACGGTTTTATTTTTTTGTTAAAAAGTGATATAGTACCTACACTATATTTTGCCCGCGGCTTAGCTCACGTTAATATCGCTGCCAAGCTTCACAAGTTCACCCGCTGGGCTAATCTGAAGATAGCCTGAAAAAAATCATCAAAATAACTCCAGCCGTTTTGGAGTCCATAGGGAATATACATGCATACATCAATTTTCATAGATATAGATGAAGAATTAAATTAGGGTATCTTTAATAATAATTTGCTTCAACAACTAACCATGTAAGCACGTACGGTGGTGCATTGTCACCTTATATAACAATTTTTTATGAGTCTTTATATACTTATTTTAGCAGCCCGGAGACTAGATTTGTGTCCGGCTTATGGCATTTTTTTGGCCCATGTGACTTGGGATGATGCAACGGGTTCGTTCACACAGAACATCCGTATTTCCAGGATCCTTTTTAACGGATCCGTCACTACTAGAGGTGATGGCCAAAACGGATCAGTATTTTAATACTGTTGTGTGTGTGCTCATATACCTACGCCGTTGCCGAATAAAAACGTTTACGACAAAGCGGACCTGTAAAACGGACTGCTGTATTATTTGTCGGCTTGATTTTCGTGTCTTTGTGTTATATAGATTTTCCTTGAATAAACACTTTTTATATTGAATACCTATGTTTCATTGTATAACTTATTTTTTCACGACTATACTTTGTCCAGTTGATAATCTGTCCAGTTGCGAAACTGTCCAGCTGAGAATCTGTCCAGTTGCGAATCTGTCCAGTTGCTCCGGAGGGGTAGTTTTTACGTGATCTGGAATACTGTCATGTGTTTGAACTCGCTCATATAACTACATACATCAGCGCCGAATAAAAACGTATACGATAAAGCGGACCCGTAAAACAGATCACTGTGTGAACGAGCACTAAAATATTACTAGCAAAATGAGGGTGTATTACAAGGCAGCTCTGCCCAACCCTTCGGGGAATACAGGCGTGATGATATTATTATGTTTTGTTAATTATATATATATTAAATTTCAATAACAATAAAAAAGTAGTTTTTGCTAGTATTCAACTGGTAGCAAACTTGAAGGTATCCGAAATGTTCGCTACTGATTGCAAAACATTTATTATTGTATTAATGAACATTTATAACAATTTATTAATGTATGTAGAGGACCACACAGACGGCAATAAGTTACATATTCACAAACCAAGAAAGGAAAGATTACGGCAAAACATAAAATACTATATTTTCTAAACAATACAATAAGTATACTGTTGTTGCCATACACTGACCGGTACATTGTAAAACTCACGTAAATCACGTGAGTTTAGTTAGTTCCACTCCATATTATTTTACAAAGTTATGTTCAAAATATTATCGTTTTCAGACACAAACCATGAAATGAAGAACACAATGACATATTGTTGCGTTCGAAATTCGAAAATAAACTTTTGTTTTTTTTATTGTGAACGTTCGTTTTGGTGGCAGTATGTTGTTTTTACGAGAGGTTGAATAACAAGACCGATATTATGTAGGATAGGTAGGCATGTTATTTTGAATGTGTTCTATTTTAATCTTCACGTATGGCAGTGAATGTTAACAGACTGAAAAATGTCACGTGTTTAGCATTTAGTAGAACTATTTTTGTTACGACTTAAACGGGCACGTGCACAATATTGAAGTGTGTGTTTTCATAATTTTTCCTTCAGTGGTGCAAAAACTTTCTTTTCGTTTTTGTAATTAAAATAATAGTACCTGGGCGACCGAGCTTGAGCTCTGAAATTAAATCTATCTAGATCGATTTATCGCCCCGAAACCCCCTGCATACAAAATTTCACGAAAATCGTTGGACCTGTTTCCGAGATTAAGATTATATATTACAAGAATTGCTCGTTAAAGGTATTAGATGTAAAAGTGAACAAAGAATTTATAAATTGTGAAGAAAAAAATTGGTTATTTAAATAACACAGGAATTCTATCAAAACTGGCTATTTGAATTCGTTTTTCATAACTTCAGATCAGAAAACCTTACATGAAAAAAGTTGGGTTAAATTAACGTATAGGTACTAAATACGGGGTACTAACATAGTCGTGGATCAAACGAAACAGGACCTTAGTTGGGGTTATTTGCAGTAGGTCCTAAATCAAGGAACCTAAAGCTAAAAAAAATAATACTAGAAGTAACTCCAATTATCATTGTGGTTCTTTTGATCCACGATTTTTTGCTCACCCTGTATACTCATAACCAGCGTGCATGTATGACTATGTGACGAAACTACAAAGCAAAACAAGAATGTAAGGATCACAGCAGGTGACGTTACTTAGTTTCTGCGGAACGAAAACTGGGAAATAGGGTGAGTTTATGTATTGTATATACCTATGTACTATACATATCTACTTAGTTACTAACATAATATGTGAACCCAGCCCCACGATAACAAAGAGGCGTTAATTTGCAGCTACATAATTTACTTTTTATTAAAACTCAGCGGGAAAGCCTTCATTTTTAAAATTTTCATTTAAAATTGTACAGACATGTAAATTGGACGTGAATAATATACGCCACGAATGTAGGATTTAGGCCAGACGCATTATAAAGAGATTATGGTTTAATGGACAAACATAGACCCTGGCAAAATGTTGCCACTATTGAAATATTAGGCTTAGCACGCACTGCGGTTTTTATACGCGCGAATTTTCTCCGCCCATTCTGCGACCTACATAATTGTATGAAGCTGCACGTATTGCGGTAAAAAAATCGCGCGTTAATAATACCGGAAGGAATTTGTGTTTTACCACAGAATCCACCGCACCGCGGCGCGGATTAGATTCGCTGAGAATATTTTGAGGTCTATGAGCAGGTGGGAAGAAAAAAAAATTGCGCGGAATTTTATCCGCATTGCGTGTTATTTATGATTTAGTACACGGACAAAAATTCGCGCGAATAAAATCAGCGCGGCTAACAATTGCAATGCGTGCAAAGCCTTAATTATGTTTTTTTTTTTATCAAATTTTGGCAAAATGAAGCACCTATGTTTCAGTACGACACAACACATATGTAGCATCGACAAAATTCGTAAGACCGATCACTTCTGATTTACACTACTAATAGAAATCACTCAGTATCGCGCCATTCAACACTATTCGCTCTATAAATTATTATTCCCGCCTCAGTTCGACCCGCGACATTTTTAATGGAACCATGCCGATGCTGCTTCTACGTTGTGTCGTCGTGTACCCGCAGACTTATTACGTATCTTTTGCAAGAGCAAAACGAAAGCAATTTTTGCGCAATAATTGTTCTTCAATACAAAGGTTTTAGAGTTGTTGGCGGTTTTTTTTTAAATTTCTGACAAACAGCGAGCGATTAGCAAATAGGGCCTACCACACCTACACTGCTACACTGCAGGTAATTCCGATTTTTATGCCATAAAACGTTTGATCGGTATTGTTTTTCTCTTGCAAAAGATACGTAACAAGCCTGCGGGCTTATCCGCAGACTATGAAAATAATTTTTCGCTAAACGTCAGTTTGCTTAGTCGTAGTAGCTGAATAGCACAGCGGTAAATTTTTCAGTCAAGCAAGCTTTGGTTAAAAATTAAAGGGGAATTTTTAACTGCACCTCTATTTAGAAATTTAAGCAAACAAAATATCTCCACTAATAACCTACTGCAAAACAATATTACTCACCGTAAAACAAAAATACTGATTTGCACACAAATTATTCAATTAAATATAAAATAAATGTGAATTAGTCCAAGAGCGAGCGAAGCGAGCTCGGGAGCTTAGGGCACCCCGACACGGATAGGTTAGGTTCGAAGGAGATGACGGGAGCTGAAGTGAGCGAGCAAAGCGAGCGAACTCAGCTCCCGTCATCTCCTTCATGTTAGGTTACTTTAGACCCTGCAGACAGAAATAGGAGCCCTGCGCAGCGGGGCTCCGTCGACTTTGTTTCGTTTCCCCCCCTCCCTTAAAACTTAAATATTTTGTTGCACTCGAAGAATTATTAGATTTACTTTTAGTTAACAGATAGTTATTCAGTAAAACAGTTAAGCTTTAAAGATCTAGCAGTATAGTATAATTCATTTATTTGATGAGCAAATTTAGTGTGCAATTCAGTATTTTTGGTAGTAATTTCGAATATTTTGATTGAAAAAAGGGGAATTACAGTTAAAGTATTAAATACCACCCAAAATTAAAAGCTTGTGAATTCAAACTCTGTTCTATTCACTGTTGAATTGAACTGAATTTTGACATAAATTATTTATCTTAACAATGCTTTTGACAATACAAATAATAATTAAAGATGCTACAAAAAAGCCAAAACATTGCATAAATATTGTATCACCCCATTTTTGGGGTATACAATATTTATGCATGTCCTCATATTTAAATATAATGTAGCCTATGTCACTCCAACAATTGAGACGAATTCAACGACAGTTCATATGTCATAAATTCATAATCCATCAAGCCGTTGGGCAATAGAGTGTGCCATAAAAATGGACATACATACATATATACGCTCAAAAAATATTTACCTCCCGCAGTCGGGCAAAAACTAGGGATCCTATATCATCCATATTCTAGGCCCTATAACAAAGTAAAAAAAAAACTGTTAAGTCGAGGACGTCAATGTCAATATAAAACAAACTGCAGGTACTTTAATTGATAATTTAGAGGCTGAATCGAGTGGAGGAAATGACTTTGAATATGGTTGTAACTCTCTGGTTATTGTCATCTCTTAGACCAGTTTTGAACCAAGAGCCAACAGTTATTTAATAACATTGCAGTAATCAGATTATCTTCTCGACTGTACAGAGAGCGTCCGGAGTCTCCCTGAGCCTCATTTCCGAGTTCCGACTGAGAGTCTTGGACTGATGTAGGTATTAAAGTCAATTTTGCTTTCTTATACTGTTTTCGTTGATGGGAAACGTATTTTTTTTAAAATATTGTTAATGTAGTACGTAAGTTAAGGTCTGTTTTTTTTGTTTGGTTTTCTGCATTCTTTGTAAGTTAATCTTAAAGTATTTTACTCTACAATATTGGGTAACTTCATAATCTATACTAATGTTATAAAGCTGAAGAGCTTGTTTGTTTGAACGCGCTAATCTCAGGAACTACTGGTTGGAATTGAAAAAATACTTTTGTATTGGATAGTCCATTTATCGAGGAAGGTTATAGGTTATATAACATCACACTACGACTAATAGGAGCGGAGCATAAATGAAAAATGTTGCTAAAACGGAAAATATATTCCTTTTTAAGAGCTTCCGTTGCGTGCGCTGCGTAAACGGTTTTAGTTATGCAACTTATGTATGTAGGGTAGGTAGGGTAGGGTAGATGGGTAGGTAGGTATCAAGTTGACGGGAGCGAAGCTGCGTGGGACAGCTAGTCTTTCATATTACTTTAATGTTGTAGGTTTTATCAACGAATCGGACATGAAAAGACTCTCGTTGCCATTTTTTGTTAGGTCTTTATTTCATATGAATGTCATTCGTTTTTAGGCTCTCTCAGCATGATAACTCTGGTCCATGGTATGACCATATACTCCTCCTATCACTTGGGACTTAAAGCCAAGTTCCCACAATAATGTTGGGGTTTCACGAAACTCTGTGCTTAAACTTTAACGGATCGTCTGTGCTTCGGATTCGTCTGTTTGCGACTTGCGACTAAGTCAAATCTCAAAGGACCAGAACTTAGCACACAGGAAAATGACATCTGGATATATCCTGCACTTTGAACTGATGTACTCAAACACATTTGAACTGGATAAAGTGGAGTACTTCCCCAGAGGACTTATAAACTTTAAATCTTTACCAACTCCAGTGAACACTTATACAGTTATTACAGTTTATATTTCGGCATTCAAGACGATAATAATAAACTCAAAGTTTAAACAATTGTCGCGAAGATTGTAAGTTTACTTCTTGAAGTTTTAAGTAGTTTGCCTTTTGTAGATGTTGTGACTTGAGTTGCAGTTTCAATGTGCATATTTGTCTTGCGATGTCTTGCTTCTTCGAGTTATGATTCGTCCGGCTGCCTGCATCAGATGTTTTAGTTTTGTAAAAGTTCCTTCAGATTCAATACCTTCTGAATACTTCAGATGCCTTTCAGGGCCGATATTTATTTCTCTTAATTGGTTTGCATAAACAGTTTTACACGTCTGAGTATCTTATCCGATTACTCCGAGACAAAAAACAGAAGATCAGTCACGTTTAAAGATTAGACATTATCTTGGTCAGATCTACAGTGGAGCTTGCGGATTAGTGTATATGAGGATCTTCTAAGGCAGTCTACTCCTAATTAGATTATCTAACTTATAATATTACCATCAGTGGCTTGTTTATTCCTGTGTCACATGATCTAGTTGCGTACTAGATCATTAGCCGGGTGTCGCGTACAGGTGGGCTGCGCACGCGCCGCGTCTTTATCGCGATGTTTACACTGCGCGATGCGTTGCGTGGCCCCGGGTGGTCGCTGGATTTGTAGATAACTGGAGTGAAATTATAGCTGGACACCTTTGTGTCTTTATTTAGAGAATAAATATAATTGGAGAATAAATACCTTGATGTTACATTACACATGAGTAGGTAAATGTGCAATTATTTTAGTAGATACTTATTCGTATCTAGGATTTAATTGTGCCTTGGAAGGTCTCGTACTAGGTAGGCCTATGACGTGCAGCGTAATTGCAATCAAAACGTAATTATGAGCTTGTTGTAATTTTTTCAGAAGACAGTTGTTTTAGATTTTTTTATGTACTTGGTACTAGTACATTGTGTTTTATGGGCGGGCATGTGTAGCAATAAGTTTTGTTTGAACCTCTTCACAAGTTCACAATAAATTTATTGGTTTCAAAATTGTCTGTTCTATCAATTTGTCCAAATATATTGAGCCAATCATCATTTCAGCTGAAAGTCGTCCATAGCTGAACTTAAGTTTCGTCCAAGTGTCGCAACAAGCTGTGCTTTGCGCATCCAGCGAAGTCCATCTGGCGACCTTCACCAGCAGCCTAATTACGTAAGTGAATTCGGCAAAGCAAAGTGCAAAGAGTATGGACAATAGAGCAATCACATATGACGAAAATCCACATTGTATCTTTCATCTCGCATGTGATTGGTCAATTGTTCATACTCTTTGCCTTTTGAAATTCAATAAATTTATTGTGAACTTGAAACAAAAAGTTAGTTCCAAACAAAAATTATTGCTACACATTCCTATAAAACAAAATGTACTAATACCAAGTTCATAAATTAAAAAATCTAAAACAACTGTCTTCTGAAACTTGTGAATAAAATTTACAACAAGCTCATAATTCCGTTTTGTTTAGACAACCGCGGAAAAATAGCAGACGCACTCCCGCGCAGGTGATCGAATGTTTGAAGATTATACAAGTGATTAACAAAGAACTCATTTAGGTAAACATGTGTCAAAAGCTGATGATTTGAATAGTGTAGATTGTTTTATGAGTTTATGATCAATAAGTTTTCTTTTAGAGAATGGACGACACTGATTTAAAATAGCGGATAATGTATTGAGGCGCTTTTATTTATTTTAATAACAGATACAATTGAATATTCTAAAACAAACCTTTTAAAATTGGGGAGACGGAAAACAGCTCATTGCGCATCAAAAAATTCGGCAACATCGATGACAATGGCAAATATATTAACAGTCTAGAATTATTAGTCAATATTTCTTCTTGAGGCAGAAATATGTTGTATGTGGCGACGCTTGAGGGAGGGCCTATGTTCAGTGGTGGACATCTTTAGGGTGATTGAATTATGTATATTAATTATGTATATGATGATTGAAAAACAATGAATCCCGGGAATTTAACGCGATGATTTCGATTGTTTATTTACCTATTTCGTCTGACGTTTCGGCCGTGTAGCAACGACCGTGGTCCCGGGTAAGATTCAGAGATATTTTTTTGATTGTTTTTCAATTATGAAACGCCAAAGTTTTAAAGTTGATGATGATCAAGGAAATCGGTGGTAATGCATGATGAATGTTGGTAGATCTTCTTATGCTGTTCAGTGAGTGTAGTGCAAGTTTTTACTCGTTCTCAATAGCGTTAATGTCAACTTTTATTGAAACTGAGAGGCTGACTGAGGTCATGTGAAATTTCGGTGACGTTTGTAAAGCCCATTCACAAACGTCACCGAAATGACAAAAACGTCGCCCACCTTTACAATAAGGCCTCTGAATAAGCGCCGTTTGGTGACAGTAAAAAAAAAGAGAAAACCCTTTTCTGTATACAAATTGACATAAGAGAACGTCGTAAACGTTCTCTTATGCTTATGCTTAACGCCGTCGAGTACGTTAAAAAACTCGCACTAGCCCAGAATGGTTTCTTTTGTTAAAGGCTGCTTTATTAAAGGGAAAAACTACAACTATGCTTATTTTAAGACTCGCTTCCTTAGCCGATAAACATATATTTTTTTAAATCTTTTGTTTCCTGAAAAATATTAACTAGTGCCTCAGTGAGCAGTAGACCTGGCGAGTCTGTCTTTAATGGATTCAGTTTTTGGAATTTTTCAAAATGGCTACGCAATGATGAACTTAATCGACCAAAAAATTCCATATACTTTTCGAAACAGCTCACGAAATTTCCAGAGATTCGGTTGAGAAATGCGACCTGTAGAGGACAACAGCCGGACATCCAGACATACGAAAGTATTTTAGTCCAAGCTGAAACAGACACACTTTGCTCGCGCAATGTGCTCGCTCGGTCAAAAAGTATTACAGTCAAAACCGTTTAAAACGACGTTGAAGGGACCTTTCAAAAGCCGTCGTTATAGCTGACAGTCGTTATAAACGTATACAATTGCACATAGGTCCTTAAACGGGACATTGATATTCCGTCGTAATATCCAGAACGTCGTTTTAAGCGAAGTCGCTATAAACGGTTATCACTGTACTTATAAAAACAACCATACTTTTTCGACTACGAACGATTGTCAATGCTTTGATTTACACTATGATATGTACCTACTACGTGTAAATGCTTATTGTATTATGTATGTTAGAATGGATCGCAGCATGTACCGTTCTGTACTTTCAGCCTTATCGTTTACGTAATATTTGTATGTAAAGCATGTGTATTTAGTTATTAATTATTTCTTCTAATTTATTTCCTACAGGGTGTCCATAGCGGTCTGAAAAGAGTCGGAATGGCAATGCTGTCTCTACCCGTTCCATCGCTTGCAAAAAATAAAGTCAGTACTTTTTGAGCATGATCTGAATGATCATCAAGGGTTTACTAACAGCTTGACATACTTACTTATGGGAATTACGTACCTACATTTTCATTGCTTTTATGAATACTTACAGTGGATACTTAATTAACATTATAATCTTTGGAATTTTTGGAAGCATGTGTTTTGTGGTGCAGTGATGAGATTTTTAGCCTGATTGAATTGCATCGGATTGCATTTAGCAATTATATAGAAAATTAAGATGAAATTCTCAACTGTAATACTTCAGAATTTTTAGTTCAGTGAAGAAAGTTAGTGAGTTTTGTATATACAGTGAAAACCGTTTATAGCGACTTCGCTTAAAACGACGTACTGGATATTACGACGGAATATAAAGGTCCCGTTCAAGGACCTGTGTGCAATTATATGCGTTTATAACGACTGTCGGCTATAACGTCGTTTTAAACATTTCACCTAGCATACTTGATGTCATCAAAATTTGCGTTGGCTGATCAATTCATCCCGTTGGTACAAACAGATCCTTAATTCGTAAACATGAACAAAATAGATACTCAGTTGTAAATCTGCATTTACTTCTGGCAGGGACCAGATTTTTTCCTCATAAAACTTAGGTAAGTAATCCTGCAAAGAAAGACCTTTTTGTCCAAAAAAAGGTGTTTATAAAATCTGTTTCCATCAATCCCGAGTCAAATTTCAAGACCCGCAAATCGCCGAGAGAAGCGACCTTTTCAAAATTAGGATGACTCCTGAAAGGTAGAAAAGCGTCTACAGTAAGATTGTCTCTGAGATCCGAACCCGAGATAAGGTTTCGACAAGAAATGGTTCAGTTCATCCATACAATATGTTAGTTATTTTTTGTGATTCTTTTAGAATGAAAATGTTTTACGTAGGTAATACTGGGTTTGTGAGGTTTACTCTTTAGGCCTGATTCTGATGCATTTGGAGTTAAGTAATAAACTGCACAGCACATGTGTGAGTACTATGTACTAACTGTAAATCTACCATTTACTGTACCTATGTGTCGTTAGTTGACTTGTGTTTTGTGTGTCCTGGCAGTTAAGAGTGTGTCATGCTCTCTCTAATGTCTCTCTAATGGTTTTACATGTATTGGATCATACGGTTCCCTTCATGATGGTTGAGCTGAGTGGTGCCAATCCATGCGTCATTTTCGTGAACGGGCGCTATAATTTTTTGATTTTGATTTGATTAAAGTTTCATAAAAAAACAATCTGCCTTGCCTTTGCCCAACTATGTTGGGGTCGGCTTCCAGTCTTACCGGCTTTAGCTGAATACCAGTGTTTTAAATGGAGCGACTGCCTATCTGACCTCCACAACTCAGTAACTGGGTAACCGATACCCCTTGGCCAGACTGGTGTTATATCTCAGGCTTCTGACTACCCGTAACGATTGTTAAAGATCTTCAAATGACAGCCAGGACCAAACCCCCCCTCAGCCGGCGCGAGACCTTATAAGGCGTCTGTTTAATGGTTTTTCTATTGTGTCTGTAATTACGCTGGATGAGCGCCATCCGGGGCACCGAGAAAACTCGCAATGTGGATGCATGTTAATTCATAAATTGGGTTATTTTTTATAATTAGGTACAAGGATAACTCGTTTTTGTACATTTATTGAATTTTGTTAATAATGCTTTTTTCGAGTGAGTGTGATTTTAATAGACATTACAAAGCTTGGCGTTATGATTGATAGCATAGATATTACAAAAGGTTTTCGTTTTTACAAAATCCGTTTATTTTCTTTTTCTAGTTTCATCAACTTACGCTTCAACACTGTGGTTATTGTTGTCAAGATTACGTGTTGGATTCCCACAATGTGATAAATTGTTATTATCACCTGTAAACTACCTTTACGTAAAATTATTATGTTTCTTATTTATGGGTGTTTTATCAATCAAAGTTCGTTTGCTAGCAATTAGGTACCATAACAAGAGTCTAGTGATTTGGCAATATAAAGGAAAAAAAAAAATGTTTGTTGAAAAATGTTAAGAAAGAAAGAATCGTTTTCACATAGAAGACATGAGTGGCCTATTAGAGGTATTCACGATACCAAATTACCTTCGAATTTTCTCTAGTTTTAACAGCTCATGTAGGTCACAGCAAACACGACAAAGGGAATCCCAGATAGGTGACTCCGTGACGATAGTATTTAGATGATAATAAAATCATGGTAGATGCGCAAGAGTTGATTGCGTGCATGGTTTCATCAGTTAACATGAGCGTGATAAAATTGTACTAGCATGACCACAGAGCATGGAATGGTCGCGTGGCGGCAGATGCTGGAGACGACATTAAAATGTACATCATGTCTAAACGGCTAGTCGTAATTATTTGGAAAAAGAATATTAAACCATCTCCTTAATTATTTGGTATTGAAATTAATATATTTTAAATTAAAGTTGTATAACATAGTGTACAAAACGCGCCATAAAAAACGACAATCACACAAACCATCGGACGTATTTTTATATTTTTTTACTATCTCAAAGACAATTTGATTATCTATATTTTAGTATACGGTTTTTTATTCTAAACTCAAAAAATAATAAGAAAGTTGTAGTTTCGACTAAACTTTGGATTGCGAGAGTGTGTAGCGCTTGCCCGTTTTACTTCCCTCAAAGTCTTTGGCGACTGTTATCGCAATTCTACCAGTGAGCTTGTGCCAGATGACATTTACACTCAGCGCTTATTGCGAGAGCACGAATATGACAAGGCAAGGCGTCTAGTCGCTGCCGTGCTCTGTGGAAGGAGTATAGGTGAATTAAAATCAATTGGCACTTGTTTGCAAGCGTTCTCGTTAGCGATGTCCAATGTCAATTTATTGTGTTAGGTAAGTACAACAATTTTATTGTTTTAGTAAGGAGTAGGACACGACCGATGTGAGTATAAAAAAAAAAGTTCAGGGCCATTGGAAAAAAAAGAAAACGTATACGGATCTTCTCTTCTGAATGTTGTACTAGGCCAAATCAATGTTATGTTCAGTCATATTTCTATGCTGATATATCAACAGTGCTGGAAGTCTAAGGCCCAAGGAGTAATGCTCCTTAGACACATAAGGAACACCGTCATCATAAAAATTATACAATTTTTAATTTTTCTATTAAGGCGTATTCCCCAATGTTAACGCGGTACCGGCCTTGCGCCCGCTCGGTGCTAGAATATTAATATTGGACTTCCTTTGGACAGCTTTGTTTGTAAAATATTTTTTGATTACATAATTATCCTATGTATCAATTTCTTTGTGTAAAATATTTTTAAACATCCATGTCGTAAAAATAGTGTCGTATTTTTTTTTAAAGAAAATGTATTAGTAATACGAAAAAACCGGTCAAGTGCGAGTCGGACTCGCGCACGAGGGGTTCCGTACCATTATCGCTAAAACCGTTTTTACCCGTTGGGTAGAGAACCCTAAAAACCATGTTTTACAAATAATTTACATGAATCAAAAATAAACATATTTTTCTTCCAAACCTTTTAACCTAGTCTTGAATAAGGGGAATGCTTTAGAAAGTAACTATTTTACAGCACTAAAGCGGTGTAAGGAGTAAAAGGAGTATGTAAGGTTCGTAGCAGAAGACGTTCTGTATTTTCTTCCTGTCATGTGAACAAGGCGTTAGTTGATCCCGATAACCAGAGGAAAAGAGAGAGCGAAGCCTTTTCTATCAAAATATTTCTTATTATATTTTCCACTGAATGTAAAAAGGTGTTTCCTTAAGATAACGAGGTAGGTTACCGATGTGTACATACATCAATCATCTCGGACAATGTTTTTGGAGGACCGACATTATAATATGAACGATCACCGACACACGCGGCAAGTAAGTGATAAAAAGCATATAAATAGACTGCGAAATGTGCACTTTCTTAGATAACAATAACAAGAGTGGGCCTGCCCGAGTCTCGGTTTCCTGATAGCTAGAACCTGGTGGTCTATAAGGGCCTTCGACCGCTTTAGTGCCGTAAAATGGTTACTTTCTAAAGCTCACTCCTCAGTAAGGGCCAGAAAAATATATATTTACATGTACATTACATTCATGTGCATTATTTATGAAACATGGTTTTTTCGTGTAAATATTTTTGCTTTAATAAAAACAAATACATAATTGACAACAACAATGTTTTTTCGCTACTTTTGGATACTCCTCCAAAACGACTTGGTTGTTTTAAAATATTTTAAAAATATATTTACATGCACATTGCATTCATGTACATTATTTGGGAAACATGGTTTTTTGGAGTAACAAAAAGTTTTGCTTTAAAAAAAATTACAACATTATGTTGTGTTTTTTCACTACTTTTGCATACTCCTCCAAAACGACTTGGATGTTTTAAAAATATTTTTACACAGATAAAAATATGGTTGGCATTTCTTCATAAATGGAATAACATAACATGTAAATCAAATATTTTGCAAACAAAACTGTCCAAAAGGAGGTTTAATATTGATATTCTGACTCCAAGCGGGCGCACGGCCAGTACTGCGTTAACATTGGGGTAATATGTATATATTCCATTTATATTTATGCCATAGGTCAAAAATGAGAAATTTACTTTTTGGTAATCGTGCACCAGCATCGACCACATTATCACTTACCATCAGGTGAGATCGTGGTCAAAAGCTAACCCATAAATAATAATAAAAACAATTGGAGGATTTACGACTGGTTTAGGAATTAAGAATTTGAAGTTTAAATGTGTTAAGTGTTAATTGTCAAACTTTACTTTAGCCACAAAACCTGCAAAAGTTTCGGCATTGTAGAGATTGAAAGATTCTTGACTCCAAATTATCGACCCGGAAACTGGAGATTATAAGATAGGTAGGTAAGATGAGGTAGCTGAGATGAGGAGCTAATGCAAGGGCCGCGGACCCGCGGTAACTCTCTTTTAAATTTGTGTGCGACCACATACTGACAGTACCATATATGGAAGACGAAGCGAACGCTCATGTGCTTGCTGTTCTCACTCCGATCAAGGCAAGCAGCGACAAGTAAGTAATCCTCACGAGAATGTCACACGCATCGATGGTGGCGTGAGGCCATGAGAGGCCAATAAAGAACTAACAGTTGACGCACGATAAACTGATATTGTATTAATTTGTCACACCTACTAACAGTAACATGCGATATACGTGGGACACTCAGAAAGTTTTGCGAAACTAAAAAAAATTGTTCTATACGTACATATATTTTTATTAAATCTTTTCAAAGTACTTTCCACCAGCCTCTATACAAAGATTCATGCGCCTAAACCAGTTTTCAAAACACTTTTTCCAGTCCGCCGCAGACACCTCGTTTACAGCCTGCTCGAACGCAGCCAGCGCATCTTCCGGCGACGAAAATTGTATCCCTTTGAGCTGATTTTTTATTTTTGGGAATAAAAAGAAGTCACACGGTGCTAGATCAGGGCTGTAAGAAGGGTGACCCAGGAGTTTGACTGGCGTGCTGTCCAGGAAGTCCCTCGTTTTGAGTGCGGTGTGCGCAGGTGCATTGTCGTGGTGGAGCAGTAGCCCGCGGAGCCCTGTGTTTGGTCGCTTGTTGCTTATAACAGAGAAAACTTCTGGCAAACATTTGGTAGTATACCATTCGGCATTAATGCTTCTTTGATCCCGTAAGGGAATTGATACCAAGTGGCCAGTCAAATTAAAAAAGCTAGCGATCAAAATCTTACCCCCGCTTCTAGATCGCTTCACTTTGGTAGGCGTTGGCTCATTTTGAAACACCCAAACAGTCGACTGGCGCTTGGTTTCTGGGTCGTATTGATAAATCCAGGACTCATCACCTGTAACGATGTCGTAAACACGCCGAGACGAGCCTGCTTCAAATTTGTTAAGCATATCACGGCACCATTCCACCCGGGCCTGCTTCTGAGCATCGGTGAGGTTGTGCGGCACCCAGCGTGATACTATCCTCCTCACGCGAAGATGGCTGTGTAGAATCTCGTGAACGCTTCCCGATCCAATCTTCAATATGTGTTGAATCTCCTGATATGTAATTCGCCTATTGTCTTGGATTAAATTTTTCACTGCTAGCACGTTTTCTTCGGTAACAGCCGTCAAAGGGCGACCGCTTCTTTCGTCATCCCCCAAAGTTGGTCGACCGCGCTTGAATTCGTTATACCAACGATACACGGTTGCCTTGGAAGGGCCTTCATCCATGAATGCCATTTGAAGTCTATCGTACGATTCATCCGGTTTCAGGCGACACTTGAAATCGTATAAAATCATAGCTCTAAAATGTTCCCGGCGCAGATCCATATTTCAGTGAGACACAATACTTTGAATTAACTCGCAAAAAATGTGGAGGGAAATTTTGAAATTGGAACTTACTTATTTTTACTTATAAATAATCATATTTTCGAAAAACATTATAACTGGCCAGTCTCCCATATATAAAAACTTTTTTTCGCAATACTTTCTGAGGGGCCTGGTATGTATTATGCACTTAGTATTAAAACAACACACCATGCTTTCCTATAACGCCGAATACATAAATAATAAGAGACGAAGTGACATTGTCTGCGACTCTAATGCAGCCTCAAAATATGTCTTTGTAAATAGATTCTTTACTTTCTTAGGTCCATTTCTGTACAATAGATTAAATAGAAAATTAAGTATGTATAAATTTAATTATTTTAGCTGTAAAAAGACTATCCTTGAACATCTACTTGGCATCTCTTACGGAGAGACAGAAGATCTCCTGGCTGTAACAAAATAATAATTTTGCCTGCCCTTTGTTAATTTATTATTATTTATTATAAGTTTTAAGCACTTTATAGCCTGAAACACAGGTTCAACCTGGTTCAGGCAAATAAACTGTCTTCTTTTATATTTTTAAGATATTTTATTGTAAAATGTGCCTTATGTTATAAATAAACGATACTATTATTATATATTATACTAGCTGACCCGGCAAACTTTGTTTAGCCATAAAAAGACCAAACATTTATCTACCCTACCCTACCCTACCCTACCCTACCCTAACCTACCCTACCCTACACTACCCTTCCGTACCCTACCCTACCCTACCCTACCCTACCCTACCCGACCCTACACTACCCTACACTACCCTACCCTACCCTACCCTACCCTACCCGACCCTACACTACCCTACAATACTCTACCCTACACTATCATACCCTACCCTACCCTACCCTACCCTACCTATATAGCCTATGTCCTTTCCCAGGTCTCAAACTATCTTCATACCAACTTTCATCTAAATCGGTGCAGCGGTTTAAGCGTGAAAAGGTAACAGACAGACAGACAGAGTTACTTTCACATTTATAATATTAGTATGGATAATGAAGTCAAAGAGAACGCTCGTGTGTGTACCCTGCTCGCTTCACTCAAGTTGTAGCCAAGTAACGACACCTCACGAGAATGTCACACGCATCGATGGTGGCATCGGGCCATGAGAGTAGCGGGATGCTACAACGACTGCAGAAACTTATTGTGTATTTTTTTCTTTTTGTGTTTTATATTGAAGTCAGTGAGAACGCTCGTGTGCTTGCTCGCTGATTTAGCAACGACAAATAGGAAAAAAATTGATCAAAAATCAACAGTTCCTGTAGAATATCCCACAGAACAGATAAAATTTATATATTCTGTGGAATATCCCATAGGAAAAAAAAAATGAACGCTTGGTGTATTCAGCCTTTTTTCAATTGAAATGTCCTTAATCTGAATCTCATTATGCTAGAAGAACCATAAACGAAAAGAAAATTTCAATTGGAATATATTTAAAAAGTAATATTGAATTATTCAATGCAAGAAATCCATCTAATGCCATCTTTAACAGCCCAATAAAATTCATTGAATCACCACTGAAAAGCTGCTACCATGCTAATAATTTTCCTTAACAAACATAAAACATCCTAATTTTCCATTCAATGAAAATTACAATTTGTTTTGTGTTTAATTCACCTTTCTGTACTACCAACTTTATGTGCTGCAGAAGCTGCCAACTTGCGATCATGAAATAAAACAAAACGCTTGTTTATGCTTTTCTGTCTACCATAGTGTATTAGGTAACTTTTTAAACAGTTTTATGGCCTCTAATAATTATGTCTGCATTCCCATCTGTGCCGAACAAAGATGTATTAAGAGTTCAATAAATAAATAAAATACAAGGTATTTATTTGAGAATCTGTCTGTAGACGTAATCTTCATAGACAAAATGTTGGGATGTTCAATGCAATTTTATTAAATCCTTATTCAATCGGTTCTCCTCTTACAAGTCTGGTATATTCTTTATTTGAATGCTTTCTTTTTGGTATACAGGTAAGATTAGAAGCAGTTGGTTTTTTTGGGCCAACTGGTAATCAAAGAGTTTGGAAATATTCGTATAATTTGGGTTCCATTATTCTATTGTCATGGAACTTATACGTGTGGACTAGAAAAACCTGTGTTCCTAATCTTATTATCAAATCATGATTGAAACGATATTTTTTGGTTCACTTAAGCCATTCAACGAGCCCCTTCCCTTAGCTTTATTCTGTAAATCATGGGCTTAAATACTGATTATTTGGTCCCTGATCCACTAAACAAAACGCACAGGTAGACACCAGACTCCTTTGTATAAACTTTGAGCAATTATTGTGTTATCTGTGCTCCTGCGTGTTGCCATACGCGCGAGCCCGTGTGATCGTTAGCTCCTGGAGACCGATTCTTTTTTTAAAAAGAAGTTCTATGTTTTAATTATTTTGCTTTTTATTATTGAAAGGTTGGTCCTTTTAAAAATAAATGATGAATGGACTGTATGAAAGATGATAATTATAATGGCGCGAAAGGGATCTAATGAGATGAAGACTAAAGAGAAGTATGGAGAAAAAAGAAATGATGCCCCGACTTCAAATAAATTTGTTTAATGGCAAGATCATGATGAATATAGTAAAGTTTGTTGTTGCACGTAGACCTTGAACGTTCTGATTTGGACAATTCTTAATATTTTTTACAGGATGCAGTTATCTTTAAACTACCATGTCAATATTCGTAAGCAAATATTTTTGTCAGAACGAAAAATTCGAAAAGTTGAAGGTTGAAAAGGACACATCACAACGATCCTTGTTGCGATGCTAGGTTGAAACCTAAGTCCACCAGCGACATCTTTCGGCTGAAAGATGGTCTCATGAGAGTCACAAAACACTGGCTGTTTCTAAATAAGGCCACCCTAGCTTTGCATACATAATAAGATCCTCCCTCTAAGTATGCATGAGAAATCTAGAAAAAAATATACGATTCGGAATATTTTAAGTTATTCAGTCTATATACCAAACCGTTTTGGGCGAATGTCAGCGGATGCTTGTAAATCTCAATAGGCTTATGGAACGGAATCGCGAAATGAGTTTTTTATCCGTTTATTTGGTACACTGATCCGAATATTTTATCAAGATCCGATCTCTGGCTGGATTTATTTTGCATTTCATATTTAGGGCTGCTTAACGTTCTACGATTTGATAGGCTGTTTTGAAAAATAAGGCAGGATAATTATTGCCAGCAACATAATTGTGATTTAAACTTAACATTTTATAGATGTGAAATCGTTTGTTTGTAATAAGGCCATCTCGGGCACCTCTGATATGCTTACGAAGGCGAAGTCGCAGATTAATGCTCGTTGTTTGAATTCGAGTATTTATAGTATATATAAAGTTTTTATTCATAGTATTTATTTTCCGTTTCATTCTTGTTTTGGTCTAGTTGTAAATGCCATCTTTCCAACAGCGTTGAAGATATAAACAGCACAAACAAATCGTTTTTATTACAAACAAGTATTCTATTGGTAATCGAGAAAAAATCAGGTGATATCGTGTGACTAGGTTCCTTGGTCAAAACAGAATAGATAATGCCAAGCTGGCGATTCTAGGTCATAGGTCAAAAGTTTGTGAAAACTGGCACTTTCTGGATCTTTGACCTGACACTCTGTTGATATTCTGCGTAGGTATTTCACACACGTTTCTATCTTGTTAAGTCTTGAATTTTAACCATAACGTCAGCTCCACGAAATATATTTCACTACATATTATTAAAAAAGTCCCTCGCCGCGTCTGTACGCGATAAACTCGGACCACTGAACGGATTTTCATGCGGTTTTCACCAATAGAATGAGTGAGAAACCAGGAAGGTTTTTGTGAATAATTTGTCACCAGCGAAGCCGGGGCGAGTCGCTAGTAAATTATATAATATCACTCATATATTCCTGAAAGGATTAGCCAAGGTGTGCTTATAAAACAATTTCGCCAATTATGTTTAAATCCTTTGTTCGCCAATTATGTTTAGTCCTATGTTCGCAAATTATGTTTATGTCCTATGTTCGCCAATTATGTTTAAGTCCTATGATCGTCAATTATGTTTCAAGTCATATGTTCGCCAATTATGTTTAAGTTCTATATTCGCCAATTATGTTTAACTCCTATGTTCGCCAATTATGTTTAAGTTCTATATTCGCCAATTCTGTTTAACTCCTATGTTCGCCAATTATGTTTAAATCCTTTGTTTGCCAATTATGTTTAGTCCTATGTTCGCCAATTATGTTTAAGTCCTATGTTTGCCAATTATGTTTAAGTTCTGTGTTATTAGCTATTGCCACTAAACGGGAACAAATCCCGACTCTGCACTGCTACGGAGAGATTCTCAATAATATTTACCTGACTCGAGAATGGATGACATGTCATGCTCATGGTCTAAGTAAGTAAAGTGGTATCTTTTATTTTTTTGGGTTGGGTCGTCATCCAATGACTTCTCCCGCTAAACCCACCCGTAAAGCCCACCCGTGTTCCTTCAGTCGCTTGTGCCAGGGTAGGTTAAATAAGGTGGTCCTAACAAACTACTCTAAGAAACTGTCCCGCATAAAATTTGCTTGCTTTCAATTCCTTTTAAAGCAAAAATAAAGGAACTTACCCTGATTTCTAAATTAAGATTATGCAGATTGTCCGTTGATTTCTGGCCTTCTTTTCTCTGATTATTTTTTCTTCTTCGATCGGTCCTCATAATTGAGGATCGTGGTTACTCCGGTCCAAAATTGCCATCGCTACCTGCTGGAATTTGCTTGAGGACTTTGGTTCTTTCACTTGGTGCTCTCTTTCCTGCAGTATAGGCAATAATGACCAGCTTTTGGAGGCTGCCATCTCCTCTTCCCCTATCCCTTAACTGGAAGAAACGAGAGCGCGTGGCACTCTCAGTGAGACCCTTGCTGCAGACTTGATCTGGTCGGTCCTAAAGCCGACATGCACGGATACCGTCGCATCATAATTCATGAGGCGAAAAACTGCGGCCCGGTGTGTCACTGCAACATGCTGACTATGACCACTCTGCCAAGAGTATACCTACAAAGAAGATCTCTTCTTCGCATTATGTGGCCGAAATAAGGAAACTTTAATAAACACAATAATATTTACGAATAAAACAAAACTTTCCTGCCACACTATCACTATCAGTGATCTACCTGTCTCTACGGCTTCTTCTACGTACCTGTATGTATCTATGTACTACCGGCCTATAGCTAGAGTGCCGCTATCTGAAAATTGGCTGATTTTAGTTTTTTTAACAGTCTTTCCAAAAAGCAGCTGGTTCTATATTCGACTGTATATTTTTTTTTTATGTTCACCGATTCCTCCGTCAATTGTAGACCGTTTTTTTTTGTGTATGGAAGGATACGTTTGATGCCATCGTAAATCGTGATCATCAAAAAGTTCTCTATCAATCTGACTAAGCAGTATTTTTCTACTATCAATAGATTCCGGATAAAAAGTAAAAACGGCCCGAATTGCTAGGTTCCCCTAGTCGACGGTACGAACTATTTTGTGCACGAGGTTAAAATACATGCTATCTCATCCGAAAACACGTGCGAAAGAGATAGATGCTGTGGTGAGCAATAAGAAGCTAGTTCGCGTACGAATTAGCACCTTTGCAAATTTGTATCGAAATGGATGATGATTTAGGACTAAAACGAGCGCGCGAAATTTTATAAACAGACCTTTGGGAGTCTAGATATCATACGACTAAATGTATATTTACAAAATAAAATTATTTGCATTATTGAATTACTAATCCCTGTATGGTGGCGGTTTTGCAATTTTCCTTCTTCTAATGCTAGTTTTAACATAAAAGCTTCTTAAAATAAACTTTTAAACATAGAAGCTTGTTTCGTTTTCTATGACTCAAAATATGATTTTGTCAGATAACGGCACTCCAGCTATAGGACGCCAGCGTACCTGTTTGTGCCTACGTACAGAAGGAGCCCTGATTACACAAAATTGTTTGATTGTGCTACTCTTATTTACACGCGCTTGATAAGTTAGGTTGGCGGGTGGATGAAGTATGCTTGTAACGGCGTTCGTTTTTTTTTTGGTGAGAAATTATGTAAGTAATAAAGATTGGAAAGCCATTGGAAATAAAAATATGTGCTAAAATAAAATAGTAATTTGTCTATTAAAGAGCATGATTTCTTATAGAATTAAATTATTAGCCATACCTATTGTGCACCCACAATTTTGTCGAATGTTCAAGTCCATGGTTGCCAGACGAAGTTTTTAATTAAAAAAAACACTTCTCATTTTAATTAAAATCTTTCCGACATTGTTAATCCCGGATTTCGTTGTCCCTAGCTTGATTAGAGAATCGCACGTTCATATAAAATGAAGCATTAACCTACTTCTAAAGAATATGTCAGTACCCAGAGTTTTTTTTTATTTGGAAACGTCGCTTTAATACTCAGTCTACACAAAAATTGTTTTTACTTTTTAGTACATGACTTTTTTATTGAAAGCGGAGATTGGACAGCCATTCATATTTGCAAAAAATATTTACCAAAAATGATGGAAGAATTTATCAGCTTTTAAGAGCATGGACAACGCTAGGGATTCTAAAATATTGCAAAATCTGTATTGGAGATTGAATTTGCACTAGTAAACTTACGTACGTTAAATTTTATGTTTATTTTACTACGAAATATCCACTCCCCATAGAAGTTAAGAAACTTCCTCTTTTCGCCCAAGTTCCGTGAAAATTGGATTTAGAAGCGCTTTTAAAAACACTTTTTTCTGAATTTAAGTGTATTGGAAATTCTTGATGGAATCTCTTTGCTATCTGCAGTCTAATAAAAAAAGACTACCATTTTATAATAGATTACCGACGCAACTTGCTTTCGCAATTGTTAGAGAACTTTCTGCTAGAGCCGTCTAGCACTATATCGACCGGTTCTGTGCTCTTCGAATCTATTCGACTCCTGAGGTCTTCTGTAGTTGCTTTTTTCGCTACATGGTTGCCATTCCAGAACTATTTGGACCAACGGCCAAACGTTCTACGAGCTATGGGACCTGCCCACTTAAATTTTGCATTTTTCGGTATATGTCGGTTACCTTAGTTCTCCTGCGGAGTTCTCTATTCCTTCAGGTTTAATATTTTATGTTCTGAATATTACATATTAAATCCCAAAAAAAACCTTTATTTCCCCATGCAAAATTTATCAAAGCTTCGTAGATAGGCACTTAATAAGTTTGCAAGCTTGCACAGTTCTAAATAGTTTTTAGGTAGGCACTAAAAGATTGAAAAAAAAAACGGAACTGATTCATCCTGTTCCCCGTACTAGTTTAAACTGTACTACGGTGGAACAGAATTTACTTAATTATGTATTCCTTTAGCGTTATTTATGTTCATACATCTTGTCAGAGGCACGCCGGTTATGAGTACTGCGCATATGGCCTTTTTGAAGAATACCACTAATTAGAACCGAGTATGTCCTTATTTCTGTAAGTGTATGTATGTATATTGCATTTTAAAACCTTCCCAACATTATTTTCTCGTATAGCGCTAAGTAAAGTATGCTTTTATGTGATTTGGCATCATTAATCTTGCTATGGCCTATTCACGTCGCGTTCGTTGTTAATATTGTACCACGTAGTCTGAGAGTGGTTTCTGAACGTGGAAAATGTTTTACCTTTGATATTTTTAGGGGTCAGAGAACTGGATCTTCCTAGGACTTATTCTGTAGACTGAAGTCGCATTCATATCACGTCACTCTCTTGTTTAAATAAACGATGATCTGCAGAATTCGCAAACAATTCATCTAAGTTTTCCCTTTGTGTTTTTAGAGAATAGGGATTGTGTTTTCTCTGGTTTACTTTTACAAGTTCATTTATCTTAATAGAGCATCAATGAAATTGTGTCGATTTATACATCACTATTTGTACATTCGATAAAGTTTTAGTATGTAATTCTTCTTATTTTCGAGTCGATGGAAAACTTTTAGTAGTAGTAGTAGGAGGGACTCCCGTTCCTGCACTTAGACTGCCATTTGTTGTGCGTGGGGATACTGGCTAACATAGCCTGCCTATGAGCCTAGCTCCGTCCAAAGGCTTCACGGAGTGAACTCACTGTTCCGAGGATTTCTCCACGTTGAGATGTCACGGCCTCGCATTCCAGGATTACGTGGGCGGCTGATTCTTCGGCGTTAAAACAGACCCTGCAAAGTGGGCTGTCTGTGGCGCCTATGTTGAAAAGATGTTTGTTAAGGAGGGTGTGGCTCGTTATTTTCCATAAGATTATGTTTAGGTTATTTCTACTTAGGCTGAGAAGTTTTTTAATTAGACGCGGGTATACATTTGGCAAAGCCGTTTATGACTGTCTACAGTCAGTTGCCCGTGACCATCTGTTGGAAAACTTTTTAAATGTATATATGATTATAGCGTCAGTCGCGGTCATTGGGTCCTCTAAAGTGCTGGTGTTTGGGGACTTGGGGCACTTCAGCATTTGTGTGTCATGTTCTGCGCACTTCCGAATTAACACTGGGTTTCAGACGGGTCTATAAAACCCTATTTTGTCTTTTCTCGTATTTTTGTATATAATTTTCACTATTTTCTTCAAGTTATATAAAGAAAAAACACAATACCGTTTAAGTAACCGTCGTATTTCTTTGATAGCTTTATAGAAGCTCTCGGATTTCATTGAGTTTTATTACTTTTGCGGAAAAAATGTATCTATCGCTACATTTGCTACTCACTCATATGTTTCTTTTATCCTTCGAATTTGTTATTTTCTCTAAAAACCTGTTGTAGATGTTTTATATTAAAGGAAATCTGTGTGTTGTAAAAGTGTGTTTTAACGTTTGAGTAGATGTTCAAAGCTATTGTGAGGTGAACAATATTTGTGCTCCGAAAGCTTACTGTTATAATATATACTTATGTTGTGTGTTGGGATATCGTTTATTTCTATCGTTTTGTGTAAGCTTTTTGTTTGTAATCATAACTAACTTTACATTGTTTTGAAGAAATTGTTATAACCTAACCCATCCACAATATCAATCGGTTTCTTGGAGAATTATATGTAGTTTCTTAATTCAGAAATGTAACTTATTTACAAGTTCTTAGGATAAAGTAGATAATTTTCTTTTTAATTATCGACAGGGTCGCACTTAACCACTTTTTGTTCAGATTGTCAATTTCTCAACTTTAATCGTCTTAAGAATTTATTTTCATTACTTAATTAAACATTTCCGAGCTATCTTCAAAAAGTTTGCCATATTATCTAAGTTCATGCAAAATAAAAACGATATTACTTTTAAAAGTGCATTCGTACCGTTTTATTAATCGTCTTGCAAAAACTCATTTCAAGTAGTAAGAAAATTTTCAATTTTATTTTTCTCTTGCGCTGCGATAAGCATCGAAGCATACGAAAAATTGTTAAAGGAATATTTAGCTTAGAGTTAATTAAGCTGGCAACACGAATAGAAAACATTAATTACTTGTTTGTGGCAACATTGTGAGGTAAAGGACCTAGAATAGGTGTTCTAATGGACCTAAATGGAAATACGTGTGGGAATAAAAAATAATGGCAACACATTGAGAAAGAAGACGAACCACGTCTGCGCAAATGGATACTATCCATTTGCTTGGTGTGATACCTGCTTAATTTGGTTAAAATAAAGATAAAATTAAGCTTAGGTACCTTTTTTTTTCTGTTTTATGTACAAACAAAAGACTTAATGAAGAATAATATCTTTATGTATTAAATAATAATGTCTTTATTGATATGGAAGAGCACAAAGATAATGGTTAGTTCAACAGAAATTTCTACCAGCTGCCACAGGAGAGTCATCTGTTCACTGTGTCAATTGATTTGTCCAACTAAATAGCTATTTTACCTTAAATTACAACCTCCGCAGTAAAAGCTTCTAAAAATTGCCCAAAAGGGTCAACACTATTTTCGTTGGGAGTCAATTTTCGCATGATGTCCCAACTTTTTGGGGTCATATGACCTTCTTTGGCACTTTGCAAGACCTTTAAGGCTCGCTTTTCGGGACTGTATTTTTATATTATATCTAAGGGATGAGTTAAGTCCCTAAACGGCGTTGTCGTTTTTAGGTTATGAGGTTGCTGGGTTATGGACGTACTAAGTATTTGTGTGCCTTGCGATTTCTGGCTAGAAAACAGTCACCTATGGGGTCGCAAAAATAGGCTTTGGGATTGTGTTGAAAAGATAGGGTCTTCTCATTAGATGGATGGGGGGTTGCTTTTATACTGATTGCCAAGCTTGTATACGCCAAGTATAATATATGTGTACCTACATCATCAGATAATGCACTTTTCAAAGAGGTTATAACTTGCAAATAATCCTAAATAAAACTTGAGGGTCGGTCTTATTATTTTCTCGACTTCTATGCTATTTAAGTGAGGAAGTCTGCAGTTTCTAGAAAATAATTTGCTTTTTTGCCTTGCTTGACTAATCGAGTGATTGTGTTCGCCATTATAAGCACTCGATTAAATATTATACAAGTCACTCCATTCAGTTGTTTCTGGAATTAAATCGGCTAAAAACAATGCGGCTTTTATTTCTAAATCATCAAACATACTTTTTAATTTAACACAGATTTACTTCACATTCATCGTCCATACTCAATTTACAGTGACCTCTCCTATACCATTATAGGCACAATGTTCAAAAGCACAGCCTTGAAAAAAAAGGAAAAAAGAACAAACGTTGAGTAAGACGGATTCAACGTTGACGTCTGGCCTTCTCATCCTGGAGTTTATTTTGAGTTGTGACCACAGACCACGGAATCACCGGTGCAGGCCACCATAAAATACTCATGTGTGTGTTATAAAGACATGTTTGGAATTGGATTTACGTTAACACGGATAAAACTATTGAAAAACTCGCAGAAAATACGGAAAAAAAAACCCATAAAAATGCTGCATTTTATTTTGTTTACTTTTAATAAGGTGGTGCCACCTGCCGACTCAGCTTTGCGTAATATTCCCTATTCCTATGGGTGAACGGTGACACTCACCCCCAGTTTTCCAGCTCTAAATTATCGGAGAATTAATGTGACAAATTGTCAAGCACACGATAACTGCTGTGATTGGCTGTTGAAAATTCATTCGACCAATCACAGCAGATAACGCGTGCTTCGCAATTTGACACGCTTGCTTTGTATGGAAAGTTTTGACCGTGCCGTCTCTAGCAGTGGCTGAGTGGCCGCTGAGTCGTCTCGATGATCTGTGGTTGTGGCCCATTGTATCCTTCAGCTTGCCTTCAGCCCTTTGTAAGCCGACCTTTGGAGTGGTCACTTTCTAAGTAATTACACGATTAGAATGCCTTTTTGTTTTGAGATTTTGTTTGAAATGTCGCGGTGGCCTTTGTGTGTTTGTTTTTGATCTTTTTATGTTTTTGAAATCAATTTATTTGTACAAACAAAGAGAAAAAGTCTTCGTGAAAAAAGCAACAGAGAAGTCCCTTATAATATTATTTTACAAAAGAATTCTCATATTTGGATGAGAACTATGCTTCAGTACTTGGAAAGAAGATGAGAAAGTGATGAAAAGAAATGGTTTAGAAGACAAGTATGCTAGAAAATTCTGTATTTTTGTGAGAAGAATCCTGCAGCAATTTACATGCATGTTCCTAATTTAAATATGCACAAAGGATTCTAACGTCATATAGTAGAAAAAAATATTTGAGCAAAGAAGTCAGAATTATAAGCATTTTTTTCAGTAATAGTGTTATTTCAAACAGAAATTTGCACTTAGGATTACCTTAGCAGTCCCTAAGGTCGCGTTGTTTAATGTTTAACCGTATTTAAATTCAGGGTTGAAAACCAATTTGTGAACAAAGGCATGGATGTCGTTTCTAGACACTTTTTTTTACAATTTAATTGTTTTTCCAGCGTGTGGATTAATAGTCTTTGGCCAGAAGCTTGGCTTTATCGACTTTTTTTGTATTTCAGAAAATTGTTTTTCATCGAAAATAGAAGGCCAAAGGCCTTGTTGTTTGACCGTCTAACATCAATCAACAAACACGCAAAGACAATTTTTCTTTTTCATTCATAAAATATTAATTATTATTGCCAATGAATGAACGTAGTAAATAATTCATTGATCAGACAAGATAATTCAATAAAATAATAATTACATTTCACTGTCGTAATCACGACACAATCTTTTAAGTAAATAATTTAAAGTGGCCCACATTACAAGGTTACGTCGTCACGTCAGCAAGAAAGGATGCGTTTATTTATACTGTAGTTAGTCTGATTCGTTGCGTCGAGCATTGCCACTTTTGAATTTGTTCGAATTTAAAATATTCGTTATTTGTGTTCTTTTAAATTTAAAATTTGTTGTTTTGAGTGAAAGTACATAAGTGTGGATTTGATAAACATTTTTTTTTTCTGGTTTCGTCAGCTTAATTTTCTTTTCTATTTTGCATTAGCTATATTAATAATAGGACTAGAAATTACCTACTTACCAACATACCAACGTTTCTTTTAAAATAATTATCTGGTTTTTATCGTTCGCTCGTGTCCCCGATTAGCATAAACCCTTGTTTAATATTCGTTTGAAGTGGGCTCATCCATTTGCAATTCAATACAAATTAATGGATAGAGTAACTGAGAGCTAATTGCTTGAGGCTTTAGAAAACTGTTTGATACAACATTGTAATGAAGTAGTTTTATTTGTTGGAGGTTTTAAGTAGATTGCACTGTCGTTTTTTTATAAGAATTTCGAGTATTTTTTTTCTTTTCTAAATAATACGCGATGCAGTTTCTAGGTATACCTACATATTGTGTTAGGCTCATATATTTACCGAGTAGTGTTACCGAAGGAATTGAAAAACAATTTTCGAAATCATATTTCAAATATAATTTCATGACTGTATTCCCAAAAGGTTAAGCAGATTTAGTACCTATTTATGGCGGTGGTAGAGACCTACGTCTTACGTCTTTGTTGTTAAGGCCCACTTCTACGAAAAACTTAACTCAGAGTTAGTTGCTGACATGAGGTAATATTGACAGATTGTCATTAAATATTGTCAATTAAACCTCGTGTTAGCATGTAGCTGTTGGACATAGGCTGCCCCTAATTCAGATACTAATAACCTAGGTAGTTACAAAGTGATAGTGCATCAAACTGGATGAGTGGTTGAGTGAGCCGTGAAAGGATGACGTCACTGGGCATCCCCACCGAGGCTCCAGTCCACACCATCTTGTTCACGTCTGCGTACACGCAGAAGACTGTCAAAGTTGTGCCGAAGAAGGTAAGGGAAATTACATTTTAGACTTTTTTTTTTTTAATCTATCTGCCTTGGCAATCTGAGCTTTATTATAATCTGGTATATAATTTATAATACTTAAGCAAGTTACTTTATTAAAAACTACTAAACGACTCGCGTTTTCACCCGCGTAGTACCCGTTCCCGTGGGAATACAGGGATAAAAAGCAGACTATGTCACCCGGGGAGAGTGTAGTAAATTTTTGAAATCGGTCCAGTAGTTTTTAAGTTTATTCGTTACTATACAAAAATACAAATCTTTCCTCTTTATAATATTAGTATTGATGAGGTCTTTCCTTAAGTTTGCCGTATGATATTACTGCCCAGAATTTAACTTAACAGGCTAGCAATGATTTTTCAGAAATCCAATGATGCAGTTTTAGTTTTCATCAGAATCAGTCCTGTGACTCCTTTGAGTGTTTTTTGCTATTTCTCATAGGCTCTGATTTGGACTTCCACGCCCACTTGAAGAACTCATTCTGTATATACGATTACAACAGAAGAACTTAGTATCTATTGAAATTTGACAGATTTATTGTATAGGGACTACCTTTTTAGATAAAAGTTTCCAAAAAAACCCGGCACACTTTGCAAAGACCCACGAAAACAAAACCCTTTCAACGATTTGTACATAAAATCTATTTCTATAAATGTTTGGAAAACAATTCAACAGTAAAAATTTTATAAACCCTCAGAAACAAAATGAATTACATTACCTATTTTTACATCAACCATATATTTATAAAAGTTTTAAAACCAATAAAAATTGAGACCGCGATAAAATCCTTGAAAAAGTAACAAATAATCATTCAAAAATTGATTAAAATCTCCATTTCCGAATCGTTAGTAAACAATTTATTTTTATTGACACTCCATTTAACGTGAAAACTCTTTGTTTTCCTTTGTTGCTGTTCCATCACCAACGTTACGGCTTGTCATAAAATAATAAACAAATAAAAATAAATGGAAGTTTTCTAACTAGTTGACTATTTGTGTAGTTAGCATCAGATAGTTCTGATTGATAGATCATTAAAAAGCCATTTTTTACAAAAAACATATACCTCTAGTATAGATACTTTGACACGAAAGTGAGTAAGCCCTTATTTGGTTCAACAAGTAGTCGATTTACTTTGTTTTCATAGATGTGATGGTCCGATTTCTATAAATAACAAGTCTATTCAAAATGTTTATATGTAATTCTGCTAAAGCAACTATGATGAGAAGTTTTCAATAGTTGATAACGTTAGGTCATTGATGTATTAAAAAGAGGAAGATACGGGACTGCTCACAGCGATTGGTCGTAAGTACAGTTAAAAAGGTTAATTTGTTGAAAATTACAATAATATTTAATGTTTGCTTCGCCATATTTGTGAGAGCGAGATAGATATTACAAACATGCGTGAGAGACACGATACGCACATATTGCAATGTCATTTCATTCATAATAGTAAACATTCGGTGATTCGGTCAACATTCGGCGGCTAACGCGATTTCGCTTGCACTACAGCGCCGTCTCATATCTCTGTCCTTGTCTATTGGTAACTGTAGGTTTGGGACTGGTGATGACACTGAACACAGATGTGTGAGTTTCGGTGCATGTAGTCGTGCGCCGAGCCCAGGTTTTCTTATCGCCATGTTAGCGCGTAACGTATCTTCCTCTTTTTAATACATCAATGCGTTAGGTACTTATTTTTTGTATTTCGTTTCTGATTTTTTTATGTTTAGGAACTGTTTATTTATATTATATTTACATAAATACATTATATACAAACTAATATTTGAACTAAAATAAGAATCAAAATATGTATAATTACGAGGCGTCAAAAAATTCGTCCACATCGCTGTCAACAGGAAAGTGCCCAGAAGGCTGGCAGCATTGCCACGGAATTGGGCATCTTCATCATCATATCAGTTCGGGGTAGATAGTCCATACAGGTAGACATACAGTATGAGTAGTTTAAGTGGGCGTGGATGGCTAAATCCGAAACTATTAGGAATAGCGGAAAACACTCAAAGGAGTCACGAGGCCGATTTTGATGAAAACGAATACTACATCATTGGATTTTTGAAAAGCCAGGAATCGAACCCGTTGATAAAAAAAAAAAACACATGCTGTATTATTACACCATTCTTCAAAATCGGCCAAGTGACTTCTATGAGTGTTTGCCACTATTTCTCGTAGTTTCGGATTTGGCCATCCATGCCCACTTAAAAAACTCACCCTGTATATATTTTTTTTTTCGGCTTTTGCCATTGTAGATTCAAAACGTTTGTTATCGTCGTCTGTGCTTACCTTGAAAAAAAAACCTTAATATTCATCTAAATCTAGACCTTTAAAAAACTCCAAATAACGCATGGTGCGTAAAAAATTTGACGGCATACGATTATTTAGGTCACGCAACCCCAAATAGACGTCATTGTCGCGCCGAGGAATTAAAAAGTTATTATTTTAGTCCAGTGTGTGACAAGAGCATCATCATTAATTCTTTATTTATTTTGATTTTGATATAATTGATAAGAGCGTAATATAAAAATAAATATTGTTCGTGTGACGTACGGGTATTGATTAACTCTGTTTATTGAAGTTTATAGGTCTTTTTTGTGACGTGCGTTGTGCTACTGATTGTTTTTAGGCTGTGGTAGGTACAGGGTTGTCAGATGTCAAAATTGAATATTTTAATTTACAAAACGATGATGTTTCCTCTGGAAAAGCGGATTTATGACGACGACAGTTCCCAACGACCTTAAGGGAACAAAACGCGCACTCGTTTCACACCGCGCGACCCAAAATTCAGTAGTTTTATGTATTTTTCTATAATTAAAAAAAAAGCGTTAGATCAAAAAGTTTGTTAATTAAATTGCCTTTGATATGGCGACAATTTCATTAAAATATGCCTATGCCTGTCTTTGGTGCGATTGCTGTTTTTTTGTCCGTGTTAGACATAAATTTACAAATTAATTACACTATGTTATAGGAATAAAACTCTAAGACTATTAAGAAAATGGTCTTAAGTAACATATATTTTTTGCAAAAAAATACGACTAGCCGTTTAGACGTGATTCTCATTTTAAAATCGGCTACTGAGGGATATCTGCGTCTTAATAGACAATTTCAGATCAAGTATAGTTAGTATGTTGTCTCATTGCCGCGGTGCACTTTTCTAGGAGAGTGTGTAATTGCGTAATAAAATGGGCTTGCTATTAATCGGTCTTCCCTGGTAGAAAGCGTTGTATCGTAATAGGGTTCCGTACCCAAAGGGTAAAAACGGGACTCTATTACTAAGACTCCGCGGTCCGTCTGTCTGTCTGACTGTCACCAGGCTGTATCTCATGAACCGTGATAGCTAGAAAGTTGAAATTTTCACAGATGATGTATTTCTGTTGCCGCTATGACAACAAATACTAAAAACAGAAAAAAAACAATATTTGAGTGGGGCTCCTATACAAAAAACCTGTTTTTTTTCAGTTTTTGCGATATAATGGTACGGAACCCTTCGTGCGCGAGTCCGACTCGCACTTGGCCGGTTTTTTTTGTCTACGATAAAACGAGCATACACAAAAATTACTGTTATCTCTTGCTTTTTATAATTCTAACACAACATTGTAACGGTCTATCTAAAAATAATCCGAAACGTTAAAACGAAAGCGTTACTTTTAAACCCGCAAAGGGTAAGTATATCTTCAAAACTGCAGAATGCCTTGACTCAGAAGAATTTAATCTCACTAATAAGCCTCACATGCAACGAATACCGCACTATTTAATTTGTGGACGACGAGTAGTGAGGAACGTCTTTCTATTATGTATAATACTTACTTTATGGTTTACGGTCAAAGGCAGGACTTCGTGCTGCTTTGTAGTTTCTAATTTCCTGAAATTCTTCTTGTGCACGAAACTGCGTTTTTTGTCGAGGAGAGTCGTAATGATTTTGTATAAAATCGCAGTAATTTAATAGCAATTTCGAAGGTTCTATACCTATTTGACCCGTCCTAAATACTTTATTATACTATTGGTGTACCAGCAGCCTAATTGCGCTAGTGAATTCGGCAAGGCACAGGGTTTGAACGCCATCAATCGACCAATCACATGCGAGATGAAAATCGCGATATGGATTTCCATCTATGACTAGAATAACGCACTACAGTCCATTTTAGAAAAAGTTGAGCATTTCCGAATTTTCCAAAGCTTTTGGGTTGGTTGTCCTAAAGATATGGGTTCGAACACTGGGCGTGGGCCTTTTGACTAGCTTATCATTATTACTATTGTTAAAGTATATCATCTTTCAGCCGAAAGACGTCCACTGCTGGACATAGGCCTCCCCCAGGTGTCGCCACATTGACCAATCCCGTGCGCCTCTTATCCAGCGCATTTCCGCAACCTTAAGCAGGTTATCGGTCCATCTAGCTTCCAACGCATCGCCTTCTGTACTGTCTTCGCAGAACTTCTCGGCCCCATCGGTCATCCGTTCTGCAAGATGTGCCCACTGCCACTTAAGTTTCGCAATTCTTCTGGCTATGTCGGTAACTTTGGTTCTCCTACGGATATCCTCATTTCTGATGCGATCACGCAAGAAAACTCCGATCATAGCCCTTTCCATTGCCCTTTGGGTGACTTTAAGCTTTCTGATAAGGCCCATTGTGAGCGACCACGTTTCGGTCCCATAGGTAATTACTGGCAACACACACTGGACTTTTATATTGAGACACTGCCGTAAATTGGACGAGAAGATACCGCGCAACTTCCCGAACGCCGCCCAGCTGAGTCGGATTCGACGACGACCTCTTTCTCGAATTTAGAGTAAAAGTACCTACATCATATATATAGTTAAACTGGAGGAGCGAAGCCAACTTAAGCAAGCAAATCTTTGCTTAAAAGGTGACTTCTAAGTTAACAATGTAATTTACATAAGTTGATGAAATAAACTTTTTTTATATCAAGTTAGTAAAAATCGTAGGTATACCACTGTAATCCTTTTTAAAGGTCATCCTAAAAGCCCGCCGTTACATACCATAAGCTTTTGCCTTAATTATGTCCCATAAGTTATATTACAAGGTAGGTATTACACAATTTTTAAGGAAAATATTAAATTTGTTAATGATCACTACTGTCATATAAAAGTGGTCTGGCCTACACACGGCCATACATATCTTGTAGAAAATACGCAAGAGGCTAACGCTCAAACGAATGGATTTATCAGTGACAGCTTGACACTTTTATTATAGGTACAAACTATCTAGTAAAATATTGAGATGGGAAATATTTTTTTAGAATAAGTATTGGTATTCTTACTTCTTTACCTACGAGTTTTTGTAGAAGTATCTCATCAAATTTGTCATCCTCCTGTCCTTATCCTTAAACATTTATTTATGTGTTCTTCTTACAAACATCTCTTAAAAGCGGTTTGGAAGAAGAAGACACTCAACAACTTCAGAAGTTACCCCTTTCTAACTACATAATTAAATTTTCACACATTCATCGTCAAAACTGTCCTCATTTAGACCCCATTTAGGCTTTGAATCATCTTTGACTTATATTTCAGATGCTAATACTCGACTCAAAATCAAAATTGGGCTCAGCTACTAATCAACTACCAACCAATAACAACTCTCGAGTTTGGCATATTATGATTCTTCAGTTAGACATTTATGTGCTCAATAGAGTAAGAGCTCAGACGCCTCAGACGTTAGGTACTGAATTCTCTCTACTCAAAAAATGTAAGTCAATATTAGCAAGTACGAGTACGTTCCAAGTTAATGCTAACATCTCAATTCCACTGATATTGTTTTAAATGTTCGGGAGCGTTTGGGGCGTCTAAGATCTTGGACTTGAGCACGTTAATGTCAAAAAAAAAATAAGCCAACCAATCACAAATGTCCATTTGCAGTTTGAGTTGAGTTGAGCATGAGCATTAAGAATACTGAAGTTTTAAATTGTTTGTAAGTTTATATCCTTGGCTTGAGTCAGTCGTCTTCAAGTTAAGACGACAGACTGGAACCAAAGCCAAAACATCAGTCCAGTGTGCTTATGCCGAGTTTTTTTAACGCACTCGATATAACGTAAACGATCTCTTTATGTCAATTTCTATATTAAAATAGAGGTTTTGCCTTCCTGTCAACAGACGGCGCTTATGCAGAGGCCTTAGTGCGAGTTTTTACTCACGCGCAATCGCGTTAACGTAAACGTCAATTTGTATTGAAATTGTTTATGCGCCGTCTGGGGACGGAAAGGAGAAACCTCTTTTTTGTATACATTTTGACATAAGAGATCGTTTACGCTATCACTAGTGAGTACGTTGAAAAAATCGGAATAAGCACACAGTTTCAATACAATTGGACGTTTACGTTACGTCCTCTGATGTTTGTTATATCGCTCTAAGAAAACAATACTGGCGCGCACACACCCAGCGTAAATATTTTGTTTTGACGAGACAACTGTTTGGTTTGCAACAGACAAAACTGTTTTGACTCTGTTGCAATAATACTCTTAACACCTTGAGTGCCTGAAACGTGGATCTACACGAGACACAATGGCCTTTAAATTGATTCGGTAATTAGAATTACGGCATTCAACTGTTTAATGTTAAGGTCTAGTCGATCATTCTTCCATACAAACGTTGTCTGACGATTACTTCACTGTTTGACTATGTACGTTCAAAATTAAAAATGATATCAATTTGTCTCATTATTATCTAGTCCTGTATGGAAAGAAAAAAGAAAAAAAAAAGAAAAGTATTTGAAAGTTATGAGCGTCGAAAGTTCCATATTTCAACACTAATTTTAACGCATCTTTGGGGGGAAATAAATACCATAAGAAGAAATAAATTTGCACAACGGCCACCATACAGGGTTAGATTAGTAATTCTACAATGCAAATAATTTTATTTTGAAAATTTGCATTTAGTTGTTTTTTCATGACATTTTCATTTCACTCACAAAGGCCTGTTCAAAAAATTTCGCGCGCTCGTTTTCGTCCAAAATTATCATCCATTTCGCTACAAACTTCCAAAGTGCTAATTCGTACGCGAACTCGCTTCTTACTGCTCATCACAGCATCTATATCTTTCGCACGTGTTGTCGGATGAGATAGCAGGCATTTTAACTCCGCGCACAAAATAGTTCGTGCCGTCGACTAGGGCAACCTTAAAGCCTATTCATATGACGTTTTATACGCGCCGTGTTGGGTCTATCACGCATTGTCTACTTGCCTCTTTCCTAAATAAAGCCTGGTCCTTATTAATTATTTAAGTAACTCATCAGTAAGCTTCTTCGTAGCATAGGCATTGAATAATCAGCCTATATGTATCCCACTGCTGGGACATAAGCCTCCTCTTTGAAAAAGGGAGTGGGTTTTATGCACCACGCGCGCCCAGTGCGGATTACAAAGCAAAAAGTAAGTCAAAGTCGGTGTCTTTGGTACCTGTTTTTTCCGTTTTTCGACACCGACTTCGGAAAATAAAGTAATTTTTCGCTTTGTAGTGTTTTGTTTGTTCTAGGTCATGCGTGGTCGATGTATTCTTTCACTGTTTTGAACAAAGCATTTCATATCTCATTTAATATAATTTCAACGTACTTTATCATAGAAATGAGCTAGTTTACCAGCGTATGATCAGTGATAACGTTATATTTGCGTATGCGCATTTGAATGATCCTCAGGTATTTATGGAGCATGGCGCATGTGTGCCTTTCTAATAGAGCTGTTTGTCTATGAATAACCATAAAGTTGAAGCTGGTTTTATTATCTATGATCTTAAGTGAGTTGGTCTCTATGTAGCTATAATTATAGAATAGGCAAGGTATGAAATTGTGTTGTGTGTAGTTGACAAAAAATATCTATTTAGTCTGTCAGTTAGATAACCTAAAAAATTGGAAACGAAAAATTTTTAACCACCTAAACAAAACATTACGAAGATACAGTGCGTTGAAATATCGTGTGACGTCACGGTGTGCTACTTTATACTGACAAAGTGACGTCACAAGCCCCCACTCCTGAACTTTGATGCGCTTCATCTTTGTCAATTTTTATTTGATACAGCAAAAAATACGTGTCCAATATTATTTGATAATCTCACTGACGGACTAAATAAAACTATCATTTTTCTACCCAGGAAACATCCCTATTGTAGACTGAATATCAGGTAAAAACCATTAAAATATGTATATTTATTTATTATTTATTGTATACTTTATTGTAAATCACAAAAAACATACAGGACAAACGTTCACAATAACAAGTGTACAATGGGCGGTCTTATCGCACTAGGCAATCTCTTACAGACCAGGCAATAAGTCCTCCTTATTGCATTTTTTTTTTCATTGTGTAGGTACTGGGTATATTTTTTAATGTTGAGCTATTTTATGTAGGTACCTGCTGCAGTTTTCATCTAAACAGAACCTTACCACAGTAAAAATATACAAACAGTATGGAAACTACCTACAAACGCTCGAAACGGCACACTCACACAAACGTACGCACCGACGAAACCGCTCGGGCACTTTCGAGGTAACGTCAGTACTGAGTGCAGGCAGCGTCGCGACGAGTGGTCACGTATGTCTGTGCTAGTGAGCCGTTTCGAGCGTTTGTAGGTAGTTGCCATACTGTTTGTATATTTTTACTGTGACCTTACAGTATTATACTGAACCGTAGATTTCTGCGTGTTGAGAAGCCACAGCCTCGCATTCTAGGAAAACGTGGGTGGCTAATTCCTCAGCGCTAAAACAGCCTCTGCAAAGTGGGCTGTGCTGTGCTTTAAACACTTTTTACAGTAGCCTATCAAAATTCCACCGTCATAATAACATTTCGAAATCGTTGAAGTCGTTTTCGTAATAATTTTTAGCTGGATTTTTCCTCTGGATTACAATTCAGTAGCTCACCTACCTACCAATACATTAGAAGGATGATTTTAACGATTTGATGGCAATTCTACTGGCAGCCGATAAAATATATTTATACCTACACTTGGGACCAACCATGGCTTTTTTATAGGGTTTTTACGACGCCATAGAATTGATCGTGTTTTTCCTATGGTGTCGACATTCGACAGGCCTGTCATTTGTTAAGGCGAGGATTGATGGGCGAGACGCTCGCAAGCTTTTATTTAACTTGCAATGTATGTATGTATGTGAGTGTGTTCGGATCAAATCTTGCAACTGAATTTTAAAGCAGTTATCCTCCACCGATTAAGATGAAATTTTGCATACACGTTTAGTATGGATGACAATACATGGTTAGCTGAGTGACGTCATTCTAAATCCAATATGGCGGACAGCCCAAGATGGCGGACTAATTATTTTTTGTGCACTGCCATGATATGGGTATCAAATGAAAAGTTTTGCTGAGAAGAATACGAAAAAAGCTTGTTTTAAACAAAGATTTTAATGTTTTTTCTTTTTTTTTCTCTCTCATCATAAAATTATTGTATACTAGCTGTTGCCCGCGGCTTCGCTCCCGTGGACCTCCCCAAATAACCCGTTTTCGGGATAAAAAATAGCCTATGTCACTCAGGAATAATGTAGCTATCTAATGGTGAAAGAATTTTTCAAATCGGTCCAGTTATAGTTTCGGAGCCTATTCGGTACAAACAAACAAACAAAAAAATCTTTCCTCTTTATAATATTGGTATAGATATTGTGCCATTGCATCAACACCCTTGTGATCGAGGGAACCTCCCTTTCTAATGCGAACCTTACAACCAACGCAAACCAACCAACCAACGCTTACCTAAACCAATTATCTGTAATAATCAACAGAAATATATTATTTATTTATTTTGTAACAGGCATCGTGCACTTTCATTTTACAGACATGAGAAATTTAAGCATGAAACGTTGAGAAATAACATGAAAAGCGTGTTGGAGCAGTCTAATTAAAATCACATCAAGTTTAAACGCAATCTCAGATCAAAATCAACTTAAATCGCGTATTCGCATTACGGAAACACGCTTATAACCGTCATCTGAATCAAAACATAATTTATGCACAATTCCTTCATCTAAAAACCAATCGTATGCCGTTATGACAGAGTTTGTAATCGCTTGTCATGTGATCATAGTTATGTCGTTATGGTTGTCAAAGGTATCTTGAAGTAATGCTATGCAATTTGTATGTGATCAATGGGTCTCTGACGTAGACTTCTGATAGCCCTGAATCACAGATAATATAATACTACACCCTGAATGTTAAACAAATGCCGGGATGTAGTTAACTTAGTACCTACCCAGATTTATATCAACGGGAATTTTGAATAGGAATAAAAAAGTAATTTTGCAAAAAAATACTACCGACTTCCAAATAAAAAACTTAAACAATAAAAAACAAAGTGAAAAATAACTTTATTTTCGGAAGTCGGTGTCTTTATTTTTTCCCATTTTTTTGCAATATGGACACCGACTTCCAAAAATGAAGTTATTTTTCACTTTGTAGTTTTTTATTTGGAAGTCGGTAGTATTTTTTGCAAAAAAGTTTATTTTTATTTTTTCCTTTTTAGTTGTACCTTCCTAAAATAGGCAAGTTGATTAGTAAGATACCTACAACGCCAGAATAGATTACCCGAATAACATGAAACTTGAACATAACCGGTGAAATGAGAGATCTGCGTACCCCTTTAGTGCGTACTGGCGTGATGTTATGTTATGAAATGGTATTTACAATAAACAGACATGCGATTACAGCAATCCCGAATGATTTGCCGTTATTTATTGAAGAGTTCTGTTGTAAATCTCCGAAGTTCTTCATCAGATCTTCACCAAATTAAAATGGGACCAATTTCAAAACATACTCTTTCAAACAAAAAAACAATTTTCAAAATCGGTCCACAATTGACGGAGATATCGGTGAAAATACACAAAAAAAATACAAGACGTCGAACATAGAACCTCCTCCTTTTTGGTAAGTTGGTTAAAAATACTCGAGTTTCTTCATCTCAAAAAATTCAATGTTCAAAGTGAGTTTGCATTACAAAAGAAAACAAACAAGAAAATACTCTATATCATCGACTCTGACAATCAATTTGGTATCGTCTCCAAAAATGGAACCACTGCTGTGCCAACAAACTTAAAAAAAAAACTAAAACTCTTCTAATTTTGACTCAGACTTTGCAGCCTTTGCAGAAGAAATGACGCGGCGGCTACAAATTCTGCCTGTATAGTTTTGAAAGTGAATAGGAGAAAGTTTTAGATACAAACATTTGAAAGTTCGTGAGCTTTTCTAGAAATCTAGACAATATTATCTTACGAAAAACAATTGTTGTTAGATATTCTACTTTTCTTGTTTCATGGCAAACGTGAAATGTTTTAATTATAGGACAATGCTTTCTGTAAATATAATATGTTATAATTGAAGAGCAAATTAGAGCAATTTCTATGAAAACTTACAAAATTGGTGTCGCATTATTGTGTCACATCCAGTTCAGGAGCCTTTAAAATACTATTTCTAATAATGTATAGACTAAAAACATGCTAAATATGAAAACTTATATGTTGTTTTGCAACAGCTTCTAACAAGATATTAATAAACATTATCGATAGGTCATCAAACTCAACTCAAGGAAAAGCTAGTTGAAAAATAATTGACTAAATATTAGTGTCCGACCGAAGTTCGAGTTCTGGGCAAAGCCGAAGCCGAAGCTGATTGTTCAGCTGTACTTGAAAATAAATGACTTTGACTTGAAGTTCTATCCGAACACTAAGAAATTCAGTTCAAGATTGGTAACTTTTATATTAAGTTTTCGTTTTTTTTTTACAAGTTCATGTAGTTGGCTGTTTTCTGGCGTTGTCGGGTGACTGGCCCGTGCAATGAAGTATTGTTGTATTTTTTCAAGTGACATAAGTACAGCATTCAAAATAAATTGAGAGGTAAAAGAAATATAAATTGAAAATTTTAATTAGCCCGTTATACAACATACTCCCCCGTAATCGAAGTTAAATTATAAATACAAGCCTATTACAAATGTTGTTTTTTGACTTAGTTTATTCAAGTGACATATACGTACAACATTCTACATTAAGAGGTAAAAGAAATATACATTCCAAATTTTGATCAGACAGTTATACAACAAGTATGTACGAGTATTCTATCGCACCAATCGCACTCTCGCACATTCGTAATAGTTCGTTCGATTTCGGCATTTGCTATAATATAAACCTTCGGTTTCGGCCAAAAGTTCGGCCATTTTTAACCGAAGGTAGCCGAAATCGAGGGTTCGGTTCGGCCGGACATTATCTAATATCAATACCGGTTCACATATCGGGTAAATGTCGGTTGTTTACATTAAAACTGTTTATTCCGAACAAGCCTCATCACATAATAAATAATAGCCCAGCCTCGCGAATGAATTACTTTGATACAAACTAATGATGTTATCATCATTAGTTTGTATCAAAGTAATTGTAGCTCACAACTAGTTAGCCATTTCCTCCGGACCTCGCTTCTATACTATATTCTATATATCTATTCAAAAATCACGTTTGTTGTATGGGAGGCCCACTTGAATATTTATTTTATTCTGTTTTTACTATTTATTGTTAAAGAAGCGCGCAACGGCAACAGAAACACATCATCTGTGAAAATTTCAACTGTCAGATTGTCAGACAAACAGAGAGACGGACAGCGAAGTCTAAGTAATTGGGTCCCGTTTTTACCCTTTGGGTACGGAACCCTAAAAAGCAGTAAATATATCAAAACTAACTTATGCCAGCGGCTTCGCCCGCGTGACTATCGAAAATTATCTAAAGGGAACATATTCCCGGGATAAAAAGTATCCTATGTGCTATTCCAGACTATATATATACGTTCAGTTTTCTGGCGTAATTTACAAATATACATACATCCAAACTTCCGCATATATAATAAATTAGCGGACGCCTCGCGGTTTCACCCGCGTTGTTCCCGTTCCCGTGGGAATACAGGGATAAAACGTAGACATATCACCCGGGGATAGTGTAGCTTTCCAAAGGTGAAAGAATTTTTTGAAATCGGTTCAGTAGTTTTTAAGTTTATTCGTTACATACAAAAATACAAACATGCAAAAATACTAATATTTCCTCGTTATAATATTAGTATAGATCAAAAAATTTAAAAACAGATTAAGAAAAAAACCGTCGTACTTTTGTAGTGCAACTATCGCAGCCCATATAGTAATGAGGCCCGGCGGACTTGGCCCGGAGAAATGTTTATTCGGAATGTAGGTATGAATAAAACTACGTCATTAGTTTGTATCAAAGTAACTACAGCTCACTACCATTGCTGCATTGGTATATTGGGTATTGATTAAAATGGAAACATACTAGATATTGGACATGTAATTGAGACCAACATGTTTAAAATGAGCCGGCAATTATAAAGTACTGTGGTGGTTGTACGTAATAATGCATTTGGATAAGAACTTCTTTCATTTATAGTTGTCAAATTTGTACAATAAGCCTCTGTTGACAGCGTAATATTTTTTTTTTGAGAGTTCTAGTGCTTTTAAAGAAAATTTATCATCAAAAAAAGAAAACATAGGGGCATAGCATGTATCTTTTTTTTTTCGGTTTATGGAATATCTTTTAAATTGGTCCAATATTGGAGGAGGAAATAGGCGAGAGCCAAACCTCGAATTACGAATTGTTACTTAGAACACAGATAATATAATACTACAGTACTTAGGATATTCAGTAAAAAGTCGTATTTCCTCGCGACCGCATTTCCTCTTAAGTCATACGTACTGGAATGTATCACGGGTTAAATCTGTGTGTGGGATAGGAATACCTTGTAAGGGTAGATAATGTATGGGCTAGTTAGCCCAGTGGGGTAATTTCGTTACACACAACTCAATCAATGGATCCTTTCAATTTGTCAGTTCAAAAGGATTCACTTTGACAAGTACACCTCTTTTTTTTTACTTCCTTAGTGCGTTATTTACATTTTCGAACACACGAATTATTCAAATATTTAAAAATAATGTGTATGAAGCAAAGGACTAAGAATTTTCGTCAAACTTACCGGATTATGATAGACTGCTACTCAACGCCCGGCTGGGTTTGGCTTCAATTTGTTTTTGTTTATGTAGCAGAGATGAGAATGTTGAGATGGATGTGAGGCGTGACGAGAATGGATAAAGTGAGAAATGAGTATATTAGAGGCAGATTAAAAGTGGCGCCAGTAACAGAAAAGTTGAAAGGAAACCGTTTGTCCTGGTATGGTCATGTGATGAGGAAGGATGAAACGCATGTTACTAAAAGAGTTATGAATATAAATGTGGATGGATGGAGAGGGAGAGGAAGGCCAAAGAAAAGATGGATGGACTATGTGAGGAGTGATATAAAAGAAAAGAGAGTCAGTGATAGCGTGACGGGGGACAGAACGGTATTGAAGAAATAAACGTGTTGCGCCGACCCCAAGTAACGTGGGATAAGGGCAGGAAGATGATGATGTTTTTTATCTGAGCTGAATAAACGTGTCTCTCTTTCAATCTATAAAGTTGGCGCATCAGAAATTTCAACCCGTATGTTTATATTTCTTTATATTTTGAAATAATGACGCAAAGAGTATGATAATATTGTAGTGTGTACTATAGACGGAAGCAATCCATCACAGTACCACAAAAATAAAAATCTGACGTTACAGTAAATAATAATAGTGTAGAAGCATTAAACTAATGTTGTATCAAGGTTGGAACACTATGGTGTACTGAAAAAAAAAGTGTTTAGAAGGCTCTCTAACAAGACACGTGTATCATCATCATCAGCCTATTAATGTTCCTACTGCTGGGACACAGGCCTCCTCTTTGTGAGAGGGAATAGGCCGTAATCCACCACGCGAGCCCAGTGTGGGTTGGTGGATGTCACATGTCTTCGAATTTTTGGTTCTTGGACATGCCAGTTTCCTTACAATGTTTTCCTTCACCGTTTTAAGAGCAGTGGTGATGAAATAATTTACACAAAGTAAAGCGCCTGCATGGGCACGACACTTGACATGTGACGTAGACACGTGTATACGCTAAAGTAATTTTGATAAAGTAACTTGAAGTAAGCACTAAACAGCAACCGTTAAAAGTGGGTAACACGTCAGTTATGTTATATTTTCGATTTGTTCCGGTCGGATCAACTCGATCTGATCTCCTGGTGGATAAGCTTTTTCTTATAATATTTTCTATTCCGGTCTCACAAATAAATTTAAATATTTTATTCTGGTTGGTTACCCTAGTTTTTGGACCCAAATTTTTGGACAGTCGGCAAGAAAATTACTGAGAATGTCAGAAAAAGGTATGAATCGTAATATATAATTATTTTTGTTGTTTAATTCATGTAGTTCAGAATCGTGCTATTTCTTCATGATCTTCAGTCGCTACCAGTCCACTGCCGACCATAGACTCCAGTATGCTTGTGTCTTGATGACAAGACATAGACTCTTTTCGATGTTCGACGTATTTTATAAAATGATTATTGATAGGCTGCGCTTGACCATTATCTCACCATATGCAGTATAATTATTTAGCAAGGTATATCATATGTTTCCCTCATTGTTGTTTTAGTAAGCAAGTTAGTCTGAATTGCTCGTAATGTTGATAGGCACGTAGTTTTTATTTTATTTAAACACTCTGTCATGATTATGTGTGAGATTATAATCGCCATTTCGCGTGCAACAGAACTTCTGAAACTTATTTATTTTATCAATTGGTAACCGAAAACTTTTTATGATGTTTCAATTTTATGTGTTGTGTTGTATTGCAATAAAAATGTAGGTTACGAAGTAAAGTTAATAGATAGTTGTTCAGTGGAAAATTTAAGTATGATGCTTTTAAATTGTGTTTACACAAACGTCTTGTATAACGTAGGTTTAGGGCCTCGTTCACCATCTCCAAGTAAAGTTTTGATTAGTTATGTCCAGGATAACGTTATGTGACACGTAAAAGTTACGAGTATCTTTTGTCAATTTCACAAACGAAATTATAGGTTCGAGTAACAACGTACTGGCTAAGTGAATGTCTTAACAAATCTTGCGTTACATTCGTTCAATAATACGTCAAAGTTACTCGGCAAATGGCATTGCCAGATGTCAATAGTCATTTGTACTTTTTTTTAGGGTATGCGTCGTGCCTGGCGCATTTATACACTTTTTCTATCTTTCTTTTTTTATATTTATGGTGTTTTTTCGTCTGGTTTGGTATGCATGTGGTTTTAATATTTTATAATAACCTATTGTTCAGAAGTTCAGTTGATTTGATAGTATATTAGTAGTAGTAGTAGTATAGTATATTAGGTTTACTGCATAATTCAATAGACGAATTCCAGCAAAAATTTGTGACAACTAGGCCCGTAAAATAATCAACACAGCATTTAAATACACCAATCTTAGGTACTCGTTGTCATCGTAGAATGTTCTAATTCATCCAATTGATGATCAATCAAGTCAAATAAATCCATTTTTATTAACAAATTGTAAAACAATCTACACAAAATGACAACGGACCACTTTTAAGTAATGGGTAAACTCGCTAATGGGCAGATGTCGTGGCAAGTAAGATATGGGTCAGTTAATCTTATAATTAGTGCTACTCAAACGTTGTGAAATTCGCACATGACGTTACGGGTGACTTTGACTGGCGGTTAGCCTATTCGACACTTTAAATGCAGATGGGGAACGAGGCCCTTAATGTTGTAAGAGGTGGAGTAGATATATATGTGGAGGAGTGGTGATATCAGAATGATAACTTCATATACATTTATGTTCTTACAACATTTTTTCAATAGGCACCGTGCCTTATTGCACTCGGGTATAGTAAAGCTGTGTATCAGAGAACATAATCAAATAATCTTGCTAATAGAACGGCCCAGTTTTTTTTTTTAATTCAACCTATAAGGTCCCATAGCTGAGCAAAAGGCAAAATAATAAACGATGAAATTGGAATAAGCATATATAAACATTGGTTGAATAAACTACGAATCAAACACATTACCTTCTTTCGGCAGTCGGGCAAAAAACTATGTTTATAGAGTCCCCACTACTAAATCTAGAAATTAGTTAGGACTAGTTTATTGAAAAAGTTGTTAGGTTTTAAAAGGCTTAGTTAAGTTTTAACTCTACCCTCTTACTAATAAACACGGAATAAAGTTATACCAGGTATAACAAAGGAATAACCATACATTTTCATAGGTTTATACCTGGTATAACTTTATTCTGCGTTTATTAGTAAGAGGGTGAGAGTTTAAGTACGAAGTTACTTCGTAAAACTGAACAGTACATGAATACACTGATGGAGGTATAAAGTACATAAGTAGGAAGGCTTCAACTTAAATGCTCAGACGAAGTAAGTTCTTAGCGATAAATCTTTGGTAACTTACGAAGTTTTAAAAGTGGGTTCATATATTGCTTGTCGGAGAAACATGGGGCAATTAACGGTGAAGAACAACAGAGTGAGACAACAGGCATATTCTAGTATAAAAACTTTGAAGACATAAGAACAAAAAATATCTATTTAGTCCGTCAGTTAGATAACCTAAAAATATTGGACACGTATTTTACTTTTGTCACGTGAACAAATCATTACGACAATACAGTGCGTTGAAATATCATGTGTCGTTACGGTGTGCTACACTTTATACTGACTAATTCGCTTTATCTTTGTCAATTTTGATTTATTTGATAATTTGATAACAATATTATAAAGAGGAAAGATTTTTTTGTTTGTTTGTTTGTTTGTACCGAATAGGCTCCGAAACTACTGGACCGATTTAAAAAATACTTTCACCAATAGAAAGCTACATTATTCCTGAGTGACATAGGCTAGGCTTTTTATCCCGAAAACTGGTCCAGTGGGGTGGCCCACGGGAGCGAAGCCGCGGGGAACAGCTAGTATTTGATAAAGCAAAAAATACCTGTCTAATATTATTTGATAATCTCACTGACGGACTAAATTATCATTTTACTACCCAAGAAACTACCCTATTATGGGTCACTCTCACTCTCTCAGATAGTAGAACACTACAAACGGGGTTTAATGAATGTATTGGTAAAATTTATAATGGGTCGAATAAAATGATGTGAAATCAGGAACTTTTGAGTCGCCCAACTCTGTTTTCTTCCATAAACAAGAAAAAAGTTTAAAAACTGTAACCCAACTACAGATTTGTTTTGTTATAGTTTATATTATTCAAACCATAAAAATGAATCAATTGACACCTTATTCATCAAATGAATAGTGTAGCCGCTACGGAGGAGAAATATAAACATACATACACTGCTAAAATCATAACCATTCCTTTTGGCTTCGCCGTAGTCGGGTAAAAAATGTAATAATCCGGTAGCTTCTTTCTGGTAAAAACATGTGATCTAATTTCAGCGAGCGTTTTTACGTTTGAATGGCGGATAGAACAAGTTACAAGCGAGAGCGGATTCTTCTATCTCGCTCTTCTATTTTTGACTTCTTTTTTTTCTACTTTTCGAAAGGTGTGCTCCCTTCGAAAAAATTCACTAATGTAAGAATTATTTTATTGGACCAATTTGTTTATTACTTTTAGTATATTTCAAGGAAAGTAACTCAAATAACCTGCTTTCTTATAAACTGAAATATAGAATACTAGCATCTGCCCGCGGCTTCGCCCGCGTAAAAAGTGTTTCATCATCCCAAGGGAATACAAACTATCCCTTGTCATTCCCAGGGTCTCAAACTATCTCCATTTTTTTTCATCAAAATGGGTTCAGTAGATCCAGAAAATAACCCAATTTTTTTTTTGTTGGGAAATCATCCAAGCTCCCGCTTTGCGTGAAGCGGGAGGGCGTGTCAGACTTTTACTGACTAAAAACCCACCACCATCCACCCGTGTTCCTTCAGTTGCTTGTGCCAGGGCCCCCCCCTACAACCCCACAAACTTTACCTCTTTACAATATTAGTACAGATGTGGAGAAGAGCAGTGTTGTACCAGTTGTTACATCGTGGTGACTTAATATTCAATTGTTTTTCAGGTGGTTGTAATATCAACAAATTTAACAACGCGACCAAATATGAAAACGTGAAAATATATCAGGATTTCCCTAGTCGCGTTAAAAGAGAACAATATATTTTAAGCTTGTCTATGAAACGAATTTATTACCTCGTGACAGTTAATCTTTAATTTATGGTGGCTGAGATAGTGAAGAAACGAGCTAGAAGCCCAAGGAATGATTTATTACTGCTAAATAAGACATATTGCGGGCTTAAAACCTACTGGTATGATAAGGTCACATCTCTAATAGTCGTGGGTGGACATTGTAAGGTATTATGCGGACAGGATTGGCAGTATTATTCAGTAGTGATAATATTTATTTTTCTATTTATTGATTGCAATTACTCTCTGCACTAACAGTGTGACCTAACACGTGCAGAGAATCATTAATTATTTATCTAAAATTAGATATTAATAATATACAATTCACACATTAAAAAACATAACAAAATTCAAATGAAAAAAAAAACAAAAAATAATAATTACAATACCCAATAATTTAATATTAGAAAAAAATATAATTCAATAATAATACTCGTAATTCAACAATAACAATAAAAAAAAAATGAATTAGGTAAGTTTGAAGAATCAGCTTTCGGGGTTTTATATTGCTAAACTGATTTACAAATTGAGAAGCTATGTAGAATTAAGTTAAAACGAACAAGTGCGAGTCAAACTTGCATTCTAGGGGTTTGGTCCCTAGAATGCCGATTGGTCCCTGGGGTTGTCACGGCGTACAGTGTGTTTTGGTGCGCCGCTGATGGGGGTATACCCCCGGGGAAGGTCCAGTGACAGACAACCGCGGCGGGCTCGCGGTGAGTGCTAACGCGTGCCCGTATTCCCGCCATAAGCGGCACAAAAGGACACCGTGGAGTTTTAGTGGGTACTAGTCCCACATAACTGAGCTATTTAATAGCCGTGATAGCGCAGTATAATACTCACAACGGATCTTTGTGGCTCTGAAGTTGGATCTGTCAACTATTGCGCACGAAACAGATTAACTGCATAGAGTAAACGAGATAGGATGATGCGACAAACGTATGCGAGTGAAAGAGACCGTTATACAATGCTATTTTAACTTTCAATATTGACGCAAAAATAGCTAGTGCGCAGCCTCTTGCAGCCAATTCAGAGCCACAAAGATCCGTTGTGAGTATTATATGCAATTATGCATGAGCATTTCTAAAAGCGAAAAAAAAAATAGGTTCTCACCGAAACTTTTCACACATGCCACCATAAAGGCAACATACAACCGAGTGACACACACACACACACATAGTTAACATGGTGACATGTATTTCATGAAGCACTTCTATAACTATGCTTTCAAAGATACAGCCCAGTAATAGACAAACAAACTAATGACGTTCTGTCACATTTTGAATACGGAATCCGACTAAAACTATAAGTAATAAATGTTGAATTAAATAAAAAAACCCCGGGGCTTATTATGCCATACTACACTGTCGATTTTCAATCGAAACACGTAATTATAACACGATATTATCTTGCGAAAAAAACTTTTTAACAAAAAATTAAGACGACTACCAAAACAAAACACTACAAAGCGAAAAATAACTTTCTTTTCCGAAGTCGGTGTCTTTTCTACCCGTTGTTTTCCGTTATTCGACACCGTCTTCGGAAAAGAATAGTTATTTATGCTACAAGTGCGGAAGGTAGGTGATTTCCGATGAGTGGCATTTTTATTCACGAGCGAGCGGAGCGAGTGAGCGGATAAATCGACACGAGTCGGAAATCATCTTACGTACGTGTATCATACAACATTTTACTATGCATTGTGCGAGGAAATAAATAAATTAATACAATGAAATTAATAAAATGGCGGGCTTATTCAAGCGCGTTCAGCATATCCACAGATTAACAAATAGTTTTTTTTTTTTTTTTTTTCTTCTTTGGCAACTGAGCCGATGCCGACTATTCTGCCAGTGTCATGTAGAGACGACAGCGCATTGAGGCGAGCCGTCGAAATGTGCTTCTTTCGGTGTCATGTAGAGACGACAGCGTGATGAGGCGAGCCGTCGAACTTTGTCTATTCTTCCAGTGTCATGTAGAGGCGATAGAGCGTTGAGATGAGCTGACGAACTTTGTCCTTTGTGGTAAATAACAAAGATACATATTGATAAAAAAAAATAAAAAAAATTACATTTTGATGTCATTGTCATTTATAAATTTTGAAAGGAGTTTGATAACTTTAGGAGAGAAATTTGTCAAAAGGGAATGGAAGTTGATAGGAAGGGGAATTTTAATGTTGGGAAGCATATGATACAAGTCAAAGGAATGGGAATACGAAGGACATGAAAAAAAGATATGGTCTAATGTACCATCATCAAGGCCGCACTCGCACAAGGAAGTGTCACGAACACGGATCTTATTTAGGAATACTGGACTACAGCAGTTAACCAAGTCTTAGCCTACACAAGGATGAAACAGCTCTTCTAGACAGTTTAGGGCATTTGAAAAACCAAGGTTTCCGCTGTATGTCAGGTTGAATGTTGGCATAATAAGCCCCTTTGAGTTTCGAGCTTGCTTTCCACTCTACTGACCACGAGCTGAATAACTTAAGTTTGGTGTCTGAGCGCAAATCGTAACTATGAAGCAGATAGTGTTTTCTATCCACAGGTTTGGATGTAGCAAATTTTGCCAGAGAGTCAGCACACTCGTTGCCACATATACCCGAATGGCTGGGAACCCAAACTATTTCAATGTTTAAACCTTTGTTGTGACAAGAGAAGAGTAAATTACGTATATCTACAATAATCTTGCTGTGAATTTTAGATTTTAATTGATTTTGACCTAGAGCCTGGATGCTACTACGCGAATCTGAAAAAATTACCGAATTTTGGATATTGTGCGATAATATAAAATTGATGGCTTCTAGGATACCGATGCATTCCCCTGTAAAAACAGAAGACTCTGGCGGACATTGAAATAAAAGAGCAATTTTAGAGTTCTGGAAGTATGTTGAAACACCTGTACATCCCGTTGACGATAATTTAGATGCATCGGTATAGAACAAATTCCAACCCTTCCAGAATCTTTCAATGGCCCGATCAAACTCCGCTTTTACGTCCTGGGAGTTTTTAGAGATACCAAGACCCAAGACGATCTTTGGCTTGAAATGGATCACCTCATATGCGGAAGCAAATACTGGAAGAGAAGGGTATTGACAAACAGGCGAAGATAGTTGTTTAAGCTCCCTGTACCTATTTATCAATGGAATACATTTATTATTCCAGTAAGAAGAGACATTAAAAGAAAGGTTGATTTGCTCCAAAATGGGAAGTAAGGGATGGGATGAGCGGGAGAAAACTTTTGACAAAAAACGATCTGCTAAGTATTGTCTACGAAGGGTAAGGGGAGGATCTGCACATTCAACCTGGAGAGCGTTAATGGGTGAAGATTTCATGGCGCCAATTACGATTCTAAGGCATTTGGCCTGGACAGAATCAAGTCTACGTAGGGCTTCTTTATTACATGGCTCAATTAAGAAACTACAGTAATCCAACACACTTCTCACCAGAGCATTGTAAACCAGTTTTAAGGTGTATGGGTGAGCCCCCCACCAGACACCTGCCAGAGCCTTAAGAATCGAAACTGAGCGCTCACATTTTTTAACTGTATTGTTAATGTGATCCACACCCGACAATTTAGAATCCAGGATAACTCCTAGAAACCTAGCCTTCTCCTTGACTGGTATAGCTTGGCCATCAATATTAATGTCAACTTGAGGGATAATACGTCTGCGAGTAAAAACAACTGATATACTTTTTGGAGCACTTAAAGATAACCCATGATCTAACAGCCATTGGTTTAATGAGGACAAAGAAACATTCATAGATTGAGCAGCATCCACGATGGAATTGCCACAGACCAATAAAGCAATATCATCAGCATACTGGAGGATTTTACAATTAAAATTTAAACAGGAAGGTAAATCGCAGGTATAAATGTTGTATAAAGGGGGACTAAGAACGGATCCCTGAGGAAGGCCCCGCCAAGCTAACCTTGGTGCAGATTCCTCCCCAGGAATTCTTAATTTAAGACTACGGTCTGAAAAGATACTGGATATGATCTGACGTATTTTTGGCGGGATGCCCAGCTCTTTCATTTTATGCCTGAGAACTGGGATGAGGACAGAATCATATGCAGCTGAAATGTCTAAGAAAACGGCTACCACAGACTCATTCCTACTAAGGGCCAGCCGGATCTCTGATGTAAGGGTACCCACACTATCAGCTGTACCCAGACTTTTCCTAAAGCCAAATTGAGTCGGTGGTAGCAATTTCCTGCTCTCCACAAACCATTCCAGACGGTTTTTAATAAGGTGTTCCAAGAGTTTAATGAGTATGGACGATAGAGCAATTGGTCTGTAGGAACAATGATCACTAGGATCTTTACCAGGTTTTAATATTGGAATAATAATTTGAACCTTCCAATCAGGAGGAATGTATCCAGAGTAAAAGCAGTAATTGGCCAAGTCCAGGTAATACTGGTGGGTCCTATCCCCAGCTTTGCTTATGAAGGAATATGGGAATCCATCCACCCCAGGCGCAGAATCCTTTACATGGGAAAGGACAGATTTAAGTTCATCCAATGTAAATGGTTTGTCCAAAGGATCTTCCGATGCTGCTTGGTGGTTCATAGAGACGCATTCACATTTACCAGGAACATAAGCTGGGGCCAACTTAGAAAAAAACTGGTGACTAAGCTCCCCAGACATTATGCTCCCAGAGGGAGGCCTCAAATTATTCCTAAAGGATTTCAACCTACGCCATACTACTGAAACTGGAGTGGATGGACTCAGTGAATCACAATACCTACGCCAACCTTCTCTTTTTTTTTTCTTAAGTAATTTTCTGGACTTAGCCAATATATGCTGAAAAGCTATGATGTTCTCCAGGTTCATATCCAAGTTAAACTTCATTTCGGCCTCATTCCTAGCTTTGATCACAGCAGAACATTCCCTATCCCACCATGGTGGAGATGGGATTTTGCCCGTTGGAAGTTTTTTGGAAGGGAAGGAATCATCCGCTGTAGCAGATATTATATTGGAGAATGACAAAAAGCATTCCTGAGCATTTTCATCATTAATGGAAGGAAGAGAGGAGACACGCATATCTAGAATTTTTGAGTAAAGGTCCCAATCAACTGAGTTCAGTTGGTATTTTAAAAGAGGAACAGAGGTTCTATCAGGGATAATTTTGGAAGGGATTTCCACCATGATGGGATAGTGATCACTCCCATAGGTCATATTCAAGCGACTCCAATTAAAAAGGCTAGGGCTATATTAGATGAACAAAATGTCAAATCAACACAGCTGTTATTTTGCCCTGGCACAGCCCGACGTGTGGCAGACCCATCATTTATCACACATAAATTAAGTTCATCTAATATATCCACTAGGCCTATACCAAAATTGTCGCAGGTTTCTGACCCCCATCTATAGTGGTGACCATTAAAATCACCCATGACAAGTACTGGCCCTTGTACATTACTTAACAAACTTTTTATGATATCAAGATCTTCAATTTGTGGGTATGCAATATAGAAACTAAAAAAATTTATATCCTCAGCCTTAACAGCAGCAACATTGATATTGTTGCCTACAAAGGGTAGAGGAATCGGGGAGAATGGTACTTTGTTATTGATGAACAAAGCACATCCCCCATATCCATCTGATCTATCATGTCGAACACCATTGAAACATGGGATTCTGAAATTACTTTCAGAACGAAGCCATGTCTCAGCAATGCAGCAGATCGATGGTTTGAATTTATTAATAAGGAAAAGTAAATCATGTTTCCTGGGAGTAATACTCCTGACGTTCCACTGAAGAAGGTGAAGGGGGAGCATTGTGAATATAATTCATTATAGATGTCAATTTGTTGGCAACGTGGTCAGGTAGTGAATGAGCAGGGTTTGCTAATATAGCCATTAACATACTGGATATAATATTTAAAATACTTTCTGAGGAAATAGGACTGTTAGTACTTTCCCGAGGGTAAGCACCACCATTTTGGACAGGAGTGAATGAATAATTTTGAATAAGGGCTTGGTGAGCTTGCATATCATAACTAGGAGACAGGGGGGCATGGGATTTTGGTTTGATTAATACAGTTTTGCGTTGTGATTTTGGAGTTTGGGGAGTTGATCTGGGGAACAGAAGAGGACTGGCTATAGGTTTTGTTTTGGGAGATGATCTAAATACTTCAGCATAAGATCTTGAAACTTGTGGGAATACCTGGCTTGCTTCCGCATATGAGATGGATTTCTCAGCCATCAGTGCTTTTATTCCCTTTTGGCGACCCAACTCTGGGCAAGACTTGTCGGTGGCATAGTGACTTCCAGAGCAGGAAATACATAAGGCACATTCAGTGGGGACTTGGCAGCCATCACCTGAGTGGTCTTCACTACATTTAAAACAGCGTGGTTGTGAGCGACATACAGTGCGTGTGTGACCAAAACGACAACAGTTGAAACATTGAATAGTTGGATACATATATTTTTCAACTGGGAGAGTAGAGTAGAAGCAATATACACGATTTGGCAAAACTTGACCATCAAAGGTAAGAACAACGGTTTGAGTGGGCTTCCACTCTGTAACGCCTAGAGAACTCACCTTACGGTTCATTCTCCTGGCCTTAATTACTGGACCGCATCCAGTAGGAACCCTGATATTTTGAATTACCTCTTCCTCAGTCCACTCGGTAGGTACGTCTCTGACGAGACCCATGCGCGTAACGTTATATATAGGGACAGAAGTAATATACCCATGGGATGTTAGTATTGGGCTTATTAAAAAACTGTTTGCATCCAAGTGAGTCCTAAAACTAACTGCGAGTCTATTTCTCCCCAAACGTTTTAAGCTTCCGAGAATCACATTGGCAAAGTTATTCTGTGTGAGGAACATTCCAAACTTAACAGGATGTAGAACAGTACCAGAGGTCTGTCCATCTTTTAAAGATACGTGAACTATATATGGCGCATTATCCTTAGCATTGTAGGTGTGTCTGCCTATAGTATGCTTGGATTGTTTGGGAGGATTGATCGGAGTAGCGGGGGGAGAGCATGCGGCTCTTTTTCTTTGAGCAGATTCGGCGTCCATAGCGTTATCTATTTTGTCATCGGGGAGAGTTACGGTTAAAATCGGACTGTAATCAAAGGGATCGGGAGGGTCAGGAGGTTTCTTGTTATCCATGGCGGATACCGGTTAAAACAAAAATTAAATCTAATTAAGGAATAGGTTAATACAAACCCTGGATGTTAGAACACAAACACCAAGAAAAATCTCGTTTGAAATTCACACTAATATGACACTCAAATCAAGGAAACACTTAATACAAATAAAACTAGCTGCTTTCCCAACAATACTACCATAGAAAGTCTAAAATTATCAAAACTATAGTGAAAAACTCTAAAAATCTGAATCAGATCAAAAAAATTTTGCCGCCATTAGTTGACTTGACAATGACCTCAATCTTAATCAAACAAATAGTTCCTCGGGCATATCTACTGCACATGTGCAAATAGCTGTCACATCGTAACGCAATAAGGCACGAGCAAAATATACGTTCTGCCAAACATATATAATTAATATTTAAAATTAATTTATTGGTCAAAATCTAAATCTAGAGTATTTAAAAACGCCTAAAATGAAGTATTAGTTTTATTCTACCTTTTATATGAATGATAATCTGTACATAACTAATTTTTTAAACTTTTCTCAAATAATAAAAACTCTATGCGTCGGGCTGACGTTGGAGTTAAAATTAAAAAAATACAGGAAAGTAAAAAGCACTAGTGAAAAAAAGTGACACTTTCCGCACAGTTTGGCTGCTTGGAAAACCGCTCTTTTCGAGGACATGTATTATAAAGATATTTTTAGCTTTGTAGTGTTTTGTTTTGGAAGTCGGTTTGATTTTATGTTAAAAAGTTTTTTATTTTTCTCTTTTTAGTTTTGGTAGGTATGATTCCTCCAATTAACATGAAAATCATTTATATCCAAAGTAAATCTCATAACGATTCCAATAAAAGCGCAAACATGACTAGGATACATTGTTTTATTTCGGAGTTCCAGCGGCCATTCTGGTCTTCTTGATCAGTTCCACTTCACCAAATGATACTTTCTGAGTGCAAATGATTGCATTACTGATGAAAATACCAAAACCGCGATAATTATGTATGCCTATAAATTTTGAGAAGTTCCTTCGATTTCTCAAGAAGCGCATGATCCGATCCTGGTTTCCTTATAATGGTACCACCCTTGGGATATTACCTTCCCAACAAAAAAAAAAAAATCCTCAAAGTCGGTTCATAAACGACGAAGTTGTCCGCGAACACACATAAAAAAATTCATAATAGATACGGTCGAATTGAAAACCTTTTTGGGAAGTCGGTTAAAAATACCCCGATTCAAAGAGTAAAATGCGCATAACTTTTGAACTGTTGTACCTATTTACATCAAACATAGCTTAGAACACTCTCGACAAAGTCATCCGTTTAGGAGCATTGATGCCACGGATAGAAACACAAATACATAGGTAAACACTCTTTTTCCGTCGAGGGTTAAAATTGGATGCGAGAAAGTCGCTTGTTTCTCATAACTTGCGCCTGCGACATATCCATCCATACATACTCAAGTACAAGATTGGCTCTATTTTGAGAATATATTGGTACAGTCGTGTTCATATTTTTATTATCATAAAATTGAACGGCTTGCCAAAACGATGCTTGTTCTGACTATGTAAAAATAATAAAAATATTTTTTTTCTGTATACCTTGCCTCACATTCCGGGAGTTATTGGAAACTGGCATTAGTTATTGATGTTGTATACTTGTGATATAAAGTTTGTGATTGTTTTTTTAAGAATGAATGAATATAGTTTCGTTAGGTATGGGGTTTCTCGAATGAGGAACCAAAACATAGTTCAATTCATTCAAAGCGATTGAATAATCGCTTTGATTGAATTGAACTAAATTATTAATTCCACTTGCTAGGGTATTTATTAAGGGGTTTTGAATTGGGGTAACAGAATGTTGTATTTTGCACACAAATATCTTGACTGAGTAGATAGTTATCTAATAGTAAGTAGTTAGGCATACATAAATATATATTTCCATATTTTACTATTTGGCTGCAATGACACTAGATTTTTCTGTCTCAGTGGAATATAAAACTGTTGTCACGTTTTTTTAGGGATGATAAATAAACATTACAATTAACCAAAAAATTTAACCAACTACCAAAACAAAACACTACAAAGCGAAAATTGTCTTTCTTTTCGGAAATTGGTGTCTTTGGTACCTTTTTTTTTGTTTTTGACACCGACTGCCGAAAGGAAAGTTATTTTTTGCTTTGTAGTGTTTTGGAAGTCGGTTTTTTTTTTGTACGTTTTGGTAAGTTATATTACCATGAACATCATTAATAGCCAATGGGCTTCTTATAACAATTCTTACAAGCCTAAACACGACTGAGATACATTGTTTTATTACGGAGTTCCGGTGCCCACCTTCCGGCTTCATCAATAGATCAGTTCGTCCATCGAGCTATTTTTATTAAGAAAGAAAGAAAAAGTGTTTATTCGTCACAAAACGACATACATACAATAATAAATACCCTTAAACAATAGTATTAGTAGTACTTAAATTAAGTTAGTAAAGACGAGAAATAAATCAAACAATAATTCAAACATATACTAGCTACATTTTAGAACAATTTATTTAAATTTGCTTCATCACAGTCATTTAACTATTCGAGATATCTTATACCCAAAACATACTTCTCATTGAGAATTTTCAGTGGCCATCTGTGGTCTTCCTCATCAGTTCCACTTCATCAAATGATACTTTCTAAACGCAAATACTTGCCATTTTGATGAACATACCAAAAACGCTAAATGTGTGCCTATAAAATTTTTGGAGTTCTTTCCATTTCCATGGGATCATGGACAATGGGAACACCTCGAGAAGAAAAAAAGTTTTTTTTTAAATGGGTCCCTTATTTGACGGAGCAATCGGTGAAAATATATTAAAAAAAAACGTAATACAGCCGAACATAGAACCTCCTCGGTTAAAAAGTAGTCTAAGCGGTGGTTTTTACCTTTTTGGCGGTGGGCATTACCTTTTTGTATCTAGTAGTTATAAGTAATAATAACAGTATTTTGCCTATATTTAATGTAATTATTGGATATTTATTTGTATTTTATAGTTGATTTTTAAATTATCTGACATTTAAATTTTGAGTAATTTTAGTTTTATGAAATTTTATAATTGGACATTTTAATTTTCAAATTTCTGACATTTTAATTTTATGTCATTCTAGTTTTATAAATCTTAATTAATTTTTTGACATTTAAATTCAGTGACATTTTTACTTTTTGACGACTTTAATTGTTATTTAAAATTGTATCTTTCTTATTTAATTTATATCTACTTGGATCCCTGTAATTATTATAAATTCATTTGGTTTTGTGTAAATACAAATGTCTTTTTTTTGTACTTTTTTCTAACATTAATTATAAGGTTGTGTACTAACAAAGAATGGACTCTAAAATTAAATTAAATTGTCTTCCACTAACAAGCAATGTTACCTCTATCATAATATTTTATTTCAGACTAATAAAAACCAAAACCTTGAATGGCAACACTAAAACGCACGATAGCATTCATTCATGCAAATAAATGCCTCGATACACGAAGAATTTAGTTGTTAACCTAAAATAAGCGTAGCGAAGTGTACCTTGAACAAAAGTAAATATTTAGGAAATTGGCTCACCTTTTTACGGATTCAACGGGAATTTTAAAACAGGTTAAAATACCCTATTTTAGTGAGAGCGCGGCGCGAGCGCAGATTGCCGTGTTACTACAAAAAAACATATAGAGAGATATTTCTTTTAAATAAAATTTTTGACACAGTTGATGTCTCAAAATCGTGTGATACACAAAAATAATAAAAATATGACGTCACAGTGCAAAAACATTTAATAACCGTTCCTTGCTTCGTCGTAGTCGGGTAATAAAATGTGAGAATTCTAATGGTTTTTCTTTTGAAGTTTTGTGTTGTATTGTTTTCCAAAATGCTGCAGTATGTGTTGGACCCTATTTTGATGCAACCAGTGAATATCAGCCATGTGTATTGTAAGGTAAGACGAGAAAAGGTTTTACAAATATTTTCTCCTTTATTTTTAAACTAATATTTAAAGCAGTAACCCTGGTTTGCTTAGATGTTTGTAAAAGGAAATTTCTGGGGCTACAGCTCTCATTACGAAATTTATTTAAGTGATGACCTGGACTGTTTCATAGACTACTTTTATCCTGATTAAAAATGCATGTTTTCTGCGGGACTTGCCACGGAAACGAAGCCCCGGGAAGAACCTAGGTTTTAGGATTCCGTACCCAAAGTGAAAAATAATAAATAAATAAAATAAATTAACGTTTATTTCAGACTTTCCGTCCATAGGTACACTTACAAAACATATACCGTAAAAACGGGACCCCGCGGTCGTCTGTCTATCACCAGGCTGTATCTCATGAACCGTGATAGCTAGACAGTTGAAATTTTCACAGATGATGTTTTTCTATTGCCGCTATAAAAGCAGAATAAATTATATGTTTAAGTGGGGCTTCCATACAACAAACGTGATTATTTGCCGTTTTTTATAAGCTACATTCCCTTTTTAAGTTTTTACCAAGATTGGTAAAAACAACGTCTTAAGATCCCAGATTAGTCTTTAACAGTAGTCAAGTTCTGTCAACTTTTATTTTAGACTTAATATTTAGTCCAATAAGGTTTAAGATGGGCTAGTGTATTTTTCAGGCCACTATAATTTACGTTTACCTAATTTAACACCAATTTACTTACGTTTTTAAAAAGACTGAAGTTTTACCAAAGCATTTATTTATCCAACATTCTCATAAAAACTAATTACTTAATCCTTAATTAAATAGATACAAGGAATACTAATAATCGTTAAGCTTATTACGTTAAATCCTTTGCAAACAAAAAAAACCTTTCCATTGCTCTTTTGCAGCCGTATCTCTATTACCAGAGGCAAATAACATTTTTAATTTTCATCGTCAGCTTTAAATTATTAAATATTAACGCCAACGTTTTTAAATTGAATAAAATATTTGGTAGCTTATTAAGCTGACTTTTGTATTTATTTTGCCATTTTCGTTATTTTTCCGAAAAGATGGTAGGAATAAAAGTTAAAACCTGAAATATCACATGAAGCTGAGTAATTAAATTCTAGTTATTAGTAACCAATGTACAACACAGTCAATTTAACTGTGAACTTCGCTTTAAATATGCGTACAGCTAAGGAGTGGAATTCCCTGCCGGAGTCTGTGTTTCCCGATAGCTACAATCTAGGGGTCTTTAAGTCAAGAGTGAATAGATTACTTCTAGGCAAGCGTGCTTCACCGTCGACCACATCATCGCTTACCATCAGGTGAGATAGTGGTTAAGCGCGAGGCTATCATGAATAAAAAGAAAAAATACAACTCGCTTCCGCCTGGCCAAACCGCGCGGCGCGAAAGTTGAACGTCAGAGTGACGTCACAGAAGTACGTAACTTGGCAAGAGTCGTTTTTTAGGTCTCTTTGGTTACCAAGCGGGACGCGGGGAACGTTTAGCACCGTTCCGAGAGCCCGATTGGTTGGTCAGTTGACATAAGGCTCGACTGACCAATCGCGTCGCGTCCACGTTTCGTTCCCTCTATAAGGTCTGGCCTGCCTGGGTCGCGGATATATTTGTAAGAGAGTTACCGCGGCCCTGGCACAAGCAACTGAAGGAACACGGGTGGGTTTTAGTCAGTTAAAGTCTGACACGCCCTTCCGCTTCTCAGAGCGGGAGAATTCACGCACTATGCGCGAACTTACTCCCACTACGCCGAAACCTTGCCAAGTTACATACCTACTAGGTGCACAGTTAAGTTGTCCGTGTTGTTATTTTTTTTATTTTACGTTTGACCACTAACTCGCCTGATGGTAAGCGATAATGTGGTCTACGGTGAAGCACGCTTGCCTAGAAGTAACCTACCTATTCACTCTTGACGTAAATACCCCAAGGTTGTAGCTATCAGGGAACAAAGACACCGGAAGAGAATTCCACTTATTAGCTGTGCGCACAATGAAAGTATTAGCAAAACGCTTTGTGCGTAGCTGTAGAGTAGACTTAAAAATGAAGGTCACCCATCCACAGTTTAACCGCGGCAACTGTAGCTTTACCTTACGCTGCATCCTGTTATTTCACTTCGAGCCACTTTCGTAAATATCAAATAGTATCTGTAAACATAGTTTACATAGAATAGATTCCGATGCTTATTCTGTGCAATACATCATTGGAATTGTTTACATTTAGTTGATTTACGGTGTACTTCGCTTTTGGTTGCCGTTAACCCGACCGATTCGTTTCAGACGTCAGAAATTTATTTATCTTGAATTATAATAAAATAATAAGATGCATTCCTTGGAGTTTGGTAGTCTTAAAATATGCTAAATCATTGTCATTTGGGATTATTTCATTTAGTTTGGAAATAGCATAGCTTTCCTTGTTCGCCCTTTTTACCCGACTACGGCGAAGCCAAAAGGACGGTTTATGATTTTAGCAGTCTATGTATGTTTGTATTTACGTATGTTCCTACGTAGCGCCTAAACTATTCATCCGATTTTGATGAATAAGATGTCAATCGATTCGTTATAATGGTTTGGGAAACAGGTTAGAAACGTATTCTGGTAACAGTTTTTAATTTTTTTGTTGGTCTAACGGAACTAATTTAAAAGTGTTTTTCCTTTTGCCTGTACTTTGGCTTTGATTTTTCTTTTGAAGAAAATTCTTCGTACACGGGGCCATCTCTGTAGATAGTAGATTTTAAAGTAATATATAATGAACTAACCTTTTAATGAACCTACCTACGAAAGAGAACCCTCAAACACAGACGTGGCCCCCGTAGCCAAGTTACAAACGATTCGAATCGAATCTCTTTCTACAATCGTTAACGCCTTCTATTTGTATGGTCTAACAAACGACCTGGCGACTTAACGTTCAGATGTGTCATTCCCATACATTGTATAGTTTTCTTGTAGATTGTCAACTTGACTACATGTGCTGGTGACAGGTTCTAGACAAACTGGTAATATATCAATGATAACGCTAGTCCATAATAGATAGGCTTTCGTGCCTCGTTGCCACGTGAGCCTTCGGAAGCGCTGGTCTAACCCATATATTTGGGATTTCCGACAATATAGAATGTCATTTTGTCGAAGCTTTGGTCTCTTCTTATAATTTCTAGCAAAACTTCAAGAAAACTGTTTAACCTATTTGCAACACATCATGAAACTGTTGGACTTACTAAGTAATTGTTTCTGTCTGTAAGTAGCACTAGACACTACAAACAAACGTGATGTGTAAATGACAGACGGTTAGAGATACGCTGGGGTAGGTAACGATGACGGAACAGAAAATTCAGGGCAAGTTGACAACAGTTTTATGCTTCTAATAATATAATATTTTTTTATGTTCCTTTCCGAGAACCACAGCCTTATTGCGCAAGTGACGACGTCTATGTGATTGGTCTTTTTTATAAATTTTGAGCTTAGTAGTTTTTGTTATTAATTTGGTTAATTTTTTACCCGACTGCGGGAGGGTAATGTTTTTCGAGCACTTGTATGTATGTATGTCCATTTCTTTAGCTCGCTCTACAGCCGTAATGGCTTGACGGATTATGACATATGAGGTGTCATTGGATTCGTCTCAATTGTGGGATTGAAATAGGCTATATGATTTATCCACCTCATAATATTTAATGTATAAATTATACCTGGTTAGGTTAGGTTAGGTTAAAACGGGCTGGTTTCCGCAACTCCACGACCAAGAACGTATAAAAAAGAAAAAAAATATACCTGTACTTGTTTTCCTCTTTTCAGTTAATTATTTTTTTGCAGTTGGGATTTTAGTTTTTATTGTCCTAGATCGGGCCCACCGCACATAATGATAGCCACTAAAAGTATCTACTAGATAAATCCCTCAGAAAATACCGAAAAGTTTGGCCATCCCTGCGCTAGGGTAGGGTTAACCTACGTTATCGTTAGAGGTGCAACTGCAAACATTTGAGTTTGTGTCCAAGCCGGGATTTATGTAAACTTCACGACGGAATAACGTTAAACTTGTAAACTACGTGTAACATTATTCGCTGGTAGAAGGTTGGGATTACTACTATTGTAAACGTGCTTACAAGTACTAAATATTTGTTGATTCGTGAGAGTAAAGATAGGTTGTGAACTTGAAAGTATATTCTTGCAAATTGGAAATAGTATTATCCTTCAAATAATGCAATGCCCACATTTTATATTAACTTACTACATTATACTAAATCCATTGTACATTAATTAGTAAACAATTAAGACTACGTATTACGAGTACATCTATTTATCTATCTTTCTTGATTTAAGGGAACCTCAAACTGAAACAGTTAGAGTTGCTATGTATATATGAAGGGAAAAATAGGAAGACTGCATTTAGGGTTGAGTACACCCTTCTCATCACTCAAAAGGCACCACCTAATACACTGAAGTTTCAACATTCATTTACTAAGCATTGGCAGAAATCTGAGTGCGGAGATTGGTTCCAGAGGGCGCTAATACCGCACGTGTGAGCGCGTCACATCCGACTCATTTGCTGGTACCGATAGCATGAGCAGATGGACAATAGAAATTAAGTTTTTGCTCAAAAACTGTATCTGTTTTGAATAATAGTTTTATAAAATATAGCCGTTGTTTCATTAAATAAATCAGAAATAGGTCATGCCGGCGCTTTACTTTGTGTAAATTATTCCATCACCACTGCTTTCAAAACGATGAAGTAAAACATCGTGAGGAAACCGGCATGTCTTAGAACAAAAATTCGAAGACGTGTGATGGATTACCAACCCGCACTGAGAGGAGTCCGGCACGCACAACGGCACAACGGACCAAATGGGAGTCGGTGCTGCAAAAGGGGTCCATCTATCTTTCATTAAATTGAATGTCATGGTTTTATTTTCTGTATAGATTTTACAACAAACCAAGATTTTACCCTCAGCTTTCGTCCCGTGTTCACGAATTCTGGCGATCTTTTCGAGATAAAAAGTAGCCTACATCACTATCTAGCCCTTAAAACTAATGTATGTAAAAAAACACGTCGATCCGTTACTCCGTTGATGCATAACAAATTACTAATTGGTGGTACAAACCTACAAATTACTAAACTAGGATAGTCTTTGGTTTCTGTTAAATCCCTTTCCGAAGAAGTTCACTCTATGAAGCGCTCAATAGGGCGTATAGGGTATGGGTTTCCGAATAGACATCAAGACAATCCGTTAGTTACTGTGTAGTCATTGAAACAAACATAAACGACATACATCTAAGACAGGATTCACCTCAATGATCACTATCTTCTCGAAATAGAAAGGTATTTTCAAATCCGGGATATAATCGGGACATTCGATAGTGATTACGTTTGTTTGAAGATCAGTCCCGATTGTATATCGATCCATGGATATGCTTACCGAACCAGATAACTAGTTTCGTGTTTCGAGAACAATAGGGTTCCCAAGTGTCATCTAATTCGAGGTAAGTGTAATCAAAATGGTACACGTTTTGGATACGTTTGCATAATTTGTTTTTTCCGTTTCCCAACTTGCCTGCTATTTTTAAATATGCTCAGTTTCAAATGAAAACGTGATATAGCAACTAAAGTTCAGTGAAACTTGGTTTTATTTTTGTTATATTCGCAGTCAGAGTTTGTTATCGGTTGAAAAAGCTTGTATCTAACAAAATTGCTTTTTGATGAAACCATGTGACTTTGTTGACGAGCAGTTAGTTGTTAGTATTTAAACGTCAACGACGACGAGTATTTTCAGGCCCTAAACTGCCGAAAAACAAAACAAAAAATATCCATTGAGCAATATCTTATCGCTTGATATCGAGATAGTGGTAATAAAGAGAGCAAAAACAAAATTGGCCCATGATTGACTACTATTACCTTTAGATGAGAAAGTAGTCATCATGTTAATCATAAGCCTGTCAGCGTGGTCTTTAGGTCATTTATCCCCATAACAAATGTAATCTTCAAAATCGTAATACATAAGATATCTTTCAATATTCACTCGTTTCATGGTAGACCTAGTATCTATTGCTTCTCAACAGACGAGGTCGAGGTTAAGAACTGGTTCCTCAGGAAATAGTAATAATTAACTTGTTTTATTCCAGTCAAGGAGTAGTTTTTTATACAGTTACTGGGACGTGAAGGTCAGGGAGGCAACCACTCCATGTAAAATGCTAGATGGGAAACCGACCCTAATCTAGTTGGAGCGCGATTGATTTTTAGGGTTCCGTATCCGAAGGGTCCAAACGGAGCCCTATTGCTGTCACTAAAGTGTCTGTCTGTCCGTCTGTCTGTTTGTCCGTCGTCTGTCTCATAACTTTGTTCCGATTTTTTTTTAACTTCCCTTTGACCTACGAGCTTGAAAGGGGAATGCCCACAGTCCATAGACACTTTGGCCCTGGGTGCCCACATATAAAAGCATATGGAAATGGTAATATGCTATTTAAATAATTAAATGGTATAGGAATTGGTTTAGAAAAAAGTCCGGTTTGTTCAGATATTAAATGGTCTTTTATTTCACAAATACAGTTTTTTAACAATCATTTTTCTTTAACACATACATATATTATCCAGTTTTTTTAGATCTATTATGTATTTAATGATCTTATACATCATTTGCATCATAAACAATTAGTACATCATCCAGAAATTGAGCAGGAGGGAAAATATTAGCCTGATGCCGTGCCCAACCCAAATACCATATTTCTGTCATAATATGGGCACCGCATCCTACCATTCGACGGCCGACGAAACAATTGCAACAATAGCAACAAACAAAATAATACAATTGCAAACGAGTTTTGATTATTTAGTTATTTACTGATATATGACAGATAACCCAATGAGGTAGGAAAAACTACAGATAACCGTGCTGTCATAATGTCAGATTCGATGTTGCCACTTAACAGACATAAAAATCCATGAATCGATATCGTTTTTTTGTAAAACACGAATTAATCAACGAACGAAGTAATGAAAGCGCCTCAAAGATTATTATTATTTATTTATTGAGGGACAACAAACAGCAGTGTAATAATAACTATACATAGGTTAGAACTTAAAAGGTAACAATTATACTACTCACAACGTTATCCACATATTGATAAACAGAACTACTAGTTGCTAAAGAGAACTATATAAAAATAAACAGAGTAAAAGTGAACATTAATTAATTGTTAGGGTTCTAATTATGTTTATTTTAGTTTTTATAATTCTGTTATTAATGTATTTGGGAAAAAATATAAGAATGACAGTTAAATTGTGCAGTAGCGTTTTTGTTATGATCTAAAGAATTTATTGTATATCAACTAGCAATTTGCTTGTTTAATTATCATAACATCATAATAATAATCGACAAAACTAATATTATTGGCATTATAATAATTACACCATAAAAAATCTATTGAATAAAAGATAATCCATTATAATTTGAATGAAATTAATAATTGGCAACACTTTTTATTTTTCCAACAAACTAATGAATACCGGATTTACATAATTTCATTAAATTTTTCGGTACTTTTTTTTTTTGCAAAAATGTTGCAATCTTGTTTCGTTGAATGAATACCGCGATTAATAAATATAAAACAAGATCGTTTTTTTTAACTAAAGCTAATTGTTGGGTGTTTCGTGGCCAAAAATGTGCATTGCCCTTTGGTGATAATGTTTATTATTATGTATATTTTACTAACAAATACCAATAAAAAAAATATTTCAAATAATCCTTATAGGAACTCTTGAATTGTCAAACAACATATGAATCTAGTTGCACATTCGCAAGCTTCTATAGGTCTCCATGGAGGAGAATGTGCAAGAAACGCCCCGGACACTCTTTTCCATCAGTTTGAATTACAATTATTTGGTTACATCATTGTTGTTAGAAAAATACATATTTGAAAACGATGTAAAAAAAAAAACTCTGTAAAAATCAATATATGTATTGATAAATCAGATTTTTGCTTTGGTACGAAACCCTTGGCCAGTTTTTTCAATTTCTGTTCAATTGGTTCTGCTGTCGGTACATCTGAGATTGCTTCAGAGCGCCCCTGAGATTACTGCACGCTGCACCTAATGATGCGTCCTCTCATCGCTCATCTTTTTGTGCTATAGACCGATTTCATCTCAGTTTGAGTAAGGCTTCTTATTGATTTTACTACCTAGTAAATAAATTATTAATATTTACCCTGGTTTTGACATTGAACTTCGCTACAAGACTAGAATGTGTGCGAAAGTCATCCTCTATCTTGTAGCACAAAGTACGTAAGCGGCGGCGCGCCGCAGACAGAGGGGCCACTCTCACTTTGACATTTCGGTTTTACAGGGAATATTGGGCAATATTGGACCGAGCTCAGTCGCGGCTGTCATGATTGCTTTGTCACGTCATTCATACATTAAGTACTGTAACGAGGTTGGTTGCATTGGATGGGTTACCTTTTTTATTTGTTACAGACCGAATTTACTTTTTTGTTTTTAATTCTTTCTTTCAATTATTTTTAAGTTATAATCTTTCAAGATGACAAATTAGAAATTCATTATCTAGGATTATCATAAATTATTTTAAGCCCATAGATGAAATTGGGAACTTGTCATAAGTCATACAGCTTACAAATATGTTTCCCCCGACTGCACCGCATAATTGTCTTCTTGTTTAAGATCATCTTTGGTTTTTTGATTTTATTAGGTACCTGTTTTTTCACATTTATATTTTTGTCGAGCTTGGAGCTTTTTACAATTTATTTTTTTAAGTGGGATCATTATTACACTATTACTACGTCTTTTTACTCTCCAATATTCATCGTATGTGGCGTAATATTAAATGTTTCGTGATATTAAATGGATATTTGATGCCCTGTCTACCCTCTAAGGCATGTAAGCATGATATGATGTATGTTTAGACGAATCTATGTATTTATGTTTGTAACTTGGGCAACCCCATTTTTTTTTTTTAATTCGGAATCAATATAGTAGCAACCCTAGTGAATCTGTCAAGTTTAGCTGTCAATTTTCTAAACGGCGGGAGTGGCCCTTCTGTATACTTACTATTTTGTGCTTGTAGACATCGAACATGGATTGAGTGAGTGGAGTAGATATTATTGAGTGGAAGTACAATGAACTTTTTTTTAATAAATACTATTTAGATCTGATAGATCTGCTGGGAGAAGATCTGATAAGCAAAGTGATAGAGATCTTACGTGTTCAACACTTCAGACAAGAAAAGGTAACGAACAGACAGAAAATATTTAGACGGTGAAATCAGCGAAATTTAAAACAATTTATACGTATTTAAAGTTACTCACAAATGTGCAGATAAAACTTAATTCTTAAACTTAAAATCAAGTACTTATTCTTATTTAACCGTTGACGTCTTCCTTACAAAGGAAAGAAATCCCCTTGTGGCCATAATTTTTTTAGGCATAATATTGTTTGGATAACGTTTGCGCCTAACTTTTATTACCATAATAATACTGAGGCATAATGCAACGGTTAGCATAACTGTCATTTGGTCTAATTTGTTTTGGCATAATTTGGAATTGCATAAATATTTAAAGCATAATATTTATTTATCATACTTATTTTATGGGTCGATATATTAATTTTCGACGTCCAAACATGTAGTTTGGACGTCGAAAATTAATATATCGATTATATCGAAAACTGTTATTTAGGACATTCTACACTCTTTACTTCGATATTATTATTATAATTATATATTTTGTTTTATTAAAATAAATTTATTTGACGTAAGGACTACAATTGAATTAGGTTAAGGTGCGGCGTGGGTGGCCCTTGGGCCGCGAATATGTGTTTTATTCCAAAGAACATTACGTGTAAATATCATTATGCCTTTATAACATTATGCTTTGCAAAATTATGCATCATTGTTATTATGCCAACAGTACAATACACAAACAACACACACACACAACTACATTATGGCAAAACATTTATGCCGTATAAATGCGTAATGATTATTATGCTGAATTTCGTTATGCCAATGTAAATTATGGGAATACATTTTATGCTTATCATTAGTAAACCACAAAGGGAAACCCCCTTCCAAAAGCCAGCACACCTGAAAACACAACCAAGTATTACCTACATTATTTTCATTCACGGCTCAGTAACCATTGAAATCGATAAAGTACTTCAATCCGCCGGGAATCGATTCCAAGTAAAAAGCAAATTGTATTGACTGTGAGTCACAATCGCGCAGGTTTCAGAGAAATTGAGAGTAATGGCGAGTAAACAAGCTTGATTTGATTTATTGACTACATATTTATATCAGAAGTAGGTCATACAGGATGTTTCAACATTGTGGTGTAACCTTTAACGTATACCTTACATCTCCTTTGGACTAGGTTGCTTAGTATAGTATAAAATGTTGCATCCATACTTAATTATGTCCGCCTTTCTTTTCTTTATGTGTTCACGACTTAAGGCGCCGATTCCCTTGAGTAGCTAATTTTAAAAGGGTGGTATTTAATACTTTAACTGTAATTCCCCTTTTTTCAATCAAAATATTCGAAATTACTACCAAAAATACTGAATTGCACACTAAATTTGCTCATCAAATAAATGAATTATACTATACTGCTAGATCTTTAAAGCTTAACTGTTTTACTGAATAACTATCTGTTAACTAAAAGTAAATCTAATAATTCTTCGAGTGCAACAAAATATTTAAGTTTTAAGGGAGGGGGGGAAACGAAACAAAGTCGACGGAGCCCCGCTGCGCAGGGCTCCTATTTCTGTCTGCAGGGTCTAAAGTAACCTAACATGAAGGAGATGACGGGAGCTGAGTTCGCTCGCTTTGCTCGCTCACTTCAGCTCCCGTCATCTCCTTCGAACCTAACCTATCCGTGTCGGGGTGCCCTAAGCTCCCGAGCTCGCTTCGCTCGCTCTTGGACTAATTCACATTTATTTTATATTTAATTGAATAATTTGTGTGCAAATCAGTATTTTTGTTTTACGGTGAGTAATATTGTTTTGCAGTAGGTTATTAGTGGAGATATTTTGTTTGCTTAAATTTCTTAATAGAGGTGCAGTTAAAAATTCCCCATTTTAAAATGTGAATCACGTCTAAACGGCTAGTCGTAATCTTTTGGAAAAAATATATGTTATATTAGACCATTTTCTTAATAATTTGATCTAAGCAAATTTCGAGTTTTATTCGTATAACAAAGTGTAATTAATTTGTTAAGTTATGTCTAAAACTGACTAAAACACACCAACGACAATCGCACCAAAACCGCTGGGCTTATTTTAATGTAATTGACACTCTCTCAAATTATCTACATTTTGATCTGAAGCTTTTCTTTTAAAGTCATAGAATAATAAGGAAAGTACAAAAAACTTCTAAATTTTGGGCCGCGCGGGTGTGAAAGGTGTGCGCGTTTTGTTCCCTCAAGGTCGTTGGCGTTATCGTAGTCTTAATGTCTGAACAGATTTGGATAAAACTTGGCATACGGGTAGATCATGTCCTGGATTTGGACATAGGATACTTTTTATCCCGGAAGTATAGTTCCTTGGGATAATTATAGACTTTCATACTAATTAGGTATAGCACTGTCAAGTGATTGAAAATTATTCTAACAAACAAACTAACCTTAACTATTTTTTTATTTGAGATGGGTTTGCTCTTGACTCTAGTCTAGGCCAGAGGTGAAGTCATTATGATTTAATATTATACTTAAACTTACAATCAATATACATTTATTATTTTTGTACAAAATTTTTGTGCCTGTCAGTAAATTTGATCAAAAACTGCTTTGAAATAAATTAATCGAATCGAAGAATCGAAGGGCGTCGGCCACAGGTGCATCGACCACTGGGGGCGTAAGCCACGGACCCAAGTCGACGATGGAGTGAGCTTACCCAGGAGAAGCCTATTCTCTCTAACTTCGAAGAAATTTGGGTTGAAAGTACCTACTATATCCTTATTTGTCAGTTTCTTGTAAATAAAGACCACAATGTTATTAAAACTGACATTATATAATAGCAAGCCGAGTTCTCTCATCAAATGCACATTTCCATGAAAGCCCTAGCATTTAACTATGACATGAGGAATTAAAAAAGATTATGAGGTATTAAAACGTCCCGTAATGAGTCGGGACAAGCTTTTACTGAAGAAAAGGTTGCCCTAGTCGACGGCACGAACTATTTTGTGCGCGGGGTTAAAATGCATCCTATCTCATCCGACAACACGTGCGAAAGAGATAGATGCTGTGATGAGCAGTAAGAAGCTAGTTCGTACCAATACACACTTTTGAAAATTTGTATCGAAATGGATGATGATTTAGGACGAAAACGAAGCCGCGAAATTTCATAAACCGACCTTTGCGAGTGTGGATATTTTCAAACTAAAATTATTTGCATTGTTGAACGTACCAATACACACTTTTGAAAATTTGTATCGAAATGGATGATGATTTAGGACGAAAACGAAGCCGCGAAATTTCATAAACCGACCTTTGCGAGTGTGGATATTTTCAAACTAAAATTATTTGCATTGTTGAACTACGAATCTATCCCTGTATGGTGGCTGTTTTGCAATTTTCTTTCTTCTTATGGTAGGTATTTATTTCCGCTCAAAGATGCGTTAAAATTAGTGTTGAAATATGGAACTTTCGACGCTCATAACTTTCAAATATATTTTATTATTAAAAGTGGGGTAATCGCCAGACTACTTTTGTATGGAAGAATGATCGACTAGTGCAAACTTAACAGCCTCGTAAAACGTGACTAGCTGTTACTGGGAGGTGTACCTTACCTTTGTAGGAGCGAAGACAGCATTTTCTTTAGATTTATGAAGGTTTTCCTTGGTTTTGTAACTGTCTTTGTGAAGATGGAGGTTTTTTTATTGTAATGGAGCCTTCATTTGTTTAATTTTCTAGTCGTTTCTCTAGTTTTTATAACAGTTTCATCGGTATCGGTGTCTGTGTGTATGTCATCAAATATTGCAAGATTTTGAACCACTTCCTGGTGTTAGATTGAACTGAAATGAGATCAACCTAATTGGTACCGCGTTGTACGCTACAGTAGTTTGGTACGGTATTATGCTCTTGACACTTGGCTTACTAGGTGGCGTTCTGTAGTTTCTGCCTACCCCCATGGGAAAAAGGCGTGAGTTTATGTATTTATGTATGTTTGTCTTGGCTTCTCATAACAATTCTATCAAGCCTAAACACGACTGGGATACATTGTTTAATTACGAAGTTCTGGTGCCTACCTTCCGGCTTCATCACCAGATCAGTTCGATGGTACCATTTTCATTAAAACAATTTATTTAAATTTGCTTCATCACAGTCAGTTTTAACTATTCGAGATATCTTATACCCAAAACATACTTCTCATTGAAAAGTTCGAATGGCCCTCTGTGGTCTTCCTCATCAGCTCCACTTCACCAAATGATATTTTCTGAATGCAAACGCTTGCCATGTTGATGAAAATTCCAAAATCGCTAAATTACATTTCCACGCCAAATTCCAGTTCAATTTCCATGGGATCCCCTCATCAAATCCAGACTTTGTGACAATGGGACCATCACAAACGTATACCCTATAAAACAAAAAATGAATTTTCAAAATCGGTCCATAATTGACGGTTTAGTTAATCGTTGAACATTAAAAAAAGATCATACATACAGCCGAACAAAGAACCTCCTTCTTCTTAGAAAGTCGGTTAAAAACGGCCATAAGGAAAGAAAATCAAAAACATAAATAAACATGAAATCAAAGAAGAAGGGGGACTACAACACAATAAGAAGATTGTAATGCAATCTGCAAAAGAAATAAGTCAATTAAACTGCAATGGGTACTAAAGATACAAGACTTCAGTTTCTCATAAAGAAGCTCGATTGACTGATCACGGACAAGACAATCGGCGAAGTTAATCAAAGCACTACTTCGCATTTAAATATAGCCATTGTTATCCATCGAAGCGGATCGAATAAGAATAACGATCCGATCTCGACTGCCAAAGCAAATAGCACGGAGTAGATAACTACAGAAGCTTCATATAACGAGCGAAAACAGGCGCGCATACACGTCGAAGTGTATGTACGGAGATCCCAAATTACTCTCCAAATATAATTTAATAGAATAGTCTGGACAGGTGTCAATCAGCACGGAGTAGATAAGTACAGAAGCTTCATATAACGAGCGAAAATAGGCGCACACACACGTAGAATTGTAAGTACGGAGATCCAAAATTACTCTCCAACTATAATTTATTAGATTCGTCTGGACAATACACTTTTCGTAAAAAGTATGGGAGTCGTTGACCATTTTATCGAATCCGCTAGATAGAAAAATTAAATTTAGGCAACAGATGCAGAAACACTATGGTTTAAACAATAAAAGAAAATTAAATCTAGTGCTTGCGAATGTTAGTAGTTGTTATCGTATATTCATTAAAATTCAGAACCACAAGATGATATTATGAAAATATTTGAAGAGTGTCTAATAAGGAATGTCGAGCGGCTCGCAACTGTGCTAGCACTCAGAGAGAGCGTGAAGCGTATCTACGGGTGCGTGCATTTCCCTCGTTGTATAGAACCAACCTTCTGTACCTATCTACTCTGTGTAAATAGTGGTTTGCTTGTTGGCCTGCATTATTATCATAATAAGTGGCATAATAAAGCAGTTATAAAGGGGATAATGGTTCAGTAAAGTGTTATGTACATCAACATTGGCAACGCTTTTATGATACGAGTTGATTGATTGGAACTTCTTAGTATTCAGAGTATGTGTTTCCTTAAGATAGAATTTTACTCGTGAACCCTCGTTTTTAGAGATAGAGATATGGTACTTTATTCGCGTATATAGCTTTTTCCTAGCCACACATTTATGTGTGGTTAAGAAAAAGCTCTCTAAATAATTGGTGCTCTGCTTTTCTCCAAAGGGTAGGCATAACGGCAAATATAAAACAAATTCAAAAAATAATATGGGGCTATCATAATTATTGCCATCAATCTGGACAAAGCCAGACTGTTACTGATAACTTATGGTCACTTAGGAGTAATTCAGTCGCAGACATCCGACTGAAACAACACAACAACAACAATCACAAAGTAACAGAAAAATAGTAAAAAACAAAAGTACAAACAAGGTTTAACAGTGATTGCGCCGAGCGTGCCCATACCGAAAGGGTTACCAACTCAGCATTTGCTGGGCGTCAGACACCCAGCGCAGATTTTCAGTTGGCACCCCGCTAGTGATACATGGACGTAGGTAAATAAATAGATACTTAAAATAATGTCATACAGTGGATACGTGTGCTTAACTTATAAATAGAAAGAATTGGTGAAGAGGTTTGGCTCTCGCCTATTTCCTCCTCTAATATACTCCCAATTTAAAAGATATTCCATAAACTGAAAAATAAAGATAGGTATATACTGTGCCATATGTTTTCCTTTTTTCATTTATAGTTGTCAAATTTTTACACTAGGCCTCTGTTGGCAACGCAATTTTGAGCATCTTTTGAGGGTTCTAGTGCTTCTAAAGGTGATGTACCATCAAGAAGGAAAATATAGGGGCACAGTATATATCTTTCTTTTTCAGTTTATGGAATATATTTTAAATTGGTCCATTATTGGAGAAGGAAATAGGCGAGAGCCAAACCTCGAAATATGTTTTTTTACTTAGGAAATTAAATCGGATATCTGCGACCGTATTTCTTCTTAGACTTATATTAAAGTTTTATATAATTTTGTTTTCGTATGTGTGACCAGCAACCATTGTGTAATCCATTTATCAAGTGCTTCCTAGCATTCGATTATGCTGAAACATGGCGAATTTATGTAACTTTGGAAACATTATAAATAATTTGTAACTATGGAGCTTCTCTCATGATGGAACCGGAAGGTGGGATAACTACTCAGCCAACCAACATAGCACCATCAGGTTGGGGCTCCTTGTATTGATACTAAGCGATACTATATTTAGTTCCAAAATCTTGTTTTCTGTAAAATTATTTACTTAATTCTTATTGCATGAATGTTTATGCTACTCCACCAGTATTTAAAATACGCGAGAGTACATAACGTATTAATCGATTTTCGAGATAAAAGCAAAATTCTGTTGTAAGTAATTCAATCAAATGAATCAATCGACCAATTAGTTTGCGCTCGGAAATGGCTGACTACTTAATAAATAAATCAGCTGACGAAGCCATTTATTTAACTTTGTCGAGATTGCTAAATGATAAAACGTTTTTAATTTTTTATCAAAACTTTGTTTGTAGGGTAGGGTAATCTCCAACTCTGTCCGCACGTGTTGCCGTGCACAACGAGACTCAAGGCAGATGCTTTTTAAGTCTACCCAAGAAGTTTGGACGGAAGAGTCCCGAGGTGGTATTTAAAGAGGTCACGGGGCGATCATCGAAGTGGTTTTAATCAGTTAAAAAGCCCACATTACCTGGTCTTTTCCCCAAAGGCCAGGGTTTCTTGAAGGTTTCCCCCGATAACATAAAAAGTGGGTTTCTTTTACTGAACTACTCCATCGCTGAGTGTCATATAGTCTACTTAATAATATGCCGACAAATGCACAGCTCCTGTAGGATGGGCCACGAAAACGAAGCTGCGGGATGAAACAAGTTATAAAATAAAAAAGATAGACTCGTCAAGAGCTAGGATTGGCGGCCATTTTTTTTTCTAAACTGTGTTAATAATTGTCTGAAGCTGAATTGGTATTAATTCTCTCTGATGGTGTCACATGTGTTGGAAAATCTGGTTCCCTTCATGTTGGTTGAGCTGAGTGGTGCCGATCCATGCGCCATGTTCGTGAACAGGCGCTATCAGTTGGTATTGGTGATAACTTAGCTGCCTCGGCCTGTTATTGTATTTTTTTTTAAATTATTTGTTACTCTAAACGCTTTTACGTGCGTGTATTTTTACATCGTCCTCACATATATGTATTTTTCAACAAGAATGGTGTAACCAAAAACTTGTAATTAAAACTGATGGAAAAGAGTGTCAGTGAAGTTTCTTGCAAATTCTCCTCTATTGAGACCTACTGACGCTTGCGAACTTACAACTAAAGTCATCTTTTTTTTTGTTTGACAATTCAAAAGTACCTCAAAGCTTTATTTGAAATAAACTAGTTGACTTTTTCTTTTTTTTGGTACAATTTGCTTGTTTTAATAATTCTTTACTTTACACTCACATGAAAAAGTGTTGACTCATGGAGTCCTCAGCGGAAGAGAGTTTTTGATTGCTCTTTACTACAGATCATAAATATCATAGATAAACTAAAAATAGTAATAACTTTGTGTTGCCATTAACAATAATAATATAGTGTACATAACCACTTTATTAGGAAAATCTTGTCGTATACTTATTCTTTCATAGATACCGAAATAGCCATTACAAACAACTCACAGAAAATGTTTCCTGTTTCCTGTTGCAGAGATTTATTTACCAGGCTTAAAGTAATGACACTAGTTCAGAGCCGTTCTTTATATAATTCAGAGAGGATTCCCTTCCCTTTTCCTCCGTATCCCGGTTTTATCTCAAGGGAACCGTTTCTAAGTTTGAGTCGACTTTAATCTTACTCCGCGGAGATTTTTGTTTACATTTTGAAGATAGCTCTGTAATGTTCGCTTGTTTGTAGGCGAATGTTTAAGTTTTAAAAGTTGGATTTAGAAGGGATTTCGAAGGGTTATATTATTTTGGTATTTTGTGTTGTCCCTTCAACCAAATTCAATTTATTTCTTGAATTCCATATAAAGCTTAATTATTATTATTTACATAAATAAAAATATACACATGAAATCAAAAACTCGCGAATATGCATCCTCCGACTGCACAGTATGATTTTCTTCTTGTTTACATCTTTTTAGTTCGCTTTTTAAGCAGTCGGGTTTTTTGATTTTTTGAATTTACTTTTTTTATTTATAACTTTTTAGTTAACTTTTTTTTTTCGAATGTTCCTAACATGTAAACATATAAGTGTTTTATATTTTTGAAATCGCCACTTAAAACCCTTTATTTTGATACCCGACACCAGGCTGGCATGGCTTCAACGTAAAAAAAAATTGGTACCCACAATATGGCGCCCAAAAGCCGCCATTTTTCTGTTTTCCAATTTTTATGTAGCCACTCGCAAGGTTAAGAAGAATCGATTGACAGAAGAATCATCACAATCAGTCCACGCGTTTGGTTTCTGGAACGCCTCATAGGAACAGACATACATACATACATAGACTGATAAACACATTACCCTCTTTCGGCAGTCGGGTAAAAACTACTAAGCCTCAAAATAAACTGTTCACATCGCTGTCCACTAGTATTGTGCCCAAGATACTGGCAGCATTGCCTTGTTATAAGGCAAGCAATGCTTATTCTCTGACCAAGCTAAAAGCCAGCCCTGGGTCACTTAAAGTATCAACAAGGCCTTTAGATAGTTCTTTAAATATTAAAATGTTTGATCAGGAAAATAATGCAGAAGGTTAGGCTTGAGCTTATTTTTCTCTTCGAGTTGTTTTATTTTGTTTCTTATAAACTTATAGGTAAAACTACTTTTTCTATATCTTCCATGAGCATGACCACTTTTGCTCGAGGCCGCTTTTCCATCTACAATTAAGTTAAGTACAACTGTATTTCCATTACGGGGCACGATCGAGTGATTGGTCGTATTATACCTCGGTAGCCCGCAATGCAAAGCAACATACATGCGAGTTGGTTACAGTCGGAAACTTAGCCTATCACAGTTTGCTACAAAAATATTTTTTTATTTTATCAACGTAAACAAAAATATAATGCGCACAGCTAAGGAGTGGAACTCCCTGCCAGAATCTGTATTTCCTGATAGCTACAAACAAATTCTTTAAGTCATGAGTGAATAGATTACTTCTAAGCAAGCGTGCTTCATTGTCGACCACATCATCGCTTACCTTCAGGTGACATAGACCGAGGTGACCGAGGCTGTAACAAACCGTACAGGTGAAAACAAAAGGAAACCCTAGCTTTCACCAGTGCAAGCAAATAGAACACTTCCGTATGCAAATGTACGTGACCTGTACTGCTTGGCAAACACACTGTTACTGCTAATCGGATTACTGCAACTGCAAATGGAATTGCAAGTTAATCCTTTCGATACCTGGTCAAAACGCTTGGTAATAAAATGAACGGGATTGATTTTAGATTAGAGCTTGATAAGTTTGCTGATTTGAGTGATGTGGTTGCAAGCTTGAGCGAAGTAGAAAGAATTGCTGTATATAATAACACGGAATAGGGAAACATTTAAAGTTTTATTCAGTTAATTTTTACTTATAATCTTGACAGTCTAAGTCTGATGACGTTTCTCATTTTACATGCCGCTATAACTTTGCATTTAAGAAATTGAAAAACCAAATTCATATTCCTAATATATTACTATGTTACCCATATCACAGATAATATAATACTAGCATACAGATGCCTCATCCCATACAAAGAAACCGTGCCGACGTAACTAGCGTTTTTCATCTGCTTAATCTTCTTATTTTTGTAAGGACATCAATCGCGTTCAATCCCGTTTCACGGCAATAGATGGTGTTAGCAGCGGCTTGCAAGTAAAAGGGTTTACTAGGTTCGTGAATATTTTTTTCTTTAAATACAGTGAAGGTTCGTTTTATAGTATTTTTTTGCACGTTTTTACAGTTTTTTTTGCAACTAAAAGCGTTACAATGCAAATTTTAACAATCGAGTGGAATGCCTCAGTAATTTAAAAATGCGCCATCTACTGGGAACAATTTTAAATGATCCGTTCAAATAATCTTTGAAATGTGAATTAAGAGCCCAATATTCCATAATTTTGTACTTAGGAGAGTTGATTAAACAAGAACATACAATTTTTATGTTCAATTCCAGAAAATGTTAATTTTACACACATTTTATTGTTTTTTGTGTACATGTCGCGCCATCTAGTGAGATTTATTTGAACCAAATATTCTCTCTTAGCAATGAGACCCCGTGCCCATATACTATAACAACGAGTATTATTCGTAAGCATCAAGTTTAATTATTATTAAGTATTTTTATAGGGATGGTATTTAAAAGTACTTCAATTTATTCCCATTTCATTTACCTAATTTTGCCTGTGTTCCACCAAATATACTGAATGTGCACCAAAATATGTTCATATAAGTCGACGTAGCCCCGCTGCGCGGGGCTCCTATTTCTGTCTGCAGGGTCAAAAGTAACCTAACACGAACGAGATGACGGGCGCTGAGTTCGCTCGCTTTGTTCGCTCACTTCAGCTCCCGTCATCTCTTTCGAACCTAACCTGTCCGTGTCGGGGTGCCCTAAGTTCCCGAGCTCGCTTCGCTCGCTCTTGGACTGATTCTTTGAACATTATTTATTCGTAGATCAACTAATATTTGGTGCACGATCAGTATTTTAGATGTACCTTTAGATTTTTGGTGAACACAAAAATATTATCCTTTTTATAGCTGTCAAATCCGACTTTTTAGATTGCCACGACTATAAACGGCAATGTATTTTCTAAACTAGATGAAATCTTTGTCGAGAACCTCTGAAAAGAAATACCGAACGGATCCTAGGGATGAGGGCCACACAAATTACATTCTATCAGCGAAATAAGAGTGAATAGGTTTTTTCTAGGCAAGCGTGCTTCACCGTCGACCACATCATCGCTTACCATCAGGTAAGATAGTGGTCAAGCGCAAGCCTATAGACGAGAAAAAAAAAATATAGTCAAAACGTTCAGTTTGTATTAGTCTAAGATCCAACTGTGAAAATCTGCAGGTATACGTAAACAAAAAAAGGTATAGGTAATGAAAAAATTGCGACTAGATGCGGCCAGGCAACCCTGCAATAATCTATTCTAATATCAAAAAATCATTCATAAAAAACAAGTTGTATCAAAAACAACGTTTCTGCAGTTTTCTGCAGTTGGATCTCATATTTTATGAGATTGGCATGCGTTACTAAATGACTTGACCCCGATTTCTGAATGAAGCATTTAAATTTGAGTGTTTTTAAACTGTACTTTAGCTTCAAAACCTGTCAAAAGGCACTAACGTAAAGTTTGACACGTTCATCATCATCAGCCTTATAATGCTCGCACTGCTGGGACACAGGCATCCTCTCTGTGAGAGAGTTATTAGGCCTTAATCCACCACTGCTCTTAACACACGCTAACACGGCCTTAAGGTTACACTAGTCGAAAATTCTCCAATACAAACGTAGTTTAGCGATTACTCCACTGTTTGACGATGTACGTTCAAAATAAAAAATTATATCAATTTGTCTCATTATTATCCCTGTATGGAAACAAAAAAGTGCTAATTCGTATGCCAACTAGCTTGTTACTGCTCATCACTCATCACAGCATCTATCTCTTTCGCACGTTTTGTTGGATGAGATAGCATGCATTTTAACCTCGCGCACAAAATAGTTCGTGCCGTCGACTAGGGGAACCTTATCATCAAATACTCAAATCAGAAATCGGCCCTTAGTCTGTAGACTTTTGGCGGTTTTCAATCTGGTTTTGTCAACATTTACAATCTGCTTTAGTACTTACGTAGACACGCGATCGATTATCGTATTACCGGCGGGTGTTGTTACGGAAGCTGCATTACCATTGCAAATGTCGCTCGTTACGCCTTTGTTTCTGCTCAATTGTGCTATGATTTCCATCTGTGTTATCATTATAAAGGCCCAATATATCTTGACCCTCGTAGACGGAAGCAATTTTATTTTCAGCATATCTATGCTCCCCATTGACCATCCTGTTTTGATCAGTGGCTGTTTAACCTACTATGACTCATATTGAGAGTATTAAATCGCGTCTTAAGACTGCCAGGCTTCCAAGTTCGTCATCAGCTTAGACCTTGGCCAATTTCTTCATTACTCATCTACTCTTATACAGCTGGAACTAGCCACCTTACAAAGACAGCCGTTGCATTTAGCCTTAGAGTCTAAGGCTTATACAGGGAGACAGTCTAAGGCTTACACCAGTATGTAGTACTCCCCAATCTTTTTGACCAGTATGAAGTTGGCTACAAATAGCTGCTCAGTAATATATCGCATTCGTATCGTCATTTGTATCAGAAAACCTATTTCAATACAGCCAAAAATATTGGGATTACTTTACCTTACGTATTCGCGGGTGCCACTCAGGAAATTTACATAGAATCTGCCTTTGCACCTCTGCCATGTTAGGTCAACTGTTACTGGCTACTTTTAGCACAAACGATGAACAGATGTCACATTACATAGAACTGCAGTAGTTATTGTAGGTACTGTATTAACAATGATGACGGATATACATATAATAAATGACAGGAAACTTTTGTCTGGAGGACTGTGTTTACTTGTAATAATGTTACCTTTGATGCACGTGTATATATGATGGGGCATGGAAATTGGAAACAATGGGTGCATGTTTTGATTGCAAAGATAAGACTGACTGAGGTCGCTTATACGCGCTAAGAAAATTCACCGTGCCTTCGCAAGAATTAGTGTCGTATACGACCAATTCATCATGTATACGGTAAGAATTTTGGACGGACCTAGGTACAAATCTTATCTAGCGCAAAAAATATTTGTTCAGCATCTTACATGCAGCCTAACTGTCCTGATTGCGACTAACTTGCAATATGAACTCTGTAAAATTGTAGTAGATATATACTGTTGCTGTTTAGTGCTCACTATATTACTAAACTTTTTGCCACATGTAATTATATTATGATAGTGTACTGGATTATTTCAAAATCATACACAACTTGTTACTTAGTATCGTTATTTAGACCTACTTAGTAATATTACATTAAAACAGATGTTATAAATCTTATAACCATCGAGCTTCAGTGTGCGTATCATCTCTACGCTGACGATTTACAGCTCTACTGTCAGGCTGGTGTTGACAACTTATCGGAGGCGATCGAGGGGCTAAACCGGGATTTAATTATGATTAAAGGCTGGTCGGACCGATTCGGTGTGGCGGTTAACCCTGCAAAATGTCAGGCTATCATACTTGGGAGCCCCTATAGCTTAAGAAAGCTCGATAGCTTAACTGTTCCACCCATAATCTTCGACGACGTACCAATTCCGTTTAGCTCCGAGGTTAAGGATCTTGGTCTGCTCGTCGACACTAGCCTTGACTGGCGCAAACAGGTAACGAGTGTAAGCCAAAAGGTCACCGGAACGTTGCGTTCACTGTATCGGCTGAAAAATCTTCTCCCAGCTCACATAAAGGCCATGCTTGTACAGTCCCTAATCTTTCCCATAATTGACTATGGTGATGTGTGCTACTATGACCTGAATGCAGATCTACTCAATAAACTTGACCGCCTTCTAAATAACTGCATTCGATTTGTCTTCAACCTCCGTAAGTATGATCATGTATCCACTCATCGATCACTTTTAAAATGGTTACCCATTCGTCAGCGTAGAGCGCTGAGGGCCTTGACTACCCTGTTTTCTTTTATAGATAAACCCACTTCTCCTTCTTATCTGACTTCTCATATTCAATTCCTTTGCTCTGCTCACAGTAAAAATCTACGCTCCACCAATAATCGTCTTCTACAATGTCCCTCGCACCGCTCTGGGTTTATTCACTCGTCCTTCTTTGTCCAGGCTATCTCTCTTTGGAATGCGCTCCCTCAGAATATCAGGATGGCAACCAGTCGGTTCTCTTTCAAATTTAAGGCACGTGAGCACATTCGGAAGAAGTTTGCAGAATCATCACTGAATTGATTTGTTGGTTTCGGTTTCTCTATTACATTGTTTATATATGTATGTATATAAGTATATATTTGTATATATTCTTTTTATATATGTTTTCTCAATTTTTCTGTTTATTTAGTTGCACCTGCCTTATTTTTTTATCTCTGCACCACCCTAAGGTCGACTGGTAGAAAATGCCTAAGGCATTAAGTCCGCCTTTGTACTTGTGCATAAAGTTTTAATAAATAAATAAATAAATAAAACTAAAAGCAGTCTCGGAAAATATCGCAATTTCTAGTCTAAGCCTTCAGCTTAAAAGGTTTTGCTAAATATTTAATTCAAGAAACACTTCCATTAGGGACTAAACAGGCGTCAGAAAATAGCCTGTAGTATTCTTACTAATACTTTATACAACAAAATTGTGAATGTGTAGATGTAACTTTGTTACTCAATCAAGCCGGAACGGCTGAACGGATCTGGATGAAATTTGGCACAGAGATAGCCTATCCCGGTATTATACCGGGATAGGCTCCCTTGGGATGGTATAACACTATTCACGCAGGCGTAGCCGCTGTTAGTAATGAGTAAATACACTAGTCTCAGAAGCTCTTTTGTGTTATGTTGTTCTGTGTCATTATTCCTTCTTTCTCTTCGTGTCTAGACTTGTTAGAATTTCGTTAATTGTATATATGTAGTATGACAGTTTGCGCACTCTAATAATGATTATTGTTATAGCTAGCTTGTGCTGTACTACTGTCTCAGCGCTGGGCTTAAGATCTTCCTCCATTCTTACTATTGTTGCCGATTCTGTGTCACTTCTTTACAATCCTTAAGGAAGACATCTAAGCGCATCCGAATAAAAGTGTAAACAACATAAAGGTTAAATTATTATGGAGGTATATTAGGCAGGTTTTAACGTTGTTGCGTCTTCATTTAGCTGTTTCTACATATTCAAACCAATGTATCAATTATAATAAAAACTTTTTTAACCGGCTTCAAAAATGGAGGAGGTTTCTCAATTCGACCGTATATATATCTATCATATTTTTTGTGTTTTCGCGGATAACTTCGTCGTTTATGAACCGATTTAGATGATTCTTTACAAAAAAATACAACCAACTTCCAAATAAAAACAATACAAAAAGAAAAAATACTTTTTGGAAGTCGGTGTTCTTGTTTTTGTTTCTTCATTTTCTGACACCGACTTACGAAATTGAAGTTATTTTTCCTTTTTTATTTGGCAGTCGGATGTATTTGTTTTAAAAAAAATATTTTATTTTTACTTTTTAACCCCCGCCGGAAAAAGAGGGGTGTTATTAACCCCCGCCAGAAAAAGAGGGGTGTTATAAGTTTCACGTGTGTTGCTGTGTATCTGTGTGTCTGTCTGTGGCATAATAGCGCCTAAACGGATGGACCGATTATGTTTGAATAAAATCGGTTCAGCCGTTCAAAAGTTATGGGCGTTTTACTGTTTGAATCGGGGTGTTTTCGCAAGATAAATGTTTCGGGGTTTTTACTAATTTTGAAATTTTACTTGTAATAACCGTTGAAATGAGCAAATGCAAATGCGTACCCCTTTAGACCGTACCGGCGCGGCGTGATGTTATGTTATAAAATGTTAAAAAAACAGACATGCGATTGGAACAATCCCGTCATTTATTGAAGAGTTCTGTTGTATATATTCGAAGTTCTTCATCAGTTCTTCAACAAATTTAAATGGGACATAATTTCGGGAACGTATATTATTTCAAACAAAAAAAGAATAATCAACATCAATTCATAATTGGTGGAGTAATCACGTAACAAACATACAAAAACAACATACAGTTGAATTGAGAACCTCTCCTATTTTTGAAGTCGGTTAAAAAAACCTTCAACTGTTTTCCAACCACTAAGGTAGTCTTGAATAGTGTTATTTTATACTTTTACACGCCATATACCTAAGATAAATAAATCCTGTATGAAAGCCTGTCGTTATTTATCGAGCACGATTTCAATCTCCAGCTATTTATTGCTCAGAGATTTTCTCGCTGAAAAATAAAATCACAAACGTGCGTTGTATCTTGGTTTTGTGAAGATTAGGAACGGAACTTTAACAAACACTGATGATAAAATAAACTTTAAGAAAGCTTAGGATATTTTCAGTTAGTAGTTATTGTTAAAACCTAAATAGTTTTTAGAAACAATAAGTTAAAAGGGATGAGTATAAATGTGAAAAAGACTAAGGTAATGGTGTTTGAAAGAGAAACGATGTATCGGAGTGTGAAATGCAAATAAATGATAAGAGTCTGGAGCAAGTGAACGAGTTTGTATATCTGGGAAGTATGTTCACAAGGGATGGAAAGATTGAAGAGGATTTGGAAAGGTGAGTTAATGCAGGGAATAAGGTGAATGGTGCTATACATGCGGTTGTGACCGGCAAGTCGATGTCCGGAAGCTCTACTCGCCGTTTACAACAGCGTGCTGGTCCCTACACTTATGTATGGAAATGAAGGTTGGGTATGGCAAAAAACCCGACTGCTTCAAAAGCGAACTAAAAAGTCGTAAACAAGGAAAAAATCATGCTGTGCAGTCGGAGGATACATATTCGCGGGCTGGCTGACCAAAATCTGGTGTATCCTCCGCCTGCACAGCATGATTTTTTCCTTGTTTACGACTTTTTAGTTCGCTTTTGAAGCAGTCGGGTTTTTTGAATTTTTGAATTAAGTTTTTTTAGTTATAACTTTTTAGTTAGTTTTTTTCGAATTAGATACATTTAAACATATAAGTGTTATATATTTTTGAAATCACCTCTTATAACCCTTTATTTAGATACCCCACACGATGGGTTTGGAAGAAAAAAAAAATTTGGGCCCCCAGAATATGGCACCCAGAATCCGCGATTTTTCTATTATCCAATTGTAACCTAGCCTATGACACTCGCAGGGATAAGACGCATCGATTGACGTATGAATCATCAAAATCGGCCAACACGTTTGGTCTCTGGAACGCCATATAGGAACAAACATACATACCTACATACATACTTACATACATACATAGACTGATAAACACATTACCCTCCTTCGGCAGTCGGGTAAAAAGGACATGAAAGTAGGATTAATGCAGTAGAAATGTGCTCCTTGCGAAGTATGTGTGGAGTAACTTTAAAAGTGATAGATGAGGAATGATGTAATAAGACAACGTTGTGGTTTAAAAGAAGATGTAGTGACTAAAATTGAAAAGAGTATGTTAAGATGGTTTGGTTTGTTGAGAGGATGAATGAAAGGCGACTAACGAAAGGTATTTACAAGGCAGACGTGAATGGAAACGCCGGCAGAGGACACTCTAGAACGACATACATATGGCTTATTGGTGATGTTCTTCAGAAAAGCCAGGTGCGCATTTCAGTCGTAAACTTCCCACTGCTGAACAAAAGCCTCCCCTAAGTGTCACCACATCGACCATTACATAATATTATTACTCAATTACTTACCAAATACTCTACCTAAGTAAACTGTAAAACTCACTATATTCAAACTACAGAAGAAATTCTTGTATATGTCTCAAGTGTATTGTAACATGTAAATATTCAGTCTTTAGTAGGTATGTATCTCTAGTACAAATATGTCATATTCTGGACTCAGTTATATCCAAGGTATTTGCCCGTTATCTCAAAACTCTGGTGTGACTTTACAAGAGCACTCAAAACTAATATCTATTGTACCTCGACCTTAAAACGTCATAGGCTTGTGTAAAACCAAACAGGCTTTGAACATGTATCAGCAAAAAGTTACGTCGTTATTCTTAGAGCTCATTTGAGTGTGAAGGAAGATAACTAGTAACAGAGACGCTTAACCCTTATGTTAGGCCCTAATAGTACATTTATAGGTACTCTAATTTGCAAATTACGACCTTTTCATGTATGATTAAGGTTGTTTATAGATTGTCAGTAAACTGGTCGAGTTAAAGTAGTTTTGAGCCATTTTTCACAAGCTTTTATTTAACTTGCAATATATGTAAGTGTGTTCGGGTCAAATCTTGCAACTGAATTTAAAAGCAGTTATCCTTCACCGATTAAGATGAAATTTTGCATACACGTTTAGTTTGGATGACAATGCATGTTTAGCTAAGTGACGTCATTCCAAATCCAATATGGCGGATGGCCCAAGATAGCGGATTAGTTATTTTTTGTGTAATGCAATGATATAAATGAAAGGGTATCAAATGAAAGGGTTTGCTTTGAAGTATTTGAAAAACGCTTGTTTCAAAAAAAGATTTTTAATGAATAAATTTATTACAGTGAAACTGTGCTATAATTGGCACCACCTCATATTTAGGATCTGAGACTTGGATTTTCACCTCAAAATATCTATACCATGTTGGCAGTCTGAATGTTCTTCACACTTAAATTTTTCCGCGCATAGAAAAGTTTAAGGCTCCATTGCTCCTAGAAAATAACTAGGAGTTATAATAGGATAACCTATGCTTGCACAAACGAAGCTTAGAAAGTAATTCAGGACGATTAAACTAGTTTCACTTCCATAGATTTTCTTTTAACCTAGGTATAACTTCAAAATTCTTCCCCTTTACAAAAGTTCGAAGGCCTTTTACAAAATACTATAGTTTACGTATAACTGACCTAGACTGGAATGACCAAACGTCCTAGAGATAAACCAGCCTCCTCGATATGATCTGACCGCAGTTGTAAATCAAACAACTTGGTCACCACTCTAGCTGGTCGATTCAATTTCCTGAAACTACGAGAACGTATCGAGAATTTGTGTTTTCTGCGAAAAGCTGGGTTTTGTTAACTACAAACTTGGAAAAGAGAGGTTATATTCAAATGAATGATCTATACTATTGATTTTGTTTTCTACCCACGACGTTATTAATCCGTAGACATAGAAACTACTGTTTCCTAAGAACGTTTAAGTAACTGCTCTTTATGTCCTATTTCGAATTCCCACCGTGTGCCTGTCTAGACTTGAAGAAGACCGTTGCGAATCATTACCTTCCACTTCGAGTCAAAAACTATTTACTTTTTAAAGAAATGAAGGAATCTCGGCGAGCTGAGCGAAACAAAGTTTTTGTCTATACATGTCTGCTTGAATAACCTGTATGAGGCTTCAAAGGGTTTTAATATGAAAGACGGGAACCTACCTGTTAAGGAAAATGCTTTTGAAAGAATTCTTAGTATTAAACCAGACTGCCTGAGCCCGTAGTTATAAATACATTGATTTTCAAATCAATCAACTGATTCAATTCAATAGGCTATTGAGTTTATTTGATTTACAGTAAATTTGATTACTGAAAAATTAAGTTGAGTATTTGTAAAACTTTACTTTAGCTTGAAAATCTTTGAAAGTGTCGTTAAAGTAGATTTTGATACGATCCAATCCAGAAACTGGTCCTTTGTATCTGATCAGCCATTTACTTAACATAAGTCTAACAGCATGTTATTTGATTTTTCCTTTTAAAACACGGATGAATCTCAAAATGTTTTCAAATTCACAAACAATCCTAAGTTTATATCAGATTTTCGTCTTCGTAAGGGTCCAAACGATCGCACACTAAGCCACGCAGCTGTGCCACAGTCTAAAATAATACCACATGCAGTGTCGCAATACATCTTGTTCTATACTTATTGTCCACACCTACGCTAAGTGGTGGTACTGGACGAGGCATAATTATTTACGCTGTGGCAATGGGGTGAGGTAGACTATTGTTAGAACGCACGCAATGTAACACATTAAGAACACGTAACTGTTTTGTGAACTTCTCGGGGGTTTATGTTACCGTCTCGAACCAGTGATGTTTTTGTATAAATTTTATTAAAATGCTCCCTGTTGTGTTTTGCTATCGGTATGTCTTTGTCTTCAGTAAATGATATATATGTTGAGGATTATATTTTAAATTATCTCTAATGGTCCAGAATAAATTTTAATATTAATACAATTTTAATTTCAATACTTAATTTTCTCTTTTTCTGTTTCAGGTAAGTCGAGCGAAACACAACTATAATATATTTACTGCTCTTATAATGTAAGTAGCTTAAGAGAACTTTTTTTAGCTGATACCTAAATGCAAAGCGCTCTCGTTATGAATAATCGCTTTCAATCGGACTACTAAGGTTGCCCTAGTCAGTCATTCTTTCATACAAACGTAGTATGGCAATTACTCCACTGTTTAATGGTATACGCTCCAAATAAAAAATATTTCAATTTGTTCATCTCTTTATTCTCATTATTATCTAGCCCTGTATGGAAACAAAAAAAGTTAGTAAAATGTGTATTTCAAAGTTACGAGCGTCAATAGTTCAATATTTTCAAGTTATACTTTTGGCGGAAATAAATACTAACAGTACAAGGAAAGATTAGCAGTAGAAAAAAAAAGAAATTTGTTTTAAACAAATACATTCAGTAGTTTTTTCATAATACATGAACTCCCAAAGAATAAAATTTTCGATCGCTCCTTTTCGTTCTAAATCATCATCCATTTATTATTTTTATAGCATGCCATGAGTGTGTATTCATTCGTACGTGTCGTCGGATGAGATAGCATGCATTTTAACCCCGGCCATGAATTAGTACGTGCCGCCGACTAGGGCAACCTTAAGCTCATTATACAAGTTAATTTAAAAGTTGCACTCATTCAATGCATTCAAAACTCAATTAGCTGCATCATCATCATCATCATCATCATCATCATCATCATATCAGCCGAAAGACGTCCACTGCTGGACATAGGCCTCCCCGAAGTGTCGCCACATTGACCGGTCCCGTGCGTCCCGCATCCAGCGAATCCCCGCAACCTTCACCAGGTCATCGGTCCACCTGGTGGGAGGCCTTCCAACGCATCGTCTTCCGGTTCGCGGTCGCCACTCCAGAACTTTTCTGCCCCATCGGCCATCCGTTCTGCGAGCAATGTGCCCTGCCCACTGCCACTTAAGTTTGGCAATTCTTCGGCTGCATATTTAATCACAAATAATACCCTTCCTAAAAGCTCAATATTTTGGATGGGTGCATCATAATCTACCGTAACGTCTGTGACGAACTTTATATAATTTACATTAAGCATTGTTCTCATTTAAGTGACGTGGTGTCTTTTCTAGAGAATAAAATATATTAAAACCTAATTTATTACAAGACATAGTTTATTCGATAATTGGATCAAATAACTTCTTTATTTTTGATTAGAAAATACCTAAATGTCACATTATGGTATCCTTTCTTTCACCGTTTTCAACCACTGAGGCCAGAACCAACAGCGGTGATTAGAAAACCGCCGCCACCAGTGGCAATGAAGCCTTTAATACATTTTTGACATAACAGTTTTGTGTGTAATTATGTTCGATACGAAGTTCGTTCATACATGGAGATAATTTTAAGTTCGTTCATACAGCTCTCATCTCTGGGATGGATCTGCCAAACACCAGCTGGATGCACTTGAGACGATTGAAAAACGGACCAAGAAGCTCATCGGCAATGAGGTACTCGTCGACTCTAGGCTCCAGAGCCTTGAACATCCGCGCTGAGTTGCCAGCCTATCGGTTACTTTTCGGGGAGTGGTCGTGAATTGCATGTACAAATTCCTCCTAGCCCGTTCCATCATCGAACTACAAGACGTACGGCGATGCGTCATCGGTACATTCTGGACATCCCACCAATACGCTCCAAACGGTTTGGGAATACTTTTTTTATGCGTACAGCAAAGAGGTGCAGTTCCCTGCCAGAGTCTGTATTTCCTGATAGCTGCTACAACATGTGTCTTTAAGTCAAGGGTTGATAGGTTTCGTCTAGGCAAGCGTGCATCATCGTCGACTATATCATCGCTTACCATCAAGTTAGGTAGTGGTCAAACGCAAGCCTATCAAAAAAAATACATTTTAAAATCTATAATTGTGATCTAAGTCGGGTTCAAACCTGTTCAAAATTGATTCACTCATATAAAAGTAATCCTTTTGTTGATTATATACAACGTTTTACTATAAATACATGCTAACACTATATTCAAACCTGCAGCTCAAGAAACAAGATTGAAAATCCTTTTTCAGCAACAGTTTTCAATGTTATTCTCAATCCGAGCGTATATTCTGTTTGGACCTTAAATCCCCTTGTCCCTTGGGTCTGTATGACATCTGTCTTCTTATAAAACCGATAGTTTTATCTTTTTTTATCCCATATTGACGTAAAATAAAATATTTTTCAGCTCTTTTGCGCAGGAAAATAAAAGGTCATTTTCTAACAACAACTTTTCTGTATTTATTGGTTTTCATGGTATAAAAACTATTATTTGAAATATAAAAATACTCGATAGTACGTATCTTTTGCTTAAATGCTTTATCTCTTATAATTCGGCATTTTAAATTACGGTTCAAATTCACATCGCTCCCATTTCAATACTAACACATCTAGATACTAAAAAAACACTTATTTGTTACTGACAACTACACTTATTAGTTGTAAGTTAACTGTAAGTCAAAGTGTATTTTGTTAGTGCAGTCATAGATTTCATTTCAAGCTCGGATTCATTGTAATCCTTCAATCAGAAATATAATAAAGATTCTAGTTCCTTTATAAGCTGGTTTAGTCTTATCCTCAAGCTAGTCTAGAAAGTCAATATGCTGGCTCATCGTTTCGATGGATTTTCTTCGTTAAATTGTAACTGATAGCAAGATTCCCGGAATGGTTATTTTCTAAAACTTTATTTGATTCTTGACCACTGTCCCCGGCATAAATATTATTTGACATCAAAGCAATATCATCAATACAAGATCTTGCATACCTATTTAGTTTAAGGATACGTCTATGTATATAGGTAAAGACGAAGATGGAAAAAAAGGGGAGCATATTTAGGTCACTCTTTATATGCAAGGCTCCTTTTTTTCGGTCTACATTTTGATAAATTGAAATATATTTAGCACTTGCTTCGAGCGTTCTCAACCTCTATTAGAGTGTATTTGTAATTTTCATTTTGAATGCTCAGAAAATTTATTTAACAGATAAAATAGCCCAACAGTTGTAACAATTTTATTAGTTCAACAGTAAAATATTTAAATCAGTTTAATACTCAATGTGATAAATAGATAAGAAGTAGTATTGAGTCATTATCACGATGTAACAATAACATCTTTTATATTACTATCATAATACTTTATCTTAGCCTACATAAAATGCATTAAAAGTCTTGTAAAATATTTAAACATTTAAAATTATAATTATATATCTTATATTTATTTTTCATTCGATACTTTGTGTGTCAAGGTCCGAATTACATCAAGAAGACAAAATGTGGAAAATCACAAAAAAAATATCTCATGTTGTAAAAATATGATGTGATTTTTCAATTTAATTTTAGGACCTTAGTAATAGTTCTGTCATCATATTGTACCGAGATAAATAGTATTGCCAATTTAACTGCTCACTTATACGCTATAAAAGCTAGGTATTTTGACGTCAGATATTCAACAGCTTAAATTTGTTTGGCAACAAAAAAGCCTTAGACAACACTTTGACCTACTTTAGCGAGCATGGTTTCATTTTAATCAAAATATGTAGTCCAAATTCAATAAAAAAATAATATCTTAAAAAAAGAACAACATTTCTAAAAACTAAAACAAGCGAACAATCAATTGACTTAGCATAACAAAGAACATAGAACTAAGAATGGCACTAGAAGAGCCAGGAGCAGGAGCAGAATAATACTTCGAGTAGATATTGTCCCAGAAGACCATTCTTTGCATGTGGGGGTTGAACCTCGGCTCTTCAACATAGATCAGGGAATTGTTGACGGTGGGGCCTCCGTTCCCGCCATAGTAGAGGTAGTTCGTGGCTTCCTTGGTGATAGGAGACCAGGCTGCGGTTCTGGTAATGTTGACGGTGCCGTTGGTCCTGAAAGGTGGAAGAGACAATGGTGTTATAGAAGTAGTGGTTAAGCCTTTACTTGTAGATATTAGTTTAATTTTTTATCAGTTAGATTGAGACCCGGTATCGGCCTCATACTCAACTTATTAGGAATTCAAAAATTCAAAATAAGTTAAGTTGAGTTGTGTTGTTGTTGTTGAGTTGTTTGAAGTTGAGTTGAGTATGAGTCAAATTCTACTTCACCACAAAAATCTGTCAAACTTTTGTCTTAAAATAACACCATATCAGAGTTTTTTTTCTTGATAAAAATTCCATATTTGTAGTTTCAAAATTATTCTTGTGATACCGAAAAGTGACTTTCAATAGGACTTGTTTATAGTAAGAACTTGTTAGCTCTTAACGTGTTTTGTGTTGTCAAGTGTGAATACAAAAAATAAATCTTACCAGTTATAAGCGAATGCGCTAAACCGACCCACAAGCGACTTGCTGACCGCATCATCTTCATTACGTAAATCATCGACAAACAGATAGTTCAGGAAGGCTCCGTGAGATGCCCCACTCAAAGGAATCTGGTTGTGAATCCAGCGAGAGTTCTTCGTTCCCATATAAGCGAACTCCAGCAGCCTGACCTCGCTCTTAGACGTCAAGGCTCTTTCCTTAGCGGTCCTGATACTGGAGAGTAGCACCAGGGTGTCTCCTTGATAGTCTAAGTAGTCTTCAATAAGTGCCATGCTAATCGTTCCATTGTTGAAGTAAAAATCTCGGATACTCGCAACCACAGCGGTCTTATTTTTCCCCAATTTTAAATCGACCGGAAGGAAACTGGTAAAGTTTGTTTGCATGAAGGTCAACCAATTTCCGAAGTCTGCTTCGTCTGCCCTCATTGTTCCTTCCCTGTTGGTATAGCCGTATATGACCGGAATTTGGGCGTATTTGCCTGATCTAAGAGTATTAATAGGAGCTTCTCTAAGAACCGTATCATTCTTGCTTACTTTAGGATCCTCGATGCACGGTGCGAAAAGAACCGTATTGTTGACAAACTTGAATTCATTCAACGCAGTCTGCAAAACATAAACATCAGTATCGAGCAGATGCTTTGCCAGATTTCCTGGAGTCTTGTTTTCATATCCAAGTTTATTTCCGAATCGTTTTGCGTACCCGATTGGGTCGTAGGCTACGGCCCACGGAGCTAAGCTAGACCCACTTAGAACAATAGCTTTTTGGACTAAGTTCTCTACGTGTGGTGAAAAAGTCAGTAAGTCGACCACTGCTGCTCCGGATGCGTGGCCCATTAGAATGACATTGTTTTGATCTCCTCCAAAGTGAGCTATATTCTTTTTGAGCCATCTCAGTCCTTGGATGACGTCCTTCAAGCCAGCATTGCCTGGGGCTTCCTTAACGCGTAGGCACAGAAAGCCGAAAATTGAGAGTCTGAAGTTCATTTGAACAAAAACAACATTTTGCTCGACTAATCTGAGAACAGACGGTACTTGAGTGTTGGAGTTGGTGTATTCATCTGCGTTAAGCCAGACAATGACTGGTTTCGGGTTGGTGGTGTTTTTGGTAAAGATGCTAAGGGTCAGGCAGTTTTCAACCCCGACAAGTCCCCGAGACGTGGGCTGGGCGCAGAAGATGTTGCTATCGGTGGCCTGGAGTACTTCATAGCGAGAAGGTGGAGTCGGGTTCTGGAAAATATTTTAAACAAAGTTTAAACATTGAATTGGATAAGGTTGAGGTGTGACCGCCATTTTATAGATAAGGAGCGCAAACAATTTTCTTATAGCGGCGATAAAGTACGGCTATCCATTATAGCAGTTTTATCAATTTATTTCTTGAAATAGACACAGTATGAGGACATTTACTAATCAAACATTACCAAGTCAAGTGTTAAGAATTGCCTCCCTGTAAGTAAACTACTGCATTGATTTTTATTCAATGAAATGAAATGTTTGTAAATTCTACCATGCGAGGTAGACCTATTGTATTTGTGATTTCAACACAGTCCAGGTGTGATCATAACCTTCGTGAGAAAGAAAGTATGAATTGGTCTTCGTCATGTCGGTGATTTCATAGGTATTATTTTTTTGACTAGATTTCAGTTACTATCTGTACAACGATGCAACGACGCGTTTTCATAGAAACTGTTCTTTCTGAAGAGCAATAACAATTTTTATAAAAAATAATCGTTGCATCATTAAGGATTTCCTTAACATCAAAATTGTGTCAGTTTTACTTAAAGAGTTCTGTCGTATAGCCAATGACCTTACTTAATATGTATTTGCATAAGTGCAGGTGTTCCGTGTTCATATTGCACAAAATTAATTGCACGACCTGATAATATAAAATAAATGATTGTACACATAATGTCGCCGATCATAACATTGACCAGTACATAGATATGGAATGATATAAATGATGGCACTGTTTGATGGGTCTATTTATCTAAGGTGAGTGTTTTCTGGTGAAGGTTGCGGGGATCCGCTGGTTGCGAGACGCACGTGACCGGTCAAAGTGGCGACGCTTGGGGGAAGCCTATGTCCAACAGTGGACGTCTTTTGGCTGATATGATGATGATGAGTGTTTGAAACTACCTACCAGATATTAATAATAGTAATAATAATTGTATGATATTTTATTTCTTTAACAAGTGAGTAATATATATTGCACCCACGATACAGGAAGAAATAACTATAGTTGGGCAGCGTTTAAAAAAAAACGGGTTAAAAAGATTCTAGTTTTTGATCAAGTATTGCCTGTACAGCCTGTAACAAGACATTTCGCTCTTTGGAAACATGGAAGAACAGATTCAATTACGAAAATTATTTCACTGATAGAACGTTGTACTAGCCGTGTGTCATATGTATTTTTATGCGCTGTTTCTGTCGTATGGATCACGGGAGGTGAAGCCTCGAGAAAAGCTAGAAGAAGATATACCTATGGCTGAATCACTGTCTTAGTATTTATCGGATAACTTAAGCAAAGTCAACTGAGTTTACCCTATTTGTTTATTTGTAACTGAGATTATTTGCTTCATTTCAACTGTGATTCATATTAAATCTGTTATTGTCGACTTGAATTTTCATAAATAATATATCATTGCTGACAATGATATAAAAATGTTAAGTGCTAATGTTTTAAATTAACCACCAAACAAAAAAAAAGGTTTTCAAATATTTGGTAAAATTATAATAAGTCTCGCAATACCAGCCAGTTCTCGTCCCAATGCAAGACAGGCCTTTTCTCATACAGAGAAGGCACAATCTTTAATATTATTAATTAAAATAATATTAAGTATTCTGGGATAAGTCTTTTAATTTTAATGTATTTCATACCTTCTAAAAGTAGACTTCCGTTTTCGATCAAAAAGGCGCCGACGTCACTTCAAAAGTATTTGACAATTGAAAAGTATCTTTAAATGGTTTAATTGAAATAAATGATTTTGATTTGATTATGGTGTTTATTTTGAACTATAACGCACTGTAAATGTATGGAGTACAATTCGAGCGCAGTGACACTGTCGCCGCGTCAGTATCACTGCGCTCAAATGGTGCCCACCTTAGAAGTACACCTTAATATATCAGCTCTGAAAACCAATAGGTAACTAGTTACCTCTTAATTGGAAGATTATCAAAATGGTTTTTCCATTTAATTAAACGAACTGACTGATAAACTAATAAATAACTCATTAGTTCACCTAAGTGATTTTTTATGACATTTAAGCGATTTATCTTAATGTAGTAGTCGATTTAGACAAAGATAGAATTTACTTTGTCATAAATTGTAGAAGCAAGCTTTAATGTCTCTTAGTTCAAGGGCCCTATTTTATTTGCACTGTGCGTAAGGTTCAGATGTATACAAGTCCTATTATATACATCTTTTTTTACTGTAGGGAGGCTCGCACTTGACCACTATCTCACCTGATGGTGAGCGATGATGTGGTCGAAGGTGTATCACGCTTGCCTAGAAGTAACCTATTCACTCTTGACTTAAAGACCCCAAGGTTGTAGCTATCGTGAAACAGACATCGGCAGGGAATTCCACTCCTTAGCTATAGGCACAATGGAAATTACCTTGTTCTAAGAGCTCTTGGTGGGGCCTGCCCATGTTTTCTTTCAAGAGACTTGTGACCTATATATATGATTCTCTACAGGCTTCCTTGTTCCTGTTAGATAAGAAAATTAAAGCTTTATTTATAATAAGGCAAATTGTAAATGTATTCAAATTGATCGTTGTCATTGATGGTGACCACATGTTTCTCGCGGGATTTAGCTCAGTGTGAATCAAACTTTAGACCCATTCGAATGTCGTAAGATTCCTATAGGTACACAATACTAGGTTTTTTTGGATCGAAGCTTTTGTTCTCGTATTCTTTTGAATTTGACCTTCTCACAGAGACGATTAAGAAGAAGGATGCACATATATATACCTTATTTTATCTTTGAGTCGCAGCAATAGGAACTTTAAAGGCTGGTGTTTATAATGTTTGAAATTTTGCGCAATACATGTGAATAAAATGCTTTTCTTTTTATTTGGCTCTCGTTTGATCACTATCTCGCCTGATGTTAAATGATGATGAGGTCGAAGGTGAAGCACGCTTGCCTAGAAGTAACCTATTCACTCTTGACTTGAAGACCCCTAGGTTGTAGCTATCAGGAAACAAAGACGTTGGCAGGGAATTCCACTCCTTAGCTGTACGAACAATGGAAATATTTTCAAAAAGCTTTGTGCGTATGGGTGGAATATCCACCATGTACCGATGACGCATTGCCGTACGTCTTGTAGTCCGATGATGGAAAGGACTAGGTCGAATCAAATTGTGCAGTTCCATCACACACTCCCCAAAATGTAATCGATAGAAAACCGACAGCGGGCTCTTGGCCCGTCTGTCAATCGACTCAAGTGCATCAAGTTGGTACCTGGCAGATCCGTCCCAGAGATGAGAGCAGTACTCCATGCATGACCGAACTTGCGCTTTATACAAGTTGAGCAGCTGTTCAGGCGTGAAGTACCGTCTCACCTTCGCAAGGAACCCCAACTTTTTTGCAGCCAATTGAGCCTTTGCCTCAATGAATGGGCCAAAATTGAGGTTCGATGTTAACGTAACACCAAGAAGGTCAAGATGGTCCGTTATCGGCACGGTTACACCACGAAAGGTTGGAGCCGGGTGGAATTGGCTCTTTCTTGAAATGCTGGTGCTAATGGTGCTGGTTTGGTCCCTGGGGTGGTCACGGCGTACAATGTGTTCTGGTACGCCTGTGATGGGGGTACTCCCCAGACGAGGTTCTGGTCAGACAGCCGCGGCGGATTCGCGATGATATCATTCATCGCGAACCCGCCGCGGCTGTCGCGTGCCCGTGTTCCAGCCATAAGTGGCACATGAGGACGCCGTGGCAATTTAGTGGGTGGAAGTCCCACATGACTGCACTATCTCTCCGGTAGTAGTGGTGCTGTATGCATGGGCATTTAAACATTGCAAAAAAACAAAAGAAGAGAAAGACGAGAACGTGTTGCGCCCACCAAAAAATTGGGTTAAGGGCAGGAAGATGTTTCAAATATATGATTTCAGATTTTCATTAAAATTACTTAAGCATTTTCGGTACATCAGCAAATAGTTAGTCGGTTGTTTCCGTGACCAGAAAGCTGTCCTTTTCTTCGACCAAAACATCAGCATTGCCATTAAATACGGCAATGATGCCAGCGTTCTGGGCTCCTTTCTCATTGACAGCGATCTATTAGTGCATATTAAAATTACATTCGAGTACAATTATTTTGATTAAACGTAAATCTCCTCACGCCTTTTATTCCCAACCCTCTGTAGCGGAATTCCATGCAATCTGTACAGTAATTGCGTTGACACAAATCTAAGCTACATTTAACAGGAACTAGGCTTGTTAGAAACACCTTACCCTGCTTTTTATTGCAATTTCAACCTTATTTCCATCGTAATAAGGTGTGGGATTGGCAGTTTTTGGTGTTTAATTATTGAAATTGGTATCGAGTTAACGTTCCAGTGCGTCTGTGGGTCGGTGCAAACATGCATTGTATATACTGTGTGTTTGTGTCGGATAGTTGTGTGAATCGACTACGTCATGTTTGATTCTTTTTGTTATATTATTTATCTACGTCATGTTTATGCACAGCTGTACGCATAATGAAAGTATTTACAAAACGTTTAGTGCGTATGGGTGGTACATCGAAGCCGTACGTTTTGTAGTCCTATGATGAAATGGGATAGGCGGAATAGCTAACGGGCAAATAAAATAGATTATGCAATTTCATGGCACACTCCCCGAAATGCAACCGATAAAAACCGACAAGCTGGCAACTCGGCGACTATGTTCAAGGCTCTGGAGCTTTGACTCAAACAGTTCCTCATTGCCGTTGAGCCTCTTGGCTCGTTTTTCAATCGAAACTAAGGCATCAAGCTGGTATTAGGCTGATCCATCCCAGAGATGAGTACAGTACCTACTCCATGCAAGATTGAATTTTCGCTTGATTGTCTTTATTTACAAGATTTGTACACCATCATCACCTGCCCCGCCTTTTCCTAACTGAGACTCCATAGGCATATTCAGGACTACCAAGATACTTAAAAGCAACCTTCAGAGGAGAAGTCAACTACATAACCTGTTGACAAACTTTAGAGTTTATGATATAACCGGATTCTGTATTAAGAATTTGAAGTTTATAAAAACCAAATGCAAAATGCCAAACCCATTTTTAACGCTATAGAATTTCACAAATACTGTTCTTTTTTTTATTGTCTGTAGGCTCGCACTTGACCACTTTCACACCTGATGGTAAGCGATGATGTGGTCGACGATGAAACACGCTTGCCTAGAAATAACCTATTTACTCTTGACTTAAAGACCCCTTGCGCTGAAAATGAAATGAACCCCTTGAAATGCGCTCCTTGCGGAGTATGTGTGGTGTAACTTTAAATGATAGATTGAGGACTGAGGTAATAAGACAACGTTGTGGTCAAAAAGAAGATGTAGTGACTAAAATTGAAAAGAGTATGTTAATATGGTTTGGCCATGTTGAGAGGATGAATGAAAGGCGACTAACGAAAGGTATTTGTAAGGCAGACATGAATGGAAACGCCGGGAGGGGACGCCCTAGAAAGACATAAGACCTTATAGGTGACGTTCTTCAGAAAGGCCAAGTGCGCAGTACCCATAACCGGCGTCTGTGTATGACTAGATGTATGAATGTGTGTGAAGCAAAAGAAGTATGTAAGGATAGTAGCAGGTGGCGTTCTGTAGTTTATGCCTACCCCCGTGGGAAAAAGGCGTGAGTTTATGTATTTATGTATGTTAAAGACCCCTAGATTGACTCTTTGAATTTGAGTATTTTCAAAAACGGGTGTATGGAAAACTAAAAGAATCAGCAACTTCTGAGTAATGACCTACATTTTATCAACTATCATGTATTTTTAAAGGTAGGTATATAAATATCAATAACGATAATGAACCTATCTTTGAATGAAGTAGATATCTGTACTTACATTTCTTTGAAGCTAGTTCGTGTACTTTTGGTGTTAAATGAAAGTAATAAGTACCTACAAATTACAATTGTGATTTTTCTCTTCATAGAAAAGAATAAAGAACATCGGGCGTTTTTTACCCGATTTTTAAAAGTCGCGAACATAAACCAAAACATTTTTAAATGATAGTGTTTGCAATCATATTTAATATTGTGTAGTTATTTTGATTCACAATAATGGGAAAATGGAAATAATTAGTAAAATGAAAAACATATTTTATGTTGACTATTTTTCCTAATTACTAAACGACCGCTCAGTAAGTTAAAATATCACTCCGTGGTATTTTTGTAAACCCAATCAGACTAAATCCGTCAAAAAAAAAAAAAAAAAAAAAAAAAAAAAAAAAAAAAAAAAAAAAAAACCGGCATTGCAGGGAAGACAAAGCCTCGAGGGCTATTACTGTTCCTGTATACACGGCCGCCGCACTGTTGGGAGTTCCGCGCACATCGCCAGTGTGGTATACTTTTTATCTTGGGCTGTATATCAAGACGAATTTCACACACCTGCGGCGTTTTTAGACGAAACTATTTTAGATTTAGATGCAGCAGAATAAAAGTTAACAGAAAAATATGTTGTTTTAATTATTTTTGATTCCCTTTTTCCTCTTCAATTATTTCCCAAAAACATTTATAAATATTTTTTAAATGTCCATTTTCTCCTTATTGCCACGACCCACAGATATGGGAACTATACCATTGTAAACTAGATTTAATTGCCTATCCACCGTACCTAATTTTATTTTTGTTCGCCGTAGGTAAGTGTCCCATACAAAAATGCCCGATGTTCTTTATTAGCTATTCATATTATCTATGTAAACATTACGTTTCCTTGCGATCTGTTTTGCGTTAAAAAGTATATTTTAAGAAAACATGGTCAACTAGCTACTTAGAAGCTTGGTGTTCATGATATTGATTCGGTTTATAAAAGCGATGAGTATGGATATTAATTAGTGAAGAGGAAGACCAAAACACCAAAGGTAAGTAAAAAAAAAAATGTATGAGGAAAGGAGTGAATGAAAATGTAAATGCTGGCCGAGGAGAATGAAAAATAAAAAACAATTGGCGGGCAGCCAAGTTATTTGGGAAACGATCCAGCAAAAGTGAAATCATTGATATGAAAGATTTTTAGATGATATAACAAGCAACTTATAATATTTCGATAAGAAAAATAAAACAAACATTATGAAGCAAATGAGTGACACCTTTTCAATAAAATATTTACTGTATTTTGATGAGTCACATTGTAAAAAATCATTGCACAACATGCAACTAGATTACTCACATTAAGGGGGACTTACACTGGACAGGTCATGGCTAACAATATAATTGCTCTAAAACATTTTATCTGAACTGGACTTATTCTTACAACACAACATATTCTTGCTAAAATTTAACAGCACATGACGATATAATATACTCTAAATAACGTAAACAAACATTGAATGTATGTACAGAAAATTACCGGAACCTATTTTTAGAGAACACACAAATTGTACGAATCATCCTGCTTTCAATGCAAATCTTCTTAATACTACACATAATGGTCCACTAATCACCCTTCCTTGCACACAAATCTTAAGGTAGACTACCTGCATTAATAAAAGGCTTTGTAAATTCGCTCACCTTGTACCGGTTTGCTCCCCAAGTCGGTCCAGCGTAAGGTATACCGTAGAAAGCATAATAATCACCATCGGCAGCCTTTGCCCCTACCACAACACCTTCAGTAGTATTTACTCGAATACCTTGCGCAGACGCAATGAACAACACAAACAAAGCGCACACTAACATGATTACACAGACAAAAATATAATTCTTTATTCAAAAAAAGG